>WWNC01000150.1:0-600000 GCA_011125475.1 Melanerpes aurifrons
ACCTGACCTGAACCTCCCAAACTCTAACCAAGACCTCCCAAACCTGGCCACAACCTGACCAACTCCTGACAAATTCTCCCCAAAACCTCCCAAATCCTGCACCAACCCCCCACAACCTGACCAAAACCTCTCAAATCCTTACCCAATCATCCCAAAGACCCAGGAAGGAACTTGGTCAAATCCAGGTCAAATTCCCCCCAAAATCTCCCAAATCCTGCACCAACCCCCCACAACCTGAACCAAACCTCCCAAGCTCCAACCAAGCCCTTCCAAACCTGCCCACAACCTGACCAAATCCTGACTAATTCCCTCCAAAACCTCCCAAATCTACACCAACCCCCCACAACCTGACCCAAACCTCCCAAAGTCCTAGGGAAGAACTTGGACAAGTCCTGGACCAAGCCACAACAAATCCTGTCCATATCCTTCCCAAGACCTCCCAAAGTCCCAGGGAGGAAATTGACCAAATCCAGACCAACTCTCCCAAGACTTGCTGAATCCTTCCCCAACCCCACACACATGACCCACAACCTCCCAAATTCTGGGCTGGATTTGACCAAAGCCTGCTTCAATCCAGCAACAAATCCTGTACCAAATCCTCACAAAACTTCCCAAATCCTGACCAAAACCTCCCAGATCCAGGATAGAACTTGGCCAAATCCTGGCCCAAACCAGACCAAAAGCTCCCAAATCCTTCCCCAAAACCTCCCAACCTCTAACCAAGACCTCCCAAACCTGGGCCCAACCTGACCAAATCCTGACAAATTCTCCCCAAAACCTCCCAAATCCTGCACCAACCCCCCCCAGCCTGACCCAAACCTCCCAAATCCTGAACAAAACCTCCCAATGTCGTAGGGAAAATCAGGGTCAAAGCCTAACAAATTTCTCCCAAATTCTCCTATATCCTGACCAAAACCTCTTAATGTCCCATGGAGGAGGCTGGTCAAATCCACATCAAACCCACCCCAAACCTTCTCATATCTGTCCCAATCCCCCAAAACCTCCCAACCTCTAACCAAGAACTCCCAAAACTGGTGACAACCCGCCCAAGCCCTGACAAATTCCTGCAAAAATCTCCCAAATCCTGCCCAAAGCCTCCCAAAGTTCTAGGGAGGAATTTGGCCAAGTCCTGGCCCAAGCCAGAACAAATCCTGAACAAGTCCTTCCCCAAACCTCCCAAAGTCCTATGGAGGAACTTGTCCATAGCCAGACAAATTCCCCCCAAAACATCCTCAATCCTTCACCAACTTCGAAAAACCTGTCCAAAACCTCCCAAGCTCTAAGCAGGACCTCCCAAATTTGGCCACAAACTGACCAAATCCTGACAAATTCCCCCCAAAACCTCCCAAATCCTGCACCAATCCCCACAACCTGACCCAAACCTCCCAAGCTCTAATCAAGTCCTCCCAAACCTGCCCACAACCCGACCAACTCCTGACAAATTCCCCCCAAAACCTCCCAAATCCTTCCCCTAACCTCCCAAAGTCCTAGGGAGGAACTTGGACAAATCCTGGCCCAAGCCAGAACAACTCCTGACCAAATCCTGCCCAAAACCTTCCAAAGTCCCAGTGAAGAACTCATCCTAACCCTGACAAATTCCCCCCCAAACTTCCTCAATCCTGCACCAACCCCCCACAACCTGACCAAAACCTCTCAAATCCTTACCCAATCATCCCAAAGACCCAGGAAGGAACTTGGTCAAATCCTGGCCAAATTCCCCCCAAAACCTCCCAAATCCTGCACCAACCCCCCACAACCTGACCGAAACCTCCTAAATCCTTACACAATCATCCCAAAAACCCAGGGAGGAACTTGGTCAAATCCAGGCCAAATTCCCCCAAAAACCTCCCAAATCCTGCACCAACCCCCCACAACCTGACCCAAACCTGCCAAATCCTTCCCTAAGGCCCCCAAATTCTGGACAGGATGTGACCAAACCCTGCTTCAATCCACAGACTAAATCCCCACCAAACCTCCCAAATCCTGCCCAATACCTCCCAAAGTCCAAGGGAGGAACCTGGACAATTCCTCACCAAAACCCCCAAAATCTGCAGAATCCTTTCCAAACCCCCCACAACCTGTCCCAAAACTCAACAAATCAAATCAAATCCCAACAATACCTCCAATTCTGCCCCAAACTGACCAATATCCTAGGGAGGAACTTGGATAAAGCCTGACAAATTTCCCCCAAAACCTACCAAATCCTGGACAGAACTTGGCCAAATTCTGGCCCAAACGAGACCAAAACCTCCCAAATCCTTCCCAAAACTCCCAGATCCTGAGCACAGCCTCCCCAGTCCTGAGCTCAACTTGGCCAAACCCTGCCCCAACCCACACCAAAACCTCCCAAAGCCTCCTGAGTCCTGCCCCAAACTCCCAAAGTCCCAGGGAGGAACTTGGCCAAAGCCTGACCAATTCCCCCCAACACTTCCTCAGTCCTTTCCCAACCCTCCACAACCTGACCACAACCTCCCACATCCTGGCCACGGAGGCCTCCAAATCCTTCTTCCTAGAGCTGAGAGTCCTGCTAAGGATTACTAAAGCTAATAGCCCTGCTGCTGAGAATGAATGGTGCTCATGATCCTGCTGGGAGGGAGCAACACCATGGCTGCAGTGGGGGTGTTTATTATTATTATTATTATTATTATTATTATTATTATTATTATTATTATTATTATACAGATCTAAAAGTAATCCTAATAATTACTAATAGAGCTAAGAATCCTGCTAATATTAAGTAATGGCACTAACAATCCTGCCTATAATTAATAAGAGAGCTAACAGTCCTGCTACCAATACATAGATGAGTAAATAATCCTATTCATGACTAATAACAGACCTAATAGTCCTGCTAAGAATAATTAGTAGAGCTAATAATACCGCTAATACTGATAAATAATATGGCTAATAGTCTAAATAATTATAACAGCAATAACTAATAGAGCTAAAAGTCCTCCTAATAATAACTAACAGAGCTAATAGTACTGGTAATGAGTAATACTGGAGCTACAATCAGGCTAATAATGATAAATAACATGGCTAAGAGTCATGCTAATCATAAAGAACATGCTAATCATAAAGAAGAGAGCTAATATTCCTGCTAATAACTATTAAGGGAGCTAATCAGCCTGCTTATATTGATAAACACGATGGCTAATAGCCTTAATAATGGTAATAATAAATGAGCCAATAGTCCTGCTAATAATAACAACTAATAGAGCTAATAATCCTGCTAAAATTGATAAATAACACAACGATAATTAATAGTAGAGCTAAGAGCCCTGCTAACCGTAACTAATAGAGCTCAAAGTCCTGCTAATGGTTAATAGAGTTAAGGGTCCTGGGAGTAAAAATTAATAGAGCTAATAATCCTGTTCACAATTAACAATAGAGCTAATACACCAGCTAAGAATAATTAATAGCGCTAATAAAAATGCAAATAATAATAATTAATAGGGCTAATAATCCTGCTAATACCTATAACTAAGTTGGCTAATAATCTCAACTGTGGAAATCATTAATAATAGACCTAATTATCCAAATATCCTGGTAATAATAATTAATGGAGCCTATTATCCTGCTAATACCTATAAATAATATGGCTAATAATTTGAACTATTGCAAAATTAATAATAGAGGCAATAATATTCCTAATAATAATTAATAGAGCTAACAATCCTGCCAATACCTATAAATAATGTGGATAATAATCTTAGCTATTGCGATAATTAATAATGGACCTAGCTATCCAATTATCCTGCTAATAATAATTAATGGAGCTAATAATCCTGCTAAAACCTATAACAAAGGTGGCTAATAATCTTAACTATGGTAATATTTAACAATAGAAATAATAAAGAGAGCTAATAATCCTGCTATTGCCTATAAATGGCAAGGCTAATACTCTCCACTATGCAATCATTAATGATAGAGCTAGTTATCCTGAAAATAATAACTAATGGGGCTAATTATCCTGCTAATACCTAAAACTACGGTGGCTATTAATCATAACTATGGCAATAATTAATAATAGACCTAATTATCCAATTATCCCAGTAATAATAATTAATGGAGCCAATAATTCTTCTAATACCTATGACTAAGGTGGCTAATAATATTTCCTATGGTAATAATTAATAATAGAGCTGATTATCCTGGTAATTATAATTAACAGAGCTAATAATAAGCTAATACCTATAAATAAAATGGTTAATAACCTTAACTATGGAAATAATTAATAATAGAGTTAATAATATTGCCAATAATAATTAATAAAACTAATAATCCTGTTAATACCTATAAGTAATGTGGTTAATAATCTTAACTATGACAATAATTAATAAGAGATCTAATTATCCTGGTCATAGTAACTAATGGAGCTAATTATCCTGCTAATACCTTTAACTAAGGTGGCTAATAATCACAAATATGGAAATAATTACTAAGAGAGTTAATAACACTGTAAGTAATAATTAACAGAGCTAATAATCCTGCTAATACCTACAAATAATGTGGCTAATAATCTTAAATATGACAATAATAATAGAGCTAATAATACTGGCAATAATTATTAGTGGAGCTAATAATCCTGCAAATACCGATAACTAAGAAGG
This sequence comes from Melanerpes aurifrons, assembly GCA_011125475.1. Taxonomy (NCBI): domain Eukaryota; kingdom Metazoa; phylum Chordata; class Aves; order Piciformes; family Picidae; genus Melanerpes; species Melanerpes aurifrons. The sequence goes on from WWNC01000150.1 coordinate 4,614, forward strand.
CTAATAATCTTAAATGTGGCAATAATTAATAATAGATCTAATAATCCTAATAAAGATTAATAGAGCTAATAATACGACTAACATGTCTAGTAACCTTAATTATGCTCATAATTAATAATAGCGGATATAGACCTATTACTAGTAATAACTAATAGTGCTAATAATAGTAATTATAATCAAAGGAGCTAATAGTTCTGATATCAGCAACTAACAGAGTTAATAATCCTGCTAATAATAATAAATAATATGGCTAAAGTCTTAATACTACTACTACTACTAATAACTAACAGAGCTAAAAGTCCTCCTAATAATAACTAAGAGAGTTAACATTCCTGCTGGGGCTTAATACTAGAGCTATAATCACAGTATCACAGTATCACTTAGGTTGGAAAGGACCTCGGGGATCATCGAGTCCAACCTATCAACACAGACCCCATGCCTAGACCATGGCACCAAGTGCCACGTCCAATCTCCCCTTGAACGCCTCCAGGGTCGATGACTCAACCACCTCCCCGGGCAACCCGTTCCAATGCCGAATGACTCGCTCGGTGAAGAACTTCCTCCTCACCTCGAGTCTGAACTTCCCCTGGCGCAGCCTGAGACTGTGTCCCCTCGTTCTGGTGCTGGCTGCCTGGGAGAAGAGGCCAACCCCCTCCTGGCTACAACCACCCTTCAGGTAGCTGTAGAGGGCAATGAGGTCACCCCTGAGCCTCCTCTTCTCCAGGCTAAACAATCCCAGCTCCCTCAGCCTCTCCTCATAGGGCTTGTGTTCAAGGCCTCTCACCAGCCTTGTTGCCCTTCTCTGGACACGCTCAAGTGTTTGATGTCCTTCTTAAATTGAGGGGCCCAGAACTGGACACAGTACTCTAGGTGCGGCCTAACCAAAGCAGAGTACAGGGGCACTATGACCTCCCTGCTCCTGCTGGCCACACTATTCCTAATGCAGGCCAGGATGCCATTGGCCCTCCTGGCCACCTGGGCACACTGCTGGCTCATATTCAGGTGGCTGTCGATCAGCACCCCCAGGTCCCTCTCTGTCTGGGAGCTCTCCAGCCACTCCGACCCCAGCCTATAGCTCTGCATGGGATTGCCATAGCCAAAGTGCAGCACTCGGCACTTGGACTTGTTGAATGACATCCCATTGGACTCTGCCCATCTGTCCAGTCGGTCGAGGTCCCTCTGCAGAGCCTTTCCACCCTCTAACTGACTAACATCTGCCCCTAACTTTGTGTCATCTGCAAACTTGCTGATGACTGACTCTACTCCTTCATCCAGATCATCAATGAATATGTTGAAGAGGACAGGGCCCAGCACTGATCCCTGGGGACACCACTGGTGACTGGCCTCCAGCTGGATGTGGCACCGTTCACTACCACTCTCTGGGCCCGGCCCTCCAGCCAGTTCCTAACCCAGCACAGAGTGTAATGGTCCAATCCACGGGCTGACAGCTTAGTCAGCAGTTTGCTGTGGGGGACGGTGTCAAAGGCCTTGCTGAAGTCTAGGTAGACCACATCCACAGGCCCCCCCACATCCACCAGACGGGTCACCTGATCATAGAAAGAGATCAGGTTGGAGAGGCAGGATCTGCCTTTCCTGAATCCATGTTGGCTGGACCTGAGCCCTTGGCCATCCTTCAGGTGCGCAGTGATTGCCGCCAGGATAATCTGCTCCATCACTTTCCCTGGCACTGAGGTCAGGCTGACCGGCCTGTAGTTTCCAGGTTCCTCCATCCGACCCTTCTTGTGGATGGGGACCACGTTGGCCAGTTTCCAGTCATCTGGGACCTCACCGGTGAGCCAGGACTGGAGGAAAATGATGGAGAGTGGCCTAGCTAGCACATCTGCCAACTCTCTCAGCACCCTAGGATGGATCCCATCCGGTCCCATGGACTTGTGAATATCCAAGTGGCTCAGCAGGTCCCGAACTAACTCCTCATGGATTTCCGGGGCATTACACTGCTCGCCGACCCCATCGCCCAGCTCCGGAGGCCACTCGTCCTGAACTCCTGCCTTGCTGTTAAAAATTGAGGCAAAGAATGTGTTCAGGACCTCAGCTTTCTCCTCATCCTCAGGCTAAGAATGAGAAACAATATGGCTATGAGCCTGAGAAATAATAAGAAGAACAAAGAATTAGAGCTAATATTCCTGCTAATAAGAAGTAATGGAGTTAATGTTCCTGCTAATACTAATTAATACTATGGCTAATAATCTGACTATTGGTAATAGTTAATAACAGACCTAATAACACCACTAATGCTAATGTTTAAAAGAGCTAAGAATCCTGCTAACATTGATGAATAATATGGCTAAGCATCTTAATAATGGAAAGAATTAATAATAGAGCTATGAATCCCAGAAACATTGAATAATGGTGCTAATAACCCTGTGAATAATTAATAACAGAGCTAATACTCCTCTTAACAACTAATTACACAGCTAACAGTAATAATAATACTTAAAAGAGCTAATAATATTTAATGCACCTAATAGTCCTGCTAATACTGATAAATAATGTGCCTAATAGTATTAATAAGATAATAAATAATAGAGCTAAAAGACTTGCTAATGATAACTAATAGAGATAATTACTAATACAGCTAACATTCCTGCTAGGGATTAATTATAGAGCTATAGTCCTAATAGTGGTAATAATTAAGAATAGAGCTGGTAGTAGCTATGGAAAACAACTGACAGAGCTAATAACCCTGATAATAATTAGGAATAATGTGGCTAATAATCCTGCTAATAATAATAAACAATGTGGCTAACAGTTATAGTCTCAGTAGTAGTAGTAAGATTTCATAATAATAATACTAATCGTCATCATCATCATCAACTAATACTGATGTTAATGACAATAGGGCTAATAACTCTGCTAATAATTAATATCAGGGGATTCCCCCAGAGACCCAGAGGACCTCACAGCCTCCCAGAGCTGTCTCCAGACCAAGCACTGTCCAAACCCTTCCCAAAACCTCCCAAAGTCCCAGGGAGGAACTTGGCCACAGCCTGGCCCAATGCAGAACAAATCTTGCCCCAAACTTCCCAAATCCTCAGCTGAACCTCACCAAATCCTGACCAAAACTCCCAAAACCTCCTGAACCCTTCCCCAGTCCCCCAGAACCTGAACCGAACCTCCCAACCTCTAACCAAGACCTCCCAAACCTGGCCACAACCGGACCCAATCCTGACAAATTCCACCCAAAACCTCCCAAATCCTGCACCAACCCCCCATAACCTGACCCAAACCTCGCAAATGCTAAACAAAACCTCCCACTGTCCTAGGGAGGAACTTGGCAAAAGCCTGACAAATTTCTCCCAAGGCCTCCGAAATCCTGAACAAAACCTTCCAATGTCCTAGGGAGGGAGGTGGCCAAATCCAGAGCAAACCCACCCAAAACCTTCTCATACCTGTCCCAACCCCCAAAACCTCTCAACCTCTAACCAACTCCTCCCAAACTGGGGCACCACCTGACCAATTCCTGACAAATTCCCCTCAAAACTTTCTCAATCCTTCACCAACCCCCCACAACCTTACCAAAGCCCTCCAAATCCTTATCAAAACCTCCCAATGTCCCAAAGAGGAACTTGACTAAATCCTGACAAATTCCACCAAAAACCACCCAAGTCCTGCACCAACTCCCCCACAACCTGGCCCAAACCTCCCAAATCCTTCACTAAACCTCCCAAATTCTGGGCAGGATGTGACCAAACCCTGCTTCAATCCAGAGACTAAATCCCAACCAAACCTCCCAAATCCTGACCAAAACCTCCCAAAGCCCAAGAGAGGTACCTGGACAATTCCTCACCAAAACCCCCAAAACTTGCAGAATCCTTCCCCAACCCCCCCACAACCTGTCCCAAAACTTCCAAACTCCTAGGGAAGAAGTTGGCCAAGTCCTGGACCAAGCCACAACAAATCCTGTCCAAATCCTGCCCCAAACCTCCCAAAGTCCCAGGGAGGAAGTTGGCCAAATCCAGACCAATTCCCCTCAACACTTCCTCAATCCTGTCCCAACCCCCCACAAACTGACCCAAACCTCTCAAATTCTGGCCAGGATTTGACCATAGCCTGCTTCCATCCACAGACCAAATTCTCACCAAATCCCCACAAACACCTCCCAGATCCTGCCCCAAAATCTCCCAAAGTCCTAGGGAACAACTTCCCGAGTGCTTGCCCAAGCCAGGACAACTCCTGGCCAGATCCTTCCCAACAACTCCCAAAGCCTAACAAATACCCCCTAAAACCACCCAAATCCTGCACCAACCCCCAGAAACTGACCCAAACCTCCCCAATCCTTCCCTAAACCTCCCAAATCCTGGGCAGGATGTGACCAAACCCTGCTCCCATCCAGAGACTAAATCCCCACAAAACCTCCCAAATCCTGACCAAAACCTCCCAAAGCCAGAGGGAGAAACCTGGACAATTCCTCACCAAAACCCCCAAAACTTGCAGAATCCTTCCCCAACCCCCCACAACCTGTCCCAAAACTCCCAAACTCCTAGGGAAGAACTTGGAAAAGTCCTGGACCAAGCCACAACAAATCCTGTCCAAATCCTTCCCCAAACCTCCCAAAGTCCCAGGGAGGAAATTGACCAAATCCAGTACAAATCCCCCAAGACTTGCTGAATCCTTCCCCAACCCCACACAGCATGACCCAAACCCTCCCAAATTCTGGGCAGGATTTGACCAAAGCCTGCTTCAATCCAGCAACAAATCCTGCAACAAATCCCCAAAAAACTTCTCAAATCCTGCCCAAAACCTCTTAGATGCAGGACAGAACTTGGCCAAATCCTGGTCCAAACCAGACAAAAACCTCCCAAATCCTTCCCCAAAACCTCCCAACCTCTAAACAAGACCTCCCAAACCTGCCCACAACCTGAACAAATCCTGACATATTCCCCCCAAAACTTCTCAAATCCTTCACCCCACAACCTGACCCAAACCTCCCATATCCTCAACAAAACCTCCCAAAGTCCTAGGGAGGAACTTGGCCAAACCCTGGCCAAAGCCACAGCAAATCCTCAGCAAATCCTGCCCCAAACCTCCCAAAGTCTCAGGGAGGAACTTGTCCATAGCCTGACAAATTCCCCCCAAAACTTCCTCAATCCTGCACCAACCCCCAACAACCTGATCCAAAACTCCCAAACTATAACCAGAACCTCCCAAATTTGGGCACAACCTGACCCAATCCTGTCAAATTCCCCCCAAAACCTCCTCAATCCTTTCCCAACCCCCCCAAAACCTGACCAAAGCCTCTCAACCTCTAACCAAGACCTCCCAAACCTGCCCACAACCTGACAAAATCCCAACTAATTCCCCGAAAACCTCCCAAATCCTTCACCAATCACCCACTACCTGACCCAACTCTCCCAAATCCTGAACAACACCTCCCAGAGCCAGGGCAGAATTTGGCCAAATCCTGGCCCAAACCAGATCAAAACCTCCAAAATCCTTCCCCAAAACCTCCCAACCTCTAACCAAGACCTCCCAAATCTGGTCACAAACTGACCAAATCCCGACTAATTTCCCCCAAAACTTCCCAAATCCTGCTCCAACCCTCCACAACGTGACCCAAACCTCCCAAATCCTGAACAATACCTCCCAATGTCCCAGGGAGGAAGCTGGCCAAATCCAGATCAAATCCACCCCAAACCTTCTCATACCTGTCCCAACCCCGCAAAACCTCCCAAGCTCTAACCAAGACCTCCCAAACCTGCCCACAACCTGACCAGCTCCTGACAAATTCTCCCCAAAACCTCCCAAATCCTGAACAAAACCTCCCAAAGTCCTATGGAGGAACTTGTCCATAGCCTGAAAAATTCCCCCAAAAACTTCCTTAATCCTGCTCCAACTCCCCAAAACCTGACCAAAACCTCCCAAATCCTTGCCCAATCCTCCCAAAAACCCAGGGAGACACTTGGTCAAATCCAGGCCAAATTCCCCCAGAAAACCTCCCAAATCCGGCACCAACCCCCCACAACCTGACCCACACCTCCCAAATCCTGAACAACACCTCCCAGATCCAGGACAGAACTTGGCCAACTCCTGCTCCAATTCAGACCAAAGGCTCCCAAATCCTTCCCCCAAACCTCCCGAATTCCTAGGGAGGAACTTGGCCAAAGCCTGACCAATTCCCCCCAACACTTCCTCAATCCTGCACCAACCCTCCACAACCTGACCACAACCTCCCACATCCTGGCCACGGAGGCCTCCAAATCCTTCTTCCTAGAGCTGAGAGTCCTGCTAAGGATTACTAAAGCTAATAGCCCTGCTGCTGAGAATGAATGGTGCTAATGATCCTGCTGGGAGGGAGCAACACCATGGCTGCAGTGGGGGTGTTGTTGTTATTGTTGTTGCTGCTGTTGTTGTTATTATTATTATTATTATACAGAGCTAAAAGTTCTCCTAATAATTACTAATAGAGCTAAGAATCCTGCTAATATTAAGTAATGGCACTAACAATCCTGCCTATAATTAATAACAGAGCTAACAGTCCTGCTACCAATACGTAGATGAGTAAATAATCCTATTCTTGACTAGTAATAGACCTAATCGTCCTGCTAAGAATAATTAATAGAGCTAATAATACTGCTAATACTGATAAATAATATGGCTAATAGTCTAAATAATTATAACAGCAATAACTAAGAGAGCTAAAAGTCCTCCTCATAATAACTAACAGAGCTAATAGTACTGGTAATGAGTAATACTGGAGCTACAATCAGGCTAATAATGATAAATAACATGGCTAAGAGCCTTACTAGGGTGCTGGCTTAAGGCCTTTTGCTGAAAACAGAAGAACAAAGCAGGGTGGAGGCCTTGCGGGTACTTTACCCTCCCTGCAGGGCGCTTCCCCTGGCAAAGCTGACTCTGTTCCACTCCCCCCGCCCTGCCCAGCTAGGCTAGAAAAAGCAGGACATCATAGCTGTGGGATCTCCTTTTGGGCTCCTGCCTCTGCTGGATGAGAGCCACTGCAGCTGCCCTCCTGCTCCTCAGCCACGTGGCCGCACCTCATCCTTTTCCCTGCTGCCTCCGCACCTCCTCAGAGAAAGACTGGTTTTGTAGTATTCTTTTCTGTCCCCCTCCCATCCATTCTTGCTCCTTGCCCTTGGGAACTTTTTTTTCCTCTTATTGTCTCTCTACTTCCAAGCTGACTCCAGATTGTTATTTAGTGGATTTGTTCCTTATCCCTTTTTTTTCCCTCTCCCTGTTTGGAGGGAGGAGGGTGGGGAGTGGGGAAGAGATTCTCAGCCTTTTCCCCATTTGAGCTTTTAACTCCCAGTTAAGGCTCAAACCACTACAACGAGGAATAATAATAAAACTTAGCACTAATAATCATACTAATCATAAAGATCAGAGCTAATATTCCTGCTAACAACAATCAAGGGAGCTAATAATTCTGCTTATATTGATAAATACCATGGCTAATAGCCTTAAGAATGGTAATAATAATGGAGCTAATAGTCCTCCCAAATCCTGCCCAAAACCTCCCAGTGTCCTACGGAGGAACTTGGACAAAGTCTGGCCCAAACGAGATCAAAACTGCCCAAATCCTTCACCAAACCTCCCAAAGTCCCAAAGAGGAACTTGGCCAAATCCTGACAAATTCCACCCAAAAGGTACTCAATCCTATCAAAAACCCCAACAACCTGACCCAATCCTGACAAAATCTCCACAAAACCTCCCAAATCCTGCACCAATCCCCCACAACCTGACCCAAACCTCCCAAATCCTCAACAAAACCTCCCAAATTCTGGGCACGATGTGACCAAACCCTGCTTCAATCCAGAGACTGACTCCTCAGCAAACCCCCCCAAAACCTCCCAAATCCTGCCCAAAATCTCCCAAAGCACCAGGTAGGAAGTTGTCCAAAGCCTGACCTAATCCTCCCTAAATCTCCTCAATCCTGCACCAACCCCCAAATTCTGACCAAAACTTCCCAAATACTTCCCCAAACCTCCCAAAGTCCCAGGGAGGAACTTGGCCAAGTCCTGACCAAATTCCCCCCAACACTTCCTCAATCCTGTCCCAAGACCCCAAAACCTGACCCAAACCTCTCAAATTCTGGCCAGGATTTGACCATAGCCTGCTTCCATCCACAGACCAAATTCTCACCAAATCCCCACAAACACCTCCCAGATCCTGCCCCAAAACCTCCCAAAGTCCTAGGGAAGAACTCCCAAGTCCTAGTGCAAGCCAGAACAACTCCTGATCAGATCCTTCCCAACAACTCTCCAAGCCTAACAAATACCCCCTAAAACCTCCCAAATCCTGCACCAACCCCCCACAACCTGACCCAAACATCCCAAATCCTCAACACAACCTCCCAAATTCTGGGCAGGATTTGACCAAGGCCTGATTCAATCCTGCAACAAATCCTGCACCAAATCCTCACAAAACTTCCCAAACCCTTCCCAAAACCTCCCAGATCCAGGACAGAACTTGGCCAAATCCTGGTCCAGACTAGACCAAAATCTCCCAAATCCTTCCCCAAAACCTCCTAAAGTCCTAGGGAAGAACTTGGCCAAAGCCTGACAAATTGCCCCCAAAACTTCCTCAATCCTGCACCAACCCCCCAAAACCTGACCCAAACCTCCCAAACTCTAACCAAGACCTCCCAAACCTACCCACAACCTGACCAATTCCTGACAGATTCCCCTCAAAACCTGCCCAATCCTTCCCTAAATCTCCCAAAGACCCAGAGAACTCAGCCAAACCCTGACAAATTCTCCCCAAAACTTCCTCAATCCTGCACCAACCCCCCACAACCTGACCCAAACCTCCCAAACTCTAACCAAGACCTCCCAAACCTGCCCACAACCTGCCCAATTCCTGACAGATTCCCCTCAAAACCTGCCCAATCCTTCCCTAAATCTCCCAAAGACCCAGAGAACTCAGCCAAACCCTGACAAATTCTCCCCAAAACTTCCTCAATCCTGCACCAACCCCCCACAACCTGACCCAAACCTCCCAAACTCTAACCAAGACCTCCCAAACCTGCCCACAACCTGACCAATTCCTGACAGATTCCCCTCAAAACCTGCCCAATCCTTCCCTAAATCTCCCAAAGACCCAGAGAACTCAGCCAAACCCTGACAAATTCTCCCCAAAACTTCCTCAATCCTGCACCAACCCCCCACAACCTGACCCAAACCTCCCCAATCCTTACCCAATCCTCCCAAATACCCAAGGAGGAACTTGGGCAAATCCAGGCCAAATTCCCCCAAAAAACCTCCCAAATCCTGCACCAACCCCCCACACTCTGATCCAAACCTCCCAAAGTCCCAGGGAGGAACTTGGCCAAATAGTAATTAATAGAGCTAATAATCCTGCTAATTCTAATTAGTACAGCTAATAATTCTGCTAATAGCTATAAATTATATGGCTAATAATCTTAACTATGGCAATAATTAATAATAGAGCTTATAGTCCTATTACTACTAATAACTAATAGTTCTAATAATACTAATTAGAATTAATGGAGCTAATAATTCTGCTAACAGCAATTAATGGAGCTAATAATCCTGCTAATAGTGACAAATATTATGGCTAAGAGTCTTAATACTACTTATAATAATAATACTACCAATAACTAACAGAGCTCAAAGTCCTCCTAATAATAACTAATAGAGCTAACATTCCTGCTGGGGATTAATACTAGAGCTAGAATCAGGCTAAGAAGAACAAAACCTCCCAAGTCCTGCACCAACCCCCCACAACCTGACCCAAACCTCTCAAATCCTGAACAAAACCTCAAAGATCCAGGACAGAACCTGGACAAATCCAGGTCCAAACCACACCCAAACCTCCCAAATCCTTCCCTAAACCCCCCAAATTCTGGCCAGGATGTGACCAAACCCTGCTTCCATCCAGAGACTAAATCCCAACCAAACCTCCCAAATCCTGACCAAAACCTCCCAAAGGCCAAGAGAGGAACCTGGACAATTCCTCACCAAAATCCCCAAAACTTGCAGAATCCTTCCCCAACCCCCCACAACCTGTCCCAAAACTCCCAAACTCCTAGGGAACAACTTGGACAAGTCCTGGACCAAGCCACAACAAATGCTGCCCAAATCCTTTCCCAAACCTCCCAAAGTCCCAGGGAGGAATTTGGCCAAATCCAAACCAATTCCCCCAAGACTTACTGAATTCTTCCCCAACCCCACATAGCATGACCCAAGACCTCCCAGATCCAGGACAAATCCTGCCCAAACCAGACCAAAACCTCCCAAATCCTTCCCCAAAACGTACAAACGTCTAACCAAGACCTCCCAAACCTGGCCACAACCTGACCAACTCCTGACAAATTCCACCCCAAACCTCCAAAATCCTGCACCAACCCCCCACAACCTGACCCTAACCTCCCAAACCCGGAAAAAAACCTCCCAAAGTCCTAGGGAAAAAGCTGGCCGAAGCCTAACCAATTTCTCCCAAAACCTCCTAAATCCTGAACAAAACCTCCCAATGTCCCAGAGAGGAAACTGGCCAAGTCCAGAACAAATCCAACCCAAAACTTCTCATACTTGTCCCAACCACCCACAAAACCTCCCAACCTGTAACCAAGACCTCCCAAACCTGGCCACAACCTGACCAAATCCTGACAAATTCCCCCAAAACCTCCCAAATCCTGCACCAACCCCCCACAGCCTCACCCAAACCTCCCAAATCCTGAACAAACCTCCCAAATTCCCCCCAAAACCTCCCAAATCCTGCACCAACCCCCGACAGCCTCACCCAAACATCCCAAATCCTGACCCAAACCTCCCAAATTCCCCCCAAAACCTCCCAAATCCTGCACCAACCCCCAACAGCCTCACCCAAACATCCCAAATCCTGACCCAAACCTCCCAAAGTCCCAGGGAGGAACTTGGCCAAAGCCTGACCAATTCCCCCCAACACTTCCTCAATCCTGCACCAACCCTCCACAACCTGACCACAACCTCCCACATCCTGGCCACGGAGGCCTCCAAATCCTTCTTCCTAGAGCTGAGAGTCCTGCTAAGGATTACTAAAGCTAATAGCCCTGCTGCTGAGAATGAATGGTGCTGATGATCCTGCTGGGAGGGATCAACACCATGGCTGCAGTGGGGTTGGTGTTGGTGTTGTTATTGTTGTTGCTGCTGTTGTTGTTATTATTACTATTATTATTATTATTATTCAGAGCTAAAAGTTCTCCTAATAATTAATAATAGAGCTAAGAATCCTGCTAATATTAAGTAATGGCACTAACAATCCTGCCTATAATTAATAACAGAGCTAACAGTCCTGCTACCAATACGTAGATGAGTAAATAATCCTATTCTTGACTAGTAATAGACCTAATCGTCCTGCTAAGAATAATTAATAGAGCTAATAATACTGCTAATACTGATAAATAATATGGCTAATAGTCTAAATAATTATAACAGCAATAACTAAGAGAGCTAAAAGTCCTCCTCATAATAACTAACAGAGCTAATAGTACTGGTAATGAGTAATACTGGAGCTACAATCAGGCTAATAATGATAAATAACATGGCTAAGAGCCTTACTAGGGTGCTGGGTTAAGGCCTTTTGCTGAAAACAAATGAACAAAGCAGGGTGGAGGCCTTGCGGGTACTTTACCCTCCCTGCAGGGTGCTTCCCCTGGCAAAGCTGACTCTGTTCCACTCCCCCCGCCCTGCCCAGCTAGGCTAGAAAAAGCAGGACATCATAGCTGTGGGATCTCCTTTTGGGCTCCTGCCTCTGCTGGATGAGAGCCACTGCAGCTGCCCTCCTGCTCCTCAGCCACGTGGCCGCACCTCATCCTTTTCCCTGCTGCCTCCGCACCTCCTCAGAGAAAGACTGGTTTTGTAGTATTCTTTTCTGTCCCCCTCCCATCCATTCTTGCTCCTTGCCCTTGGGAACTTTTTGTTCCTCTTATTGTCTCTCTACTTCCAAGCTGACTCCAGATTGTTGTTTAGTGGATTTGCTCCTTATCCCTTTTTTATCCCTCTCCCTGTTTGGAGGGAGGAGGGTGGGGAGTGGGGAAGAGATTCTCAGCCTTTTCCCCATTTGAGCTTTTAACTCCCAGTTAAGGCTCAAACCACTACAACGAGGAATAATAATAAAACTTACACTAATAATCATGCTAATCATAAAGATCAGAGCTAATATTCCTGCTAACAACAATCAAGGGAGTTAATAATTCTGCTTCTATTGATAAATACCATGGCTAATAGCCTTAAGAATGGTAAATATAATGGAGCTAATAGTCCTGCTAATAACAACAACTAATAGAGCTAACAATCCAGCTAATATTGATAAATAGCATGAGTAATAATCCAAATATGGCTAATAATTAATAGTAGAGATAAGAGCGATGCTAATCATGACTAATGGAGCTAAAAGCCCTGCTAATGGTTAATAGAGTTAAGAGTCCTGGGAATAAAAGTTAATATAGCTAATAATCCTGTTCACAATTAATAATAGAGCTACTACAGCAGCTAAGAATAAATCGTAGAGCTAATAATACTCTAATAATAATTATTGGAGTTAATAATCCTGCTAATACCTATAAATAATATGGCTAAGGATCTCAACTATGACTATAATTAATAATAGAGCTAATCATACTGATAATAATTAATAGAGCTAATAATCCAGCAAATGCCTATAAATAATCTGGCTAATAATATTAACTATGGAAATAATTAATTATAGACCTAATAATACAGCTAATAATCATTAATTGAGCTAATAATCCAGCTAATACCTATAAATACTATGGCTAATCATCTTAACTATGCCAATAATTAATGAGAGCTAATAATCCTCCTAATAATAATTAATATCCCCCAAATTAATATCTCCCAAAGTCCCAGGGAAGAACTTTGACAAAGCCTAACAAATTCCCCCCAAAACCTCCAAAATCCTGCCCCAAAACCTCCCAAAATCCCAGGGAGGAACTTGGCCAAGTCCTGACCAAATTCCCCCCAACACATCCTCAATCCTGTCCCAACCCCCCAAAACCTGACCCAAACCTCTCAAATTCTGGACAGGATTTGACCATAGCCTGCTTCCATCCAGAGACCACATTCTCACCAAATCCCAACAAACACCTCCCAGATCCTGCCACAAAACCTCACAAAGTCCTAAGGAAGAACTTCCCAAGTCCTAGGGCATGCCAGAAAAACTCCTGACCAGATCCTTCCCAACAACTCCCAAAGCCTAACAAATACCTCCTTAAACCTCCCCAATCCTGCACAAACCCCCACAACCTGACCAAAACCTCCCAAATCCTACCCAAAATCCCCTCAATCTTGTCCCAACCACCCACAACTTGACCCAACCCTCCCAAGCTCTAACCAGGACCTCCCAAACCTGGGCACAACCTGAGCAAATCCTGACAAATTCCCCCCAAAACCTCCCAAATCCTGCACCAACCCCTCACAACCTCACCCAAACCTCCCAAATCCTGACCAAAATTCCCAAAGTCCCAGGGGGGAACTTGGCCAAAGCCTGACCAATTCCCCTGAGACTTACTAAATCCTTCCCCAACCCCACACAGCATACCCAAAACCTCCCACATTCTGGGCCGGATTTGACCAAACCTTGTTTCAATCCAGCAACAAATCCTGCAACAAATCCTCACAAAACTTCCCAACAGACAGAACTTGGCCAAATCCTGGCCCAAACCAGACCAAAACCTCCCAAATCCTTCCCCAAAACCTCCCAACTTCTAACCAAGTCCTCCCAAACCTGGGCCAAATCTGACCAAATCCTGACAAATTCCCCCCAAAATCTCCCAAATCCTGCACCAAACCCCCACAACCTGACCCAAACCTCCCAAATCCTGCACAAAACCTTCCAGTGTCCCAATGAGGAAGCTGGCCAAATCCAGATCAAACCTACCCCAAACCTTCTCATACTTGTCCCAACACCCCAAAACCTCCCAAGCTCTAACCAAGTCCTCCCAAACCTGCCCACAACCTGACCAACTCCTGACAAATTCCCCCCAAAACCTCCCAAACCCTGAACAAAATCTCCCAAGGTGCTAGGGAGGAACTTGTCCATAGACTGACAAATTCCCCCCAAGTCCTGGACCAAGCCAGAACAAATCCTGTCCAAATCCATCCCTAAGCCTCCCCAAGTCCCAGGGAGGAAGTTGGCCAAATCCAGACCAATTCCCATCAACACTTCCTCAATCCTTTCACAACCCAACCATCCTGACTCAAACTTCCCAAATCCTGAACAAAATCTCCCAAATCCTTCACTTAATCTACCAAAGTCGTAGGGACGAACTTGGCCAAGTCCTGGCCCAAGCCAGAAAAACTCCTGACCAGATCCTTCCCAACAATTCCAAAGCCTAACCAATACCCCCTAAAACATCCTAATCCTGCACCAACCCCCCACAACCTGACCAAAACCTCCCAAAGCCTGACCCAAACCTCCCAAAGTCCCAGGGAGGAACTTGGCCAAGGCCTGACCAATTCCCCCCAACACTTCCTCAATCCTTTCCCAACCCTCCACAACCTGACCACAACCTCCCACATCCTGGCCACGGAGGCCTCCAAATCCTTCTTCCTAGAGCTGAGAGTCCTGCTAAGGATTACTAAAGCTAATAGCCCTGCTGCTGAGAATGAATGGTGCTAATGATCCTGCGGGGAGGGATCAACACCATGGCTGCAGTGGGGGCGGTGTTGTTGTTGTTGTTGTTGTTGTTGTTGTTGTTATTATTATTATTATTATTATTATTATTATTATTATTATTCAGAGCTAAAAGTTCTCCTAATAATTAATAATAGAGCTAAGAATCCTGCTAATATTAAGTAATGGCACTAACAATCCTGCCTATAATTAATAACAGAGCTAACAGTCCTGCTACCAATACGTAGATGAGTAAATAATCCTATTCATAACTAATAACAGACCTAATCGTCCTGCTAAGAATAATTAATAGAGCTAATAACACTGCTAATACTGATAAATAATATGGCTAATAGTCTAAATAATTATAACAGCAATAACTAAGAGAGCTAAAAGTCCTCCTCATAATAACTAACAGAGCTAATAGTACTGGTAATGAGTAATACTGGAGCTACAATCAGGCTAATAATGATAAATAACATGGCTAAGAGCCTTACTAGGGTGCTGGGTTAAGGCCTTTTGCTGAAAACAGAAGAACAAAGCAGGGTGGAGGCCTTGCGGGTGCTTTACCCTCCCTGCAGGGCGCTTCCCCTGGCAAAGCTGACTCTGTTCCACTCCCCCCTCCCAGCCCAGCTAGGCTAGAAAAAGCAGGACATCATAGCTGTGGGATCTCCTTTTGGGCTCCTGCCTCTGCTGGATGAGAGCCACTGCAGCTGCCCTCCTGCTCCTCAGCCACGTGGCCGCACCTCATCCTTTTCACAGTATCACAGTATCACTTAGGTTGGAAAGGACCTCGGGGATCATCGAGTCCAACCTATCAACACAGACCCCATGCCTAGACCATGGCACCAAGTGCCACGTCCAATCTCCCCTTGAACGCCTCCAGGGTCGATGACTCAACCACCTCCCTGGGCAACCCGTTCCAATGCCGAATGACTCGCTCGGTGAAGAACTTCCTCCTCACCTCGAGTCTGAACTTCCCCTGGCGCAGCCTGAGACTGTGTCCCCTCGTTCTGGTGCTGGCTGCCTGGGAGAAGAGGCCAACCCCCTCCTGGCTACAACCACCCTTCAGGTAGCTGTAGAGGGCAATGAGGTCACCCTGAGCCTCCTCTTCCCCAGGCTAAACAATCCCAGCTCCCTCAGCCTCTCCTCATAGGGCTTGTGTTCAAGGCCTCTCACCAGCCTTGTTGCCCTTCTCTGGACACGCTCAAGTGTTTCGATGTCCTTCTTAAATTGAGGGGCCCAGAACTGGACACAGTACTCTAGGTGCGGCCTAACCAAAGCAGAGTACAGGGCACTATGACCTCCCTGCTCCTGCTGGCCACACTATTCCTAATGCAGGCCAGGATGCCATTGGCCCTCCTGGCCACCTGGGCACACTGCTGGCTCATATTCAGGTGGCTGTCGATCAGCACACCCAGGTCCCTCTCTGTTTGGGAGCTCTCCAGCCACTCCGACCCCAGCCTGTAGCTCTGCATGGGATTGCCATAGCCAAAGTGCAGCACTCGGCACTTGGACTTGTTGAATGCCATCCCATTGACTCTGCCCATCTGTCCAGTCGGTCGAGGTCCTCTGCAGAGCCTTTCTACCCTCTAACTGACTAACATCTGCCCCTAACTTTGTGTCATCTGCAAACTTGCTGATGACTGACTCTACTCCTTCATCCAGATCATCAATGAATATGTTGAAGAGGACAGGGCCCAGCACTGATCCCTGGGGGACACCACTGGTGACTGGCCTCCAGCTGGATGTGGCACCGTTCACTACCACTCTCTGGGCCCGGCCCTCCAGCCAGTTCCTAACCCAGTACAGAGTGTAATGGTCCAATCCACGGGCTGACAGCTTAGTCAGCAGTTTGCTGTGGGGGACGGTGTCAAAGGCCTTGCTGAAGTCTAGGTAGACCACATCCACAGGCCTCCCCACATCCACCAGACGGGTCACCTGATCATAGAAAGAGATCAGGTTGGAGAGGCAGGATCTGCCTTTCCTGAATCCATGTTGGCTGGACCTGAGCCCTTGGCCATCCTTCAGGTGCGCAGTTATTGCCGCCAGGATAATCTGCTCCATCACTTTCCCTGGCACTGAGGTCAGGCTGACCGGCCTGTAGTTTCCAGGTTCCTCCATCCGACCCTTCTTGTGGATGGGAACCACGTTGGCCAGTTTCCAGTCATCTGGGACCTCACCGGTGAGCCAGGACTGGAGGAAATGATGGAGAGTGGCCTAGCTAGCACATCTGCCAACTCTCTCAGCACCCTAGGATGGATCCCATCCGGTCCCATGGACTTGTGAATATCCAAGTGGCTCAGCAGGTCCCGAACTAACTCCTCATGGATTTCCGGGGCATTACACTGCTCGCCAACCCCATCGCCCAGCTCCGGAGGCCACTCGTCCTGAACTCCTGCCTTGCTGTTAAAAATTGAGGCAAAGAAGGTGTTCAGGACCTCAGCTTTCTCCTCATCTCAGTCACCGTGTTCCCCTCCAGGTCCACTAGGGAGTGCAGGTTCTTCCTGCCCCTCTTCTTATTGTTAATATATTTATAAAAATGCTTTTTATTGTCTTTGACAGAGGTGGCCAGCTTCAGTTCCAGCTGGGCCTTAGCCTCCTAATTTTATTCCTACATAATCTAACAGCTTCCTTGAACATACCTCGAGAAGCCTTCCCCTCCTTCCAAAGGTGATACAGCCTCCTCTTCCCCTTAAATCCTCCAGGAGCTGCTTGCTCATCCAGGCTGGTCGCCTTCCTGCCGGCTTGCCTTCCGGCACGTAGGAACCGCCAATTCCTGTGCCTTCAAGAGCTCCTGTTTGAAGTAGGTCCAACCCTCCTGAACCCCTTGGTTCATGAGGGCTGGTACCCAGGGGACTTTACAAACAAGTTTCTTAAATAGGCTGAAGTTCGCCCTTCGGAAGTCCAAGGTGAAGGTTCTGTTGGTGGTCCTCCCTATCTCCCTGCATATTGAAAACTTCACTATCTCGTGGTCACTGCACCCTAGGCAGCCTCCACGATCACGTCTCCCACCAGCCCTTCCCTATTGGAGAACAGCAGGTCAAGCAGAGCCTGTCCCCTGGTAGGCTCGCTTAACAGCTGTGTCAGGAAGCAGTCCTCCATTCGCTCCAGGAATCTTTTGGACTGCCTCCTTCCTGCTGAATTAAGTTCCCAGCAGATATCTGGGAGGTTGAAGTCACCAACAAGGACAAGATCTGATGATCTTGAGACAGCCTCCAGTTGCTTGTAGAACAACTCATCAGCCGCCTCATCCTGGTTGGGTGGTCTGTAACAGATTCCAATCAGGATGTCAGACTTGTTAGGTTGTCCTCTGATTTTGACCCACAGGCTCTCAACTCCTCATCTTCCACCTCAAGTTGTGTGGCAGAGAGTGACTCTCTAATATACAGAGCCACCCCTCCTCCTCTTCTCCCTCGCCTGTCTCTCCTAAAGAGCCTGTAACCCCCCATTGTAGCACTCCAATCGTGGGTGCTGTCCCACCAAGTTTCTGAGATGGCGACTACATCATAGTCGCCCTGATGGATTAGGACCTCCAACTCCTCTTGCTTGTTGCCCAGGCTGCGTGCATTGGTGTACATGCATCGCAGCTGGGTTCCTGACTTCTCAACTGACCCTACCTTGCGCCCTACTCTTACCTCTGCAGAGGGACGGATTGCCTCACCCACCCCCTTCAGACCTAGTTTAAAGCCCTCCTAATGAGCCCTGCCAACTCCAGTGCCAGGACTCTCTTACCCCTTCTAGACAGATGCACCCCATCAGGACCCAGCAGGTCAGGTGCAGTGAAAGTTGCCCCATGGTCATAGAACCCAAAGTTCTGCCTCTGGCACCATCCCCTGAGCCAATTGTTGATGGTATGGGTTCTCCCATTCCTCTCAGTGTACACCCCTGACACTGAGGGAACTGAGCAGAACACCACTTGAGCTCCTGCCCCATCAATCAATTGTCCAAGGGCCCTGAATTCCTTCTTAATTGCCCTGGTACCCTTCCTGTCAATCTCATCACTCCCAGCCTGTATTACCATCAGAGGGTAATAGTCAGTGGGCTGGATTAATTTAGGGATTCTCTCCGCAATGTCCCTAACCCCTGCCCCTGGTAGGGAGCAGACCTCCCTGCTGCCTCCGCACCTCCTCAGAGAAAGACTGGTTTTGTAGTATTCTTTTCTGTCCCCCTCCCATCCATTCTTGCTCCTTGCCCTTGGGAACTTTTTTTTCCTCTTATTGTCTCTCTACTTCCAAGCTGACTCCAGATTGTTGTTTAGTGGATTTGTTCCTTATCCCTTTTTTTTCCCTCTCCCTGTTTGGAGGGAGGAGGGTGGGGAGTGGGGAAGAGATTCTCAGCCTTTTCCCCATTTGAGCTTTTAACTCCCAGTTAAGGCTCAAACCACTACAACGAGGAATAATAATAAAACTTAGCACTAATAATCATACTAATCATAAAGATCAGAGCTAATATTCCTGCTAACAACAATCAAGGGAGCTAATAATTCTGCTTCTATTGATAAATACCATGGCTAATAGCCTTAAGAATGGTAATAATAATGGAGCTAATAGTCCTGCTAATAACAACAACTAATAGAGCTTAGAATCCAGCTAACATTGATAAATAGCACAACTAATAATCCAAATATAGCTAATAATTAATAGTAGAGCTAAGAGCAATGCTAATCATGACTAATGGAGCTAAAAGCCCTGCTAATGGTTAATAGAGTTAAGAGTCCTGGGAATAGAAGTCAATATAGTTAATAATCCTGTTAATAATTAATAATAGAGCTACTACAGCAGCTAAGAATAAATCGTAGAGCTAATAATACTGGTAATAATAATTATTGGAGTTAATAATCCTGCTAATACCTATAAATAATATGGCTAAGGATCTCAACTATGACTATAATTAATAATAGAGCTAATCTTACTGATAATAATAGAGCTAATAATCCAGCAAATGCCTATAAATAATCTGGCTAATAATATTAACTATGGAAATAATAATAGACCTAATAATACAGCTAATAATCATTAATTGAGCTAATAATCCTGCTAATACCTATAAATATTATGGCTAATCATCTTAACTATGCCAATAATTAATAAGAGAGCTAATAATCCTCCTAATAATAATTAATATCTCCCAAATTAATATCTCCCAAAGGCCCAGGGAAGAACTTGGACAAATCCTGGAAAATTCCCCCCAAAACCTCCCAAATCCTGCACCAACCCCCCACAGCCTCACCCAAACCTCCCAAATCCATCCCAAAACCACCCACACTCTGGCCAGGATTTCACCAAAGCCTGGTTCAATCCACACACCAAATCCTTACCAAATCCCCACAAAACCTCCCAAATCCTGCCCAAAACCTCCCAGTGTCCTACGGAGGAACTTGGACAAAGTCTGGCCCAAACGAGATCAAAACTGCCCAAATCCTTCACCAAACCTCCCAAAGTCCCAAAGAGGAACTTGGCCAAATCCTGACAAATTCCACCCAAAAGGTACTCAATCCTATCAAAAACCCCAACAACCTGACCCAATCCTGACAAAATCTCCACAAAACCTCCCAAATCCTGCACCAATCCCCCACAACTTGACCCAAACCTTCCAAATCCTCAACAAAACCTCCCAAATTCTGGGCACGATGTGACCAAACCCTGCTTCAATCCAGAGACCAAATCACAGCAATCCCCCCCAAAACCTCCCAAATCCTGCTCAAAACCTCCCAAAGCACCGGGTAGGAAGTTGGCCAAAGCCTGACCTAATCCCCCTAAATCTCCTCAATCCTGCACCAACCCCCAAATTCTGACCAAAACTTCCCAAATACTTCCCCAAACCTCCCAAAGTCCCAGGGAGGAACTTGGCCAAGTCCTGACCAAATTCCCCCCAACACTTCCTCAATCCTGTCCCAAGACCCCAAAACCTGACCCAAAACTCTCAAATTCTGGACAGGATTTGACCATAGCCTGCTTCCATCCACAGACCAAATTCTCACCAAATCCCCACTAACACCTCCCAGATCCTGCCCCAAAACCTCACAAAGTCCTAGGGAACAACTTCCCAAGTCCTGGCCCAAGCCAGAACAACTCCTGACCAGATCCTTCCCAACAACTCTCAAAGCCTAACAAATACCCTCCTAAAACCTCCCAAATCCTGCACCAACACCCCACAACCTGACCCAAACATCCCAAATCCTCAACACAACCTCCCAAATTCTGGGCAGGATTTGACCAAGGCCTGATTCAATCCTGCAACAAATCCTGCACCAAATCCTCACAAAACTTCCCAAACCCTTCCCAAAACCTCCCAGATCCAGGACAGAACTTGGCCAAATCCTGGTCCAGACTAGACCAAAATCTCCCAAATCCTTCCCCAAAACCTCCTAAAGTCCTAGGGAAGAACTTGGCCAAAGCCTGACAAATTGCCCCCAAAACTTCCGCAATCCTGCACCAACCCCCCAAAACCTGACCCAAACCTCCCAAGCTCTAACCAAGACCTCCCAAACCTGGCCACAACCTACCCCAATCCTGACAAATTCCCCCCAAAATCTCCCAAATCCTGCTCCAACCCCCCACAACCTGACCAAAACCTCCCAAAGCCCCAGGGAGGAAGCTGGCCAAATCCTGAACAAATCCACCCCAAACCTTCTCAAACCTGTCCCAACCCCCCAAAACCTCCCAAGCTCTAACCAAGACCTCCCAAACACCTCCCAAATCCTTCCCAAAACCTCCCAAAATCCTACTGAAGAACTTTGTCAAAGCCTGATAAATTTCCCCCAAAACCCCCTCAATCCTATCCCAACCCCCCAACAACCTGACCCAAACCTCCCAAACTCTAACCAAGACCTCCCAAACCTACCCACAACCTGACCAATTCCTGACAGATTCCCCTCAAAACCTGCCCAATCCTTCCCTAAATCTCCAAAAAGACCCAGAGAACTCAGCCAAACCCTGACAAATTCTCCCCAAAACTTCCTCAATCCTGCACCAACCCCCCACAACCTGACCCAAACCTCCCAAAGCCCCAGGGAGGAAGCTGGCCAAATCCTGAACAAATCCACTCCAATCCCTCTCAAACCTGTCCCAACCCCCCAAAACCTCCCAAGCTCTAACCAAGACCTCCCAAACACCTCCCAAGTCCTTCCCAAAACCTCCCAAAATCCTACTGAAGAACTTTGTCAAAGCCTGATAAATTTCCCCCAAAACCCCCTCAATCCTATCCCAAGCCCCCAACAACCTGACCCAAACCTCCCAAACTCTAACCAAGACCTCCCAAACCTACCCACAACCTGACCAATTCCTGACAGATTCCCCTCAAAACCTGCCCAATCCTTCCCTAAATCTCCCAAAGACCCAGAGAACTCAGCCAAACCCTGACAAATTCTCCCCAAAACTTCCTCAATCCTGCACCAACCCCCCACAACCTGACCCAAACCTCCCAAACTCTAACCAAGACCTCCCAAACCTGCCCACAACCTGACCAATTCCTGACAGATTCCCCTCAAAACCTGCCCAATCCTTCCCTAAATCTCCCAAAGACCCAGAGAACTCAGCCAAACCCTGACAAATTCTCCCCAAAACTTCCTCAATCCTGCACCAACCCCCCACAACCTGACCCAAACCTCCCCAATCCTTACCCAATCCTCCCAAATACCCAAGGAGGAACTTGGGCAAATCCAGGCCAAATTCCCCCAAAAAACCTCCCAAATCCTGCACCAACCCCCCACACTCTGATCCAAACCTCCCAAAGTCCCAGGGAGGAACTTGGCCAAATAGTAATTAATAGAGCTAATAATCCTGCTAATTCTAATTAGTACAGCTAATAATTCTGCTAATAGCTATAAATTATATGGCTAATAATCTTAACTATGGCAATAATTAATAATAGAGCTTATAGTCCTATTACTACTAATAACTAATAGTTCTAATAATACTAATTAGAATTAATGGAGCTAATAATTCTGCTAACAGCAATTAATGGAGCTAATAATCCTGCTAATAGTGACAAATATTATGGCTAAGAGTCTTAATACTACTTATAATAATAATACTACCAATAACTAACAGAGCTCAAAGTCCTCCTAATAATAACTAATAGAGCTAACATTCCTGCCTAGAGCTAGAATCAGGCTAAGAAGAACAAAACCTCCCAAGTCCTGCACCAACCCCCCACAACCTGACCAAAACCTCTCAAATCCTGAACAAAACCTCAAAGATCCAGGAGAGAACCTGGACAAATCCAGGTCCAAACCACACCCAAACCTCCCAAATCCTTCCCTAAACCCCCCAAATTCTGGCCAGGATGTGACCAAACCCTGCTTCCATCCAGAGACTAAATCCCAACCAAACCTCCCAAATCCTGACCAAAACCTCCCAAAGGCCAAGAGAGGAACCTGGACAATTCCTCACCAAAACCACCAAAACTTGCAGAATCCTTCCCCAACTCCCCACAACCTGTCCCAAAACTCCCAAACTCCTAGGGAACAACTTGGACAAGTCCTGGACCAAGCCACAACAAATGCTGCCCAAATTCTTTCCCAAACCTCCCAAAGTCCCAGGGTGGAATTTGGCCAAATCCAAACCAATTCCCCCAAGACTTACTGAATTCTTCCCCAACCCCACACAGCATGACCCAAGACCTCCCAGATCCAGGACTGAACTTGGTTAAATCCTGCCCAAACCAGACCAAAACCTCCCAAATCCTTCCCCAAAACGTCCAAACGTCTAACCAAGACCTCCCAAACCTGGCCACAACCTGACCAACTCCTGACAAATTCCACCCCAAACCTCCAAAATCCTGCACCAACCCCCCACAACCTGACCCTAACCTCCCAAATCCGGAAAAAAACCTCCCAAAGTCATAGGGAAAAAGCTGGCCGAAGCCTAACCAATTTCTCCCAAAACCTCCTCAATCCTGAACAAAACCTCCCAATGTCCCAGAGAGGAAGCTGGCCAAGTCCTGAACAAATCCAACCCAAAACTTCTCATACTTGTCCCAACCCCACAAAACCTCCCAACCTGTAACCAAGACCTCCCAAACCTGGCCACAACCTGACCAAATCCTGACAAATTCCCCCCAAAACCTCCCAAATCCTGCACCAACCCCCACAGCCTCACCCAAACCTCCCAAATCCCTCCAGCAACAAATCCTGCAACAAATCCCACAAACCTCCCAAACCTCCCAAATCCTGGCCAAACCTCCCAAATTCCCCAAAACCTCCCAAATCCTGCACCAACCCCCAACAGCCTCACCCAAACCTCCCAAATCCTGACCCAAACCTCCCAAATTCCCCCCAAAACCTCCAAAATCCTGCACCAACCCCAACAGCCTCACCCAAACATCCCAAATCTGACCCAAACCTCCCAAAGTCCCAGGGAGGAACTTGGCCAAAGCCTGATCAATTCCCCCCAACACTTCCTCAATCCTTTCCCAACCCTCCACAACCTGACCACAACCTCCCACATCCTGGCCACGGAGGCCTCCAAATCCTTCTTCCTAGAGCTGAGAGTCCTGCTAAGGATTACTAAAGCTAATAGCCCTGCTGCTGAGAATGAATGGTGCTGATGATCCTGCGGGGAGGGAGCAACACCATGGCTGCAGTGGGGTTGTGTTGTTGTTGTTGTTATTATTGTTATTGCTGTTGTTGTTGTTGTTATTATTATTATTATTATACAGAGCTAAAAGTTCTCCTAATAATTACTAATAGAGCTAAGAATCCTGCTAATATTAAGTAATGGCTCTAACAATCCTGCCTATAATTAATAAGAGAGCTAACAGTCCTGCTACCAATACGTAGATGAGTAAATAATCCTATTCATGACTAATAACAGACCTAATCGTCCTGCTAAGAATAATTAATAGAGCTAATAATACTGCTAATACTGATAAATAATATGGTTAATAGTCTAAATAATTATAACAGCAATAACTAAGAGAGCTAAAAGTCCTCCTCATAATAACTAACAGAGCTAATAGTACTGGTAATGAGTAATACTGGAGCTACAATCAGGCTAATAATGATAAATAACATGGCTAAGAGCCTTACTAGGATGCTGGGTTAAGGCCTTTTGCTGAAAACAAAAGAACAAAGCAGGGTGGAGGCCTTGCGGGTACTTTACCCTCCCTGCAGGGCGCTTCCCCTGGCAAAGCTGATGCTGTTCCACTCCCCCCTCTCTGCCCAGCCAGGCTAGAAAAAGCAGGACATCATAGCTGTGGGATCTCCTTTTGGGCTCCTGCCTCTGCTGGATGAGAGCCACTGCAGCTGCCCTCCTGCTCCTCAGCCACGTGGCCGCACCTCATCCTTTTCCCTGCTGCCTCCGCACCTCCTCAGAGAAAGACTGGTTTTGTAGTATTCTTTTCTGTCCCCCTCCCATCCATTCTTGCTCCTTGCCCTTGGGAACTTTTTTTTCCTCTTATTGTCTCTCTACTTCCAAGCTGACTCCAGATTGTTGTTTAGTGGATTTGCTCCTTATCCCTTTTTTTTCCCTCTCCCTGTTTGGAGGGAGGAGGGTGGGGGAGTGGGGAAGAGATTCTCAGCCTTTTCCCCATTTGAGCTTTTAACTCCCAGTTAAGGCTCAAACCACTACAACGAGGAATAATAATAAAACTTACACTAATAATCATGCTAATCATAAAGATCAGAGCTAATATTCCTGCTAACAACAATCAAGGGAGCTAATAATTCTGCTTCTATTGATAAATACTATGGCTAATAGCCTTAATAATGGTAAATATAATGGAGCTAATAGTCCTGCTAATAACAACAACTAATAGAGCTAACAATCCAGCTAATATTGATAAATAGCATGAGTAATAATTAATAGTAGAGCTAAGAGCGATGCTAATCATGACTAATGGAGCTAAAAGCCCTGCTAATGGTTAATAGAGTTAAGAGTCCTGGGAATAAAAGTTAATATAGCTAATAATCCTGTTCACAATTAATAATAGAGCTACTACAGCAGCTAAGAATAAATCGTAGAGCTAATAATACTCTAATAATAATTATTGGAGTTAATAATCCTGCTAATACCTATAAATAACATGGCTAAGGATCTCAACTATGACTATAATTAATAATAGAGCTAATCATACTGATAATAATTAATAGAGCTAATAATCCAGCAAATGCCTATAAATAATCTGGCTAATAATATTAACTATGGAAATAATTAATTATAGACCTAATAATACAGCTAATAGTCATTAATTGAGCTAATAATACAGCTAATACCTATAAATATTATGGCTAATCATCTTAACTATGCCAATAATTAATAAGAGAGCTAATAATCCTCCTAATAATAATTAATATCCCCCAAATTAATATCTCCCAAAGTCCCAGGGAAGAACTTTGACAAAGCCTAACAAATTCCCCCCAAAACCTCCAAAATCCTGCCCCAAAACCTCCCAAAATCCCAGGGAGGAACTTGGCCAAGTCCTGACCAAATTCCCCCCAACACTTCCTCAATCCTGTCCCAACCCCCCAAAACCTGACCCAAACCTCTCAAATTCTGGACAGGATTTGACCATAGCCTGCTTCCATCCAGAGACCACATTCTCACCAAATCCCAACAAACACCTCCCAGATCCTGCCACAAAACCTCCCAGTCCTAAGGAAGAACTTCCCAAGTCCTAGTGCATGCCAGAAAAACTCCTGACCAGATCCTTCCCAACAACTCCCAAAGCCTAACAAATACCTCCTTAAACCTCCCCAATCCTGCACCAACCCCCCACAACCTGACCAAAACCTCCCAAATCCTACCCAAAATCCTCTCAATCTTGTCCCAACCACCCACAACTTGACCCAACCCTCCCAAGCTCTAACCAGGACCTCCCAAACCTGGGCACAACCTGAGCAAATCCTGACAAATTCCCCCCAAAACCTCCCAAATCCTGCACCAACCCCTCACAACCTCACCCAAACCTCCCAAATCCTGACCTAAATTCCCAAAGTCCCAGGGGGGAACTTGGCCAAAGCCTGACCAATTCCCCCCAACACTTCCTCAATCCTTTCCCAACCCTCCACAACCAGACCACAACCTCCCACATCCTGGCCACGGAGGCCTCCAAATCCTTCTTCCTGGAGCTGAGAGTCCTGCTAAGGATTACTAAAGCTAATAGCCCTGCTGCTGAGAATGAATGGTGCTGATGATCCTGCTGGGAGGGATCAACACCATGGCTGCAGTGGGGGTTGTTGTTGTTGTTGTTGTTGTTGTTGTTGTTGTTATTGTTGTTATTATTATTATTATTATTATTATTATTATTATTATTATTATTATTATTATTATTCAGAGCTAAAAGTCCTCCTAATAATTACTAATAGAGCTAAGAATCCTGCAGGTATTAAGTAATGGCACTAACAATCCTGCCTATAATTAATAACAGAGCTAATTGTCCTGCTACCAATACTTAGATGAGCTAATAATCCTCTTAATAACTAATAAAAGACCTAATAGTCCTGCTAAGAATAATTAATAGAGCTAATAATACTGCTAATACAGATAAATAATAGGGCTAATAATCCAAATAATGTTAATAAATAGCAATAGAGCTTATAGTCCTGCTAATAATGATAATTAATATGGCTAATAGTCTAAATAATTATAACAGCAATAACTAATAGAGCTAAAAGTCCTCCTAATAATAACTAACAGAGCTAATAGTACTGGTAATGAGCAATACTGGAGCTATAATCAGGCTAATGATGATAAATAACATGGCTAAGAGCCTTACTACTACTAACAATAAAACTTGGTGCTAATAATCATGCTAATCATAAAGATCAGAGATAATATTCCTGCTAATAACAATCAAGGGAGCTAATGATTCTCCTTATATTGATAAATACTATGGCTAATAGCCTTAATGATGGTAATAATAATGGATCTAATAGTCCTGCTAATAAGAACAACTAATAGAGCTAACAATCCTGCTAATATTGATAAATAACATGACTAATAATCCAAATATGGCTAATAATTAATAGCAGAGCTAAGAGTCCTGCTAATCATAACTAATGGAGCTAAAAGCCCCGCTAATGGAGAATAGAGTTAAGAGTCCTGGGAATAAAAATCAATATAGCCAATAATCCTGTTCACAATTAATAATAGAGCTAATACCTGCTAAGAAGAATAAATAATAGAGCTAATAATACTGCTAATAATAATTAATGGAGCTAATAATCCTGCTAATAGGTATAAATAATATGGCCAACGATCTCAACTATTACTATAATTCATAAGAGAGCTAATGATACTGTTAATAATACCTAAACTAAAGTGGCTACTAATATTAACTATGGAAATAATAATAGACCTAATAATACAGCTAATAATTATTAATTGAGCCAGTAATCCTGCTAATACCTATAAATATTATGGCTAATAATCTTAACTATGGCAATAGTTATAAGAGAGCTAATAATCCTCCTGATCATGATTAATATCTCCCAAATTAATATCTTCCACAGAACAACTTGGACAAAGCCTGGAAAATTCCCCCCAAAACCTCCCAAATCCTGCACCAACCCCCCACAACCTCACCCAAACCTCCCAAATCCTGAACAAAACCCCCCAAAGTCCTCAGCAAATCTCCCCAAGACCTCCCAAACCCTGAGCACAACTTGGCCAAACCCTGCCCCAACCTACACCAAATCCTGATCAAATTCTGCCCCAAACCCCTCAAAGTCCCAGGGAAGAACTTGGCCAAATCCTCACCAAATCTCCTCAATCACTCACAGTGTCCCTTTCCTAAAGGCACAGCCTCAAACACTCACACTTCCCCACCTCTCCACACCCTGACCCAAACTCCCAGATCCTGACCACAACCTCCCCAGTCCTGAGCTCCACTTGGCCAAACCCTGGCCCAACCCACACCAAAACCTCCCAAATCCTCCCAAAACCTTCCTAAATCCTAAGGGAAGAACTTATAGTTTCATAGTTTCATAGTTTCATTCAGGGTTGGAAGGGACCACAAGGATCATCTAGTTCCAACCCCCCTGCCATGGGCAGGGAAACCCCACACTACATCAGGCTGGACAGAGCCTCATCCAGCCTGCTCTTAAACACCCCCAGGGACGGGGCCTCGACCACCTCCCTGGACAACCCATTCCAGGGTCTCACCACTCTCATGGTGAAGAACCTCCTCCTCACATCCAGCCTGAATCTCCCCACCTCCAGCTTCATTCCATTCCCCCTAGTCCTATCACTACCTGACATCCTGAGAAGTCCTTCCCCAGCCTTCCTGTAGGCCCCCTTCAGATGTCAAGCATTTTCATAGTTTCATAGTTTCATTCAGGGTTGGAAGGGACCACAAGGATCATCTAATTCCAACCCCCCTGCCATGGGCAGGGAAACCCCACACTACATCAGGCTGGACAGAACTTGGCCAAATCCAGACAAATTCTCCCCAAATCCTCCCAAATCCTTCGCCAAAACCTCCCAAAGTCCTAGGGAAATACGTGGCAAAAGCCTGACAAATTCTGCCCAAAACTTCCTCAATCCTACACCAACCCCCCACAATCAGACCCAAAGCACCCAAACCCTGAACAAAACCTCCCATAGTCCTAGGGAGGAACTTGGCCAAGTCCTGGCCCAAGCCAGAACAACTCCTGACCAAATTCTGTCCCAAACCTCCCAAACTCCCAGAGAGAACGTTGGCCAAATCCAGACTTGCAGAATCCTTCCCCAACCCCCCACAACCTGACCCAAACTTCCCCAAGCCTGAGCACAACTTGCCCAAATCCTTCCAACCAGACCAAAACCTCCAAAATCCTACCCAAAACCTCCTCAATCCTGCACCAACCCCCCATAACCTGACCCAAACCTCACAAGCTCTAACCAGACCTCCCAAATCTGGGCACTACCTGCCCAAATCCTCACAAATTCCCCCCCAAAACTCCCAAATCCTGAACAAAATCCCAGAGAGGAAGTTGGCCAAATCCAAACCAAATCCCCCAAACCTTGCTGAATCCTTCCCCAACCCCCACAACCTCACCCAAACCTCCCAAAATCTGAGCTGAAGGACCCAAAGACATAGGGAAAATCTTGGCTGAATCCTGACAAATTCCTAACAATGCTTCCTCAATCCTGTCCCAACGCCCAACAACCTGACCCAAACCTTCCAACCCCTAATCAAGACCTCCCAAACCTGGACACAACCTCACCAACTCCAGACAAATTCCCCCCTAAACCTCCCAAATCCTGCACCAACCCCCCACAACCTGACCAAAACCTCCCAAATCCTTCCCCAAACCTCCCAAAGTCCCACGGAGGAACTTGGCCATAACCTGACACATTCCCCCCAAAACCTCCCAAATCCTGCACCAACCCCCCCACAACCTGACCAAAGCCTCTCAACCTCTAACCAAGACCTCCTAAACCTGGCCACAAACTGACCAAATACTGACAAATCCTCCCCAAAACCTCCTAAATCCTGCACCAACCCCCCACAACCTGATCCAAAACCTCCCACATCCTGAACAAAACCTCCCAGATCCAGGACAGAAGCTGGACAAATCCTGGACCAAACCACACCAAAACCTCCCAAATCCTTCCCTAAACTCCCCAAATACAGGGCAGGATTTCACCAAACCCTGCTTCAATCCACAGACTAAATCCGCACCAAACCTCCCAAATCCTGCCCAAAACCTCCCAAAGGCCAAGGGAGGAAGTTGGCCAAATCCAGACCAAATCCCCTGAGACTTACTAAATCCTTCCCCAACCCCACACAGCATACCCAAAACCTCCCAAATTCTGGGCCGGATTTGACCAAACCTTGTTTCAATCCAGCAACAAATCCTGCAACAAATCCTCACAAAACTTCCCAACAGACAGAACTTGGCCAAATCCTGGCCAAAACCAGACCAAAACCTCCCAAATCCTTCCCCAAAACCTCCCAACTTCTAACCAAGTCCTCCCAAACCTGGGCCAAATCTGACCAAATCCTGACAAATTCCCCCCAAAATCTCCCAAATCCTGCACCAAACCCCCACAACCTCACCCAAACCTCCCAAAGTCTGACCCAAACCTCCCAAAGTCCCAGGGAGGAACTTGGCCAAGGCCTGACCAATTCCCCCCAACACTTCCTCAATCCTTTCCCAACCCTCCACAACCTGACCACAACCTCCCACATCCTGGCCACGGAGGCCTCCAAATCCTTCTTCCTAGAGCTGAGAGTCCTGCTAAGGATTACTAAAGCTAATAGCCCTGCTGCTGAGAATGAATGGTGCTGATGATCCTACAGGGAGGGATCAACACCATGGCTGCAGTGGGGGGGTGTTGTTGTTGTTGTTGTTGTTGTTGTTGTTATTATTATTATTATTATTATTATTATTATTATTCAGAGCTAAAAGTTCTCCTAATAATTAATAATAGAGCTAAGAATCTTGCTAATATTAAGTAATGGCTCTAACAATCCTGCCTATAATTAATAAGAGAGCTAACAGTCCTGCTACCAATACGTAGATGAGTAAATAATCCTATTCATAACTAATAACAGACCTAATCGTCCTGCTAAGAATAATTAATAGAGCTAATAATACTGCTAATACTGATAAATAATATGGCTAATAGTCTAAATAATTATAACAGCAATAACTAAGAGAGCTAAAAGTCCTCCTTACAATAACTAACAGAGCTAATAGTACTGGTAATGAGTAATACTGGAGCTACAATCAGGCTAATAATGATAAATAACATGGCTAAGAGCCTTACTAGGGTGCTGGGTTAAGGCCTTTTGCTGAAAACAGAAGAACAAAGCAGGGTGGAGGCCTTGCGGGTACTTTACCCTCCCTGCAGGGCGCTTCCCTGGCAAAGCTGACTCTGTTCCACTCCCCCCTCTCTGCCCAGCCAGGCTAGAAAAAGCAGGACATCATAGCTGTGGGATCTCCTTTTGGGCTCCTGCCTCTGCTGGATGAGAGCCACTGCAGCTGCCCTCCTGCTCCTCAGCCACGTGGCCGCACCTCATCCTTTTCCCTGCTGCCTCCGCACCTCCTCAGAGAAAGACTGGTTTTGTAGTATTCTTTTCTGTCCCCCTCCCATCCATTCTTGCTCCTTGCCCTTGGGAACTTTTTTTTCCTCTTATTGTCTCTCTACTTCCAAGCTGACTCCAGATTGTTGTTTAGTGGATTTGTTCCTTATCCCTTTTTTTTCCCTCTCCCTGTTTGGAGGGAGGAGGGTGGGGGAGTGGGGAAGAGATTCTCAGCCTTTTCCCCATTTGAGCTTTTAACTCCCAGTTAAGGCTCAAACCACTACAACGAGGAATAATAATAAAACTTAGCACTAATAATCATGCTAATCATAAAGATCAGAGCTAATATTCCTGCTAACAACAATCAAGGGAGCTAATAATTCTGCTTCTATTGATAAATACCATGGCTAATAGCCTTAAGAATGGTAATAATAATGGAGCTAATAGTCCTGCTAATAACAACAACTAATAGAGCTTAGAATCCAGCTAACATTGATAAATAGCACAACTAATAATCCAAATATAGCTAATAATTAATAGTAGAGCTAAGAGCAATGCTAATCATGACTAATGGAGCTAAAAGCCCTGCTAATGGTTAATAGAGTTAAGAGTCCTGGGAATAAAAGTTAATATAGCTAATAATCCTGTTCACAATTAATAATAGAGCTACTACAGCAGCTAAGAATAAATCGTAGAGCTAATAATACTCTAATAATAATTATTGGAGTTAATAATCCTGCTAATACCTATAAATAATATGGCTAAGGATCTCAACTATGACTATAATTAATAATAGAGCTAATCTTACTGATAATAATAGAGTTAATAATCCAGCAAATGCCTATAAATAACCTGGCTAATAATATTAACTATGGAAATAATAATAGACCTAATAATACAGCTAATAATTATTAATTGAGCTAATAATCCTGCTAATACCTATAAATATTATGGCTAATCATCTTAACTATGCCAATAATTAATAAGAGAGCTAATAATCCTCCTAATAATAATTAATATCTCCCAAATTAATATCTCCCAAAGTCCCAGGGAAGAACTTGGACAAATCCTGGAAAATTCCCCCCAAAACCTCCCAAATCCTGCACCAAACCCCCACAGCCTCACCCAAACCTCCCAAATCCATCCCAAAACCACCCACACTCTGGCCAGGATTTCACCAAAGCCTGGTTCAATCCACACACCAAATCCTTACCAAATCCCCACAAAACCTCCCAAATCCTGCCCAAAACCTCCCAGTGTCCTACGGAGGAACTTGGACAAAGTCTGGCCCAAACGAGATCAAAACTGCCCAAATCCTTCACCAAACCTCCCAAAGTCCCAAAGAGGAACTTGGCCAAATCCTGACAAATTCCACCCAAAAGGTACTCAAAAACCCCAACAACCTGACCCAATCCTGACAAAATCTCCACAAAACCTCCCAAATCCTGCACCAATCCCCCACAACCTGACCCAAACCTCCCAAATCCTCAACAAAACCTCCCAAATTCTGGGCACGATGTGACCAAACCCTGCTTCAATCCAGAGACTGACTCCTCAGCAAACCCCCCCAAAACCTCCCAAATCCTGCCCAAAATCTCCCAAAGCACCAGGTAGGAAGTTGTCCAAAGCCTGACCTAATCCTCCCTAAATCTCCTCAATCCTGCACCAACCCCCAAATTCTGACCAAAACTTCCCAAATACTTCCCCAAACCTCCCAAAGTCCCAGGGAGGAACTTGGCCAAGTCCTGACCAAATTCCCCCCAACACTTCCTCAATCCTGTCCCAAGACCCCAAAACCTGACCCAAAACTCTCAAATTCTGGACAGGATTTGACCATAGCCTGCTTCCATCCACAGACCAAATTCTCACCAAATCCCCACAAACACCTCCCAGATCCTGCCCCAAAACCTCACAAAGTCCTAGGGAACAACTTCCCAAGTCCTGGCCCAAGCCAGAACAACTCCTGATCAGATCCTTCCCAACAACTCTCAAAGCCTAACAAATACCCCCTAAAACCTCCCAAATCCTGCACCAACACCCCACAACCTGACCCAAACATCCCAAATCCTCAACACAACCTCCCAAATTCTGGGCAGGATTTGACCAAGGCCTGATTCAATCCTGCAACAAATCCTGCACCAAATCCTCACAAAACTTCCCAAACCCTTCCCAAAACCTCCCAGATCCAGGACAGAACTTGGCCAAATCCTGGTCCAGACTAGACCAAAATCTCCCAAATCCTTCCCCAAAACCTCCTAAAGTCCTAGGGAAGAACTTGGCCAAAGCCTGACAAATTGCCCCCAAAACTTCCGCAATCCTGCACCAACCCCCCAAAACCTGACCCAAACCTCCCAAGCTCTAACCAAGACCTCCCAAACCTGGCCACAACCTACCCCAATCCTGACAAATTCCCCCCAAAATCTCCCAAATCCTGCTCCAACCCCCCACAACCTGACCAAAACCTCCCAAAGCCCCAGGGAGGAAGCTGGCCAAATCCTGAACAAATCCACCCCAAACCTTCTCAAACCTGTCCCAACCCCCCAAAACCTCCCAAGCTCTAACCAAGACCTCCCAAACACCTCCCAAGTCCTTCCCAAAACCTCCCAAAATCCTACTGAAGAACTTTGTCAAAGCCTGATAAATTTCCCCCAAAACCCCCTCAATCCTATCCCAACCCCCCAACAACCTGACCCAAACCTCCCAAACTCTAACCAAGACCTCCCAAACCTACCCACAACCTGACCAATTCCTGACAGATTCCCCTCAAAACCTGCCCAATCCTTCCCTAAATCTCCCAAAGACCCAGAGAACTCAGCCAAACCCTGACAAATTCTCCCCAAAACTTCCTCAATCCTGCACCAACCCCCCACAACCTGACCCAAACCTCCCAAACTCTAACCAAGACCTCCCAAACCTGCCCACAACCTGACCAATTCCTGACAGATTCCCCTCAAAACCTGCCCAATCCTTCCTAAATCTCCCAAAGACCCAGAGAACTCAGCCAAACCCTGACAAATTCTCCCCAAAACTTCCTCAATCCTGCACCAACCCCCCACAACCTGACCCAAACCTCCCCAATCCTTACCCAATCCTCCCAAATACCCAAGGAGGAACTTGGGCAAATCCAGGCCAAATTCCCACCCAAAACCTCCCAAATCCTGCACCAACCCCCCACACTCTGATCCAAACCTCCCAAAGTCCCAGGGAGGAACTTGGCCAAATAGTAATTAATAGAGCTAATAATCCTGCTAATTCTAATTAGTACAGCTAATAATTCTGCTAATAGCTATAAATTATATGGCTAATAATCTTAACTATGGCAATAATTAATAATAGAGCTTATAGTCCTATTACTACTAATAACTAATAGTTCTAATAATACTAATTAGAATTAATGGAGTTAATAATTCTGCTAACAACAATTAATGGAGCTAATAATCCTGCTAATAGTGACAAATATTATGGCTAAGAGTCTTAATACTACTTATAATAATAATACTACCAATAACTAACAGAGCTCAAAGTCCTCCTAATAATAACTAATAGAGCTAACATTCCTGCTGGGGATTAATACTAGAGCTAGAATCAGGCTAAGAAGAACAAAACCTCCCAAGTCCTGCACCAACCCCCCACAACCTGACCCAAACCTCTCAAATCCTGAACAAAACCTCAAAGATCCAGGACAGAACCTGGACAAATCCAGGTCCAAACCACACCCAAACCTCCCAAATCCTTCCCTAAACCCTCCAAATTCTGGGCAGGATGTGACCAAACCCTGCTTCCATCCAGAGACTAAATCCCAACCAAACCTCCCAAATCCTGACCAAAACCTCCCAAAGCCCAAGAGAGGAACCTGGACAATTCCTCACCAAAACCCCCAAAACTTGCAGAATCCTTCCCCAACCCCCCACAACCTGTCCCAAAACTCCCAAACTCCTAGGGAACAACTTGGACAAGTCCTGGACCAAGCCACAACAAATCCTGTCCAAATCCTTCCCCAGACCCCCCAAAGTCCCAGGGAGGAACTTGGCCAAATAATAATTAATTGAGCTAATAATCCTGCTAATACCTATAAATAATATGGCTAATAATCTTAATTATTACTATAATTAATAAGAGAGCTAATCATCCTTAAAATAATTAAAGGAGCTAATAATCTGGTTAATAATCTTAACTATGGCTATAATTAATAAGAGAGCTAATAATACAGCTAATAATTATTAATAGATCTAATAACACTGCTAATAGTTATAAATTATATGGCTAATAATCTTAACTATGGCAATAACTAATAATAGAGCTTATCATCCTATTACTACTAAGACATAATTGAGCTAATAGTAGTAATTATAATAAATGGAGCTAACAATTCTGCTAACAGCAATTAATGGAGCTAATAATCTTGCTAATAGTGATAAATAATATGGCTAAGAGTCTTAATACTACTACTACTCATAATACTACTAACTAACAGAGTCAAAAGTCCTTCTAATAATAACTAATAGAGCTAACATTCCTGCTGGGGATTAATACTAGAGCTCTAATCAGGCTAAGAAAAACAATATGGCTAAGAGTCTGAGAAATATTAATAAGAACAAAGAATATTTAATAACAGCCCTAATAACACCACTAATGCTAATGTTTAAAAGAGCTAAGAATCCTGCTAATATTGATGAATAATATGGCTAAGCATCTTAATAATGCAAATAATTCATAATAGAGCTAAGAATCCTACTAACATTGAGTAATGGTGCTAATAACCCTGTGAATAATTAATAACAGAGCTAATACTCCTCTTAATAACTAATAATACAGCTAATAGTAATACTAATAGTAATACTTTAAAGAGCTAATAATAATTACAGCAACTCAAATTCCTGCTAATACTGATAAATCATGTGGCTAACAATCTTAATAAGAATAAGAAATAATAAAGCTAAAAGGCTTCCAAATAATAACCAATACAGCTAATAACTAATAGAGCTAATAGTCCTGCTAGGGATTAACTATAGAGCTATAGTCCTAAAAATGGCAATAATTAATAATAGAGGTGGTAGTCGTGCTGAAAGTATTTGATAGAGCTAATAACCTGATAATAATGACAAATAATGAGGCCAATAATCCTACTAGTAATGATAAACAACGTGGCTAATAGTCATAGTAATAACAACAACAACAACAAAGCAGCTAATTGTGCTGCTAATAACCATAGCGCGAATAATCCTGCCAATAATAAACATCAGGGGATGCCCACAGAGGACCTCACAGCCTCCCAGAACTGTCTCCAGACCAAGCCCTGACCAAAACCTTCCAAATATTGAGCAGAACCTGACCCAAGCCACACCAAAACCTCCCAAATCCTTCCCAAAGTCCTAGGGAAGAACTTGGCCAAATCCTGACCAATTCCTCCTAACACTTCCTCAATCCTGCCTCAACCCCCCACAAACTCACCAAAACCTCCCACATCCTCAGCTCAACCTCACCAAACCCTCACCCAATCCACACCAAAACCTCCCAAAACCTCCTCAAGCCTTTCCAAACCTCCCAGACCCTCACCAAAACCATCAAACACTTCCCAAAGCCTCAGCACAACTTGCCCAAGTCCTGGACCAAGCCTGACCACAGCCTGCTCAAAACCTCCCAAATCCTTCTCAAACCTTCCCCCCAAACATCCCAAAGTCCTAGGGAGGGACTTGGCCAAAGCCTGGCCCAATGCAGAATAACTCTTCTTCCAAACCTCCCAAATGCTCAGCTGAACCTCAACAAGTCCTGACCAAAACACCCAAAACCTTCTGAACCCTTCCCCAGTCCGCCAGAACCTGACCCGAACCTCAGAACCTCTAACCAAGACCTCCCAAACCTGCCCACAACCTGACCCAATACTGACAAATTCCACCCAAAACCTCCCAAATCCTGCACCAACCCCCCACAACCTGACCCAAACCTTCCAAATCCTCAACAAAACCTCCCAATGTCCTAGGGAGGAACTTGGCCAAAGCCTGACAAATTTCTCCCAAGGCCTCCTAAATCCTAACCAAAACCTCCCAATGTCCTACGGAGGAAGCTGGCCAAATCCAGAGCAAACCCATCCCAAACCTTCTCATACCTGTCCAAACCCCCCAAAACCTCCCAACCTCTAACCATGTCCTGCCAAACCTGGGCACCACCTGACCCAATCCTGACAAATTCCCCCCAAAACCTCCCAAGTCCTCCACCAACCCCCCACAACCTGAACCAAACCTCCCAAACCCTCAACAAAACCTCACAAAGTCCCAGCAAAGAACTTGGCCAAACCCTGCTTCAATCCAGAGACTAAATCCCCACCAAACCTCACAAATGCTGCCCAAACCCTCCCAAAGGCCAAGGGAGGAAACCGGCCAATTCCTCACCAAAACCCCCAAAACTTGCAGAATCCTTCCCCAAACCCCCACAGCATGACCCAAAACTCCCAAACTCCTAGGAAAGAACTTGGACAAGTCCTGGTCCACACTAGAACAAATCCTGTCCAAATCCTTCCCCAGACCTCCCAAACTCCCAGGGAGGAAGTTGGCCAAATCCAGACCAAATCCCCCAAGACTTGCTGAATCCTTCCCCAACACCACACAGCATGACTCAAAACCTCCCAAATTCTGGGCAGGATTTCACCAAAGCCTGTTTAAATCCAGTAACAAATCCTCACAAAACCTCCCAAATCCTTCCCCCAAAACCTCCCAAAATGCTTACCAAGACCTCCCAAACCTGGGCACAACTGACCAAATCTGGACAAATTTCCCCCCAAACCTCCCAAATCCTGCATCAACCCCCCACAACCTGACCCAAACCTACCTTCCAAATCCTCAACAAAACCTCCCAAAGTCCTAGGGAGGAACTTGGCCAAATCCTGGCCCAAGCCAGAACAAATCCTGACCAAATCATTCCCCAAACCTCCCAAAGTCCTAGGGAGAAAGTTCTCCATAGCCTGACAAATTCCCCCCAAAACTTCCTCAATCCTGCACCAACCCCCAACAACCTGACCAAAACTTCCCAAGACCAGACTGGATGAGGCTCTGTCCAGCCTGATCTAGTGTGGGGTGTCCCTGCCCATGGCAGGGGGGTTGGAACTAGATGATCCTTGTGGTCCCTTCCAACCTTGAATGATACTATGATACTGTGATACTAAACAGGACCTCCCAAACTTGGGCACAACCTCACTCAATCCTGACAAAGTCCCCTAAAAACCTCCTCAATCCATTCCCAACCCTCCAAAACCTGACCAAAGCCTCCCAACCTTTAACTAGACCTCCTAAACCTGGCCAGAAACTGAACAAATACTGACAAATCCTCCCCAAAACCTCCCAAATCCTGCACCAACCCCCCAAAGCCTGACAAAACCCACCTAAACTGTCCAAATCCTGCCCAAACACCTAGGCAAGAACTCCCCAAGTCCTGGCTCAAGCCAGAACAGCTCCTGACCAGATCCTGCCCAAAGCCTCCCAAAGTCCCAATGAGGAAATGGACCAAATCCTGACAAATTCCCCCCAAAACTTCCTCAATCCTGCACCAACTCCCCAAAACCTGACCAAAACCTCCCAAATCCTTACCCAATCCTCCCAAAAACCCAGGGAGGAACTTGGGCAAATCCAGCCCAAATTCCCCCCAAAAAACACCCAAATCCTGCACCACCCCCCCACAACCTGACCCAAACCTCCCAAAGTCCCAGGGAGGAACTTGGCCAAATAATAATTAATAGAGCTAATAATCCTGCTAATTCTAATTAGTAGAGCTAAGAATCCTGCTAATAGCTATCAATTATATGGCTAATAATCTTAACTGTGGCAATAACTAATCATAGATCTTATCATCCTATTACTACTAATACCTAATAGTGCTAAGAGTAGTAATTATAATTAATGGAGCTAATAATTCTGCTAACAGTAATTAATGGAGTTAATGATGTTGCTAATAGTGATAAATAATATGGCTAAGAGTCTTAATACTACTACTAATAACTAAGAGAGCAAAAAGTCCTCCTAATAATAACTAATAGAGCTAACATTCCTGCTGGGGATTAATACTAGAGCTATAATCAGGCTAAGAATGAGAAACAATATGGCTATGAGCCTCAGAAATAATAAGAACAAGAAAGAATTAGAGCTAATATTCCTGCTAATGATAAGTAATGGAGTTAATGTTCCTGCTAATACTAATTAATACTATGGCTAATAATCTTACTTACATTAATAGTTAATAACAGACCTAATAACACCACTAATGCTAATGTTTAAAAGAGCTAAGAATCCTGCTAACATTGATGAATAATATGGCTAAGCATCTTAATAATGGAAATAACTCAAAATAGAGCTGAGAATCCCATTAATATGGAGTAATGGTGCTAATAACCCCGTGAATAATTAATAACAGAGCTAATACTCCTCTTAACAACTAATTGCACAGTGAACATTAATACTAATACTTAAAAGTGCTAATAATAATTAATGCACCTAATAGTCCTGCTAATACTGATAAATAATGTGCCTAATAGTCTTAATAAGATAATAAATAATAGAGCTAAAAGACTTCCTAATAATAACTAAGAGAGATAATTACTAAAACAACTAACAGTCCTGCTAGGGATTAATTAAAGAGCTATAGTCCTAATAGTGGTAATAATTGAGAATAGAGCTGGTAGTAGCTATGGAAAACAATTGACAGAGCTAATAACCCAGCTGATAAAAACAGATAATGTGGCGAATACCCCTGCTAATAATGATAAACAATGTGGCTAACAGTTATAGTCTCAGTAGTAGTTATAATAGTTAATAGTAATAATAATAATAATAAAGCATCTAATAGTGATGTTAATGCGAATAGGGCTAATAACTCTGCTAATAATTAATATCAGGGGATTCCCCCAGAGGACCTCACAGCCACCCAGAGCTGTCTCCAGACCAAGCCCAGGCCAAACCCTTCCCAAAACCTCCCAAAGTCCTAGGGAGGACTCCGCCAAAGCAGAACACATCTTGCCCCAAACTTCCCAAACCTTCTAAACCCTTCCCCAGTCCCCCACAACCTGAACTGAACCTCCCAACCTCTAACCAAGACCTCCCAAACCTGGCCACAACCTGACCCAATCCTGACAAAGTCCCCCCAAAACCTCCCAAATCCTGCACCGATCAACACAACCTGACCCAAACCTCCCAAATCCTGCCCAAAACCTCCCAAAGTCATAGGGAAAAACTTGGCCACAGCCTAACAAATTTCACCCAAAGCCTCCTAAATCCTGACCAAAACCTCCCAGTGTCCCAGGGAGGAAGCTGCCCAAATCCTCAACAAATCCACCCCAAACCTTCTCATACCAGTCCCAACCCCCAAAAACCTCCCAGGCTCTAACCAAGACCTCCCAAACCAGCCCACAACCTGACCACCTCAGGACAAATTCCCCCCAAAACCTCACAAATCTGGCTCCAAACCCCCAAACCCTCACCTAAACCGCCCAAATCCTTACCAAATCCTCCCCAAAACCCAGAGAGGAACTTGGTCAAATCCAGGCCAAATTCCCCAAAAAAAACTCCCAAATCCTGCACCAACCCCCCACAACCTGACCCAAACCTCCCAAATCCTTCCCTAAACCCTCC
Source organism: Melanerpes aurifrons (assembly GCA_011125475.1). NCBI lineage: Eukaryota > Metazoa > Chordata > Aves > Piciformes > Picidae > Melanerpes > Melanerpes aurifrons. The sequence goes on from WWNC01000150.1 coordinate 45,794, forward strand.
AAATTCTGGGCAGGATGTGACCAAACCCTGCTTCAATCCAGAGACTAAATCCCAACCAAACCTCACAAATCCTGACCAAAACCTCCCAAAGCCCAAGAGAGGAACCTGGACAATTCCTCACCAAAACCCCCAAAACTTGCAGAATCCTTCCCAAACCCCCCACAACCTGTCCCAAAACTCCCAAACTCCTAGGGAACAACTTGGACAAGTCCTGGACCAAGCCACAACAAATCCTGTCCAAATCCTTCCCCAGACCTATCAAACTCCCAGGGAGGAAATTGGCCAAATCCAGACCAAATCCCCCAAGACTTGCTGAATCCTTCCCCAACCCCACACAGCATGACCCAAAACCTCCCAAATTCTGGGATTTGACCAAAGCCTGCTTCAATCCAGCAACAAATCCTGCAACAAATCCTCACAAAACCTCCCAAATCCTGCTCAAAACCTCCCAGATCCAGGACTGAATTTGGCCAAATCCATGCCCAAACCAGACCAAAACCTCCCAAATCCTTCCCCAAATCCTCCCAAAGTCCCAGGGAAGAACTTGGCCAAATCCTCACCAATTCCCCCCAACACTTCCTCAATCCTGCCCCAACCCCCCACAACCTCAACAAAACCTACCAAATCCTCAGCTCAACCTCATCAAACCCTCACCCAATCCACACCAAAACCTCACAAAACCTCCTCAAGCCTTTCACAAACTCCCAGCCCCTCACCAAAAGCATCAAACACTTCCCAAAGCCTCAGCACAACCTGCCCAAGTCCTGGACCAAGCCTGACCACAGCCTGCTCCAAACCTCCCAAATCCTCACCTCAACCTGACCTAATCCTGACCCAACCCAGACCCAAATCTCCCAAATCCTTCTCAAACCCTTCCCAAAACCTCCTAAAGTTCAAGGGAAGAACATGGCCAAAGCCTGGCCCAATGCAGAGCAAATTTGCCCCAACCCTCCCAAATCCTCAGCTGACCCTCACCAAATCCTGACCAAAACCTCCTGAATCCTTCCCCAGTCCCCCACAACCTGACCCGAACCTCCCCAGTCCTGAGCAGCACTTGGCCAAATCCAGACTCACAATGACACAAACCTCCCAAATCCTGCACCAACCCCCACAGCCTGACCAAAACCTCCCAAATCCTTACCTAATCCTCCAAATGTCCCAGGGAGGAAGTTGGCCAAATCCAGACCAATTCTCCTCAACACTTCCTCAATCCTTTCACAACTCCCCCATCCTGACCCAAACTTCCCAAATCCTGAACAAAACCTCCCAAATCCTACCCCAAACCTCCCAAAGTCCCAGGGACGAACTTGGCCAAGTCCTGGCCCAAGCCAGAACAACTCCTGACCAAATCCTGCCCCAAAACCTCCCAAAGCCCCAGGGAGGAACTCAGCCAAGTCCTGACCAAATTCCCCCCAACACTTCCTCAATCCTTTCCCAACCCTCCACAACCTGACCACAACCTCCCACATCCTGGCCACGGAGGCCTCCAAATCCTTCTTCCTAGAGCTGAGAGTCCTGCTAAGGATTACTAAAGCTAATAGCCCTGCTGCTGAGAATGAATGGTGCTGATGATCCTGCTGGGAGGGATCAACACCATGGCTGCAGTGGGGTTGCTGTTGGTGGTGTTGTTGTTATTCAGAGCTAAAAGTCCTCCTAATAATTACTAATAGAGCTAAGAATCCTGCAGGTATTAAGTAATGGCACTAACAATCCTGCCTATAATTAATAACAGAGCTAATTGTCCTGCTACCAATACTTAGATGAGCTAATAATCCTCTTAATAACTAATAAAAGACCTAATAGTCCTGCTAAGAATAATTAATAGAGCTAATAATACTGCTAATACAGATAAATAATAGGGCTAATAATCTAAATAATGTTAATAATTAGCAATAGAGCTTATAGTCCTGCTAATAATGATAATATGGCTAATAGTCTAAACAATTATAACAGCAATAACTAATAGAGCTAAAAGTCCTCCTAATAATAACTAACAGAGCTAAGAGTCTTACTACTACTAACAATAAAACTTAGTGCTAATAATCATGCTAATCATAAAGATCAGAGATAATATTCCTGCTAATAACAATCAAGGGAGCTAATAATTCTCCTTATATTGATAAATACTATGGCTAATAGCCTTAATGATGGTAATAATAATGGATCTAATAGTCCTGCTAATAATAGCAACTAATAGAGCTAACAATCCTGCTAATATTGATAAATAACATGACTAATAATCCAAATATGGCTAATAATTAATAGCAGAGCTAAGAGCCCTGCTAATCATAACTAATGGAGCTAAAAGCCCCGCTAATGGAGAATAGAGTTAAGAGTCCTGGGAATAAAAATCAATATAGCCAATAATCCTGTTCACAATTAATAATAGAGCTAATACCTGCTAAGAAGACTAAATCATATAGCTAATAATACTCTTAATAATAATTAATGGAACTAATAATCCTGCTAATAGCTATAAATAATATGGCCAAGGATCTCAACTATGACTATAATTCATAAGAGAGCTAATGATACTGTTAATAACAATTAATGAGCTAATAATCTGGTAAATACCTAAAATAAAGTGGCTACTAATATTAACTATGGAAATAATAATAGACCTAATAATACAGCTAATAATTATTAATTGAGCCAGAAATCCTGCTAATACCTATAAATATTATGGCTAGTAATCTTAACTATGGCAATAGTTATAAGAGAGCTAATAATCCTCCTGATCATGATTAATATCTCCCAAATTAATATCTTCCACAGAACAACTTGGACAAAGCCTGGAAAATTCCCCCCAAAACCTCCCAAATCCTGCACCAACCCCCACAACCTCACCCAAACCTCCCAAATCCTGAACAAAACCCCCCAAAGTCCTCAGCAAATCTCCCCAAGACCTCCCAAACCCTGAGCACAACTTGGCCAAACCCTGCCCCAACCTACACCAAATCCTGATCAAATTCTGCCCCAAACCCCTCAAAGTCCCAGGGAAGAACTTGGCCAAATCCTCACCAAATCTCCTCAATCACTCACAGTGTCCCTTTCCTAAAGGCACAGCCTCAAACACTCACACTTCCCCACCTCTCCACACCCTGACCCAAACTCCCAGATCCTGACCACAACCTCCCCAGTCCTGAGCTCCACTTGGCCCAACCCTGGCCCCACCCACACCAAAACCTCCCAAATCCTCCCAAAACCTTTCTAAATCCTAAGGGAAGAACTTGGCCAAATCCAGACAAATTCTCCCCAAAACCTCCCAAATCCTTCGCCAAAACCTCCCAAAGTCCTAGGGAAATACGTGGCCAAAGCCTAACAAATTCTGCCCAAAACTTCCTCAATCCTACACCAACTCCTCACATCCTGACCCAAAGCACCCAAACCCTGAACAAAACCTCCCATAGTCCTAGGGAGGAACTTGGCCAAGTCCTGGCCCAAGCCAGAACAACTCCTGATCAAATCCTGCCAATACCCTCCAAAAGTCCCAGGGAAGAACTCGGCCAAACCCTGACAAATTCCCCCCAAAACCTCCCAAATCCTGCACCAGCCCCCAAAAACCTGACCAAAACCTCCCGAATCCTTACCCAATCCTCCCAAAGTCCCAGGGAGGAACTTGGTCAAATCCAGGACAAATTCCCCCCAAAACCTTCCAAATCCTGAACCAACCCCGCACAACCTGACCCAAACCTCCCAAATCCTGCCCAAAACCTCTCAAAGTCCTAGGGAAGAACTTAGCCAAAGCCTAACAAATACCCCTAAAACCTACCAAATCCCCTCCCAACCCCCAAAACTTGACCCAAACCTCTCAACCTCTAAGCAAGACCTCCCAAACCCGGCCACAAACTGACCAAATCCTGACAAATATCCCCCAGAACCTCCCAAATCTCCCCCAATCCCCCACAACCTGACCAAAACCTCACAAATCCTGCCCAAAATCTTCCAATGTCCTAGGGAGGAACTCGGCCAAAGCCTGACTAATTCCCCCCAAAATCTACCAAATGCTCTACAGAACTTGGCCAAATCCTGGTCCAAAGGAGACCAAAACATCCCAAATCCTTCCCAAAACCTCCCAAAGTCCCAGAGAAGAACTTGCCCAAAGCCTGACAAATTCCCCCCAAAACCTCCTCAATCCTGCACCAACACCCCACAACCTGACCCGAACCTCCCAACCTCTAACCAAATTCTCCCAAACCTGGGCACAACCTCCCAAATCCGAACAAATTCCACCCAAAACCTCCCAAATCCTTCCCTAACTCCTCATAACCTAACCCAAACCTCTCAAATCCTGCCCCTAACCTCACAAAGTCCTAGAGAAGAACTTGGTCAAGTCCTGGCCCAAGCCACAACAACTCCTCACCAAATCCTGCCCCAAACCTCCCAAACTCCCAGAGAGAAAGTTGGCCAAATCCAGACTTGCTGAATCCTTCCCCAACCCCCCACAACCTAACCCAAACCTCCCAACCCCTAACCAAGACCTCCCAAACCTGCCCACAACCTGACCAACTCCTGACAAATTCCCCCCAAAACCTCCCAAATCCTGCACCAACCCCCCACAACCTCACCCAAACCTCCCAAATCCTGACCCCAAACTCCCAAAGTCCCTGGGAGGAACTTGGCCAAAGCCTGATCAATTCCCCCCAACGCTTCCGCAATCCTTTCCCAACCCTCCACAACCTGACCACAACCTCCCACATCCTGGCCACGGAGGCCTCCAAATCCTTCTTCCTAGAGCTGAGAGTCCTGCTAAGGATTACTAAAGCTAATAGCCCTGCTGCTGAGAATGAATGGTGCTAATGATCCTGCTGGGAGGGAGCAACACCATGGCTGCAGTGGGGGTGTTGTTGTTGTTGTTGCTGTTGTTGTTGTTGTTGTTGTTGTTGTTGTTGTTGTTATTATTATTATTATTATTATTATTATTATTATTATTATTATTATTATTATTATTATTATTATTATTCAGAGCTAAAAGTTCTCCTAATAATTAATAATAGAGCTAAGAGTCCTGCTAATGTTAAGTAATGGCACTAACAATCCTGCCTATAATTAATAAGAGAGCTAACAGTCCTGCTACCAATACGTAGATGAGTAAATAATCCTATTCATGACTAATAACAGACCTAATAGTCCTGCTAAGAATAATTAATAGAGCTAATAATACTGCTAATACTGATAAATAATATGGTTAATAGTCTAAATAATTATAACAGCAATAACTAAGAGAGCTAAAAGTCCTCCTCATAATAACTAACAGAGCTAATAGTACTGGTAATGAGTAATACTGGAGCTACAATCAGGCTAATAATGATAAATAACATGGCTAAGAGCCTTACTAGGGTGCTGGGTTAAGGCCTTTTGCTGAAAACAAAAGAACAAAGCAGGGTGGAGGCCTTGTGGGTACTTTACCCTCCCTGCAGGGCGCTTCCCCTGGCAAAGCTGATGCTGTTCCACTCCCCCCTCTCTGCCCAGCCAGGCTAGAAAAAGCAGGACATCATAGCTGTGGGATCTCCTTTTGGGCTCCTGCCTCTGCTGGATGAGAGCCACTGCAGCTGCCCTCCTGCTCCTCAGCCACGTGGCCGCACCTCATCCTTTTCCCTGCTGCCTCCGCACCTCCTCAGAGAAAGACTGGTTTTGTAGTATTCTTTTCTGTCCCACTCCCATCCATTCTTGCTCCTTGCCCTTGGGAACTTTTTTTTCCTCTTATTGTCATATATATATAATTGAAAGAGAAATTCTTTGCCTCTCTACTTCCAAGCTGACTCCAGATTGTTGTTTAGTGGATTTGCTCCTTACCCCTTTTTTTTCCCCTCTCCCTGGTTGGAGGGAGGAGGGGGGGGAGTGGGGAAGAGATTCTCAGCCTTTTCCCCATTTGAGCTTTTAACTCCCAGTTAAGGCTCAAACCACTACAACGAGGAATAATAATAAAACTTAGCACTAATAATCATGCTAATCATAAAGATCAGAGCTAATATTCCTGCTAACAACAATCAAGGGAGCTAATAATTCTGCTTCTATTGATAAATACTATGGCTACTAGCCTTAATAATGGTAAATATAATGGTGCTAATAGTCCTGCTAATAACAATAACTAATAGAACTTAGAAGCCAGCTAACATTGATAAATAGCATGACTAATAATCGAAATATGGCTAAGAATTAATACTAGAGCTAAGAGTAAAGCTAATCATAACTAATGGAGCTAAAAGCCCTGCTAATGGTTAATAGAGTTAAGAGTCCTGGGAATAAAAATCAATATAGCTAATAATCCTGTTCACAATTAATAATAGAGCTAATACAGCAGCTAAGAATAAACCATAGAGCCAATAATACTGCTAATAAAAATTATTGGAGTTAATAATCCTGCTAATACCTATAAATAATATGGCTAAGGATCTCAACCATCACTATAATTAATTATAGAGCTAATCATACTGATAATAATTAATAGAGCTAATAATCCAGCAAATGCCTATAATTAATGGGGCTAATAATATTAACTACGGAAATAATTAATTGTAGACTTAATAATACAGCTAATAATTAATTGAGCTAATAATCCTGCTAATACCTATAAATATTATGGCTAATCATCTTAACTATAGCAATAATTAATAAGTCTGGCCAGGATTTCACCAAAGCCTGGTTCAATCCACACACCAAATCCTTACCAAATCCCCACAAAACCTCCCAAATCCTGCCCAAAACCTCCCAATGTCCTATGGAGGAACTTGGACAAAGCCTGGCCCAAACGAGATCAAAACTGCCCAAATCCTTCACCAAACCTCCCAAAGTCCCAAAGAGGAACTTGGCCAAATCCTGACAAATTCCACCCAAAAGGTCCTCAATCCTATCAAAAACCCCAACAACCTGACCCAATCCTGACAAAATCTCCACAAAACCTCCCAAATCCTGCACCAATCCCCCACAGCTTCACCCAAACCTCCCAAATTCTGGGCACAATGTGACCAAACCCTGCTTCAATCCAGAGACCGACTCCTCAGCAAACCCCCCCAAAACCTCCCAAATCCTGACCAAAACCTCCCAAAGCACCGGGTAGGAAGTTGTCCAAAGCCTCATCTAATCCCTTCTAAATCTCCTCAATCCTGCACCAACCCCCAAATCCTGACCAAAACTTCCCAAATCCTACCCCAAACCTCCCAAAGTCCCTGGGAGGAAGTTGACCTAATCCAAACCAATGCCCCTCAACACTTCCTCAATCCTTTCCCAACCACCCACAACCTGACCCAAACTTCCCAAATCCTGAACAAAACCTCCCAAAGTCCCCAGGAGGATCTTGCCCAAGCCAGAACAACCTGACCAGATTCCCAACAACTCCCAAAAACTTCCTCAATTCCTGACCCAAACCTCCCAAATCCTTACCCAATCCTCCCAAAATTCCCCCAAAACTTCCTCCCCCAACACCTCCCAAATCCTGCACCAACCCCCCACAACCTGACCCAAACCTCCCAAAGTCCCAGGGAGGAACTTGGCCAAATAATAATTAATAGAGGCAATAATCCTGCTAATTCTAATTAGTAGAGCTAATAATCCTGCTAATAGCTATCAATTATATGGCTAATAATCTTAACTGTGGCAATAACTAATCATAGATCTTATCATCCTATTACTACTAATACCTAATAGTGCTAAGAGTAGTAATTATAATTAATGGAGCTAATAATTCTGCTAACAGTAATTAATGGAGTTAATGATGTTGCTAATAGTGATAAATAATATGGCTAAGAGTCTTAATACTACTACTAATAACTAAGAGAGCAAAAAGTCCTCCTAATAATAACTAATAGAGCTAACATTCCTGCTGGGGATTAATACTAGAGCTATAATCAGGCTAAGAATGAGAAACAATATGGCTATGAGCCTCAGAAATAATAAGAACAAGAAAGAATTAGAGCTAATATTCCTGCTAATGATAAGTAATGGAGTTAATGTTCCTGCTAATACTAATTAATACTATGGCTAATAATCTTACTTACATTAATAGTTAATAACAGACCTAATAACACCACTAATGCTAATGTTTAAAAGAGCTAAGAATCCTGCTAACATTGATGAATAATATGGCTAAGCATCTTAATAATGGAAATAACTCAAAATAGAGCTGAGAATCCCATGAATATGGAGTAATGGTGCTAATAACCCCGTGAATAATTAATAACAGAGCTAATACTCCTCTTAACAACTAATCGCACAGTCAACATTAATACTAATACTTAAAAGCGCTAATAATAATTAATGCACCTAATAGTCCTGCTAATACTGATAAATAATGTGCCTAAGAGTCATACCAAGATAATAAATAATAGAGCTAAAAGACTTCCTAATAATAACTAAGAGAGATAATTACTAAAACAACTAACAGTCCTGCTAGGGATTAATTAAAGAGCTATAGTCCTAATAGTGGTAATAATTGAGAATAGAGCTGGTAGTAGCTATGGAAAACAATTGACAGAGCTAATAACCCAGCTGATAAAAACAGATAATGTGGCGAATACCCCTGCTAATAATGATAAACAATGTGGCTAACAGTTATAGTCTCAGTAGTAGTTATAATAGTTAATAGTAATAATAATAATAGTAATAATAATAATAATAATAATAATAATAATAATAAAGCATCTAATAGTGATGTTAATGAGAATAGGGCTAATAACTCTGCTAATAATTAATATGAGGGGATTCCCCCAGAGGACCTCACAGCCACCCAGAGCTGTCTCCAGACCAAGCCCAGGCCAAACCCTTCCCAAAACCTCCCAAAGTCCTAGGGAGGACTCCGCCAAAGCAGAACACATCTTGCCCCAAACTTCCCAAACCTTCTAAACCCTTCCCCAGTCCCCCACAACCTGAACTGAACCTCCCAACCTCTAACCAAGACCTCCCAAAGACCCCCAAACCTGACAAAGGATCAACACAACCTGACCCAAACCTCCCAAATCCTGCCCAAAACCTCCCAAAGTCATAGGGAAAAACTTGGCCACAGCCTAACAAATTTCACCCAAAGCCTCCTAAATCCTGACCAAAACCTCCCAGTGTCCCAAAACTTCAAATCCTCAACAAATCCACCCCAAACCTTCTCATACCAGTCCCAACCCCAAAAACCCCCAGGCTCTAACCAAGACCTCCCAAACCAGCCCACAACCTGACCAAAACCTCAAAACCTCACAAATCTGGCTCCAAATCCCAAAGACCTCACCTAAAGCCCAAATTTGGTCAAATCCTCCCCAAAACCCAGAGAGGAACCAAATCCAGGCCAAATTCCCCAAAAAAACTCCCAAATCCTGCACCAACCCCCACAACCTGACCCAAACCTCCCAAACCTTCCCTAAACCTTCCAAATTCTGGGCAGGATGTGACCAAACCCTGCTTCCATCCAGAGCCTAAATCCCAACCAAACCTCCCAAATCCTGCCAAAACCTGCCCAAAGAGGAACCTGGACAATTCCTCACCAAAACCCCAAAACTCCCAAATCTGCCCAACCCCCACAACCTGTCCCAAAACTCCCAAACTCCTAGGGAAGAACTTGGACAAGTCCTGGACCAAGCCACAACAAATCCTGTCCAAATCCTTCCCCAAACCTCCCAAAGTCCCAGGGAGGAAGTTGGCCAAATCCAGACCAAATCCCCCAAGACTTGCTGAATCCTCCCCCGACTCCACACAGCATGACCCAAAACCTCCCCAATTCTGGGCAGGATTTGACCAAAGTCTGCTTCAATCCAGCAACAAATCCTGCAACAAATCCTCACAAAACCTCCCAAATCCTGCCAAACCTCCCAGATCCAGGAGAATTTGGCCAAATCCATGCCCAAACCAGACCAAAACCTCCCAAATCCTTCCCCAAAACCTCCCAAAGTCCCAGGAAAACCTGGCCCAACCTCACCAAGCCCCCCCAAACCTGGAAACAACCTGACCAACCCCAACCCCCAAACCTCCCAAACCTGCACCAAATCCCAGCTCAACCTCATCAAGCCTCCCAAATCCTGAACCAAAACCTCACAAAATCCTAGGGAGGAAATTGTCCAAGTCTGACATATTCCCCCAAAACTTCAAACCTTTTCCAACCCCAAAACCTGAGCAAAACCTCCCAAGTCCAGGACCTCCCAAGCCTGAGCACAGCCTGCCCAAACCTCCCAAATTTCCCCAAAAACCTCCCAAATCCTGACCCAACCCCCAAACCTCCCAAACCTCCCAAACCCTTCCCAAAACCTCCCAAAGTTCTGGGATGATGTGACCAAACCCTGGCCCAATGCAGAGCAAATTTGCCCCAACCCTCCCAAATCCCCCAAAACCTCCCAAATCCTGCCCAAAACCTCCTGAATCCTTCCCCAGTCCCCCAAACCTGACCCGAACCTCCCCAGTCCTGAGCAGCAACTTGGCCTCCAGACTCACAATGACACAAACCTCCCAAACCTGCACCACCCCCAACCTGACCAAAACCTCCCTCCTGACAAATCCTCCAAATGTCCCAGGGAAACCTCCCAAATCCTGCTCCAACTTCCTCCCCACACTCCCCATCCTGACCCAAACTCTCCCAAATCCTGAACAAAACCTCCCCCTACCCCAAACCTCCCAAAGACCCAGGGAGGAACTTGGCCAAGTCCTGTCCCAAACCAGAACAACTCCTGACCAAATATTGCCCAAAACCTCCCAAAGCCCCAAGGGAGGAAATTGACCAAGTCCTGACAAATTTCCCCCAACACTTCCTCAATCCTTCACCAACCCCCACAACCTGACCCAAACCTCCCAAATCCTTCCCTAAACCCTCCAAATTCTGGGCAGGATGTGACCAAACCCTGCTTCAATCCAGAGACTAAATCCCAACCAAACCTCCCAAATCCTGACCAAAAATTCCCAAAAACTTGCAGAATCCTTCCCCTTAGATGAGCCCCCACAACTTGTCCCAAAACTCCCAGAAACTCCTAGGGAAGAACTTGGACAAGTCCTGCTAATAATGATAATACCATAGTCCACAACAAATCCTGTCCAAATCCTTAACCCCAAACCTCCCAATAAAAAGTCCCAGGGAGGAAGTTGGCCAAATCCAGACCAAATCCCCAAGACTTGCTGAATCCTTCCCAACCCCATACAGCATGACCCAAAACCTCCCAAATTCTGGGCAGGATCTGACCAAAGCCTGCTTCAATCCAGCAACAAATCCTGCAACAAATCCTCACAAAACCTCACAATTAATAATAGAGCTAATACCTGAACCAAATCCTGCCCAAATCCTCCCAGATTCCAGCTAAGAATTAGGCCAAATAATGAGCTAAAACCTGTAAATACCTAAAAAAACCTCCCAAATAACCTGGAAATAAAATCCCAAACCTCCCAAATTCCTGAACAGAAAACCTATAAATCTTATGGGAGGAACTTAACCAAAGTTATGAGCAAAAAAATCCTTCCCATGATTAAATCTCCCAAATTAATATCTTCCAGGGAGAACAACTTGGACAAAGCCTGGAAAATTCCCCAAAACTTCCCAAATCCTGCACCAACCCCCAACAACCTCACCCAAACCTCCCAAAGCCTGAACAAAACCCCCAAATTTGGGCACAACCTGACCCAAACCTCCCAAACCCCCAAACCTCCTCAACCCTTTCCCAACCCCCAAAACCTGACCAAAGCCTCTCAAACCTCTAACCAAGACCCAGGGAAGAACCTGGCCAAACCTAACCAAATCCAGACAAATGTCCCTTTCCTAAAGGCACAGCCTCAAAGATTACAAATCCTCTCCACACCCCCCAAAAACCTGACCAAAACCTCCCAAATCCTTGGCCCAAAGCCCCACCCCCCCAAAACCTCCCAGGATCCCAAAATCACCCAAAACCTGGACAGAACTTGGACAAATCCAGACAAACGAGACCAAAACCTCCCAAATCCTGCCCAAAACCTCCCAAAGTCCTAGGGAGAGGAACCTAACAAATTCTGCCCAAAAAATCCCCCAAAACTCACATCCTGACCCAAAGCACCCAAACCTGAACAAAACCTCCCAAAGTCCTAGGGAAGAACTTGGACAAGTCCTGGCCCAAGCCAGAACAACTCCTGATCAAATCCTCCCCAGACCTCCCAAAAGTCCCAGGGAAGAACTTGGCCAAACCCTGACAAACCCAAAACCTCCCAAATCCTGCACCAGCCCCCAAAACCTCCAAACCTCTAACCAAACCTCCCAAACCAGGGAGGAACTTGTCAAATCCAGGACAAATTCCCCCAAAACCTTCCCAAATCCTGAACCAACCCCCACAACCTGACCCAAACCTCCCAAATCCTGAAAAAAACCTCTCAAAGTCCTAGGGAAGAACTTAGCCAAAGCCTCACTAATTTCTCCCCTAAAACCTCCAAATCCTGACCAAAACCTCCCAACCCCCAAAACTGACCCAAAAACCTCAACAAACCTCCCAAACCCCCCAAACCTGACCAAACCTGACAAATACCCCCAAAACCTCCCAAATCTCCCCCAATACCCCCAAACCTGCCTCACAAACCTGCCCAAAACTCCTAGGGAGGAACTCGGCCAAAGCCTGAAATTCCCCCAAAACCTCCCAAATCCTCTACAGAACTTGGCCAAACCTGACAAAATCCTCCCAAATCCTTCCCAAAACCTCCCAAAGTCCCAGAGAAGAACTTGCCCAAAGCCTGACAAACTTCCCCCAAGGGAAAACCTCCTCAATCCTGCACCAAACCACAACAACCTGACCGAACCTCCCAGATCCTTCCCACAACAACTCCCAAAGCCGAACAAATTCCACCAAAACCTCCCAAACCTCCCAAATAACCTAACCCAAACCCCCAAACCTGACCAAAACCTCCAAATTCCTAGAGAAGAACTTGGTCAAAAACAACTCTCACCAAATCCTGCCCCAAACTCCCAAACTCCCAGAGAGAAAGTTGGCCAAACCAGAACTGAACCTCCCAAACCTCCCAACCCCTAACCAAAACCTCCCAAACCTGGGTACAACCTGACCAACTCCTGACAAATTCTCCCCAAAACCTCCCAAATCCTGCACCAACCCCCCACAACCTCACCCAAACCTCCCAAAGTCCCTGGGAGGAACTTGGCCAAGGCCTGACCAATTCCCCCCAACACTTCCTCAATCCTTTCCCAACCTTCCACAATCTGACCACAACCTCCCACATCCTGGCCACGGAGTCCTCCAAATCCTTCTTCCTGGAGCTGAGAGTCCTGCTAAGGATTACTAAAGCTAATAGCCCTGCTGCTGAGAAAGAATGGTGCTCATGATCCTGCTGGGAGGGAGCAACACCATGGCTGCAGTGGGGGTGTTGTTGTTGTTGTTATTATTATTATTATTATTATTATTATTATTATTATTATTATTATTATTATTATTATTCAGAGCTAAAGTTCTCTAATAATTACTAATAGAGCTAAGAATCCTGCTAATATTAAGTAATGGCACTAACAATCCTGCCTATAATTAATAAGAGAGCTAACAGTCCTGCTACCAATACGTAGATGAGTAAATAATCCTATTCATGACTAATAACAGACCTAATAGTCCTGCTAAGAATAATTAATAGAGCTAATAATACTGCTAATACTGATAAATAATATGGTTAATAGTCTAAATAATTATAACAGCAATAACTAAGAGAGCTAAAAGTCCTCCTCATAATAACTAACAGAGCTAATAGTACTGGTAATGAGTAATACTGGAGCTACAATCAGGCTAATAATGATAAATAACATGGCTAAGAGCCTTACTAGGGTGCTGGGTTAAGGCCTTTTGCTGAAAACAAAAGAACAAAGCAGGGTGGAGGCCTTGCGGGTACTTTACCCTCCCTGCAGGGCGCTTCCCCTGGCAAAGCTGATGCTGTTCCACTCCCCCCTCTCTGCCCAGCCAGGCTAGAAAAAGCAGGACATCATAGCTGTGGGATCTCCTTTTGGGCTCCTGCCTCTGCTGGATGAGAGCCACTGCAGCTGCCCTCCTGCTCCTCAGCCACGTGGCCGCACCTCATCCTTTTCCCTGCTGCCTCCGCACCTCCTCAGAGAAAGACTGGTTTTGTAGTATTCTTTTCTGTCCCCCTCCCATCCATTCTTGCTCCTTGCCCTTGGGAACTTTTTTTTCCTCTTATTGTCATATATATATAATTGAAAGAGAAATTCTTTGCCTCTCTACTTCCAAGCTGACTCCAGATTGTTGTTTAGTGGATTTGCTCCTTACCCCTTTTTTTTCCCCCTCTCCCTGGTTGGAGGGAGGAGGGGGGGGAGTGGGGAAGAGATTCTCAGCCTTTTCCCCATTTGAGCTTTTAACTCCCAGTTAAGGCTCAAACCACTACAACGAGGAATAATAGTAAAACTTAGCACTAATAATCATGCTAATCATAAAGATCAGAGCTAATATTCCTGCTAACAACAATCAAGGGAGCTAACAATTCTGCTTCTATTGATAAATACTGTGGCTACTAGCCTTAATAATGGTAAATATAATGGTGCTAATAGTCCTGCTAATAACAATAACTAATAGAACTTAGAAGCCAGCTAACATTGATAAATAGCATGACTAATAATCGAAATATGGCTAAGAATTAATACTAGAGCTAAGAGTAAAGCTAATCATAACTAATGGAGCTAAAAGCCCTGCTAATGGTTAATAGAGTTAAGAGTCCTGGGAATAAAAATCGATAATAATTAATAGAGCTAATAATCCAAAATGCCTATAATTAATGGGGCTAATAATATTAACTATCCAGGAAATAATTAATTGAAATAATTAATTGTAGACTTAATAATACAGCTAATAATTAATTGAGCTAATAATCCTGCTAATACCTATAAATATTATGGCTAATCATCTTAACTATAGCAATAATTAATAAGTCTGGCCAGGATTTCACCAAAGCCTGGTTCAATTCACACACCAAATCCTTACCCAATCCCCACAAAACCTCCCAAATCCTGCCCAAAACCTCCCAATGTCCTATGGAGGAACTTGGACAAAGCCTGGCCCAAACGAGATCAAAACTGCCCAAATCCTTCACCAAACCTCCCAAAGTCCCAAAGAGGAACTTGGCCAAATCCTGAAAAATTCCACCCAAAAGGTCCTCAATCCTATCAAAACCCCAACAACCTAACCCAATCCTGACAAAATCTCCACAAAACCTCCCAAATCCTGCACCAATCCCCCACAGCTTCACCCAAACCTCCCAAATTCTGGGCACAATGTGACCAAACCCTGCTTCAATCCAGAGACCGACTCCTCAGCAAACCCCCAAAACCTCCCAAATCCTGACCAAAACCTCCCAAAGCACCGGGTAGGAAGTTTTCCAAAGCCTCATCTAATCCCCCCTAAATCTTCTCAATCCTGCACCAACCCCCAAATCCTGACCAAAACTTCCCAAATCCTACCCCAAACCTCCCAAAGTCCCAGGGAGGAAGTTGACCTAATCCAAACCAATTCCCCTCAACACTTCCCCAATCCTTTCCCAACCACCCTCAACCTGACCCAAACTTCCCAAATCCTGAACAAAACCTCCCAAAGTCCCAGGGAGGATCTTGGCCAATTCCTGACCAAATTCCCCCCAACACTTCCTCAATCCTGTCCCAACCCTCCACAACCTGACCCAAACCTCTCAAATTTTGGCCAGGATTTGACCATAGCCTGCTTCCATCCACAGACCAAATTCTCACCAAAGCCCCACAAACACCTCCCAGATCCTGCCACAAAACCTCACAAAGTCCTAGGGAAGAACTTCCCAAGTCCTGGCCCAAGCCAGAACAACTCCTGACCAGATCCTTCCCAACAACTCCCAAAGCCTAACAAATACCTCCTCAATCCTGCACCAACCCCCCACAACCTGACCAAAACCTCCCAAAGTCCTAGGGAACAACCTGTCCAACCCCTGGCAAGAGCCAGAACAAATCCTCTCCAAATCCTCCCCCAAACCTCCCAAAGTCCCAGGAAGGAAGTTGGCCAAATTCAGACCAAATTCCCCCCAACACTTCATCAATCCTATCCCAAACCTCCAACAACCTGACCAAATTCTCCCAACCTCTAACCAAGACCTTCCAAACCTAGCCACAACCTGACCAACCCCTGACAAATTCCCCCCAACACCTCCCAAATCCTGCACCAACCCAACACAACCTGACCAAAACCTCCCAAATCCTCAAGAAAACCTCACAAATTCTGGGCATGATGTGACCAAACCTTGTTTCAATCCAGAGACTGAATTCTCAACAACCCCCACAAAACCTCCCAAATCCTGAACCAAAACTGCTCCCAGAACCTCCCACATCCTGTACAGAACTTCGACAAATCCTGGCCCAAATGACACCAAACCCTCCCAAATCCTGCCCAAAACCTCCCAAAGTCCCAGAGAGGAAGTTGGCCAAATCCAGACCAAATCCCACAAAACTTGCTGAATCTTTCTGCAACCCCTCACAACCTGACCAAAACTGCTCAAACACTTCCCAAAACCTCCCAAACTTGCCCACAATCTGACCAACTCCTGACAAATTCCCCCCAAAACCTCCCAAATCCTGCACCAACCCCCCACAACCTGACCAAAACCTCCCAAATTCTTCCCAAATCCTCCTGATGTCCTGGGGAGGAATTTGGCCAAATCCTGACCACATTATCCCCAATGCTTCCTGAATCCTGCACCAACCTCCCACAACCTGACCCAAACCTCCCAACCTCTAACCAAGATCTCCCAAACACCTGCCAAACACTTCCCAAACTTGGCCAAATCCTGACCAATTCCTCCCAACACTTCCTCAATCCTGCCCCAAACCCCCACAACTTCACCAAAACCTCCCACATCCTCAGCTCAACCTCACCAAACCCTCACCCAATCCACACCAAAACCTCACAAAACCTCAAGCCTTTCACAACCTCCCAGCCCCTCACCAAAAGCATCAAACACTTCCCAAAGCCTCAGCACAACTTGCCCAAGTCCTGGCCCAAGCCTGACCACAGCCTGCTCCAAACCTCCCAAATCCTCACCTCAGCCTGACCTAATCCTGACCCAACCCAGACCCAAACCTCCCAAATCCTTCTCAAACCCTTCCCAAAACCTCCCAAAGTCCTAGGGAGGGACTTGGCCAAAGCCTGACCCACTGCAGAGCAAATCTTGCCCCAAACCTCCCAAACCCTCAGCTGAACCTCACTAAATCCTGACCAAAACTGCCAAAACCTTCTGAACCCTTCCCCAGTCCCCCAGAACCTGACCCGAACCTCCCAACCTCTAACAAAGACCTCCCAAACCTGCCCACAACCTGACCCCATCCTGACAAATTCCACCCAAAAGTTCCTCAATCCTGCACCAACCCCCCACAACCTCACCCAAACCTCCCAAATCCTGATCCAAACCTCCCAAAGTCCCAGGGAGGAACTTAGCCAAATAATAATTCATAAATCTGATAATCCTGCTAATACCTATAAATAATATGGATAATAATCTTAACTATGACTATAATTACTAATACAGCTAATTATCCTTGTAATAATAATTCATGGAGCTAATAATCTGGCTAATAATCTTAACTATGGCAATAATTAATACGAGATCTAATAATACTGCTAATAATTACTAATAGATCTAAAAATCCTGCTAATACCTATAAATAATGTGGTGAATAACCTTAACTATGGCACTCATTAATAATAGAGCTAATAATACTGCTATTTCTAATTAGTAGAGCTAAGAATCCTACTAATAGCTATAAATTATATGCCTAATAATCTTAACTATGGCAGTAACTAATAATGGATCTTATCATCCTATTACTACTAATACCTAATAGTGCTAAGGGTAGTAATTATAATTAATGGAGCTAATAATTCTGCTAACAGTAATTCATGGAGCTAATAATCCTGCTAATAGTGATAAATAATTTGGCTAAGAGTCTTAATACTACTACTAATAATAATAATACTAATAACAAACAGATCTAAAAGTCCTCCTAATAATAACTAATATAGCTAACATTCCTGCTGGGGATTAATACTAGAGCTCTAATCAGGCTAAGAAAAACAATATGGCTAAGATTCTGAGAAATATTAATAAGAACAAAAACTATTTAATAATAGATCTAATAACACCACTAATGCTAATGTTTTAAAGAGCTAAGAATCCTGCTAACATTGATGACTAATATGGCTAAGCATCTTAATAATGGAAATAATTCATAATGGAGCTAAGAATCCTACTAACATTGAGTAATGGTGCTAATAACCCTGTTAATAATTAATAACAGAGCTAATACTCCTCTTAATAACTAATAATACATCTAATAGTAATACTACTAGTAATACTTCAAAGAGCTAATAATAATTAAAGCAACTCAAATTCCTGCTAATACCTAATAGAGCTAATAGTCCTGCTAGGGATTAATTATAGAGCTGTAGTCCTAAAAATGGTAATAATTAATAATAGAGGTGGTAGTCATGCTGAAAGTAATTGATAGAGCTAATAACCTGATAATAATGATAAATAATGAGGCCAATAATCCTACTAGTAATGATAAACAATGTGGCTAATAGTGATAGTAATAATAACAACAACAACAAAGCAGCTAATTGTGTTGCTAATAACCATAGGGATAATAATCCTGCTAATAAGAAACATCAGGGGATCCCTGCAGAGGACCTCACAGCCTCCCAGAGCTGTCTCCAGACCAAGCCCTGACCAAAACCTTCCCCAAAATCCTACCCCAACCCCCCACAACTTCACCAAAACCTCCCACATCCTCAGCTCAACCTCACCAAACCCTCACCCAATCCACACCAAAACCTCACAAAACCTCCTCAAGCCTTTCACAACCTCCCAGACCCTCACCAAAAGCATCAAACACTTCCCAAAGCCTCAGCACAACTTGCCCAGGTCCTGGCTCAAGCCTGACCACAGCCTGCTCAAAACCTCCCAAATCCTCACCTCAGCCTGACCTAATCCTGACCCAACCCAGACCCAAACCTCCCAAATCCTTCTCAAACCCTTCCCAAAACCTCCCAAAGTCCTAGGGAGGAACTTGGCCAAAGCCTGATCCACTGCAGAGCAAATCTTGCCCCAAACCTCCCAAATCCTCAGCTGAACCTCACCAAATCCTGACCAAAACCTCCTGAACCCTTCCCCCGTCCCCCACAACCTGACCCGAACCTCCCCAGTCCTGAGCAGCACTTGGCCAAATCCAGACTCACAATGACCAAAACCTCCAAAATCCTTCCCATCACCTCCCAAACCTGTCCTAACCTCCCAAAACCTCCCAACCTCTAACCAAGACCTCCCAAACCTGCCCACAATCTGACCCAATCCTGACAAATTCCACCCAAAACCTCCCAAATCCTGCACCAACCCCCCCAACCTGACCTAAACCTCCCAAATCCTGCCCAACACCTCCCAACGTCCTAGGGGAGAACCTCCCAAGTCCTGGCCCAAGCCAGAACAACTCCTGACAGATCCTGCCCAAAACCTCCCAATGTTGTGGGGGAAAAACTTGGCCAAAGCCTAAAATATTCCCCGCAAAGCCTCCGAAATCCTGACCAAAACCTCCCAGTGTCCCAGGGAGGAAGCTGCCCAAATCCTCAACAAATCCACCCCAAACCTTCTCATACCTGTCCCAACCCTGAAAACCTCCCAAGCTCTAACCAAGACCTCCCAAACCTGCCCACAACCTGACCAACTCCTGACAAATTCCCCCCCAAAACCTCCCAAAACCTGCACCTACCCCCCACAACCTGACCCAAACCTCCCAAATCCTCAACAAAACCTCCCAAAGTCCTACGGAAGACCTTGGCCAAGGCCTGGCTCAAGCCAGAACAACTCCTAACCAAATCCTGCCCAAAACCTCCCAAAGTCCCAATGAGGAAATGGACCAAATCCTGACAAATTCCCCCCAAAACTTACTCAATCCTGCACCAACTCCCCAAAACCTGACCAAAACCTCCCAACTCCTTACCCAATCCTCCCAAAAACCCAGGGAGGAACTTGGTCAAATCCAGGCCAAATTCCCCAAAAAAACCTCCCACATCCTGCACCAACCCCCCACAACCTGACCAAAACCTTCCAAATCCTTCCCTAAACCTCCCAAATTCTGGGCAGGACGTGACCAAATCCTGCTTCAATCCAGAGACCAAAGCCTTCCCGAATCCCCACAAAACCTCCCAAATCCTTACCAAAACCTCCCAATGACCCAAAGTGGAACTAGACTAAATCCTGACAAATTCCCCCAAAAACCTCCCAAGTCCTGCACCAACCCCCTACAACCTGACCCAAACCTCCCAAATCCTTCCCTAAACCCCCCAAATTCTGGCCAGGATGTGACCAAACCCTGCTTCAATCCAGAGACTAAATCCCAACCAAACCTTCCAAATCCTCACCAAAACCTCCCAAAGGCCAAGAGACGAACCTGGACAATTCCTCACCAAAACCCCCAAAACTTCCAGAATCCTTCCCCAAACCCCCACAACCTGTCCCAAAACTCCCAGACTCCTAGGGAAGAACTTGGACAAGTCCTGGACCAAGCCACAACAAATCCTGTCCAAATCCTTCCCCAGACTTCCAAAAGTCCCAGGGAGGAAGTTGGCCAAATCCAGACCAAATCCCCCAAGACTTGCTGAATCCTTCCCCAACCCCACACAGCATGACCCAAAACCTCCCAAATTCTGGGCAGGATTTGACCAAAGCCTGCTTCAATCCGGCAACAAATCCTGCAACAAATCCTCACAACACTTCCCAAATCCTGCCCAAAACCTCCCAGATCCAGGACAGAACTTGGCCAAATCCTGGCCCAAACCAGAACAAAACCTCCCTAATCCTTCCACAAAACCTCCCAACCTCTAACCAAAACCTCCCAAACCTGGGCACAACCTGATCAAATCCAGACTAATTCCCCCAAAAACTCCCAAATCCTGCACCAACCTCCCACAACCTGACCCAAACCTCCCAAATCCTGAACAAAACCTCCCAAATTCTCGGCAGGATGTGACCATACGCAGCTTCAACCCAGAGACCAAATCCTCACCAAATACCCACAAAACTTCACAAATCCTGCCCAAAACATCTCAAAGCCTTCCAGATCCTGGAAAGATCTTTGACACATCCTGGCCCAAAGCAGACCAAACCTCCCAAATCCTTCCTCAAACCTCCCAAAGTCTCAGGGAGGAACTTGGCCAAACCCTGACCAATTCCCCCCAACACTTCCTCAATCCTTTCCCAACCCTCCACAACCTGACCACAACCTCCCACATCCTGGCCACGGAGTCCTCCAAATCCTTCTTCCTAGAGCTGAGAGTCCTGCTAAGGATTACTAAAGCTAATAGCCCTGCTGCTGAGAATGAATGGTGCTCATGATCCTGCGGGGAGGGATCAACACCATGGCTGGATGGTGATGATAATGATTATTTTGAGCTAAAAGTCTTCCTAATAATAACTAATAGAACTAACAGTCCTGCTGATGATTAATCCCGGAGCTATAACCAACTAATAGAGCTAACAATCCTGCTAATATTGATCAATAACACGACTAATAATCCAAATATGGCTAATAATTAATAGTAGAGCTAAGAGTCCTGCTAATCATAGCTAATAGAGCTAAAAGTCCTGCTAATGGTTAATAGAGTTAAGAGTCCTGGGAATAAAAATTAATATAGCTAATAATCCTGTTCACAATCAATAATAGAGTTGATACACCTGCTAAGAATAATTAATAGAGCTAATAATACTGCTAATAATAAAAATTAAAAGAGCTAATAATCCTATAGCTAAAACCTATGAATAATATGGCTAATAATCTTAACTATGGAAATAATAATTAATGGAGATCATAATCCTGCTAATACCTATAACTAAGGTGGCTAAGAGTCATAACTATGGCAATAATTAATAATAGACCTAACGATTCAATTATCCTTGTAATAATAATTAATGGAGCTAATAAACCTGTTAATACCTGTAACTTCATTGGCTAATACTCTTAACTATGGAGACTTGACAGGGTGCTTGGTTACATGGGTTAGTTGATTGGGTGGTGTTGGGTGATAGGTTGGACGTGATGATCTTGAAGGTCTCTTCCAACCTGGTTTATTCTATTCTATTCTATTCTATTCTATTCTATTCTATTCTATTCTATTCTATTCTATTCTATTCTAATTAATAATAGAGCAATATCACTGCTAAAAATAATTAATGGAGCTAATAATCCAGCTAATACCTATAATATGGCTAATAATCTTAATTATGGTAATAATTAATAAGAGTATATAATCCTATTACTACTAATAACTAATAGTGCTAAGAATACCAATTATAATTAATGGAGCTAACAATTCTGCTAACAGTAATTAATGGAGTTAATAATGTTGCCAATAGTGATAAATAACATGGCTAAGAGACTTAAAACTCCTACTACTAATAATAATAGTAATAACTAACAGAGCTAAAAGTCCTCCTAATAATAACTAATAGAGCTAACATTCCTGCTGGGGATTAATGCTAGAGCTATAATCAGGCTAAGAATGAGAAACAATATGGCTAAGAGCCTCAGAAATAAGAAGAAGCACAAAGAATTAGAGCTAATATTCCTGATAATAAGAAGTAATGGAGTTAAGGTTCCTGCTAATACTGATAAATACTATGGCTAATAATCTGACTTATGGTAATAGTTAATAACAGACCTAATAACACCACTAATGCTAACGTTTAAAAGAGCTAAGAATCCTGCTAACATTGATGAATAACATGGCTAAGCATCTTAATAATGGAAAGAATTCATAATAGAACTAAGAATCCCATGAATATTGAGTAATGGTGCTAATAACCCTGTGAATAATTAATAACAGGGCTAATACTCCTCTTAACAACTAATCGCACAGCTAATAGTAATACTAATACTTAACAGAGCTAATAATAATTAATGCACCTAATAGTCCTGCTAATACTGATAAATAATGTGCCCAAGAGCCATACCAAGATAATAAATAATAGAGCTAAAAGACTTCCTAATAATAACTAAGAGAGATAATTACTAACAGAGCTAACAGTCCTGCTAGGGATTAATTATAGAGTTATAGTCCTAATAGTGGTAATAATTAAGAACAGAACTGGTAGTAGCTATGGAAAACAATTGACAGAGCTAATAAACCAGCTAATAAAAATAGATAATGTGGCAAATAATCCTGCTAATAATGATAAACAATGTGGCTAACAGTTATAGTCTCAGTAGTAGTAGTAATAGCTAATAATAATAATAATAATAACAACAACAACAACAATAATGATGCAGCTAATAGTGATGTTAATGAGAATAGGGCTAATAATTCTGCTAATAATTCATATCAGGGGATTCCCCCAGAGGACCTCACAGCCACCCAGAGATGACTCCAGACCAAGCCCTGGCCAAACCCTTCCCAAAACTTTCCAAAGTCCTAGGGAGGACTGAGCCAAAGTAGAACAAATCTTCCCCAAACCTCCCAAATCCTCAGCTGAACCTCACCAAATCCTGACCAAAACTCCCAAAACCTCCTGAACCCTTCCCCAGTCCCCCAGAACCTGACCCGAACCTCCCAACCTCTAACCAAGACCTCCCAAACCTGCCCACAACCTGACCCAATCCTGACAAATTCCACCCAAAAGTTCCTCAATCCTGCACCAACCCCCCACAGCCTGACCCAAACCTTCCAAAGTCCCAGAGACGAAATTGACCAAATAATAATTAATAGAGCTAATAATCCTGATAATACCTATAAATAATATGGTTAATAATCTTAATTATGACTATAATTACTAACAGAGCTAATTATCCTTGTAATAATAATTAAAGGAGCTAATAATCTGCCTAATAATCTTAACTATGGCAATAATTAATAAGAGAGCTAATAATACTGCTAATAATTATTAACAGATCTAAAAATCCTGCTAATACCTATAAATAATGTGGTGAATAATCCTAACCATGGCACTCACTAATAATAGAGCTAATAATACTGCTAATTCTAATTAGTAGAGCTAAGAATCCTGCTAATAGCTATAAATTATATGGCTAATAATCTTAACTATGGCAATAACTAATAATAGAGCTTATCACCCTATTACTACTAATACCTAATAGTGCTAAGAGTAGTAATTATAATTAATGGAGCTAATAATTCTGCTAACAGCAATTCATGGAGCTAATAAACCTACTAATAGTGATAAATAATATGGCTAAGAGAATTAAAATTACTACTACTAATAATAATAGTACTAATAACTAACAGAGCTAAAAGTCCTCCTAATAACAACTAAGAGAGCTAACATTCCTGTTGGGGATTAATACTAGAGCTATAATCAGGCTAAGAAAAACAATATAGCTAAGAGTCTGAGAAATATTAATAAGAACAAAGAATATTTAATAATAGACCTAATAACACCACTAATGCTAATGTTTAAAAGAGCTAAGAATCCTGCTAACATTTTTAGTAATGGTGCTAATAACCCTGTTAATAATTAATAACAGAGCTAATACTCCTCTTAATAACTAATAATACAGCTAATAGTAATACTAATAGTAATACTTTAAAGAGCTAATAATAATTAAAGCAACTCAAATTCCTGCTAATACTGATAAATAATGTGGCTAACAATCTTAATAAGAATAAGAAATAACAAAGCTAAAAGTATTCTAAATAATAACCAATACAGCTAACAACTAATAGAGCTAATAGTCCTGCTAGGGACTAATTATAGAGCTAGAGCCCTAAAAATGGTAATAATTAATAATAGAGGTGCTAGTCCTGCTGATAGTAATTGATAGAGCTAATAACCCTGCTAATAATGATAAATAATGAGGCCAATAATCCTACTAGTAATGATAAACAATGTGGCTAATAGTGATAGTAATAATAACAACAACAACAACAAAGCAGCTAATTGTGCTGCTAATAACCATAGGGCTAATAATCCTGCTAATAAGAAACATCAGGGGATTCCCGCAGAGGACCTCACAGCCTCCCAGAGCTGTCTCCTGACCAAGCCCTGACCAAAACCTTCCAAATATTGAGCAGAACCTGACCCAAGCCACACCAAAACCTTCCCCAAAATCCTTCCCAAACCCTTCCCAAAGTCCTAGGGAAGAACTTGGCCAAATCCTCACCAATTCCTCCCAACACTTCCTCAATCCTCCCTCAAATCCACAGAATTTCACCAAAACCTCCCACATCCTCAGCTCAACCTCACCAAACCCTCACCCAATCCACACCAAAACCTCACAAAACCTCCTCAAGCCTTTCACAACCTCCCAGACCCTCACCAAAAGCATCAAACACTTCCCAAAGCCTCAGCACAA
Source organism: Melanerpes aurifrons (assembly GCA_011125475.1). NCBI lineage: Eukaryota > Metazoa > Chordata > Aves > Piciformes > Picidae > Melanerpes > Melanerpes aurifrons. The sequence continues at coordinate 71,091 of WWNC01000150.1, forward strand.
CTTGCCCAAGTCCTGGCCCAAGCCTGACCACAGCCTGCTCAAAACCACCCAAATCCTCACCTCAGCCTGACCTAATCCTGACCCAACCCAGACCCAAACCTCCCAAATCCTTCTCAAACCCTTCCCAAAACCTCCCAAAGTCCAAGGGAAGAACTTGGCCAAAGCCTGGCCCAATGCAGAGCAAATCTTGCCCCAAACCTCCCAAATCCTGCACCAACCTCACACAGCCTGACCAAAACCTCCCAAATCTTGGGCAAGACTTGGACAAATCCTACTCCAACCCACAACATATCCTGACCAAATCCATCCCCAAACCTCCCAAACTCCCAGGGAGGAATTTGGCCAAATCCTCAACAAATTTCCCCCAAAGCTTCCTCAATCCTGTCCCAACCCCCAAACCTCCCAAGCTCTAACCAAAACCTCCCAAACCTGCCCACAACCTGACCAAATCCTGACAAATTCCCCCAAAACCTCCCAAACCCTGCACCAACCCCCCACAACCTGACCCAAACCTCTCAAATCCTGAGCTGAATGTCACAAGTTGTAGGGAAAAACTTGACCAAATCCTGACAAATTCCCCCCAAAACATCCTCAATCCTGCACCAACCCCCCACAACCTGACCCAAACCCCCAAGCTCTAACAAAGACCTCCCAAACCTGGCCATAACCTAACCCAATCCTGACAAATTCACCCCAAAACCTCCCAAATCCTGCACCAGCCCCCACAACCTGACCAAAACCTCCCAAATTCAGGGCTGGATTTGGCCAAAGATTGGTTCAATCCAGAGATCAAATTCTCACCAAATCCCCACAAACACCTCCCAAATCCTTTCCAAAACCTCCCAAAGTCCTAAGGAAGAACTTCCCAAATCCTGGCCCAAGCCAAAACAACTCCTGACCAGATCCTTCCCAACAACTCCCAAAGTCCTAGGGAAGAAATTAGCCAAAGCCTAACAAATACCCCCTAAAACCTTCCAAATCCTGCACCAACCCACCCAAACCTGACCAAAACCTCCCAAATCCTGCCCAAAACCTCCTCAATCCTGTCCCAACTCATCAAACCTGACCCAAACCTCCCAAGCTCTAATCAAGACCTCCCAAACCTGGGCACAACCTGACCAACTCCTGACAAATTGCCCCAAAACCTCCCAAATCCTGCACCAACCTCCCACAACCTCACCCAAACCTCCCAAAATCCTGAACAAAACCTCCCAAATTCTGGGAAGGATTTGTCCAAACCCAGCTTCAACCCAGAGACCAAATCCTCACCAAATCCCCACAAAACTTCACAAATCCTGCCAAAACATCTCCAAAACCTTCCAGATCCTGGAAAGAACTTGGCCAAATCCTGGCCCAAACCAGTCCAAACCTCCCAATTGCTTCCTCAAACCTCCCAAAGTCCCAGGGAAGAAATTGGCCAAGTCCTGACCAATTCACCCCAAAACCTCCCAAATCCTGCACCAACCCCCCACAACCTGAACCAAACCTCCCAAATCCTCAACAAAACCTCACAAAGTCCCAGGGAAGAACTTGGCCAAAGCCTGCTTCAATCCAGAGACCAAATCCTCATCAAATCTCCCCAACACCTCCTAAACCCTGGGCACAACTTGGCCAAATCCTGCTTCAACCCACAGCAAATCCTGACCAAATCCTGACCCAAACCTCCCAAAGTTCCAGGGAGGAACTTGGCCAAAGCCTGACCAATTCCCCCCAACACTTCCTCAATCCTTTCCCAACCCTCCACAACCTGACCACAACCTCCCACATCCTGGCCATGGAGTCCTCCAAATCCTTCTTCCTAGAGCTGAGAGTCCTGCTAAGGATTACTAAAGCTAATAGCCCTGCTGCTGAGAATGAATGGTGCTGATGATCCTGCTGGGAGGGATCAACACCATGGCTGGATGATGATGATGATGATGATGATGATGATTTTGAGCTAAAAGTCTTCCTAATAATAACTAATAGAACTAACAGTCCTGCTGATGATTAATCCCGGAGCTATAACCAACTAATAGAGCTAACAATCCTGCTAATGTTGATCAATAACACGACTAATAATCCAAGTATGGCTAATAATTAATAGTAGAGCTAAGAGTCCTGCTAATCATAGCTAATAGAGCTAAAAGTCCTGCTAATGGTTAATAGTTAAGAGTCCTGGGAATAAAAATTAATATAGCTAATAATCCTGTTCACAATTAATAATAGAGCTGATACACCTGCTAAGAATAATTAATAGAGCTAATAATAGTGCAAATAATACTGCTAAGAATAAAAATTAAAAGGGCTAAGAATCCTGCTAAAACCTATAAATAATATGGCTAATAATCTTAACTATGGGAATCATTAATAATCGACCTAATTATCCTGGTAATTACAATTAATAGAGCTAATAGTAACCTAATACCTATAAATAATATGGCGAATAAACTTAACTATGGAAGTAATAATTAATGGAGCTAATAATCCTGCTAATACCTATAACTAAGGTGGCTAAGAGTCATAACTATGGCAATAATTAATAATAGACCTAACCATCCAATTATCCTGGTAATAATAATTAATGGAGCTAATAAACCTGCTAATACCTGTAACTACATTGGCTAATACTCTTAACTATGGAAATAATTAATAATAGAGCTAATACCACTGCTAAAAATAATTAATGGAGCTAATAATCCAGCTAATACCTATAATATGGCTAATAATCTTAATTATGGTAATAATTAATAATAGAGTTCATAGTCCTATTACTACTAATAACTAATAGTGCTAGTAAGAATATGGAACTAATAGTTCTGCTAACAGTAATTAATGGAGTTAATAATCAATAGAGCTAATAATCCTGCTAATACCAATAAATAATATGTCTAACAATCTTAACTATGGCAATAATAAATAACAGAGATAATGATGCTGCTAATAATAATTAAGAGAGCTAATAATCCGGCAAATACCTATAAATAATGTGTCTAATAATCATAACTATGCAAGAATTAATAAGAGCACTAATAATAGAGCTAATAATAATTAATGGAGCTAATAAACCTGCTAATACCTATAAATATTATGGCTAATAATCTTAACTATGTCAATACTTACTAAGAGAGCTAATAATCCTGCTAAAAATAATTAGTAGAGCTAATAATACTCCTAACACTAATAATATGTCTAATAATATTAATTATGGTAATAATTAATAATAGATCTTATAGTCCTATTACTACTAATAACTAATAGTGCTAAGAATACCAATTATAATTAATGGAGCTAACAATTCTGCTAACAGTAATTAATGGAGTTAATAATGTTGCTAATAGTGATAAATAATATGGCTAAGAGACTTAATACTACTACTACTAATAATAATACTAATAACTAACAGAGCTAAAAGTCCTCCTAATAATAACTAAGAGAGCTAACATTCCTGCTGGGGATTAATACTAGAGCTAGAATCAGGCTAAGAATGAGAAACAATATGGCTAAGAGTCTGAGAAATAAGAAGAAGAACAAAGAATTAGAGCTAATATTCCTGATAATAAGAAGTAATGGAGTTAAGGTTCCTGCTAATACTGATAAATACTATGGCTAATAATCTGACTTATGGTAATAGTTAATAACAGACCTAATAACACCACTAATGCTAATGTTTAAAAGAGCTAAGAATCCTGCTAACATTGATGAATAATATGGCTAAGCATCTTAATAATGGAAAGAATTAATAATAGAGCTGAGAATCCCACGAATATTGAGTAATGGTGCTAATAATCCTGTTAATAATTAATAACAGAGCTAATACACCTCTTAATAACTAATAATACAGCTAATGGTAATACTAATACTAATACTTTAAAGAGCTAATAATAATTAATGCACCTAATAGTCCTGCTAATACTGATAAATAATGTGCCTGATACTCTTAATAAGAATAATAAATAATAGAGCTAAAAGTCTTGCAAATAATAGCTAACACAGCTAATAAGTAATAGAGCTAACAGTCCTGATAGTGATTAATTATAGAGCAACAGCCCTAATAATGGCAATAATTAATAATAGAGCTGGTAGTCCTGCTGGAAATAATTGATAGAGCTAATAACCCTGCTAATAATTATAAATAATGTGGATAATAATCCTGCTAATAATGACAAACAATGTGGCTAATAGTCATAGTAATAATAATAATAATAAACAACCAGCTAATTGTGCTGCTAATAACAATAGGGCTAATAATCCTGCTGATAATTAATATCAGGGGATCCCCACAGAGGACCTCACAGCCTTCCAGAGCTGTCTCCAGACCAAGCCCTGACCAAAACCTTCCAAATATTGAGCAGAACCTGACCCAAGCCAGACCAAAACCTCCCACATCCTTCCCAAACCCTTCCCAAAGTCCTAAGGAGGAACTTGGCCAAGCCCTGGCCCAAGCCAGAACAACTCCTGACCAGATCCTGCCCAAAACCTCCCAAAGTCCCAGGGAAGAATTTGGCCAAAGCCTGACAACTTCCCCCCGAAAACCTACCAAATGCTGTACAGAACTTGGCCAAATCCTGGCCCAAACGAGACCAAAACCTCCCAAATTCTTCCCCAAAACCTCCCAAAGTCCCAAAGAGGAACTTGGCCAAATCCTGACAAATTGCCCCCAAAACCTCCTCAATCCTGCACCAATCCCCCACAACCTGACCCAAACCTCCCAAATTCTGGCCAGGATTTGACCAAAGCCTGCTTCAACCCAGAGACCAAATCCTTACCAAATCCACCCAAAACCTCCAGAATCCTGCCCCAAATCTCCCAAAGACCCAGGCAGGAACTTGGCCAAATCCTGACCAAAGCCTTCCCAACACTTCCTCAAATCCTGCCCCAACCCCCCATAATGTGAACAAAACCTCACAGAGCCCCAGCAGAACTTGGCCAAATCCTGGTCCAACTCACACCAAAACCTCCAAAACCCTCCCAAATCCTCCCCAAAACCTCCCAAATTGTGGCCAGGATTTGACCCAAGCCTGTTCAATCCAGAGACCAAATCCACACCAAATCCCCCCAAAACCTCCCAGAGTCCTAAGGAAGAACTTGCCCAAGTCCTTGCCCAGTTCAGAACAAGTCCTGACCAAAACTGGGCACAGTCTGGCAGAATCCAGCCCAAATCCCACCAAAACTTCCCAGTTCTGCCCAAACCCCACCAAAACTTCCCAATCCTGCCCAAATCCCACCAAAACTTCCCAATCCTGCCCAAATCCCACCCTAAACCCACCCAATTCCAGCCCCAGTGCTGCTCCAATTCCAGCCCAAATCCTGCTCCAGTCCCACCCCAATCCTGTCCCAATCCCACCCCAATCCAGCTGCATTCCCAGACCATCCCCAGCCCTTTCCAGCAGCTGCCCTCCCCCCTGCCCATGCCCTGCCTGCTCCCAGCCCAGCTCTCTGTCCTTGCCCCCTGCTCTGGGGGGCCTCAGGGGGTGTCCGCTGGCAGCCGGCAGGGCCCTGCAGCTCTGCCTCCCCCGAAGGGCAGCTGGCAGCTGGCACAGGGCACCAAGGCTGGACCAAGGGCTTCTTCCCCACGGCTGGAAGCGTGGCTGGGCAGCAGCTCCGGGCTGAAGGTGCCTGTGGGAAGGAGAGGTGCCAGGCTGTGGCCTCCCTCAAGGTCCCCATGGCAGGCTGGCACCTCAGGAGGGCACCTCCCTGGCTCCAGCCCCAACCAGCCCCAACCATGGGTCCCTCCCTGGCTCCAGCCCCAACCATGGGGCCAGCTGGAGGCCGCCTTGCAGCTGTGGGGGTCCTGCCGCCACCCCATGCTGTCCCTCCCTGGCTCCAGCCCCAACCATGGGGCCAGCTGGAGGCCACCTTGCAGCTGTGGGGGCTTCATGTCCTGCTGCCACCCCATGCTCTCCCTCCCTGGCTCCAGCCCCAACCATGACCCCAGCTTGGGGCCACCTTGCAGCTGTGGTGGCTTCATGTCCTGCTGCCACCCCATGCTCTCCCTCCCTGGCTCCAGCCCCAACCATGACCCCTGCTTGGGGCCACCTTGCAGCTGTGGTGGCCTGGCTTGATGCTTGGCTGGACAGACACAGCTCCAGAGCTGAGCTCCAGGAGCTTGCCTGGTGCTGGGGTGCCAGCCAGAAGGACCTACCTGAGCAGCTGGCACACAGCCTCATGTCCCTGCTGGCCCCTCTGCTGGCCTCTCTCCTGGCCTCTTTGCTTTGGGGGATGAAGGTTCTTCTGCCTCTCCTTCCTGCCCTGGAGGGAGCTGGCAGGGCCCTGCAGCAGGGCTGCTGCAGCTCAGGGGAGGCTCTGCTGGCTCTTCTTCTCAGCCACTAGGCAGAAGGAGCAAGCCCCAGGTGAGGACTGGGCTTGGCATGGGGCAGGCAGAGCCCTGGGCATCAGGTGGGAGGAGGTTGGCAAGCTGAGGGAGATGCCTGCTGGGGGAGCTGGAGGCTCTCTGCCTGTTGCCCAGCTGCTGGCAGCCTCCTGGGGCTGGGGGGACATCTCCAGTGGCACCTGGGGAGGGGGGCACAAGGAATGCTCCTGCCCTCGGGCCAGAGCCTGCCAGGGGCAGGGGACAGCTGGCAGTGGCATGGGCAGCAGGACATCTGCCTGGCACCAAGCAACCAGCCCCAGCTGCAGCTGGGGGCAGCAGACTCCTGCAGCCAGGGGATGGCTTGCAAGAGACCCTGGAGATGCTGCTGGCCGACCCAGCACCCCCCCAGCACCACCAAGCTGTGGCCCTCAGCACCACAGCTCCAGGGCCTGGAGACCCCCCCAGGCCTGGAGCCTTCCCGGGCTGCTTCTGAGCCCAGGGCAGGTCCCAAGGCTTGAGCTGGCTGCCCCTTGGGGAGCAAACCTCACAGGAGGCTTGGTGGGGAGCCCTCCTTGCACCTCAGCATGGCCTCCAGCTGCCTCCCCTGCTTCTGTGGCACCTCCTGGCTCCTCAGCTGCCTCACTCCAGGGGCCTGTGCCAGGCTGGGGCCGCCGTGCCCAGCTGCGTGCCGCCGGCAGCAGCAGCTGAGAAGGCCTCCAGCTGCCTGCTTCCAGCTGCTGCAGGAGGTTCTTCAGCTGCTCCTCCTCCAGGGAGCTCCTGCAGACAGGGATCCGCAGCTGCACATCAACCAAGCCCATGGGGATCAACCAAGCCCCTGGGGAGATGAGCCCATGGGGACCTCAGCAGCCCCCCAGGGAAGCTCAAGCAGGCAGCCAGGGACTTGGGGACACCACCTGGAGCTGTCTCCAGGCCTGCAGACGGAGCCCAGCAGCCTACTCACCAGTGTGCTTCTGGAGCAGGCAGGGCTGCAGCTCCAGGGCTTCTCCATGGGCTTCACATCCTCCTGTGGGGCAGGGCAAGCTCAAGGAGAAGACAGCCCAGGACTCCGTGCCCCCAGCCACGGCCACGGCCCCCTGGGGGCTCTGCATGGGGCAGAGGAGAAGCCACAGCAGCTGTGGGGAGGAGAAGACAAAGAGTGGTGGGGAGAGGAACCTCCCAGGCTTGGCAGGGAGGCTGAGGACCTCTGGGGGGACCTCTGGGGGTCTGCAGGAGGTTCAAGCCCCCCTGGCTGTGCTGCTGGAAGGCTTGGCTGCAGCTCCCCCCCAGGCAGTCCCTCCTCTGCCCCACCCCCAGCGCTGGGAAGTCCTCTGTGGGGAGGGGACCTTGCTGCCCCCTCTGCTCTTCACCTGCCAAGCCCCTCCATCCCAGCTCTCCCCCAAGCCCCTCCATCCCACCACCTCCACCCCAAGCCCATCTTTCCCTTCCTTGCCCACTCAGGAGCGGGGAAGGGGCGGCTGAGGCGCGGGGTTGGGCGGAGGGAGCGCTGGGGGCTCGGTGGGAGAGGGGAGCGGGGGGCAGCGGCAGGCCCTGGGGGGCGCTGGGACTGGGGGCACAGGAGTCGGGGTGGGCGCTGGGGGGGCTCCGGAGCTCCTGGAGCAAGGGAAGGCAGCGGCCGAGGCGCCGGCAGTTGGCGGACGTTTGGGGTCCGGGGAGCGTTAGGGCCGAGGCTCCCTGGGCTAGGAGGACTTCGGGGGGGTCCCTGTGGCAGGGGGGTCCTGGGAGCTGCCGAAGGCCTTTGGGGGAGAGGCAGAGAGGCGGCCCCGGGCCAGGAGGCTGCTGGCAGCTGGCGAAGGGGCCGGGGGCAGGGGGACGTGGGGGGTCCCTGGGGCGGGGGGAGCCTGCAGCTCCCTGGGGCTGGAGAGCTCTGGGGGCTTGCGAAGGGGCCGGGGGCAGGGGGACCTTGAGGGGCCCTGGCAGAAGGAGTGCTGGGGGGCTGGAGGGTCCCCGGGAGGGCTTGGGAGGCCCTGGGCAAGGGCAGGAGGAGGTGGGCTGTACCGGCAGGAGGGGTCCCGCAGAGCCCGCAGAGGTGGCCTGGCAGCTGCTGGGCACAGGGAGATGCTTTCGCTGCTTCCCCTCCCGACTCGCTGCCTTCGGCTTCCCAGCCGCTTGGCCTCGGAGCTTGCCTTGGAGCAAGTTGGCTGGCTGGAGCCGCTGCAGCTCCCTGCAGGCAGGGCTGAGGGAGAGGAGGGCAGCTGGGACGCTTGGGTGGCAGTTGCTGGGCGCCAGGGAGGTGACCTCACAAACCGCTGCCCCCTGCCCCCCGGCTGCCTGCCTGCCCCCGGCTGCTGCTTGCTCTCCAAGCTGCTCTCGCAGCTCTTCTCAGCTCTTTCACTTGCTGCTTTCCTCCCCAGCCTTGGCAGGACCCTCAGCAGCTGCTGGGGGACCTGCTTCCAGTCCCCCCTGAAGGAGAGCTTTAGCTTGAGGCTGGGGAGAGCCCAGCCCAGGTTTGCTCACAGAGGTGGAGCTGCTCCCATGCTGGGGGGCAGGGGCCGGCAGGGGCCAGGCAGCCCAGCCCCTTCCTCTCCATCCTGATGCTCCTGGGGCTTGCTGGACACAGCTCAGAGCCCTCTGGCCACCAGCTGGAGGTTAGGCTCTAGCTTGCAATGGACATCTTCAGCTGCTTCTCCTCCTCCACCACCTCCCCTGGCCAGGTTGTCTTCCTCCTCCTCTACCACCCCTAGCCAAGTTGTCCTCCTCCTTCTCCACCACCACCCCTGGCCCCACTCTGTCCACCCTGGCCACCCTCTCCAGGTGTTCCAGGCCAGGCCATGTTTGATGTCCTCCTAGCAGGGGATGCTTCCTCTTGGCCATGCCCCTGGTGGCCATCACTGGGCTGAGGTCAGGATGGGGCTGAAAGCACTGTGAGAGCAATGCTGAGCGGGAGACAAAATGCTCCTCAGCTGAGCAAGAGCCAGGGAACCATAAAGGGTGCAGAGGGATCTCTAAGGTCATCTACAAGTTCTCTAAGGTCACCAAGAAGACCTCCATGAGCATCAGGAAGATCTCTAAGGTCACCAAGGAGACCTCCAACATCACTAAGACCTCGAAGGTCCCCAGGAACACCTGGAAGGTCATCCAGTCCAAGCATCAAGCCAGCAGCACCTTGGCCACCAAAGCCTGTCCCCAGGGGCCATGGCCACACACTTCTTGAAGACCTCCAGGGCTGGTGACTCCACCTCCTCCCTGGGCAGCCTGTTCCAGTGCTGGTGCTGTCACCTCCCTGCTCTGCTTCTCCCCCCCTGCTCCAGCTGCAGGGCAAGGGGAGAGGCTGGCACCTGGCAAAGAGCAACCCCAAGGAGCAGGAGAGGTTGGGCACTGAGCTGCTGGGGAGCAGGGAAGGGGAAAAGGACCTGGGGCAGGGGAGGTCCTGGTGGAGGGGAGGTCACCCAGGAGCCAGCAATGTGCTCTGGTGGCCAAGAAGGCCAAGGGCAGCCTGGGGAGTAGGTCAGGGAGGTTCTCCATCCCCTGTGATCTGCCCTGCTGAGGCTGCATCTGGAATCTTGTGTCCAGTTCTGGGCCCCTCAGGTCAGGAGGGGCAGGGAGCAGCTGGGCAGAGGCCAAGGGAGAGCCAGAATGATTTGGCCACTTGAGCATCTCCCCTGGGGAGAGAGGCTGAGAGCCCTGGGGCTGTTTGCTCCAGCTCTGGGGCCCTCAGGTCAGGAAGGACCTCAGGGAACTGCTGGAGAGTCCAGCACAGAGCCACAGAGATGATGAAGGCAGTGGAAGATCTTCCTCAGGAGGAGAGCCTGAGGGAGCTGAGGCCTTGGAGCTTGGAGAGGAGGAGCCTGAGAGGTGACCTCCTTCACACAGAGCTCCAGCTGGGGTCTCAGCAGAGTGGAGCAGAGGGGCAGAATCCCCTCCCTGGCCCTGCTGGCCACACTTCCCTGCTTGGCTCTCTGGGCTGCAAGTGCTGACTGCTGGCTCCTGGGGAGCTTCTCCTCCCCCAGCACCCCCAAGGCCTTTTCTCCAGGGCTGCTCTCCAGCCAGTCCCTGCCCAGCCCCTGTCAGTGCCTGGCATTGCCCTGACCCAGCTACAGGACCTTGTCCTTGGTCTGGCTCAGCCTCATGAGGTTGTCCTGGGCTCAGCTCTGCAGCCTCTCCAGGTGCCTCTGGATGGATCCCTTCCCTCCAGCCTCTCCAGGTGCCTCTGGATGGATCCCTTCCCTCCAGCCTCTCCAGGTGCCTCTGGATGGATCCCTTCCCTCCAGCCTCTCCAGGTGCCTCTGGATGGATCCCTTCCCTGCAGCCTCTCCAGGTGCCTCTGGATGGATCCCTTCCTCCAGCCTCCAGGTGCCTCTGGATGGATCCCTTCCTCCAGCCTCTCCAGGTGCCTCTGGATGGATCCCTTCCCTCCAGCCTCTCCAGGTGCCTCTGGATGGATCCCTTCCCTCCAGCTTCTCCAGGTCCCTCCGGATGGATCCCTTCCCTCCAGCCTCTCCAGGTGCCTCTGGATGGATCCCTTCCCTCCAGCTTCTCCAGGTCCCTCCGGATGGATCCCTTCCCTCCAGCCTCTCCAGGTGCCTCTGGATGGATCCCTTCCCTCCAGCCTCTCCAGGTGCCTCCGGATGGATCCCTTCCCTCCAGCCTCTCCAGGTGCCTCTGGATGGATCCCTTCCCTCCAGCCTCTCCAGGTCCCTCCGGATGGATCCCTTCCCTCCAGCCTCTCCAGGTGCCTCTGGATGGATCCCTTCCCTCCAGCTTCTCCAGGTCCCTCCGGATGGATCCCTTCCCTCCAGCGTGTCTGCTGCACCACACAGCTTGGTGTCATCAGCCAACCTGCTGAGGGTGCCCTCAGGGCCACTCTCCATGGCACCAACAAAGATCTTGAACAGGACTGGTCCCAGACCAAGCAAAGCAGCCAAGGCCAAGCAGAGGGCAGCAGGAGCACAAAGTTAGCATCCCCCAGGACCAAGAGGTGAGAAGAGAGAGAGATCATTCTGCACACTGAATCTTGTGGTAGATCTCTCTGCCATGGGATGGTTTAGAGCTGTCCTTATTGCCCTTTTGTGACACCCAGCAGTGATTTATTTGCCTTTTACTGCTTTCTGCCCAAGAGCTGTGGAACTCTCTTTTAAAGGCATAGCCTAAAACTAACACCCAGGAGGAAACTGGGGTTTGATTCCCTGTGAGGGTGACAGAGGCCTGGAGCAGGCTGCCCAGGGAGGGGGTTGTGGAGTCTCCCCCTCTGGAGACACTCAAACCCTGCCTGGATGCGTTGCTGCGGCATCTGCTCGGCCAGGGGCTTGGACTTGGATGAGCTCCGGAGGTCCCTTCCAGCCCCTAAGGTTCTGTGCTTCACCTCCCAGGACCCCCAGGCCTGCTCCACACCCGCCCCCCCCGCCCAGCTCCATTCACCGCCTCAGCTCCCACAGCCCCTTCCACTCACCCTCCAGTGCCCCACAGCCGCCCCCACCCCATTGCCCCCCCCCCCAGCCCAGCCCCACAGCTGCTCTGCCCCCGCGGCGCTGCCGGCGCCGCCGCCTGAATCTCCCGCCCGAGCCTCGCAACCTTTGACCCTCGGCGCAGCTCCGCCTCTGCCTCCCCCCTGCAGCCTCCCTCGGCTCCCGCTCCGGCCCCAGGCCCGCCTCTGGGCCCACTTGGACACACACCCCCCGCCGGGGCCGCTCTGAGCTCCCCCCGGGCCCTCTCTGAGCGCCCCCGGGCCCGCTCAGAGCCTCTCCAAGGCCACTCTCCAGCCCCAGGCCCGGGCCCCGGCCCAGGCCCCGCCGCGGTGCACGCTGGGATACGTAGTTCCATCAGCACCGCCGCGGCACTGCCCGCCCTAAGGCACCGTCTGCCATAGGCGCTGCTGGACCAGCAGCGTCAAGAGGCGGCGGGAACGGCCGACGGGGCGGGGGAAGGAGGCCGACGGGGCGGGAGAAGGAGACCACCAGGGAATCCCGGCGGCCACAACCCAAGACGCTAGGCGGCCGCTACGGCCGAGCCCTGCAGCAGCGATTGTGCGTCCCGCTCCGCGGCGGGAAATGGCAGAGGAGCCCTGGCCGTGACAGCTCACCCCTGCCCTCCAGCCCTGAAGAGGCGCCTCTGCGGCTTGTCCCGCCCCTCCTCGCCCCTGATTGCTTGTCCGGGCACAGCGCGCGTAGCGATTGGTTGGCGCTGCGGCGGTCTGGACGGTGATTGGCGGAGGGCGGCGGAACGAGCTGGCCGCTAGGGCCGGCCTGGGGGTGTGAAGATGGCGGCGGTGCTAGAAGTGGAGGTTAGAGGCCCCGGGGAGCGCGATGTGGAGGAGGTAGCGGGGGGTCGCCTCTGCTCCGGGGACCGGGACGGGCTGAGGGCCCTGAGGAGCGGGGAAGGGGCGGCTGAGGCGCGGGGTTGGGCGGAGGGAGCGCTGGGGGCTCGGTGGGAGAGGGGAGCGGGGGGCAGCGGCAGGCCCTGGGGGGCGCTGGGACTGGGGGGGGGCACAGGAGTCGGGGTGGGCGCTGGGGGGGCTCAGGAGCTCCTGGAGCAAGGGAAGGCAGCGGCCGAGGCGCCGGCAGTTGGCGGACGTTTGGGGTCCGGGGAGCGTTAGGGCCGAGGCTCCCTGGGCTAGGAGGACTTCGGGGGGGTCCCTGGGGCAGGGGGGTCCTGGGAGCTGCCGAAGGCCTTTGGGGGAGAGGCAGAGAGGCGGCCCCGGGCCAGGAGGCTGCTGGCAGCTGGCGAAGGGGCCGGGGGCAGGGGACGTGGGGGTCCCTGGGGCGGGGGAGCCTGCAGCTCCCTGGGGCTGGAGAGCTCTGGGGGCTTGCGAAGGGGCCGGGGGCAGGGGGACCTTGAGGGGCCCTGGCAGAAGGAGTGCTGGGGGGCTGGAGGGTCCCCGGGAGGGCTTGGGAGGCCCTGGGCAAGGGCAGGAGGAGGTGGGCTGTACCGGCAGGAGGGGTCCCGCAGAGCCCGCAGAGGTGGCCTGGCAGCTGCTGGGCACAGGGAGATGCTTTCGCTGCTTCCCCTCCCGACTCGCTGCCTTCGGCTTCCCAGCCGCTTGGCCTCGGAGCTTGCCTTGGAGCAAGTTGGCTGGCTGGAGCCGCTGCAGCTCCCTGCAGGCAGGGCTGAGGGAGAGGAGGGCAGCTGGGACGCTTGGGTGGCAGTTGCTGGGCGCCAGGGAGGTGACCTCACAAACCGCTGCCCCCTGCCCCCCGGCTGCCTGCCTGCCCCCGGCTGCTGCTTGCTCTCCAAGCTGCTCTCGCAGCTCTTCTCAGCTCTTTCACTTGCTGCTTTCCTCCCCAGCCTTGGCAGGACCCTCAGCAGCTGCTGGGGGACCTGCTTCCAGTCCCCCCTGAAGGAGAGCTTTAGCTTGAGGCTGGGGAGAGCCCAGCCCAGGTTTGCTCACAGAGGTGGAGCTGCTCCCATGCTGGGGGGCAGGGGCCGGCAGGGGCCAGGCAGCCCAGCCCCTTCCTCTCCATCCTGATGCTCCTGGGGCTTGCTGGACACAGCTCAGAGCCCTCTGGCCACCAGCTGGAGGTTAGGCTCTAGCTTGCAGTGGACATCTTCTAGCTCCTGCACCACCCCTGGACATCTTACCACCCATGTCCAGGTCCTCCTCCTCCTCCACCACCACCTTGGCAGCACCTTGGTGTCCTCCTCTTCCTCCACCACTACCACCCCTAGCCAAGTTGTCCTCCTCCTTCTCCACCACCACCCCTGGCCCCACTCTGTCCACCCTGGCCACCCTCTCCAGGTGTTCCAGGCCAGGCCATGTTTGATGTCCTCCTAGCAGGGGATGCTTCCTCTTGGCCATGCCCCTGGTGGCCACCACTGGGCTGAGGTCAGGATGGGGCTGAAAGCTTGGAGAGCAATGCTGAGCTTCTTCCAGCAGGTGTGTGAGCAGGGAGCTGGACTTTGGTCCCAGCTAAAGCACTTTGTGCTGCCAGTTCTCAGCTGGGAGGGGTTGGGAGTGATGGAGGGGTGTGAGGGCAGGAGCAGCTCTTGGGGTCCTCCTTTTGGGGGCATCTTGGGAGTTCTCTTCTGGGGAAGTCTTGGAGTCTTCTTCTGAGGGGGATCTGCTTGAGTCAAGCTGATGGCTCTGGGCTGTCCCTTGTGGTGTGTTAGTAGGAGGAGGAAGAGAGGATTGAAGCTGTTGGTCTGCACGGAATGGGTCAGGGTGGAGATTTTGGAAGTGATGGAGGCCAAGCATGGCCTCAGCACTGCCCCAGCACCACCCCCACATGGCCCTCCTCAGCACAGCTGCACAGCTTGCAAACACCTGCAGGGATCCCCCCAGAGGAGGAGTCCAAGCCTGGGGACTCCATCAGGGAGGCAATGTTGTTGTCTTTGGGAGGAGAAGGTGGAGGTGGAGGATGAGAAGGAGAATGAGGAGGCTTTCCCAGAGGAGGAGAAGGTGGAGGAGGGACTCCAGGAGGAGGCAATGTTGTTGTCTTTGGGAGGAGAAGGTGGAGGTGGAGGATGAGAAGGAGAATGAGAAGGAGGAAAAGGGGAGAAGGATGAGGAGGAGGAGGAGGAGGAGAGGGTGGAGGAGGAGAAGGAGGAGGAGGAGGAGGAGGAGGAGGGAGGAGGGAGGAGGGAGGAGGAGGAGGAGGAGGAGGAGGAGGGGGAGGAGGAGGAGGAGGAGGAGGGAGGAGGAGAAGGAGGGAGGGGGGAGGAGAAGGAGGAGGAGGGAGGAGAAGGAGGAGGAGGTGGAGGAGGAGAAGGAGGAGGGGAGGAGGAGAAGGAGGAGGAGGGGAGGAGGAGGAGAGGGAGGAGGAGAAGGAGGAGGGGAGGAGGAGAAGGAGGAGGGGAGGAGGAGAAGGAGGAGGGAGGAGGAGAAGGAGGAGGGAGGGAGGAGAAGGAGGAGGGGAGGGGGAGGAGGAGGAGGAGGGGGGAGGAGGAGGAGGAGGAGGGGAGGAGGAGGAGGAGGAGGAGGGGAGGAGGGGGAGGAGGAGGAGAGGAGGAGGAGGAGGAGGAGGGGAAGGAGGAGGAGAGGAGGGAGGAGGAGAAGGAGGAGGGGGAGGGGAGGAGGAGGAGAGGGGGAGGAGGAGGAGAGGGAGGAGGGGGAGGAGGGAGGAGGGGGAGGAGGAGGAGGAGGAGGAGGGAGGAGGGAGGAGGAGGAGGAGGAGGAGAGGAGGAGGAGGGGAGGGAGGAGAAGGAGGAGGGGAGGAGGGAGGAGGAGGAGGAGGAGGGAGGGAGAAGGAGGAGGGGAGGATGGGGAGGAGGAGGGGGAGGAGGAGAGGGGGAGGAGGGGGAGGGAGGAGGGGGAGGAGGAGAGGGAGGAGGGGGAGGAGGAGAAGGAGGAGGAGGGGGGAGGAGGAGAGGGAGGAGAGGGGGAGGAGGAGGAGGAGGGAGGAGGAGGAGGGGAGGAGGAGAGGGAGGAGGAGAGGGAGGAGGAGGAGAGGGAGGAGGAGAAGGAGGAGGAGAGGGGGGAGGAAGAGAGGAAGAGAGGAGGGAGGAGGAGAAACAAGGTGGAGGAGGAGGAGAAGGTGGAGAAGGCAGAGGAGGAGGAGAAACAGAAGGCAGAGGAGTTGGAGGTGGAAGAGGAGGAGGAGAGGGAAGAGGAGGTGGAGGAGGAGGAACAGAAGGTGGAGGAGGAGGATAGGATGGAGGAGGAGGAGAGGGTGGATGTGGTGGAGAAGGTGGTGGTGGAGGAGGATGAGGTGGAAGAGGAGGAGAAGGAGAAGGCGGCGGTGGAAGAGGAGGAAGAGAAGGTGGAGGAGAAAGAGGAGAAGGCAGAGGAGGAGAAACAGAAGGTGGTGGAGGTGGAAGAGGAGGTGCAGGAGGAGGAGAGGGGGAGGAGGATGAGGTGGAGGAGGACATGGAGAAAGAGGAGGAGTTGGAGGAGGAGGAGAAACAAGGTGGAAGAGGGGGAGTTGGAGGAGGAGGAGCTGGAGGAGGAGGAGGAGAAGGCAGTGGAAGAGGAGTAGGGGGTGGAGGCAGAGGAGGAGAAGGTGGAGGATGTGGAGGAAGTGAAGGTGGAGGAGAAGGAGGTGGAGATGGAGGAGGTGAAGGTGGAGAAGAAGGAGAAGGTGGAGGAGGAGTGGGAGGATGAGGAGAGGGAGGATGTGGAGGAGGAGGAGAAGGTGGAGAAGGAGAAGGCAGAGGAGGAGAAACAGTGGAGGAGGAGGAGAAGGCGAAGGAGGAGGAGAAGAAGGTGGAAGTGGGAAGGAGTTAAGGGCAATGCCCATGCTGAGGTGGTTGCTCTGCCAAGTGGGTCACAGGATCCCTCCTATCCTTCTGTCACCTCCTGGTGGCCTCTGCAGAGCTATTTTGGGAGCTGCCTGCTGCAGGGCCTCTCCTGCAGGCCCAGGAAGGAGGAATTGTCTCCTAGGAGGACACCTGAGGCTGGAGGAACAGGGCCAGCAGCAGCAGCTCCCCTTGGAGGATGAGGATGGCAGCCTAGAGGGATCCTAGGCAGGGCTGTGGTCCCAGCCCAGGGGTGAAGCTGGAGCTGCCTGCAGGCCTCCAGGCTCTGAGTGGTGCCAGTCAGTGAGGTTGGCATCAGAGATGGACACCAGGTGGTGGTGGAGTGGTGGCTTGGGGTGGGGTGGGAGAGAGCTTGGAGGTGATGGAGGCCAAGCATGGCCCCAGCACTGCCCCAGCACCACATCCCCCCCATGGCCCTCAGCTCCACACCTTCCAAACCCCTCCAGGGATCTCTCCCAAAGGACCCCAAGGCCTCCCCAAAGGACCCAAGATCCCTCCTCTGCTGCAGCCTCACCCCCCCCAGGGCCCTCAGCTGCTCCTCACAACTTCTCCACAGCCTTCTCCTCCTTCCCCACACCCCTCCCCAGCTTCCTTGCCCTGCTCTGGCCCTGCCCCAGCCCTCAAGCTCCTCCTGGCAGGGAGGGCCCAACCCTGCCCCCAGGCTTGCAGCTGTGGGCTCCCCAGTGCCCAGCCCAGGGGCACAATCCCTGCCCTGCTCCTGCTGCCCACCCCATTGCTGCTCCAGCCCAGGCTGCTGCTGCCCTCCTTGCCCACCCTGGGCCACTCTTTGCTCTCCAGGTTCCAAAGTCCGGGGAACTCTTTGGCTTTCTCTGTGTTTGTGTCTCCCTGGGCTGACCCCAGCGAGACCTCAGGACCTTCTGGGACCCCTCAGCCACTCAGAGCAGTTGGGTTTGGGGGTTCTTGATGTCCCTCAGGGAGCTCTGAGTGGGCAGAGGCTGCCCAAGGAGGTGGTGGAGTCCCCACCCGTGGAGGGGGTCAAGAAATGTGTGGCCATGGCCCCTGGGGACTTGGTGTGGTGGCCCTGGTGGGGTTGGGTTGGTGATGTTGGAGGCCGCCTTGATGGTGGTGCTGAGGCTGGAGGACACCTGGGTGGGGGTGCTGAGGCTGGAGGCCCCCTGGGTGGGGGTGCTGAGGCTTGGAGGCCCTCCAGGAGATGGTGCTGAGGGCTGGAGGCCTTCTCCCTGATCTCCAGCAGCTGCTTTCTTCTTCCTTGCCCAGGTTGACCTCTCCCACTTGTCCCCAGAGGAGCGCTGGAGGTGAGTCTGGGCTGGAGGAGGTCACCCAGTGCTTGAAGCTCCCCCCTGGAGCTGCTCCTCCCAGGAGAGGACAAACCCCCACCCCTGGGGGCTGCTGCCACAGGGGAGGCCTCAGCTGCCTTGGACTTGCTTTGACCTCCTCTGCTTGGAAATGTCCCAGGGAGGTTGGAGAAGAGGACCTTTGAGGGTCTCTTCCCACTTTGCCAAGTGGATTCTCCAGGCTGGAGGAGGCTTCAGCTCCCTGGGGCTCTGGACCAGCTGCTGGGTGGCATAGGTTGAGCCATGCTCTTCACCTTGGAAGTCCTCACAGCTCAAAGCCACCACTGGTGGTGGTTGGGCCATGGTCAGGAGCTGTTTCTCTCCCCCCTGGCAGGGTGGAGCTGGCTGGTGGTGGTTGGGCCATGGTCAGGAGCTGTTTCTCTCCCCCCTGGCAGGGTGGAGCTGGCTGGTGGTGGTTGGGCCATGGTCAGGAGCTGTTTCTCTCCCCCCTGGCAGGGTGGAGCTGGCTGGTGGTGGTTGGGCCATGGTCAGGAGCTGTTTCTCTCCCCCCTGGCAGGGTGGAGCACGCCCGGATGCATGCCAAGCACCGAGGCCACGAGGCCATGCACGCAGAGATGGTTCTCATCCTCATTGCCACCTTGGTGGTGGCTCAGCTGCTCCTGGTGCAGTGGAAGCAGAGACATCCTCGCTCCTACAACGTGAGTGGCCTCCCAGGGCCTCCTCCTTGGTCCCTCTGCAGATGTCCTTTGGCTTCCCAGCAGGGTTTTGCTCCTCGCTGGGGGCGAAGCACCACAGCTCCACAGCTTCCCAACCCCTCCAGCCATGGGGACTCCACCACTGCCCTGGGCAGCTGCCACAGGCCTGGGCACCCCTCAAGGGGAACCAATTGCTCCTCAGGGCCAAGCTCAACCTGCCCTGCCACAACCTGAGGCCATCTCCTCTTGGCCCAGCCCTCAGGAGCAGCCCTTGAGCCCCAGCTGGCTGCAAGCTGCTCTCAGGGAGCTGCAGAGAGCCACAAGCTCTCCCCTCAGCCTCCTCTGCTGCAGCCTCAACCCCCCCCAGGGCCCTCAGCTGCTCCTCACAACTTCTCCACAGCCTTCTCCTCCTTCCCCACACCCCTCCCCAGCTTCCTTGCCCTGCTCTGGCCCTGCCCCAGCCCTCAAGGTCCTCCTGGCAGGGAGTTGCCCAACCCTGCCCCCAGGCTTGCAGCTGTGGGCTCCCCAGTGCCCAGCCCAGGGGCACAATCCCTGCCCTGCTCTTGGCCATTGTGTTTCTGAGGGGCTCCAAAGGTTGCTCCATTTGTGGACACCTCAGCAGCAGCTTACCCAAGGCCACAGTCAGTTTTGATGCTGAGGCTGGGGAGAGCCTGGTTGAGGTCACCCAGGGAGCTGGGAGCTGCCCCCTGGCTGGCAGCAGCCCAGGGCAGGGGGTTTGGGGCTCTGAGCTCTGCTTGGGGCTGTCCCTGCTGGCTGCAGGAGGCTTGGGCTGGGTGAGCTTGGAAGGTGCCTCCAACCCAACCCCATCCAGGCTTCCATGACCTTGAAACTGCCTTCACCCTAACCCATTCCATGACCTTGAAGGTGCCTCCAACCTAACCCATTCCATGACCTTGAAGGTGCCATTCCCCAACCCATTCCATGACCTTGAAGGTGCCTCCAACCCATTCCATGACTCCATCACCTTGGAAGGTGCCTCCAACCCATTCCATGACTCCATCACCTTGAAGGTGCCTTCAGCCCAACCTCTTCCATGATTCCCTCAGCACTGAGAGCTTCTTGTTGCCTGCAGCCTGAGTTTGAGGACCAGGCCCTTACTGAGAAGCCTCCTGCTGATGCCCCCTGAGCCAGCCTCACCCTTCCTTCCTTCCTTATCTTCCTTCCTGCTCCTTTCATCCTGCCTGACCTTCAACCTTCAGCCCCAGCTTCCACCACTTCCCCAGCAGAGCACCACAGGGGCTCAGCTCCACCACCCAAGGAGGTTGATGGGGCAGAGATGAGTCTGATGTGGGCCTCTGGCAAGACCAAAGCCACCTGAGGACAGCCTCAGGTGGATCATCTTCTCTGCCTTCCTCTGGAGGGGTCTCCTCTGTGTTCTCCTTCCAGCTCTTTGCTTCCTTGGCCAAGCTCTGAGGCTGTCACCACCCAAACCTTCTTGGGTGTCCTGGTGCTCTTCCCAAGCTGTTGGAGGGTGGCAGGAGAAGGTCCAGCAGGAGGTGTCTGGGGTCTCCCAAACCCTTTCCTTCTGTCCCTGCAGATGGTGACCCTCTTCCAGATGTGGGTGGTGCCCCTCTACTTCACCATCAAGCTCAACTGGTGGAGGTTCCTGGTCATCTGGGTCCTCTTCTCAGCTGTCACAGCTTTTGTCACCTTCAGGGCAACCAGGAAACCTCTGGTACAGACAACCCCCAGGTGGGTACAGGGCTCCTGAGCCTCTGGAGGAGGGCAGCTCCTCACCCTCAAGGTTAACCAGGCTGGAGGACCTCTCTCCCCCACTTCCTCTGCCTTGAACTGTGGGGGTGTTGGACCACCTGCTGGTGGCCAGCCTGAGACCTGAGGGACCTGGAGAGCTACCCTTGGGGGGCTGGTGGCATCACCAAGGGCATTCCTGGCATGGAATCCAGGTGCTTGGGGCATCTGGAGATGCCAAGGTTTGGGGCTGGGAAGTGAAGACCATGAGCAGCCCCTGGCAGCTGCAGGCCTGGGGCTTGAATGAGCAGCTTGAAGCTCTGATGGCCCTGGGAAGTGACCTGGCATGAGGGCACTGAGGCCAAGGGCTGAGACCTGCCCCTGGGGCACAGCAAGCCCAGGAAGGCTCCAGGCTGGGGGCAGAGGGGCTGGGAAGTGCCTGGGGGGGAAAGGCCCTGTGGGGGTTGGTGGCAGAGGCTGGAGAGGAGCCAGGGGGTGCCCAGGTGGGCAAGGAGGGCAGCAGCAGCCTGGGCTGGAGCAGCAATGGGGTGGGCAGCAGGAGCAGGGCAGGGATTGTGCCCCTGGGCTGGGCACTGGGGAGCCCACAGCTGCAAGCCTGGGGGCAGGGTTGGGCCCTCCCTGCCAGGAGGAGCTTGAGGGCTGGGGCAGGGCCAGAGCAGGGCAAGGAAGCTGGGGAGGGGTGTGGGGAAGGAGGAGAAGGCTGTGGAGAAGTTGTGAGGAGCAGCTGAGGGCCCTGGGGGGGTTGAGGCTGCAGCAGAGGAGGCTGAGGGGAGAGCTTGTGGCTCTCTGCAGCTCCCTGAGAGCAGCTTGCAGCCAGCTGGGGCTCAAGGGCTGCTCCTGAGGGCTGGGCCAAGAGGAGATGGCCTCAGGTTGTGGCAGGGCAGGTTGAGCTTGGCCCTGAGGAGCAATTGGTGCCCCTTGAGGGGTGCCCAGGCCTGTGGCAGCTGCCCAGGGCAGTGGTGGAGTCCCCATGGCTGGAGGGGTTGGGAAGCTGTGGTGCTGAGGGCCATGGGGTGGTGGTGCTGGGGCAGTGCTGGGGCCATGCTTGGCCTCCATCACCTTCAAGGTGTTCTCCAACCCAGACCATTCCATGACTGTATGAAGCCTGTGACCTTCAGCTTGTCCTCCCCTCACCTCCATCCTCTACCTCAGTTGTCCCTCCTGGCTCCTTCCAGGACCTTCTGGAGCTGGTCTCCTTCAGGAGAAGCAGAAGCAGTTCTACTCTAGGGGGTGGGTGGTGAAATGGATTGTCTTCATGCTGGCTCCTGACCTCCTTGGGTTCCTTCTCCTCCTCAGGTTGGTCTACAAATGGTTCCTCCTGATCTACAAGATCAGCTATGCCACAGGCATCGTGGGCTACATGGCTGTGATGTTCACCCTCTTTGGCCTCAACTTGTTGCTCAGGTGAGGACATCTCAGGTGGCTTCCAGCTCCTGGGAGTGGCTGGGAGGTGGAGGACCTCAAGCAGGAGAAGATAGTGGCCATGGCTTCATGGCAACAGCCCTTGGCTTGGACAGCTGCTGGAGGAGGTCATTCTGGGCATGGCCTCTCCTCCCTGGGAGGGCCAGGGGGGAGGTATTAGGTCCTCAAGGGATGGTCTTCTGGTTGGACCTGCTGGTGGTCTTGTCCAGGCTGGAACTGCTGCTCCTCAAGGGTTGATCTTCTCCTGGATGGAGATGTTGGGGCCCCAAGGCTTGACCTTCTCCTGGCTGGAGATGTTGGGGCCTCAAGGCTTGACCTTCTCCTGGCTGGAGATGTTGGGGCCTCAAGGCTTGACCTTCTCCTGGCTGGAGATGTTGGGGCCTCAAGGGTTGATCTTCTCCTGGCTGGAGATGTTGGGGCCTCAAGGGTTGACCTTCTCCTGGCTGGAGGTGTTGGGGCCTCAAGGGTTGATCTTCTCCTGGCTGGAGGTGTTGGGGCCTCAAGGGTTGATCTTCTCCTGGCTGGAGATGTTGGGGCCTCAAGGGTTGATCTTCTCCTGGCTGGAGATGTTGGGGCCTCAAGGCTTGATCTTCTCCTGGCTGGAGATGTTGGGGCCTCAAGGCTTGATCTTCTCCTGGCTGGAGATGTTGGGGCCTCAAGGCTTGATCATCTCCTGGCTGGAGATGTTAGGTCCTCAAGGGCCACAAGGAGGTTCCCAGGAGATAGCAAGGTGACCTGGGGGAGACCAAAGGGATCCTGGGAGGCATGGAGCAGAGTGTGATCATCAGCAAGGGCAGGGAGGTTCTGTTGCCCCTCTGCTCTGCCCTGGGGAGGCCACAGCTGCAGGGCTGGGGCCAGGGCTGGGCTGCCCAGGGCAGAGCCTGGGAAGTGCTGGAGGGAGTCCAGCGGAGGCTGAGGGGAGGTTGAGGGCCAGAGGAGGACAACAAAGGTGGGGAAGGGTCTGGCGAAGGAGGGAAAGGGCCTGGAGAAGTTGTGAGGAGCAGCTGAGGGCCCTGGGGGCTGCTGCTGAGGCTGGAGCAGAGCAGCCCCAGAGGGGAGCTGAGCAATGCTTAGCAAGAGCTCAAGGAGCTGTGGGGGGCAAGAGCCTGGGGCTGGCATCTGCTGAGTGCTGCCCAGGGCTCAAGGGGCACCCAAGTGGCAGGCAGGAGGTGCCAGCAGGAGCAACTTGTTTGGGGTGAGGCTGCTGGAGAGGCCTGGAGCAGGCTGCCCAGAGAGGCTGTGGAGCCTCTTCCTGTGGAGAGCTTCCAACCCCTCCCCTGGCTGTGGTGCTGCTTTGCCCCCACCTTACCCCCACCCTGGTGATGTTGTTTGGATGTCTTCTGCTGCAGGATCAAGCCAGAAGATGCAATGGACTTTGGCATCTCCCTCCTCTTCTATGGCCTCTACTATGGGGTGCTGGAGAGGGACTTTGCTGAGATGTGTGCAGACTATATGGCCTCCACCATTGGGGTGAGTCTCCACCAGCCAAGAGGCCACCACCACCGTGGGGAGGATCTGGAATGTGGCAAAGCCTCCTCTGAATGGGATGAGCCTTGAGGAGGCTGCTGTGCTTCTCCTGAGCTCTCCTGGACTCCATCCTGGGAGCAGGCTTGGGCAACACCCTGCCAGGAGGACCTTGAGGGCTGGGGCAGGGCCAGAGCAGGGCAAGGAAGCTGGGGAGGGGTGTGGGGAAGGAGGAGAAGGCTGTGGAGAAGTTGTGAGGAGCAGCTGAGGGCCCTGGGGGGGTTGAGGCTGCAGCAGAGGAGGCTGAGGGGAGAGCTTGTGGCTCTCTGCAGCTCCCTGAGAGCAGCTTGTAGCCAGCTGGGGCTCAAGGGCTGCTCCTGAGGGCTGGGCCAAGAGGAGATGGCCTCAGGTTGTGGCAGGGGAGGTTGAGCTTGGCCCTGAGGAGCAATTGGTGCCCCTTGAGGAGTGCCCAGGCCTGTGGCAGCTGCCCAGGGCACCGTGGTGGAGTCCCCATGGCTGGAGGGGTTGGGAAGCTGTGGTGCTGAGGGCCATGGGGTGGTGGTGCTGGGGCAGTGCTGGGGCCATGCTTGGCCTCCATCACCTTCAAGGTGTTCTCCAACCCAGACCATTCCATGACTGTATGAAGCCTGTGACCTTCAGCTTGTCCTCCCCTCACCTCCATCCTCTACCTCAGTTGCCCCTCTGGCTCCCTCCTTTCCCCCCTCCTCTCCTTCCCTCTCTCTGCCCTCTCCCCACCGCCAGGCCCCGTTTCAAGCTTGTTAACCCCAAAAGGGCTGTCCCAGCTTGGACTTGGACTCCCTCAGCCCCTGCTTGAGGCTGAGGTGGCCCTGGGTGGGGGGTGGGGGTGGGGGAGGTGCCCTGTGGCCGTCCCCACCGTGGGCCTGCTCAGTTCTACAGTGCCTCTGGGATGCCGACCAAGCACCTCTCGGACAGCGTCTGCGCCGTCTGCGGCCAGCAGATCCTGGTGGACGTCAACGAGGAAGGCATCCTGGAGAACACCTACAGGCTCTCCTGCAACCACGTGTATCCTCCTGCCCCTGGGGGCCTGCCCCCAGGGGAAAGCCCTTCCTGAGGGCAGAGAGGGGAGCTGGGGAGCAGGAGGCTGGGCTTGGGGAGCAGGAGGTTGGAGTTAAGGACGTCGTGAGCCAACCTTCTTCCTCTGGGCACAGAAAAGCCCTTCCTGGTGGTGGGGCTGGGGTTGGGGAGCAGGAGGTTGGAGCTGGGGAGCTGGAGATTGGAGTTGGGGAGCTGGAGATTGGTGTTAAGGACCTCCTGAGCCAACCTTCTTCCTTTGGGCACAGGAAAAGCACTTCCTGGTGGTGGGGCTGGGGTTGGGGAGCAGGAGGCTGGGGTTGGGGAGCTGGAGATTGGTGTTAAGGACCTCCTGAGCCAACCTTCTTCCTCTGGGCACAGGAAAAGCACTTCCTGGTGGTGGGGCTGGGGTTGGGGAGCTGGAGAGCTGGAGATTGGTGTTAAGGAGCTCCTGAGCCAGCCTTCTTCCTCTGGGCACAGGAAAAGCCCTTCCTGGTGGTGGGGCTGGGGTTGGGGAGCTGGAGGCTGGGGTTGGGGAGCAGGGGGTTGGAGTTAAGGACCTCCTGAGCCAACCTTCTTCCTTTGGGCACAGGAAAATTCCTTCCTGGTGGTAGGGTTGGGGTTGGGGAGCAGGAGGTTGGAGCTGGGGAGCAAGAGGTTAGGGTTAAGGACCTCCTGAGCCAACCTTCTTCCTTTGGGCACAGGAAAAGCCCTTCCTGGTGGTGGGGTTGGGGTTGGGGAGCTGGAGGTGGGGAGCAGGAGGTTGGAGTTAAGGAGCTCCTGAGCCAACCTTCTTCCTCTGGGCACAGGAAAAGCCCTTCCTGGTGGTGGGGCTGGGGTTGGGGAACAGGAGGTGGGGAGCAGGAGGTTGGAGTTAAGGAGCTCCTGAGCCAACCTTCTTCCTCTGGGCACAGGAAAAGCCCTTCCTGGTGGTGGGGCTGGGGTTGGGGAGCAGGAGGTTGGAGCTGGGGAGCAAGAGGTTAGGGTTAAGGAGCTCCTGAGCCAACCTTCTTCCTCTGGGCACAGGAAAAGCCCTTCCTGGTGGTGGGGCTGGGGTTGGGGAGCAGGAGGCTGGGGTTGGGGAGCTGGAGGTTGGAGTTAAGGCCCTTCTGAGCCAACCCCCTGCCCTTGGGACCAGGAAGAGCCCTTCCTGATGGGGGGGTTAGAGTTAAGGACCTCCTGAGCCAACCATCCCCCTAGTGATGGGGTGGAGTTGGGGAGCAGGAGGTTGGGATTGAGGACCTCCTGATCCGGCCACCTGCCCCTGGCACCAGGAACTCCCTGTGCTTCCCCCCCCAGCCTGACCCCTGCCACCAGAGCCCAGCAAGCTTCCTCCTTGCTCAGGAGCTCCTGTGGCTTCTCCAAGCTTCTGCCATGACCCAACCCAACCCTTCCCAGCAGCTTGAGCTGTGCTGAAAGTCCACTTTGATGTTCCTCAAGCCCTCCCCACCCTTCCTGGCACCTCAAGGGGGTTTTATCTGGCAGTGACTCAGCTGTGGGATGTCCTCTGCTGCTGGGAGGTGGCTTCCAAGCTGGACCTGAGCATAGGTCACCTGAGGGACTCTAAATTT
Source organism: Melanerpes aurifrons (assembly GCA_011125475.1). NCBI lineage: Eukaryota > Metazoa > Chordata > Aves > Piciformes > Picidae > Melanerpes > Melanerpes aurifrons. The sequence goes on from WWNC01000150.1 coordinate 96,739, forward strand.
AACTACTCCAGGCTGGACTGGAGAGCTTCCAACTGGCCTGGTCCCAGCAGCCTGCCCTTGGTGGCTTCCAGCCTTGGTGTCACCTCCCCTGGGGCTGCTTGGGGGGGGGGGGGGGGCGGAAAATGTGTGGCTGGGTGAGGAGTTGGTGGATCCCCATGGTGGTCCCTGGGGTGGTCCAAGGGGTGAGGAGGTGATAGATCCTCATGGTGTTCCCTGTGGTGGTGCCCTGGGACAGGGCCTCCATGGCTGCTCCTGGGAGGTGTTGCTCCTGGGACAGGGCCTCCATGGCTGCTCCTGGGACAGGGCGTCCATGGCTGCTCCTGGGAGGTGTTGCTCCTGGGACAGGGCCTCCATGGCTGCTCCTGGGACAGGGCCTCCATGGCTGCTCCTGGGAGGTGTTGCTCCTGGGACAGGACCTCCATGGCTGCTCCTGGGACAGGGCCTCCATGGCTGCTCCTGGGAGGTGTTGGCTCCTGGGACAGGACCTCCACAGTTGTTCAACTGCCGCTGGAGCTTGGGTGAGGAGGCCTTGGGGAGGCCTTGCTGAAGCTTGGTGGTGCCCTCCAGCCCTGGTGGTGGTGTCCCCTTGGCTGTCCCTCTTCCAGTTGGCCTTAACCCTGCCCCCTCAGCTTCCATGAGTTCTGCATCCGGGGGTGGTGCATCGTGGGCAAGAAGCAGACCTGTCCCTACTGCAAGGAGAAGGTTGACCTCAAGAGGATGTTCAGCAATCCGTATCCTTTCTCCTCCTGGAGGACATCAAGCTGCCCTTGGGCCTCCTTGTCCTGGGCCTCCTGCTCTGCTCCCCTTGTCCTTGTAGTCCTCCTCTGGTTGTTGTCTTCCTCCTTGCCCTCCTCCTCTGGTCCCCTCATTCTCCTCTTCTGGTCCTCCTTGCGTTCTCATCTGGTCCCCTCCTCCTTGTCCTCTCATTCTCATCCTCCTCCTCTGCTCCTCCTTGTGTCCTCCTCTGGTCCCCTCCTTGTGTCCTCCTCTGGTCCCCTCCTCCTTGTGTCCTCCTCTGGTCCCCTCCTCCTTGTGTCCTCCTCTGGTCCCCTCCTCCTTGTGTCCTCCTCTGGTCCCCTCCTCCTTGTGTCCTCCTCTGGTCCCCTCCTCCTTGTCATCTCATTCTCATCCTCCTCTTCTGGTCCTTGTCTGTTCCTCCTCTGCTCCTCCTTTTGGTCCTCCTCTGCTCCTCCTTTTGGTGCTCCTCCTTTTGTCCTCATCCTCTGGTCCCCTCCTCCTTGTCCTCTCCTTATCCTCCCTTGGTCCCTGTCCTCCTCTGCTCCTTCTTGTCCTCATCCTCTGGTCCCCCTCCTCCTTGTCCTCTCCTTCTCATCCTCCTTTGGTCCTTGTCCTCTTCTACTCCTCCTTGTCCTCATCCTCTGGTCCCCCTCCTCCTTGTCCTCTCCTTCTCATCCTCCTTTGGTCCTTGTCCTCCTCTGCTCCTCCCCTGGCCCTGCCTCCCGCTCGTCCCCGCCGCTGGGCTCAGTCGCGGCCGTCCCCTGCCCTTGGCGCTGCCCTCGGTGCCTTCCTTAGCCTGGGGGTGCCCAGCTGGGAGCGTCCCCACGTCCTCTACGGGCAGCTGCTGGACTGGCTGCGCTACCTGGTGGCCTGGCAGCCTGTGATCATCGGCCTGGTGCAGGCCATCAACTACGGCCTGGGGCTGGAGTAGGACCTGCCCGAGGGAAGAAGCCGCCCGGAGGACCTCTGTGCCCAAGAGCCCGCAGGGAGAGGGAACAGCGATCAGCTGCGCAGCAGGAGGAGGAGGAGGAGGGGAAGGGGAGAAGGAGGGGAGGGAGGGGGACGCCCCAGGTTGGCTCTCAGGACTTTCAGCCACCACCCCCCTGCCCTTCCCCCTCCCGAGCCGTGGAGCAGAGGTGGACTTGAGGGAGGTTGTTTTGGGGTTGTTTTTTTTCGGGGGTGGGGGGGGTAGGGAGGGGGGAGGGCTAGAGGTGAGCAAGGGAAGGAGGACTTCAAGCCATGGACCTTTGCCAGCACAGGGCTTGGGCTGAGATCTTCTTTTTGGTGTCCTTTTGGGGTTTGGGGTTTTTTTTTTCCCATTTTTAATGAGGATTTTAACGAGGGTTGGAAACTTTCTATGGTGGACACCCGACAAGGAGAAGAAAAACAACCAACCAAGCAACCAACAACCAAAGCCACAGCCCCCTGGGGTTCTCTTTGCTCTCCCCTCCCAACCTCTCACCACCTCCATCCCCCCCCTCCCACCGCCCCGGGGGATTGTGCCCACCGAGGAGAAGCTGCTCGAGTTCACCTGGAGCAGGGCTCCGTGAGGAGGAGAGGAGAGGGAGGAGGAGGAGGAGAGGTGGAGATGGAGGGGGAAGTAAAGGAGGAGGAGGAGGAGGAGGAAGAGGGGGAAGAGGAGGAGGTAAAGGAGAAGGAGAGGAGGCAAAAGAAAGGAGGAGGGGAGGGGGAGGAGGAGGCAAAAGAGAGGAGGAGGGGAGGGGGAGGAGGAGGCAAAGGAGGGAAGGGGAAGAGGGAAGGGGGGGAGGAGGAGGAGGGAAGGGGGGGAGGAGGAGGAGGGAATAAAGAGGGGAGGAGGAGCTGAGGAGAAGGGGAGGAGAGGAGGAGGAGGACGGGAGAAGGAGAGGAAGATGGGAGGAGATTTTGGGGTGGGTTGGTCAAGCTTTGCAGCCCCTCCCCCTCCTCGGGGCCCTTTTTCCCTGCGGGAAGCTGGAGCCCAGCAGGAGCTGGCAGCTGGGGACCTGGGGGACACTCGGGTGCCACCCTTGGACTCCTGACTGCCACCCGCCCCCTTTGGTGGTACCAGCAGGGGGGAGGAAGCCCTCCCCCCCCGGCGTGGGGGTTGGGTGTCCCCAACTCTGTTCTGGGCTTCCCTCTTTTCTCTGCCCCTCCAGCACCCAACCAGGCCGTGGGGGCAGGGAGGGGACAGCCAAGGGCGGCCCCGGGGTTAGTGAGGTCCAGCCGGGCCTTGGTGGCATCTCTGGCCCCACAACCCCTGGGTGGCACTGAGAGGACTGCCAGGAGCAGACCCAAGAAGAAAGAGGCTCTTGGGGGTGGCACTGAGCCAGCCTGGGGGTCTTGGGGGTGCCACCAAGCCAATGAAAGTCTCTTGGTGGCACTGAGGCAGCTGGGGCTCATGGTGGTGCCACCCATGACAGTTGGGGGGTCTCTTGGGGGTGGTACTGAGGCAGCTGGGGCTCTTGGTGGTGCCACCCATGACAGTTGGAGTCTGGTGGTGGTGGCACTGAGCCAGCTGGGATCTGTTGCTGGTGCCATCCATGGCAGTTGGGAGTCTGGTGGTGATGCCACCCATGCCAGCTGGGATCTGTTGGTAGCACCAAGCCAGCTGGGGGCTCTTGGTGGCACCACCCATGCCAATTTGGGTCTCTGGGTGGTGGCACCAAGCTGTCCCAGCCACCAGCACAGGGACCTGGCACTGCGTCCCTGCCCCAAGGGGTCTCTGGCACCCAGGGCCTGGTGCCCACCTCATGGCCCCTGGGGCTGGGGCAGTGCCAGCCCCGTGGGGCTGCCTCCTTTGCCTGGGCAGGAGGTGGCACAGGAGTGCCAGGGCCTGGTGTCTCTTTTGGTTGTGCTGCCCCCAGCCTCCACCTGCAGCCCTGGCACCAAGGCTTTGGCCTCCTGTGGTCTGCTTCCAGGCTTGGTCCTCTCCAAAGGACAGGAGGGGACAAGGGGACAGAAAGGGACATGGGAGAAGGAGGCAGGAGGGGACAAGGAGATGACAGGAGGGGACATGGGACAAGGGGGCAAGAGGGGACAGGAGGGGACAAGGGGAGAAGAGGGCGTGTGGGAACAGGAAAGGACATGGGCAGAAGGAGACAGGAGGGGACATGGGGACACAGGGGGACAGGAGAGGGCATGGGGACAGGAAGGGACATAGGGGGACAAGGAGGGGCCATGAGGACACAGGGGAAAAGAGGGGACACAGGGACAGGAGAGGACAGAAGGGGACATGGGGGACAGGAGGGGACACAGGTGCCATGGGGTGAAGGACAAAAGGCTGTAGTGGGCACAGGGCTGTGGGGCAGGTCCTGAGGGCCTTGGGAACAAGGGAGAGGTGGCACAGAGCACGGCTTAGGGACAGGGTCCCCTCCTGGCCATAGCCCTGTGGCACCCATTGCACCCCAGGGCAACCTGGGGACAGCCCTGGGGACCTTCTGGGGACACCTGGGAGTGGTTGGACACCATTGGGCACCTCCCAACTTCCTCAGGACTTGGTGCTGTGCCCACAGCCATAGACCCCAACTTGGGTGCTGGGTTGGGGAGGTCCTGGTGGTGGGACAGGATGGGAAGCTGTTGGGGTGAGGAGGTGCTGAGCAGGGATAGGTGCTGATGGGTGCAGGAGATCCTTGGCTGGGATCCATCCTGACCCTCTCCTTAGCCTGCTGAGAGCTTACAGAAGCCTAGAGCAGGAGATCCTCAGCTGGGATCCATCCTGACCCTCTCCTTAGCCTGCTGAGAGCTTGGGGAAGCCTGGAGCAGGAGATCCTCAGCTGGGATCCATCCTGACCCTCTCCTTAGCCTGCTGAGAGCTTGGGGAAGCCTGGAGCAGGAGATCCTCAGCTGGGATCCATCCTGACCCTCTCCTTAGCCTGCTGAGAGCTTGGAGAAGCCTGGAGCAGGAGATCCTCAGCTGGGATCCATCCTGACCCTCTCCTTAGCCTGCTGAGAGCTTGGGGAAGCCTGGAGCAGGAGATCCTCAGCTGGGATCCATCCTGACCCTCTCCTTAGCCTGCTGAGAGCTTGGAGAAGCCTGGAGCAGGAGATCCTCAGCTGGGATCCATCCTGACTCTCTCCTTAGCCTGCTGAGGACTTGGGGAAGCCTGGAGCAGGAGATCCTTGGCCCCATGCTTGTCCCAGGTCTTTATTCCTTTTGATCCAGGGCAAACTGTGAGCCAGAGCAGTTGGTTGGGCAGAGTCACCCCCAAAAGCAGCCCCCTCTGGGTCCCCATTCCTGGGGCAGCTCCTTCCCAACCCCAGGCTCGGCTGCATCCCAGATTCCCAGCTCTGGGAAAGGCCTCATCCAGCCTTGGCTGCTGTCCTGCTGTGTCCCAGTCTTGATAGCACCATGGCAGGGCTGAGCTGGGCCCTGTGGGGCTGTTCCCATGGCCCCAACCCCTTCTGCTGCCCTGTCCCAGCCCCACAGCTCTCTGAAGCTGGGGGTTCAATTCCCAACCCCTTTTCCTCTCTGCTTCCCGTTCCCTGCCCCCTTCTCTTTGCTGCTTCCCATTCCTGATCCCTTTTCCTCTCTGCTTCCCATTCCCAGTCCCTTTTCCTCACTGGTGATCCCCATTCCCAACCCCTTCTCCTTTCCACTTCCCATTCCCACCCCCTTCCCCTTACTGCTTCCCATTTCCAACCACTTCTCCTTTCCAGTTCCCATTCTTGACCCCTTCTCCTCACTGCTTCCCATTCCCAACCCTTTTCCTCACTGGTGATCCCCCTTCCCACCCCCTTTCCCTTGCTGCTTCCCATTCCCGATGTCTTTTCCCGGCTGGGGGTCGCTGTCCGCGGTGCTGCCTTGGCTCAGGGTCCCCCCCCAGGTGCTGCCAGGACCACGGCTGTCAGGAGAAGCACCCAGAGGTGCGGGGGGACCCCAAGGCTGCTCCTGCCTGGGGGTGCCAGAGGAAAGAGGGGAGTCAGGGATGGCCAGGGGTGGGGGAGACACAGGGGGGACGGGGGGGGACAGCCCAGCCATGGCTGCAGTGCTGGGCCCTAGGCTCACCTGAGCTTAGGGCACATGGTTGGCTCTTGCATCTCTTCTCTGCCAAGGAAACAAACTCTGTCTGCAGGGCCAGGCCAAGCCAAGCCAACCTATCCCAACCCATCCCAACTCAGCCCAAATTAACCCAACATAACCCAACACAACTCAACCCAACCCATCCAATCCCATCCCAACCAAACCCAACCCATCTAATCCCAACCCAATCCAACTCAACCCAATCCAGCTCAACCCGTCCCAATCCAACTCAACCCAATCCAGCTCAACCTATCCCAACCAACACAACCCACCCCAACCCAGCCAAACCCAACTCAACTCATCCCAACCAAACCCAACCCAGCTCATCCCAACCCAGTTCAACTCAATTCAACCCAGCCCAATCCAACCCACCCCAACCTATCCCATCCCAACACAGCCCAACCCACCCCACCTCATCCTATGCAACCCATCCCACCCATCCCATCCAACCCAACTCAATCCACCCCAACCTAGACCAATCCAATTCAACCAAACCCAGCCCAATCCAACCCATCTCAACTCAACTCATCCTGTCCAACCCATCCCACCCCATCCTAACTCAACCCAACTTATCCCAACTCATCCCAACTCAACCCAACCAATCTAATCCCAACCCAATCCAACTCAATCTATCCCAACCAACTCAATCAAACCCAGCCCAACCCAACTCAACTCATCCCAACCAAACCCAACCCATCTCATCCCAGCCCAACTCAATTCAACCCAGCACAAGCCAACCCAACCTATCCCATCCCAACCCACCCCACCTCATCCCATGCAACCCAAGTCAACCCATCCCAACCAAACCCATCCCACCCATTCCATCCACCCCAACCTAGACCAATCCAATTCAACCAAGCCCAGCCCAATCCAACCCAACCCAACCCAGCTCATCCCAACCCAGTTCAACTCAATTCAACCCAGCCCAATCCAACCCAACCCATCTCAACACAGCCCAACCCACCCCACCTCATCCCACGCAGCCCGTCAACCCATCCCAACCAAACCCATCCCACCCATTCCATCCAATCCAACTCAATCCACCCCAACCCATCCCAACTCAACTCATCCTAACCCATCCCATCCCATCCCAACACATCCCACCCCAACCTAGACCAATCCAAATCAACCAAGCCCAGCCCAATCCAACCCATCCCAACTCAACTCATCCCAACCCATCCCATCCCAACACATCCCACCCCAACCCAATCCAATTCAAGCAAGCCCACCCCAATCCAACCCATCCAAACTCAACTCATCCCAACTCAATCCACTCCAACCCATCCCAATCTAATTCAACCAAGCCCAGCCCAATCCAACCCATCCAAACTCAACTCATCCCAACTCAACCCACCCCAACCCATCCCAATCCAATTCAACCAAGCCCAGCCCAATCCAACCCATCCCAATGCAATTCGACCCATCCCATCCCACCCCACCCCAATCCCTCCCACATCTCCATGCCACACTTGGCTGCCCTGTTACAAACCCCAGGAGGAGATGCCTGAACCTCCTCCAAGGCTACCAGCAAGCCAAGCTCCCTCCTCATCACTGATACCCCCCTCTCCCTGCTGCCCTGGTGGCATCAAGGCCACCTCCAGGCCCCGAAGAAATCATCCTGGGGAGCCTTCACCTTTCACAAACTCGCAGTTGTAGTTGCTGAGCCCTGCCTGGGAGCGGAGCCGGATCAGGGCTTGGTCCCCATGCTGGGTGACATTGACGACCTCAAAGCTCTCAAAGGGTGGGATGAGGACCTCCTTCTCATCAGGGTAGATGGAGTAGTCGCTGATGAGGACACCGTAGCAGGTCTCCAGGTAGAAGAAGGTGTCCTGGCCGAAGGTCAAGGCCTTCTCCATGCTCAGGGAGGTGGAGGTGAAGTGGCCGAAGCGGATGGACCGCCCGGGCTGGGTGGTGAACCTGATGCCTTCCACCCCTCTGTAGACCTGGAGGCAAGGTGGTGTTGATCTTTGGGTGGCCTTCAGGGTGGCCAGAGCTTGGCTGAGGAGGAAGTGGAGGACCTTGAAGTGGAAGGAGTCCAGGTAGACCCGGCGGGAGCTGCCGGCCTGGCTCACGTTGCGGTTGAAGGTGCGATAGAGGTCGCTGTGTCTGGTATAGACCAAGAGGGCCACTTCCTGCTGTGGGCTCAGGACCCTGGGGACACCAGCACCACGCTGGCTGAGCCATTGCTGGGTGGCCAAGGTCCACTCCTTGGAGTAGAGGCTGTTGTTGGTGAACTCGGTGTGGTTGAGCTCCTCCAGCTCCTTCTCCATCATCTTGGTGCAGCCTTTGTATTGGTCATCAAAGGAGGTGGGGGCCATGTCCAGCTCCACCTCCATGATGCTCTTGAGGGCCTGAGGGTGCAGAGAGGCTAAATCCAGCCCCAGCTTTGTAATGGTGTTGAGGTCCTGCTGGTGCAGAGGGGCCACATCCAGCCCCAGCTTTGTAATGGTGTTGAGGTCTTGCTGGGGCAGAGGGCTGCAGGTGGTGGCCAAGGTCTGGAGCAGCAGCAGCCAGCCCAGCAGGAGCCACTTCATGGTGGGGCTGAGGTCCCCCTGGGTGGCTGCTAGTGGCTGCGGAAGGCAGGAGCCACCCCCTGGGGCTTTTTATAGCTCCCAGCTGAGGTCACTCAGGCTGAGTTCCAGCCCCCTCCCCCCTCCTTCTTCCATCATTCTTAGTTATTTTTATCGTCCCCCACCACAAGCAGCACCCAGAGCAGCTGCTACCGTCTCCTGCCAGCTTTGGTCAGGGACTTTCCCCCCTCTGAGATAAGTTCCCCAGCTTGGATTGGCTTGAAGGGTCCCTCCAATGTCCTCTTGCCCATGCACAAGGTGGCCTTGGAGCTGGAACTTGGATTGGCTTGGGAAGGTCCCTCCAAGATCTCCAGACCTGATGTCTCCATCAGGCTGCTGAGGACAGGGGGAGGTCCTGACAAGGGTAGCCAAGGACATAGTGAGGATGGAGAGGAGGTGGTGAGGATGGTGGGGAGGAGGTGATGAGGAGGGTGGAGAGGAGATGATGAGGAGGGTGGAGAGGAGATGATGAGGAGGGTGGAGAGGAGATGATGAGGAGGGTGGAGAGGAGGTGATGAGGAGGGTGGAGAGGAGGTGATGAGGAGGGTGGAGAGGAGGTGATGAGGAGGATGGAGAGGAGATGATGAGGAGGATAGAGAGGAGATGGTGAGGATGGAGAGGAGATGGTGAGGAGGATAGAGAGGAGGTGGTGAGGAGATGGTGAGGATGGTGAGGAGATGGTGAGGATGGTGGAGAGGGATGGTGAGGATGGTAGAGAGGGATGGTGAGGATGGTGGAGAGGAGATGGTGAGGATGGTGAGGAGATGGTGAGGATGGTGGAGAGGGATGGTGAGGATGGTAGAGAGGGATGGTGAGGATGGTGGAGAGGAAATGGTGAGGATGGTGGAGTGGAGATGGTGAGGAGAATGGAGAGGAGATGATGAGGAGGATGGAGAGGAGGTGGTGAGGAGGATGGAGAGGAGGTGGTGAGGAGGATGGAGAGGAGGTGATGAGGAGGATGGAGAGGAGATGGTGAGGAGGGTGGAGAGGAGGTGGTGAGGAGGGTGGAGAGGAGATGATGGGTTCACAAGGGTAAGGAACAAGGATGGCTAGGGAGATCTACACAGCCAGCAGTCCTTTGGGAAAGGTGGATGCAGCAGGGAGAAGCCCAGGCCTGACCAGGTGGCAGAGAAGCAGGAAGCCAGCAGCGACTCTTGGGCCTCTCACCCAGGCAAGGCAGGAGCGAAAGAGAGGGGAAATGGTCCTCACTCCCTCCCCTTTATAGTTCTGCTGGACAGGAAGTGGGAGTGGAACAGACTCACTCAGTTTCCCAGGGGGGAAGGAAGGAACCAAGTCCACCTGGATCAGGTTTCCTTAGTGCCTGGGGGAGAGCAGGGCTCTCATCATCCCACCCCCACCTCTCAGGATGGGTGTAGCTCACCACAGGGCAGTGCCTTTAGAAAAGAGGAACTGGCTGAGAGGGAACTGAAATCACAAAGAACCAACGGGGGGGGTTGGGTTGGGGAGGTCCTGGTGGTGGGCCAAGAGTCTGGGGCAGGTAGAGAAGAGCCAGAGGCCCCAACTTGGGTGTTGGGTTGGGGAGGTTGCCAGGGGGGGTTGTGGAGTCTCCCTTTCTGGAGATACTCCAAAGCCACCTGGATGTGGCCCTGGGTGATCTGCCCTGGGTGATGCTGCTCTGCGTGGGGGGGGATGGGCTGGGTGAGCCTTGGAGGTCCCTTCCAGCCCCTTGGAGGTCACTTCCAGCCCCTAACCTTCTCTGATTGATTCTCTGAACTGGTTTATTTCTCTAAAAATCTCTTTTTAGTTCTATAAAGTCCAGGTCTGGAGCCCCTGTTACAAGAGAGGATCAGGATGGAGAGGAGGAGAGGGAGGAGGCGGCGAGGATGGAGAGGAGGAGGAGGAGGAGGCGAGGATGGAGAGGAGGAGGAGGAGGCGAGGATGGAGAGGAGGAGGCGATGAGGATGGAGAGGAGGAGGAGGCAATGAGGATGGAGAGGAGGAGGAGATGAGGATGGAGAGGAGGAGGAGGCGATGAGGATGGAGAGGAGGAGGTGAGGATGGAGAGGAGGAGGCGATGAGGATGGAGAGGAGGAGGCAGTGAGGATGGAGAGGAGGAGGAGGTGATGAGGATGGAGAGGAGGAGGAGGTGAGGATGGAGAGGAGGAGGAGGTGAGGATGGAGAGGAGGAGGAGGCAGCGAGGATGGAGAGGAGGAGGTGATGAGGATGGAGACGAGAGAGATGATGAAGAGTGGGGCTAGTAGAGAAGAGCCAGAGACCCCAACTTGGGGGTTGGGTTAGGGAGGTCGTGGGGGTGGGGCAGGTGGAGAAGAACCAGGGACTCCAAGTTGGATGTTGGGTTGGGGAGCTTCTGGTGGTGGAATAGGTGGGGAAAAGAGGGGGAAAAAAAGCAACAGAATCTCCTCCTCCTCCTCCAGGTGCTGCAGGCTGCTGGGGTGAAGGTGGGGGCAGTGGCTTTAGAAATGAGGAACTGGCTGAAAGGGAACTGAAATCACAAAGAACCAAGTGTGTGTGTGGGGGAGGTCCTGGTGGGGAAACAGGTGGGGAAGTACCAGGGACCCCAAAGTGGGTGTTGGGCTGGGTGAGCTTTGGAGGTCCCCTCCAGCCTCTAACCTCTTCTTAGTTATACAAAGTCCAGCTCTGGAGCCCCTGCTACAGGGGAGGACCAGGATGGTGGAGAGGAGGTGGTGGTGATGATGGAGAGGAGGTGGTGGTGATGATGGAGAGGAGGTGGTGATGATGATGGAGAGGAGGAGGAGATGAGGATGGAGAGGAGGTGGTGGTGATGATGGAGAGGAGGTGGTGATGATGATGGAGAGGAGGAGGAGATGAGGATGGAGAGGAGGAGGAGGAGATGAGGATGGAGAGGAGGAGGAGGAGATGAGGATGGAGAGGAGATGGTGATGATGGAGAGGAGATGATGATGGAGAGGAGGTGATGATGGTAATGGAGAGGAGATGGTGATGATGGAGAGGTGATGATGATGATGATGGAGAGGAGGTGGTGATGATGATGAAGAGGAGGTGATGATGATGGAGAGATGATGATCACAGTATCACAGTATAACTAAGGTTGGAAGAGACCTCGAGGATCATCGAGTCCAACCTATCACCACAGACCTCATGCCTAGACCATGGCACCAAGTGCCACGTCCAATCTCCCCTTGAACGCCTCCAGGGTCGATGACTCCACCACCTCCCTGGGCAGCCCGTTCCAAGACGAATGACTCTCTCAGTGAAGAACTTTCTCCTCACCTCGAGCCTAAACCTCCCCTGGTGCAGCTTGAGACTGTGTCCCCTTGTTCTGGTGCTGGTTGCCTGGGAGAAGAGGCCAACCCCTTCCTGGCTACAACCACCCTTCAGGTAGTTGTAGAGGGCAATGAGGTCACCCCTGAGCCTTCTCTTCTCCAGGCTAAACAACCCCAGCTCCCTCAGCCTCTCCTCATAGGGCTTGTGCTCAAGGCCTCTCCCCAGCCTTGTTGCCCTTCTCTGGACACGTTCAAGTGTTTCGATGTCCTTCTTAAACTGAGGGGCCCAGAACTGGACACAGGACTCAAGGTGCGGCCTAACCAGTGCTGAGTACAGGGGCACAATGACCTCCCTGCTCCTGCTGGCCACACTATTCCTAATGCAGGCCAGGATGCCATTGGCCCTCCTGGCCACCTGGGCACACTGCTGGCTCATATTCAGGCGGCTGTCAATCAGCACCCCGAGGTCCCTCTCTGTCTGGGAGCTCTCCAGCCACTCCGACCCCAGCCTGTAGCTCTGCATGGGATTGCTGTAGCCAAAGTGCAGCACTCGGCACTTGGACTTGTTGAATGCCATCCCATTGGACTCTGCCCATCTGACCAGTTGGTCGAGGTCCCTCTGCAGAGCCTTTCCACCCTCTAACTGACTAACATCTGCCCCTAACTTGGTGTCATCTGCAAACTTGCTGATGACTGACTCGACCCCCTCATCCAGATCATCGATGAAGATGTTAAAGAGCACGGGGCCCAGCACTGATCCCTGGGGGACGCCACTGGTGACTGGCCTCCAGCTGGATGTGGCACCATTCACCACCACTCTCTGGGCTCGGCCTCCAGCCAGTTCCTAACCCAGCACAGAGTGCTGCTGTCCAAGCCATGGGCTGACAGCTTAGTCAGCAGTTTGCTGTGGGGGACGGTGTCAAAGGCCTTGCTGAAGTCCAGGTAGACCACATCCACAGGCCTCCCCACATCCACCAGGCGGGTCACCTGATCATAGAAGGAGATCAGGTTGGAGAGGCAGGACTTGCCCTTCCTAAATCCATGTTGGCTGGACCTGAGCCCTTGGCCATCCTTCAGGTGCACAGTGATTGCCACCAGGATAATCTGCTCCATCACTTTCCCTGGCACTGAAGTCAGGCTGATGATGATGGAAAGGAGATGATTGATGGGGGAGAGGAGGCGATGACCTCCCTGGGTGCCTCTCTCACTGAATCCCAGCATGGTGGTGGTAGGAATGGACCTCTGGGGCTCACCCAGTCCAAGCCTCCTGCTCCAGTGCTGCATCCAGTTCTGGAGTGGCTAGTGCAAGAAGGATCTGGAGGTGCTGGAAGGTGTCCAGAGCAGGGCCACGAGGAGGAGCAGAGGGCTGGAGCTGCTCTGCTCTGGAGACAGCCTGAGAGAGTTGGGGTTGTGCAGTCTGGAGAGGAGAAGGCTCCCAGGAGACCTTGTGGCCTTCCAGGATCTGCAGGGGGCTACAGGAAATCTGGGGAGGGACTTTTGAGGGTGTCAGGGGGGGATAGGACTTAGGGGGATGGAGCAGAACTAGAAGTGGGGAGACTCAGATTGGATGTGAGGAAGAAGCTCTTCCCCATGAGGGTGGTGAGAGCCTGGCACAGGTTGCCCAGGGAGGTGATGGAAGCCTCATCCCTGGAGGTGTTGAAGGCCAGGCTGGAGGTGGCTGTGAGCAGCCTGCTGTGGTGTGAGGTGTCCCTGGGGTGGGGTTGGAACTGGCTGAGCCTTGAGGTCCCTTCCAAGCCTGCCATTCCATGTTCTAAGTTCTACCTTCTCTGCTCCTTCCTCTTGTCCCTTCTGTGTACAGGGGGGAGGGGGAGGCAGGGAGGGAGAAGCTCTCAGCCCTGTTCTTTGGCCAGGGGGGGTCCTTGTGCTGCTCACTGATTGTAAATCCCTGCAAATGTTGTGGATGCTGTAGCTGTTCCTTGTCTTGCACTGGAGGCTGGGGTCTGCCTTGTAGAGAACAGCTTCCATCTACTTCCAGCTGAGCTGCTCTGGAGAAGTTAATGTTGGGGGTGGGGGAAAGTTTCAACCCCCACCTCTTGTTCCCATGGACCTTCTTCTGCCTCAGCTTCCCCCCCTGCCCCGTGGGCTGGCATTGGGCAGCACTGAGCAGAGCCTGGCTGCAGCCTCTGGGCACTGCCCCTGCCCATCTTCATCATCACCTCTCAGGCTCCTCCTCTCCAAGCTCCAAGGCCTCAGCTCCCTCAGGCTGTCCTCCTGAGGAAGATCTTCCACTGCCTTCATCGTCTCTGTGGCTCTGTGCTGGACTCTCTCCAGCAGTTCCCTGAGGTCCTTCCTGACCTGAGGGCCCCAGAGCTGGAGCAAACAGCCCCAGGGCTCTCAGCCTCTCTCCCCAGGGGAGATTCTCAAGTGGCCCAAATCATTCTGGCTCTCCCTTGGCCTCTGCCCAGCTGCTCCCTGCCCCTCCTGACCTGAGGGCCCAGAACTGGACACAAGATTCCAGATGCAGCCTCAGCAGGGCAGATCACAGGGGATGGAGAACCTCTCTTGACATAGTCCCTACACAGCTGGGCTTGGTTGATGTGCAGCTGAGGATCCCTGTCTGCAGGAGCTCCCTGGAGGAGGAGCAGCTGAAGAACCTCCTGCAGCAGCTGGAAGCAGGCAGCTGGAGGCCTTCTCAGCTGCTGCTGCCGGCGGCACGCAGCTGGGCACGGCGGCCCCAGCCTGGCACAGGCCCCTGGAGTGAGGCAGCTGAGGAGCCAGGAGGTGCCACAGAAGCAGGGGAGGCAGCTGGAGGCCATGCTGAGGTGCAAGGAGGGCTCCCCACCAAGCCTCCTGTGAGGTTTGCTCCCCACCAAGCCTCCTGCGAGGTTTGCTCCCCAAGGGGCAGCCAGCTCAAGCCTTGGGACCTGCCCTGGGCTCAGAAGCAGCCCGGGAAGGCTCCAGGCCTGGGGGGGTCTCCAGGCCCTGGAGCTGTGGTGCTGAGGGCCACAGCTTGGTGGTGCTGGGGGGGTGCTGGGTCGGCCAGCAGCATCTCCAGGGTCTCTTGCAAGCCATCCCCTGGCTGCAGGAGTCTGCTGCCCCCAGCTGCAGCTGGGGCTGGTTGCTTGGTGCCAGGCAGATGTCCTGCTGCCCATGCCACTGCCAGCTGTCCCCTGCCCCTGGCAGGCTCTGGCCCGAGGGCAGGAGCATTCCTTGTGCCCCCCTCCCCAGGTGCCACTGGAGATGTCCCCCCAGCCCCAGGAGGCTGCCAGCAGCTGGGCAGCAGGCAGAGAGCCTCCAGCTCCCCCAGCAGGCATCTCCCTCAGCTTGCCAATCTCCTCCCACCTGATGCCCAGGGCTCTGCCTGCCCCATGCCAAGCCCAGTCCTCACCTGGGGCTTGCTCCTTCTGCCTAGTGGCTGAGAAGAAGAGCCAGCAGAGCCTCCCCTGAGCTGCAGCAGCCCTGCTGCAGGGCCCTGCCAGCTCCCTCCAGGGCAGGAAGGAGAGGCAGAAGAACCTTCATCCCCCAAAGCAAAGAGGCCAGGAGAGAGGCCAGCAGAGGGGCCAGCAGGGACATGAGGCTGTGTGCCAGCTGCTCAGGTAGGTCCTTCTGGCTGGCACCCCAGCACCAGGCAAGCTCCTGGAGCTCAGCTCTGGAGCTGTGTCTGTCCAGCCAAGCATCAAGCCAGGCCACCACAGCTGCAAGGTGGTCCCAGGCTGGGGTCATGGTTGGGGCTGGAGGCCAGGGAGGGACAGCATGGGGTGGCAGCAGGACATGAAGCCACCACAGCTGCAAGGTGGCCTCCAGCTGGGGTCATGGTTGGGGCTGGAGCCAGGAGGTGCCCCATGGTTGGGGCTGAGGTGCCAGCCTGCCATGGGGACCTTGAGGGAGGCCACAGCCTGGCACCTCTCCTTCCCACAGGCACCTTCAGCCCGGAGCTGCTGCCCAGCCACGCTTCCAGCCGTGGGGAAGAAGCCCTTGGTCCAGCCTTGGTGCCCTGTGCCAGCTGCCAGCTGCCCTTCGGGGGGCAGAGCTGCAGGGCCCTGCCGGCTGCCAGCGGACACCCCCTGAGGCCCCCCAGAGCAGGGGGCAAGGACAGAGAGCTGGGCTGGGGGCAGGCAGGGCATGGGCAGGGGGGAGGGCAGCTGCTGGAAAGGACTGGGGATGGTCTGGGAATGCAGCTGGGATTAGGACAGGATTGGGGTGGGATTGGGACAGGATTGGGGTGGGATTGGGTGGGATTTGAGCAGGATTTGGGCTGGAATTGGAGCAGCAGTGGGGCTGGAATTGGATGGGATTAGGGTGGGGTTTGGGCAGGATTGGGAAGTTTTGGTGGGATTTGGTCAAGATTCTGCCAGACTGTGCCCAGTTTTGGTCAGGACTTGTTCTGGCTTGTGCCAGGACTTGGCCAAGTTGTGGCCAGGATCTGGGAGGTTTTGGTCAGGCTGTGGGTGCTGGGGCAGGATTGGGGTGGTTTTGGGGGGAGTTTGTGTGGATTTAGCCAAGTTCTTCCCTAGGATTTTGGGAGGTTTTGGTCAGGATTTGGGGGGGGGGGGGGGGGGTTGGGAGAGGATTTGGGAGGGTAGAACAGGATTTAGATGATTTTGGTCTGGATTGGGCCAGGATTTGGCTAAGGTCACAAAGTGACCCCAAAGGTGACCCCAGAGGACTGTGAAGGTGACCTCAATGGTAACCCAAAAGGTGCCCCCAGAGGACCCCAAAGGTGACCCCAGAGGACTGTGAAGGTGACCCCAAAGGCAACCCCAGAGGACCCCAAAGCTGACCCCAAAGGTGACCACAGAGGCCCCCAAAGGTGCCCCCAGAGGACTGTAAAGGTGCCCCCAAAGATTCCCCCAGAGGACTCCCAAGGGTGCCCCCACAGGACCCCAAAGGTGCCCCCAAAGGTGACCCCAGAGGACCCCCAAAGGTGATCCCAGAGGTGCCCCCAGAGGATCCCAATGGTGCCCCCAAAGGTGCCCCCAGAGGACTGTGAAGGTGACCCCAGAGGTGCCCCCAAAGGTGCCCCCAGAGGATCCCAATGGTGCCCCCAAAGGTTCCTCCAAAGGTGCCCCCAGAGGACTGTAAAGGTGCCCCCAAAGATGCCCCCAGAGGTGCTCCCAGAGGAGCCCTAGAGGTGCCCCAGAGGAGCCCCCAAAGGTGCCCCCAGAGGACTGTAAAGGTACCCCCAAAGATGCCCCCAGAGGTGCCCCCAGAGGACTGTAAAGGTACCCCCAAAGATGCCCCCAGAGGAGCCCCCAGAGGTACCCCCAGAGGTGCCCCAGAGGTGCCCCAGAGGACTGCAGCTTGAGGAGCAAAAATAAGGATTTATTTACAAAGTCCACCTTAAAAATGCCTTTGTTTTTGGTGCCCCCCCCACGTGACCCACAGGGACACCCCCTCCCCCTTCATGCCCCCTACCCCAACCCCCACCCCTTTCACCACCCCCCTCCCCCCCCACCCCATTGCCAGGTTGGGTGCCCAGGGAGGGGAGGGAGATGCAAAGGGGACTCCCCCCCCCCCCCCAAAGTGCCCAAAGGGGGGGTGGGGGGCACACAATCCCTCCCCCCCCCAACTAAAGCCCCCCCCCGGGGGTGGGGGAGGGGCAGCAGAAAGGGGAGAGAATGGGGGGGGAGGGGCTCAGACTTTGGTGTCCTTCAGCGAGCGGCAACCGGCCTGGGGGGGGGGCAGGGGGAGAAAAGAGACAGAGGGGGTCAGGGGGCTGCTTTGGGGGCTGGGGGTCAGGGGGACTAGGGGTAGCAGCTTTGGGGGCTGGGGGTCAGGAAGGTTGCTTTGGGGGCTGGGGGGTCAGGAGGCTCTGTTTTGGGGGCTGGGGGTCAGGGTAGTCCTATTTTGGGTGCTGGGGGTCGGGGGTCAGTTTGGGGTGCTGGGGGGCAGGGAGCTGTGTTTTGGGTGCTGGGGGTCAGGAGGCTCTGTTTTGGGGGCTGGGGAGGTCAGTGGGCTCTGTTTTGGAGGCTGGGGGTCAGGAAGGTTGCTTTGGGGCTGGGGGTCAGGAGGCTCTGTTTTGGGGGCTGGGGGATCAGGGTAGCCCTATTTTGGGGGCTGGGGGTCGGGGGTCAGTTTGGGGTGCTGGGGGCAGGGAGCTGTGTTTTGGGTGCTTCAGGGGCTCTGTTTTGGGGGCTGGGGGATCAGGGGCTCTCGGGGGTCAGTTTGGGGTGCTGGGGGCAGGGAGCTGTGTTTTGGGTGCTGGGGGTCAGGGGGCTCTGTTTTGGGGGCTGGGGGATCAGGGTAGCCCATTTTGGGGGCTGGGGGCTCTGGTCAGTTTGGGGTGCTGGGGGGCAGGGAGCTGTGTTTTGGGTGCTGGGGGAGGGGCTCTGTTTTGGGGGCTGGGGGAGCAGGAGGCTCTGTTTTGGGGGCTGGGGGGTCAGTGGGCTCTGGTTTGGGGGCTGGGGGGGTCAGTGGGCTCTGGTTTGGGGTGCTGAGGGCTGTGGGGGGGTTGGCAGCGGGGGTGTCAGGTCCTTACCTTTGCCCGAGGTGACCTGGAGGGGGCGCTGGCGCGGGGGGAGGAGCGCCGAGCCCGGGGGGAGGAGCCCCTGGCAGAGGTGCCCCTGGAGGGGGTGCCCCTGGTGGAGCTCCTGGTGGGGTTCCTGGCCCTGGTTGCCCTCCTCAGGAGGCTGCCCCCCAGCTTCTTGGGGGTGTTGAGGATGCTGAAGGCCAGGGACTGGCGCCGGGCAGCCTGGCACGGGGCACGGCCACATCTGGGGGGGCCTGGAGGTGCCCCCCAGACCCCTCCCCACACAACACACACCTCCCCCACTCCCTGCACCCACCCCTCCTCCAAGGGGTTTGGGGTTCCCCCACCCCACCCCTGCTGCAGGGGCTTTTGGGGTCCTCCCCCCCAGCCCCCGGGCGGGTCCTCACCTGCTTGCTGGGGGTCTGCTGCTGGCTCCTGCGGCGCTCCCGAGGGGTCTGGGGCCGGGGGAAGCAGCTGGAGGCCTTCTTGGCCTGGGGGCAGAGAGAGGGCACAGGGCTGAGGGGCTGAAGGGCTGAGGGGGAGGGACAGCAGCCCCCTGGCCACCGGCCACCAAGGCTTCTCTCAGCCACCAGGGCCTCCCTCAACCACCACCTCCCAAGTCCCTTCCCAGCCCAACCTCCACCTCTGGAGACCATCTCCAGCAGGCCACCAGGGGCCATCTTCCCTCCAGGGTCTCCTCCACCTCTGGAGACCATCTCCAGCAGGTCACCACTGTCCACCTCCCCTCCAGTGTCTCCTCCACCTCTGGAGACCACCTCCAGCAGGCCACCACTTGCCATCTCCCCTCCAGTGTCTCCTCCACCTCTGGAGACCACCTCCAGCAGGCCACCACTGTCCACCTCCCCTCCAGTGTCTCCTCCACCTCTGGAGACCACCTCCAGCAGGTCACCACTGTCCACCTCCCCTCCAGTGTCTCCTCCACCTCTGGAGACCATCTCCAGCAGGTCACCACTTGCCATCTCCCCTCCAGTGTCTCCTCCACCTCTGGAGACCACCTCCAGCAGGCCACCACTGTCCACCTCCCCTCCAGTGTCTCCTCAACATCTGGAGACCACCTCCAGCAGGCCACCACTGTCCACCTCCCCTCCAGTGTCTCCTCCACCTCTGGAGACCACCTCCAGCAGGCCACCACTTGCCATCTCCCCTCCAGTGTCTCCTCCACCTCTGGAGACCACCTCCAGCAGGCCACCACTGTCCACCTCCCCTCCAGTGTCTCCTCAACATCTGGAGACCACCTCCAGCAGGCCACCACTGTCCACCTCCCCTCCAGTGTCTCCTCAACATCTGGAGACCACCCCCAGCAGGCCACCACTGTCCACCTCCCCTCCAGTGTCTCCTCAACATCTGGAGACCACCCCCAGCAGGCCACCAACCACCAAGTCCCCTCTCAGCCACCACTTTCCATCTCCCCTCCAGCCTCCAGCATCTGGAGACCATCTCCAGCAGGCCACCAGCCTCCATCTCCCCTCAGCCACCGCTTTCCAAGCCCCCTTCCCAGCCCAACCTCCACATCTGGAGCACATCTGCAGCCAGGCCAGCAGCAGCAGCAGCAGCTGGGGCTCACCTCAGGGGTCTCAGGTCCCTGGTGGGACTCATTCGAGAGCCGCTTGCGCTGCTGGCGGGTGGTGATGCCAGCAGCCAGAGCAGGGCCCCCAGCCCCAGCAGGGCCCCCAGAAGGGCCAGCAGGGCCCCCAAGGCCAGCAGCAGCTGCCCAGGTGGTGGCCAAGGTGCTGTGCCTGGTGCTGAGGGCAGGGCCGAGCTGGGAGGGTTGGATGCTGGCCCTGCGCAGGGTCTCCAGGGGGTCCCCCAGCTTCACGTCCTCGTCGGTGATGGTCCCCAGGGAGTTGCTGGGCTGCAAGGGGAGGGAGAGGGACACACAGAGGGGTTGGCATCTCCCCCCCCGGCCCCTTGGCACCTCCCTTTGTCCTCTTTCCACCCCACCCCCTCCCCCTTTGTCCCCTTCTGCTCTCCTCCACCTCCTAGCACCACTCAACAGCCTTTGTCCCCTCCCTTTCTCCTCTTCCCCTGCTCCCCACCACCTCCAGGAGGCACCCAAGGACCTCTTGGTCCTCTTGTCCCCTTCTGCTCCCCACCACCTCCTGCAGCCACCCAAGGCCCTCTCTGTCCCCTGCCCTCTCCCCTCCTGCTCTCCACCACCTCCTGCAGCCACCCAAGGCCCTCTCTGTCCCCTGCCCTCTCCCCTCCTGCTCTCCACCACCTCCTGCAGCCACCCAAGGCCCTCTCTGTCCCCTGCCCTGTCCCCTTCTGCTCTCCACCACCTCCTGCAGCCACCCAAAGCCCTCTCTGTCCCCTGCCCTCTCCCCTCCTGCTCTCCACCACCTCCTGCAGCCACCCAAGGCCCTCTCTGTCCCCTGCCCTCTCCCCTCCTGTTCTCCACCACCACCTGCAGCCACCCAAGGCCCTCTCTGTCCCCTGCCCTGTCCCCTTCTGCTCTCCACCACCTCCTGGAGCCCCCTCAAGGCCCTCTCTGTCCCCTGCCCCTGGTCCCCTCACCCTGCTCTCCAGGGGGTAGCAGGTCTTGAGGTGTGGGGGGCAGGCTCTGTTCCTCTGCTGGAGCTCAGCAATGCGGCTCCAGTCCTCCAGCTGCTCAGGCTCGTCCTGGCAGCTCCCCAGGAAGAGGCTGCTGCGGCCTGGGGACACCAAGGGCACAGGGCTGCAGAGGCTCCCACACAGCACCCAGGGCCCCCAGGGGCTGGGGGACTGCAGGCAGGGATGAAGCAAGCCAGGAGGGATGCAGCCAGCAGGGGCTGGGGACAGCAGGGAGGGAGCAATGGAGCCAGGGAGGGATGGGGACAGCAGGGAGGGAGGGAGGGAAGGAGCCAGGAAGGGATGGGGACAGCAGGGAGGGAAGGAGCCAGGAAGGGATGGGGACAGCAGGGAGGGAGGGAGGAAGGAGCCAGGAAGGGATGGGGACAGCAGGGAGGGAGGGAGGGAAGGAGCCAGGAAGGGATGGGGACAGCAGGGAGGGAGGGAGGGAAGGAGCCAGGAAGGGATGGGGACAGCAGGGAGGGAGGGAGGGAGGGAGCCAGGAAGGGATGGGGACAGCAGGGAGGGAGGGAGGGAGGGAGCCAGGAAGGGATGGGGACAGCAGGGAGGGAGGGAGGGAGGGAGCCAGGAAGGGATGGGGACAGCAGGGAGGGAGGGAGGGAGCCAGGAAGGGATGGGGACACCAGGGAGGGAGGGAGGAAGCCAGGAAGGGATGGGGACAGCAGGGAGGGAGGGAGGGAGCCAGGAAGGGATGGGGACAGCAGGGAGGGAGGGAGGGAGCCAGGAAGGGATGGGGACACCAGGGAGGGAGGGAGGAAGCCAGGAAGGGATGGGGACAGCAGGGAGGGAGGGAGGGCTGGAGGCAGCAGGGGTCAGGGCCCAGCAGCTGCCCCACACCTACCCAAGCTGGAGCTGCTGCCCCCTGCCTGCAGGTGCCTGAGGGAGCTCCTGGTGACAGGACGGTAGCCAGGGAGCCCCAGCAGGGCGGAGCTGCCAGAGGGCTCCTGAGGGGAGGAGGTCTCCATTGTGAGGGACTCCTGGGAGGGGAAGGTGTTGAGGGACCTGGTGCTGGAGTGCAGCCTGGGCTTGGCTCCAGCTGCTGGCAGGGTGGAGGCCTTGGAGCTCTCTGCTTCCTCCTTCTTGGGCTGCTTCTGGAAGGAGAAGGGAAGAGAGAGATGGGATGGGGATGGGAAGGGGGATTGGGGAAAGGGATGGGGTTGGACCACCCAAGGTCATCCAGGACATCCTCAAGCAGAGCTCAGAGCCCCAAACCCCCTGCCCTGGGCTGCTGCCAGCCAGGGGGCAGCTCCCAGCTCTCTGCCTGACCTCAACCAGGCTCTCCCCAGCCTCCTGCTGAAGAACTTCTCCCTTCCCTCTGCTCTGAGGCTCCCTCTGGGAGCTCCAAACCATCCCCCCCCGGCCTAGCCCCACAGCTCCTGCTCCAAACTCTGTCCCCAGCTTGCTCCTGAGCCCCTTCCTGCCAGGCCACCAGAAGGTCTCCCTGGAGCCTTCTCCAGGCTGGGCCCCCCCAGCTCTGCCAGCCTGGGGACCCAGCAGAGCCCTTCCAGCCTTTGGATCAGTTTGGTTGAGGGAGAGCTTGAAGATGATGGAGGCCAAGCATGGCCCCAGCACCACCACCCCATGGCCCTCAGCTCCACAGCTTCCCAACCCCTCCAGCCATGGGGACTCCACCACTGCCCTGGGCAGCTGCCACAGGCCTGGGCACCCCTCAAGGAGCACCAATTGCTCCTCAGGGCCAAGCTCAACCTGCCCTGCCACAACCTGAGGCCATCTCCTCTTGGCCCAGCCCTCAGGAGCAGCCCTTGAGCCCCAGCTGGCTGCAAGCTGCTCTCAGGGAGCTGCAGACAGCCACAAGCTCTCCCCTCAGCCTCCTCTGCTGCAGCCTCAACCCCCCCAGGGCCCTCAGCTGCTCCTCACAACTTCTCCACAGCCTTCTCCTCTTTCCCCACACCCCTCCCCAGCTTCCTTGCCCTCCTCCAGCCCTCAGTGCCCTCCTAGGGTCCCCCATTCGGTGCCCACCTTGATCATGGTGATGTCTATGGTGGTTCTCCTCCGGCCAGACCTGGTCTTGCAGCCAGACTCCAGCGAGAGGTCAGCCAGGGAGTCCCCAGCAGTGGTGTCCAGCTGGGACCTGGTCCTGCTGGGGATGGGGGTGAAGTAGAGGCTCTCCAGGGACTCCACCTTGCGGGGAAGCCTCCGGGGGGTCTTCGGGGTCAGCGGAGAGGTCACCGAGCGCGAGCGACGTCCCTTCCGGCTGCGGGGGGACACACAGCGGGGTCAGGGGGTACACAGCATGGAGAAGGCTGCCTAAGCGCGCCCAGAAGGCCCCCAAGGTCACCCACAGACCTTTAAGGTCACCCAGAAGACCTCCAGGGTCGCCTAGAAGGCCCCCCAAGGTCATCCAGTGACCTTTAAGGTCACCCAGATGATCTCCAGGGTCAGCCAGAGGACCCCCAAGGTCACCCACAGACCTGTAAAGTCACCCAGTAGACTTCCAAGGTCACCCACAGACCTTCGAGGTTATCCAGAAGACCTCCAAGGTCACCCAGAAAGCCCCCAAGGTCACCCACAGACCTTTAAAGTCACCCAGAAGACCTCCAAAGTCACCCAGAGTCCTTTAAGGTCACCCAGAAGACCCCCATGGTCACCCAGAAGACCTTTAAGCTCACCCAGTAGACCCCCAAGGTCATCCAGAAACATTTAAGGTCACCCAGAGGACCACAAGTGCTATCAGTAAAGGCCTCCATGGCCCCCAACGAGAGCTCCAAGGCCACCAAGCCCCAAGGCCACCATGCCCTGGCCCCAGGGGCCAGGCCCAGCCCTTTCCTGAACACGTCCCTGGTTGGAGCCTCCAAAGAAGCTCCAAGGCCAGGAGGTCCCAAGGCTGGAGGCAGCAGGAGGCAGCAGGAGGCAGCAGGGCAGGGGGTGGGCAGAAGGTACCTGGGGGAGGTGAGGGCTGGATCCTGGCTGAGGCTGAGCTCCAGGCTGTCAGAGCTGAGCTGGGCAGGGTCCTGTTGGAAGGAGTCGAAGCTCTTCAGCACCTCCGTGGGCAGCTGGACCTGGTTGAGCTCCTGCAGCTGCCTGTTGGCCAACTCCACCTGCAGGAGGAGGGAGGCAGGGAGGGAGAGGTCAGGCTGGGAGAGTGCCATGGGGCAGCTCTCACCTCTCTGAGTGAGCTCAGCCAGCGTCTCACCACCTTCCTGCTGCAGGACTTCACCAAGAGGGGATGGGGAGGGAGAGGAGGGGGAAGGGGGGGAGGAGGGAGAGGGAGGGGAGGAGGGAGAGGGAGGGGAGGAGGGAGAGGGAGGGGAGGAGGGAGAGGGAGGGGAGGAGGGAGAGGGAGGGGAGGAGGGAGAGGGAGGGGAGGAAGGAGAGGGAGGGGAGGAGGGAGAGGGAGGGGAGGAGGGAGAGGGAAGGGAGGAGGGAGAGGGAGGGGAGGAGGGAGGAGGGAGATGGGGGGAGGAGGGAGAGGGGAATAGAGAGAGATGGAGGGAGGGAAGGACAGAGGGAGGGAGGGAAGACAAGACCTGGAGCCCCCCCAGAAGCCCACCTGAGCCTCAAGGCTGTGGACCTGGCTGCTGAGGTCCTTGGCCTGCAGGAGGCTCTGCTGCAGCTCCTTGTCCAACCTCTGGGTCTCGCTCTTGAGCTCCAGGTTCTCCTTCTGCAGCTCCTCCATCCCCTGCAGCTTGGCAGCCAGCTCCTGGTTCTGCTGCTTCTTGGCATCGTAATGAGCCTTGGCCTTCTCCATCTGGGGAGACAGAGACCCTCAGAGGACACACCAAGCCCACCACAGCTTCTCCCTGCTGGGATGAGAGACCTTGCTGTGGTCCCTGGGGCCCTGCTGCCCCCGTGGGTGGTTGCCCACCCCCCCCAGCTACCTGCCCCTTGTAGTGCTCTGCTGCTTGCTCCTTCTGGGCCAGCAGGGCCTGGAGCTCCTCCACCTTCTGCTGCTGCCTGCTGGCCTCTGCCTGCAGCTCTCCCTCCAGAGCCTGGGAGGAAGGGACTGGGGGTCAGGGGCAGACTGGGCAGCTCCCAGTGCCCTCTCAGTAGCTCCCAGTGCCTCCTGGTGTACTCCCAGTGCCATCCCAGAACCTCACAGTGCACTCCCAGTGCCCTCCCACTGCACTCCCAGTATCTCCCAGTGCCCCACAGCCCTTCCAGCGCCTCCCAGTGCTCCCCAGACCTCCCAGTATCTCCCAGTGACCCCAGACCTCCCAGTCTGTCCCAGTACCCTCCCACTGCACCCCCAGTTATCTCCCAGTAGCCCCCCAGTCCTTTCAGTATCTTCCAGTGCCTCCCAGTGCTCCCCAGACCTCCCAGTATCTCCCAGTGCCCCCCAGCCCTTCCAGTGCCCCCCAGCCCTTCCAGTATCTTCCAGTATCTCGCAGTGCCCCCCAGACCTCCCAGCATCTCCCAGCACCCTCCCAGTTTACCTTCACTCTCTGCTGCTGAGTCCTAGAGGCCTTCTCCTGCTGGCTCAGCTTCTTCTGCAGCTCCTCCACCTGAGCAGCAACCCAGTCAGACCAGTACAGCCCTCCCAAGCAGACCAGTAAGGGGACACAACCCACTCGGTCTGACCATCAGGGGGCACCACTCTCCCAGCCTGACCAGTAAGGGGACATGGCTTGCCCAGGCTGACCACTAGGGGGCACAACCCTCCCAGTCAGACCAGGAAGGGGTCACAGCCCTCCCAGTCTGACCAGTAGGGGGCACCACCGTCCCCTTCTGTCCATCCCCTGGTGCCTCTTACCTGCTTGGCTTGGTCCTGCTTGGTCACTGTGAGCTGCTCCACCTGTGAAGAGCAGCAGCAGCAGCAGAGGAGGTCATGGTGGTCTCCTTCCTGACCCCAAAACCGTCCCAGACCCTGACCCCCCCCCACTGCCAAAGAGCTCCTGGACTGAGCAAGGAGATGACTGCTGGAGTCCCACCATGGTTGGAGGTCAGAAAGGACCTCTGGAGCCCACCCAGGCCAACCCAACCCTCACCCTCTGCTCCAGCAGGGCACCCCCAGGAGCTTGCCTCAGGGGCACCATGGCCAGGGAAGAAGCTCTCCACAGGAGAAGGCTCCACCACCTCAACCCCCCCAGGGCCCTCAGCTGCTCCTCACAACTTCTCCACAGCCTCCTCCTCCTTCCCCACACCCCTCCCCAGCTTCCTTGCCCTGCTCTGGCCCTGCCCCAGCCCTCAAGGTCCTCCTGCCAGGGAGGGCCCAACCCTGCCCCCAGGCTTGCAGCTGTGGGGCTCCCCAGTGCCCAGCCCAGGGGCACAATCCCTGCCCTGCTCCTGCTGCCCACCCCATTGCTGCTCCAGCCCAGGCTGCTGCTGCCCTCCTTGCCCACCTGGGCACCCCCTGGCTCCTCTCCAGCCTCTGCCACCACCCCTAGCAAGGCCTTTCCCACCAGGGACTTCCCAGCCCCTCTGTCCATCTTCTCTTGTCCCATCACTTCTTTGGAAGAAGCAGAACCAGAGTGAGTTGAGTGGGAAAGGACCTCCCAAGGCCATGGAGTCATGGAAGGGGCTGGGCTGAAGGCTCCTTCCAAGGGCACCCAGTGACAGTCCTGCAGCCAGCAGGGACAGCTCCAAGCAGAGCTCAGGGCCCCAAACACCCTGCCCTGGGCTGCTGCCAGCCAGGGGGCAGCTCCCAGCTCTCTGCCTGACCTCAGCCAGGGCCTCACTACCCTCAAGTGAAGAACTTCTCCCTTCCTCTTCTCAACCTCCTCTGGGAGCTCCAAACCATCTCCCCTTGGCCTGGCCCCACAGCTCCTGCTCCAAACTCTGTCCTCAGCTTGCTCCTGGGTCCCTTCCAGCCCTGCCAGGCCACCAGAAGGTCTCCCTGGAGCCTTCTGCAGGCTGGGCCCCCCCAGCTCTGCCAGCCTGGGGACCCAGCAGAGCCTCTCAGCACGGCTGTGGCCTCCTTCTGCTGCTCTGCCTCACCAGAAGCTCTCAGGACCATCCTGGAGCTTCTTCTCTACAACCCCAAGCCCTCAAGACCTCAACCCTCAGCCCAGCCCACCCTGGAGTGGAGAGAAGTCCCCTCAGGAGCTCTACCTGAGCCACCAGCTTCTGTCTCTCCTCCTGCAGCCTCTTCTTCTCCTCCAGCGCCGCCGCCCTGCCGCCCTCCTGCTCCTTCCTGGCCTCCTCCAGCTTCCTCCTGGCCTCCTCCGCCTCCTCCAAGGCCACCTTCAGTCTCTCCACCTCCTTCTTGTGCCTCTCCAGGGCCTGGCCCAGCTCTGCCTCCAGCTTCTGCTGCCCTCTGCTGCCCTCCTCCAGCAGCCTGGCGTTGGTTTGCTGCAGCCCCAGCAGCTCGGCCTGGAGCCCCTGGAGGGCTCTGTCCTGCTCCGCCGACCTCTCCCTCAGGGAGGCCACCTCGGCAGCTTCCAGCTTGACCCTGGCCAGCTCTGCCTGCAGGGCAGCCAAGCCCTTGGCCCTCTGCTCCAGCTCCTGGCGGTGCTGCCCCTCCAGGGCGGCCCTCTCGGCCCGCAGCTCCTGGCAGAGGCGCTTCAGGGACTCCAGCTCCCCGGCGGCCGCCTTGGCAGCGCCCAGCTCCTGCTGGAGGCCGGCCAGGAGCTGCTCCTTCTGCAGGTACTTCTCCTGGCAGGCCTTGGCCTCCTGCCTCAGCTCCTCCTCCCGCTCGCCCTGGCAGTGCCGGTCCCTTTTGAGGGCCTCGATGGTCAGCCTCTGCTTGTCCAGCTCCTCCTGCTGGCGCTGCACCTCCACCTTCATCAGGGAGCACCTCTCCGCGGCGCGGGAGGCGGCGGTGGCCATCTCGGCCTGGAGGACTCGCAGCCTCTCCTCCACCTTCTTGCTCTTCTCGGCCTCGGCCAGGGCCAGGCGCTTCAGCTCCTTGCTCTCCCCTTCCTTCTCGGCCGCCTGCCGGCGGGCGGCGGAGGCTTCATGCTCCAGGCTGGAGACCAAGGCTCCCTTCCTCTCCAGCTCCTGCAGGCACTGGGCCAGCTGCTCCTTCAGGTTCTCCTCCAGCCGAAGCCTCTCCTGGGCGTCGGAGCGCAGGGCCCCCAGCTCCTTCTCGGCGCTGGCCCTGCTCTGCAGCAGCTCCCTGTCCTTCTCCTGCAGCTCCTTCCTCAGCGCCTCCACCGTGCCCTCGTGGAGAGACTGCACCGACCTGGAGGCCTCCAGCAGCTTCTGCAGCTCCAAGGCCTTCTCCTTCAGCAGCGTCACCTCCCTCCTGGAGGCCTCCGCCTCCGCCCGCTCCGCCCTGGCCGCCTCGGCGGCCGCTCGCTCCAGCCCGGCCCTGGCCTCCTGCTGCTCCCTCAGCTTCTGCTCCAGCTCCTCCTGCAAGCCGGCCACGCGCTGGGCCGCCGCTTGCTCCACGGCCAGCAGCTTCTCCCGCAGGGAGCAGAGCTCGCCCTTCAGCTTCTGCTCCTCGCCCTCCTTCTCCTTGGCCCGCGCCCAGGCGGCGGCAGAGTCGGCCTGGGAGGCGGCCAGCTCCTGCCGGCGCTCGGCAAGCAGGGCCTCCAGCCTGGCCACCTTCTCCTGCTCGGCCTGCAGCTGCTTGCCCGCCTCCTGGGCTTGCTGCTGGGGAGCTTGGAGCAGCCGCTGCCTCTCGGCCTCCAGTTCGGCGATCTTGGCCGAGCTGCTCTCCAGGCTCTCTGCCGCCCTCCTCTTCTCATCCTCCAGGATGCCCTCAGTGTTCCTCAAGGACTCCTCCAGGAAGACCAAACGTTCCTGCAGCCTCCCGTTCTCCTTGGCCAGCTTCTCCTTCTCCACCAGCTTCTGCTGGCTCTCCTTCAGCCTGCCCTCCACCTCCCTCAGCTCCGAGGTGCTGGCCTCCAACTCGCCGACCTTCCGGCTCAGCTCGGCCTTCTCCGCCGCCGCCGCGTCTCGGGCCTGGGCCAGGGCCTGCAGCTGGTTGCCCAGGGAGATGTTGGCCTCCTGGAGGTGCTGGAGCTGCTGAAGGGCCGAGTCCCTCTCCCTCAGGGCCTTCTCGTGCTGGGCATTGAGGGCGGCCAAGCGCCCGGCGTCCTCCTCGCTTCGGGCTTTGGCTTTGGCTTCCTGGGCCTGCAGGTCTTGCTCCAGCTTCTCCCTGGCTTGGTGGCTCTCCGAGAGGGAGCTCTGAAGGCCACTGAGGAGGCCCCCCAGCTGCTGCTTCTCCTCCTCGAAGCGAGCTCTGTCTGCTTGCAGAGCTGCTTCCCTCAGCTGCTTCTCCTCCTCCAGCTGCAGGATGGTGGCCTGGAGCTGGGCGCCGTGAGCCGTGAGGTTGGACACCTCCTGCTTCAGCTCTTCCATCTAAGGAGGAGACACCACAGGGAGAAGCACAAAGACCTCCAAGGTGGTAAAAGCCCAGCTCCCACCCAAGCCTTCCCAAGCCTAGCAGTCCCCATCCCTCCCATCCCTCCCCCAGTCTGCCACCCGAGCAGGACACTGAAGCTTTGCCCCAGCACCGAACCAATACCTTCAGGATGTCTCCCATGACTTCTCCTTTCTCCTGGGTGCTGCTGTCTCCCAGTTTGGCCAACTGGTCCTCCAGGAGGGAAATCTTCCCCTGGAGGATCTCAATCTTCTCCTCAGAGCATTGCTGGGGGGGCAGAAGATGTAGGACTGAAGTGAGGGGAGGTGCCACCATCCAAGCTTCCATCAGCACCAAGCTGGGGGGTGACCACCAGCCAGGGGGGGACCCTGTGTGTCCTCAAGGTCTTCAGCCATGAGCTGGGTGAGAGCTGGAGGCTCCCTCAGGCAGCTGGGAGATGGCACCGAGCTGGGTTGGAGTTGAGCTGCTGAAGGGGCAGGAGGGAGCTACAGAAGGGTCTGGAGCCATGGGAAAGGCCAATGGGATGAGGGCACCAAGGGCAAGGGCTGGGACCTGCCCCTGGGGCACAGTGAGCCCAAGAAGGCTCCAGGCTGGGGGCAGAGGGGCTGGGAAGTGCCTGGTGGGGAAGAGGCTGGAGAAGAGCCAGGGGGTGCCCAGGTGGGCAAGGAGGGCAGCAGCAGCCTGGGCTGGAGCAGCAATGGGGTGGGCAGCAGGAGCAGGGCAGGGATTGTGCCCCTGGGCTGGGCACTGGGGAGCCCGCAGCTGCAGGGCTGGGGGCAGGCTTGGGCCCTCCCTGCCAGGAGGACCTTGAGGGCTGGGGCAGGGCCAGAGCAGGGCAAGGAAGCTGGGGAGGGGTCTGGGGAAAGAGGAGAAGGCTGTGGAGAAGTTGTGAGGAGCAGCTGAGGGCCCTGGGGGGGTTGAGGCTGCAGCAGAGGAGGCTGAGGGGAGAGCTTGTGGCTCTCCGCAGCTCCCTGAGAGCAGCTTGCAGCCAGCTGGGGCTCAAGGGCTGCTCCTGAGGGCTGGGCCAAGAGGAGATGGCCTCAGGTTGTGGCAGGGCAGGTTGAGCTTGGCCCTGAGGAGCAATTTTTGCCCCCTTGAGGGGTGCCCAGGCCTGTGGCAGGCTGCCCAGGGCAGTGGTGGAGTCCCCATGGCTGGAGGGGCTAGGAAGCTGTGGAGCTGTGGTGCTGAGGGCCATAGGGTGGTGGTGATGGGACAGTGCTGGGGCCATGCTTGGCCTCCATCACCTTCAAGCTCTCTTCCACCCCATTCCATGACTCCAGCTCACCTTGTCCTGCAGGGCCACCCTCAGCTCAGTCTCCAGCTGGCTCTGCTTCTCCTGGGCCTGTGCCAGGGCCGCGTTGTGCTCCTCCGAGAGTTCGTTGAGAGCCTCCTGCAGCTGCACCATGTGGCTGCCGATCTCCCGCAGCTGCAAGAGACCAAACCCCAGCCCAGCAGAACCTCAGAGACCAGCCAGCACCACCCCCAAGCCCAACCCAGCTCCCCTGTCCCATGCAGCACCCATGGACACCCCTGGGGGGCCATCAAACCCAACCCCACTGGATCCCACTGCAAAGGAGCAAGATCTCAGCGCTTCTGAGGACCTCCCAGCACCTCTCAAGACCCTCTGAGGACCTCTCCTCAGCACCCCCACCAAGAATCTCTCCTCAGCCCCTCCCTGAGGACCACTCCAGCCCCTCTGAGGACCTCCCAGGCCCTGAGAGGTGTCCCTACCTTGAAGGAGAGGTCTCCATTCTCCTCAGAGAGCTGATCGATCTTCCTGTCCATTTGGCCTTTCTCAGTCTTCAGGTCCTGGCACTGCCTGATGGCCTCATGCAGGCGAACCATGAGGCTGTGGGACAGGAGAAGCAGACCAAGGGGTGAGCTGGAAGGCTCTTCCAAAGCTCAGCAGAGGACTGGTTGGCTTGGAAAAGCTCTCCAAGACCACCCCATGGCCCTCAGCACCACAGCTCCCCAACCCCTCCAGCCATGGGGACTCCACCACTGTGCCCTGGGCAGCCTGCCACAGGCCTGGGCACCCCTCAAGGAGCACCAATTGCTCCTCAGGGCCAAGCTCAACCTCTCCTGCCACAACCTGAGGCCATCTCCTCTTGGCCCAGCCCTCAGGAGCAGTCCTTGAGCCCCAGCTGGCTGCAAGCTGCTCTCAGGGAGCTGCAGAGAGCCACAAGCTCTCCCCTCAGCCTCCTCTGCTGCAGCCTCAACCCCCCCAGGGCCCTCAGCTGCTCCTCACAACTTCTCCACAGCCTTCTCCTCCTTCCCCACACCCCTCCCCAGCTTCCTTGCCCTACTCTGGCCTTACCCCAGCCCTCAAGGTCCTCCTGGCAGGGAGAGGCCCAAAACTCAGAGCCTGGTTGAGGTCAGGCAGAGCTGGGAGCTGCCCCCTGGCTGGCAGCAGCCCAGGGCAGGCTGTTTGGGGCTCGGAGCTCTGGTTGGGGCTGTCCCTGTTGGCTGCAGGGGGGTTGGGCTGGATGAGCTTGCAAAGTGCCTTCAATCCAACCCATTCTATGTCTCTATGACTGCCAAGGCCCTCTCCTCCCTGCTATGCAGATGCAGAGGAGGTAGCAGAGATGTTTTGGGATCTTCACAATGCTCAGCAAGAGCTCAAGGAGCTGTGGAGGGCAAGAGCCTGGGGCTGGCATCTGCTGAGTGCTGCCCAGGGCTCAAGGGGCAGGCAGGAGGTGCCAGCAGGAGCAACTTGTTTGGGGTGAGGCTGCTGGAGAGGCCTGGAGCAGGCTGCCCAGAGAGGTTGTGGAGTCTCCTCCTGGGGAGAGCTTCCAACCTCCCTGGCCATGGTGCCCTTGGGCCAAACTGCTGGGGGTGCCCTGCTGGAGCAGAGGGTGTTGGGTTGGCCTGGGGGAGCTCCAAAGGTCCCTTCTGATCTCCATCCATGGTGGGACTCCAGAAGTCCTCATCTTGTTCAGTCCAGGAGCTCTGGAGGCTTAGAGGGGGGTGGATCTGGGACACTTTGGGATCAGGAAGGAGACCACCAGGACCTAATCTGCTCCTGCTGCTCTTCACAGGTGGAGCAGCTCAAGGTGGCCAAGGACCAGGATCTCCAGAGGTCCCTTCCCACCACCCCTCCATGGCAGGCTTTGGGGTTCCTGTGATTTCCCCTCCCTCCCCTTCCCCTTATTTTGTGCACTGCTGGAAAAGAGACAGAAGAAAGAAGAGAGAGAGAAGCTGAGGAGCATCCAGAGAGGACCTCTGCAGAGCTTTACCTCTCATTCTTCTCCCTCAGCTCTTCCATCTCCTTGGGCTCCAGCTGGTCAGCTGCTTGCCTCTCGTTGAGCAGGGCCAGGCGCTCGATCTTCTGCTGCATCATGGTCATCTGAGCCTCTGCAGGGGGAGGAGAGGGGGGAGAGAAGGTCCATCAAGACCTCTGACACCACCTGGAGGACCTCCTGGGCCTCCTCTCAAAGTTGGAGAGATGCCACTGTGGCAGCAAAGCCTTGGCAGGAGGAGGAGGTGGAAGATCCAAAGGTGTGGGCATGGAGCCTTCACCACCCAGCCAGACCCCACCTCTGGGGCCACCAACTCGGAGCAAGGTCTCCCTATGCTCACCTGGGGTCCTCTTTTCCACACCTGAGGTCCACCTATGCCCACCTGGGGTCCTCTTTTCCTCACCTGAGGTCCACTTATGCTCACCTGAGGTCCTCATTTCCACACCTGAGGTCCACCTATGCTCAACTCAGATCTACCTATGCTCACCTGGGGTCCACCTTTCCTCACGTGGGGTCCACCTATGCTCACCTGAGGTCCACCTATGCTCACCTGAAGTCCTCTTTTCCTCACCTGGGGTCCACCTATGCTCACCTGAGGTCCTCTTTTCCACACCTGAGGTCCACCTATGCTCAACTCAGATCTACCTATGCTCACCTGGGGTCCTCTTTTCCTCACCTGGGGTCCACCTATGCTCACCTGAGGTCCTCTTTTCCACACCTGAGGTCCACCTATGCTCAACTCAGATCTACCTATGCTCACCTGGGGTCCTCTTTTCCTCACCTGGGGTCCACCTATGCTCACCTGGGGTCCTCTTTTCCTCACCTGGGGTCCACCTATGCTCACCTGAGGTCCTCTTTTCCACACCTGAGGTCCACCTATGCTCAACTCAGATCTACCTATGCTCACCTGGGGTCCTCTTTCCTCACCTGGGGTCCACCTATGCTCACCTGAAGTCCTCTTTTCCTCACCTGGGGTCCACCTATGCTCACCTGAGGTCCTCTTTTCCACACCTGAGGTCCACCTATGCTCACCTGGGGTCCACCTATGCTCACCTGAGGTCCTCCTTTCCTCACCTGGGGTCCACCTATGTTCACCTGAGGTCCACCTTTCCTCACCTGAGGTCCACCTATGCTCACCTGAAGTCCTCTTTTCCTCACCTGGGGTCCACCTATGCTCACCTGAGGTCCTCCTTTCCACACCTGAGGTCCTCTTCTCCTCACCTGGGGTCCACCTATGCTCACCTGAGGTCCACCTATTCTTACCTGAGGACCTCCTTTCCTCACCTGAGGTCCACCAGGATGGACCAGCCCTGAGGCACAGTGGTGGTGGAGGGCTTCCACCTCCTCCCAGAATCCTGAGCTCTGAAGCCCCAGAGGCCTCCCCCCCAGGGGTAGCAGGAGGCACTGACCCTTCTCTGTGATCAGCTTGCGGTGCTCTGCCAGCTCCACCTCCAGCTCCTCTCGGTTCTCCCTCTCCGCTGCCAGCTGCTTCTTCAGCCTCCTCATCTGGAACTGGGGGGTCTGCATGATGTCCCCCATGGGTGAGGATGGGGGTCCAGGGAACACACTGTGGAGAAGCACAACAAAAAAGGTGCAGTCAGGGCCTTAGGAAGCCGGAGATGTGGGCACAGAGCCTTCACCACCCAGCCAGAGCCACCCAGTCTCCTCTGCTGCAGCCTCAATCCTCCCAGCTCCCCTCAGCTGCTCCTCACAACTTCTCCACAGCCTTCTCCTCCTTCCCCACACCCCTCCCCAGCTTCCTTGTCCTGCCCCAGCCCTCATTCTGCTTCTGGCAGGGAGGGTTTCAGATGTTGGGGGGCCAGGAGACATCAGGCACCACACCCAAAGGGACCTCCAGGGGCACCTGAGGAGGTCCTTAGGGGGGAAAGGGTTTTTAGATGGGGATGGGACAGGGTTGGGGCCCTCATTCCAAGAAGGACATTGAGGAGCTGGAGAAGAGGCTGGAGGAGGAGAGGGGCCTGGAGGAGAAGGAGGAGGAGGGCAGGGAGGAAGAGGAGAAGTTTGGGTGCTGAGCAGGAAGATTGCTCCTCCTCATCTGGAAGATCTCAGCACCAACCTCAAAAGGTCCTCAAACACCTTTCAGGGCACAGTGGTCCTCTCCTTCCACCCCACAGCCCTGCCACAGAGAGCTCAGCTGGCTGGAGAGAAGCTCCTGCAGCTCACCCAGCAGGGCCAGAAGCCTGAGGCTGTCAAACCAGGGATGAGGGCACCAAGGGCTGGGGGCTGCCCCTGGGGCACAGTGAGCCCCAGGAAGGCTCCAGGCTGGGGGTAGAGAGGCTGGGAAGTGCCAGGGAGGGAAAGGCCCTGGGGGGGGTGGTGTCAGCAGCTGGAGAGGAGGCAGGGGGTGCCCAGTTGGGCAAGGAGGGCAGCAGCAGCCTGGGCTGGAGCAGCAATGGGGTGGGCAGCAGGAGCAGGGCAGGGATTGTGCCCCTGGGCTGGGCACTGGGGAGCCCACAGCTGCAAGCCTGGGGGCAGGGTTGGGCCCTCCCTGCCAGGAGGAGCTTGAGGGCTGGGGCAGGGCCAGAGCAGGGCAAGGAAGCTGGGGAGGGGTCTGGGGAAGGAGGAGGAGGCTGTGGAGAAGTTGTGAGGAGCAGCTGAGGGCCCTGGGGGGGTTGAGGCTGCAGCAGAGGAGGCTGAGGGGAGAGCTTGTGGCTCTCTGCAGCTCCCTGAGAGCAGCTTGCAGCCAGCTGGGGCTCAAGGGCTGCTCCTGAGGGCTGGGCCAAGAGGAGGTGGCCTCAGGTTGTGGCAGGGCAGGTTGAGCTTGGCCCTGAGGAGCAATTTGTGCTCCTTGAGGGGTGCCCAGGCCTGTGGCAGGCTGCCCAGGGCAGTGGTGGAGTCCCCATGGCTGGAGGGGTTGGGGAGCTGTGGTGCTGAGGGCCATGGGGTGGTGGTGCTGGGGCAGTGCCAGGCTCATGCTTGGCCTCCATCACCTTCAAGCTCTCTCCCAACTAAGAATGTTCTGCAGGAGACTCCTGCAGCTGCTCTGGGAAGCCCTTGTGCACTTTGGGCTGGCACATGGTGGGCTTCCAGGAGGCAGCTCCTCACCCTCACCCCACCACCACACCCCACCCCCAGGCCAAGCCTACACCACAGCACCCAGAAGGTCTCTCTGGAGTCATCTCCAGGTCCTAGAAGCCACCTGGAACGTTCCCTCCACCCAAGAGCCTATGGTTTGGAGACCTACTTGTTAGTTCCAGAGGAGGAGGCAATCCTCTGGAGCTCCAGGAACCGCACCTCACGCTTCTGGGGATGGGAGAGGAGTGGAGAGTGCTCCTCAGAGCTGCTGCTGCTGCTGCTGCTGGATGAGGGCAAGGAGGCTGCAGAAGACAAGAAGGAGGCTGTGAGCTCCACCTGAACACCAGAAGGCTCTCAAACGAGACCTCAAGAAATTCCAACAGGGATGGAGGATCCCAGCAAGAGAAAACTCCAGAGGTTGTCTTCCAACCCTTCTCCTTCAAGCTCCTCAAGCTCCTGCCACCAACATTCCACAGCCAACTCGACCCTGGCAGTGGCCAGCCCAGCCCTGGGAGCAGCCAGCCCAGCCCTGGGAGCAGCCAGCCCATCAAGGTCCTCTGGGAAACCTGGCTGGGATGGTGACAAATGGGAAGAGCCTGGGCCCCTCCCTGCCAGGAGGGCTCTGAGGGCTGGGGCAGGGCCAGAGTAGGGCAAGAAAGCTGGGGAGGGGTCTGGGGAAAGAGGAGAAGGCTGTGGAGAAGTTGTGAGGAGCAGCTGAGGGCCCTGGGGGGGTTGAGGCTGCAGCAGAGGAGGCTGAGGGGAGAGCTTGTGGCTCTCTGCAGCTCCCTGAGAGCAGCTTGCAGCCAGCTGGGGCTCAAGGGCTGCTCCTGAGGGCTGGGCCAAGAGGAGATGGCCTCAGGTTGTGGCAGGGCAGGTTGAGCTTGGCCCTGAGGAGCAATTGGTGCCCCTTGAGGGGTGCCCAGGCCTGTGGCAGGCTGCCCAGGGCAGTGGTGGAGTCCCCATGGCTGGAGGGGTTGGGAAGCTGTGGAGCTGTGGTGCTGAGGGCCATGGGGTGGTGGTGCTGGGGCCACACTTGGCTTCCACCATCTCCAATCTCTCCTCCAACCCAACCCAACCATTCCACGCTTCCAGGACCTGCTCCACCTCCACTGGGCCTCACCCCTTGGGGACTCCATCTGGCCCCAGAAGCAGAGCTTGGTCCTCACCTTTCTTCTGCAGGAACGTCTCCAGGTTCTCGTTGAGGTTCTCCTCATTGTCCAACACGAACCTGAGGATGGCTGCCAGCTCCACCTGCAGCACACCAGGAGCAAGCAGAGGACCTTTCATTGCCCACCCCCCACCCCACCTTCCAAGGCAGGCCCCCCTGCCCCACCCAGGGGTCACCACTGCTTCCCACCACAACCCCTCCAACCCCCAGGTGGAACCCCAGAAGGCATCACCTGGGTCTTGTAGTCGAACTCATTCCAGTCCCCAGGGTTCTTGCAGCTCATGGAGGTGTGGTAGAGGAGCAGCACAGCCACCTGCAAGGAGCTTAAGGGTCACCAACCCCAGGAGGGCCACCAGGGATGGGTGGGGACAAAGCCAAGGTGGCCAAGAAGATCAAAGGTCTCCAGTGGGGGGCATAAAGAGTGACCAGCAGCAGGTCAAGGGAGGTTCTGCTGCCCCTCTGCTCTGAGCAACAGCTGGTTTGTGTCCCTGAGCTGCTCCTCCTGGGGACCTCTTTGGGGCAGGTTGCAGAGCTGCTGAGGGGAAGCTGCAGGTTTGCAGCCCAGAACCCCCCTGAGCAGCACAGCTGAGGGGAGAGCAGCTGTCAGGAGAAGGAGCTGGGGGTGCTGGGAGGGGGCACAAGGAGGTGCCCAGCAGCCAGCAAGGTGCCCTAGGGGAGGCCAAAGGTGTCCTGGGGGGGCATGGAGCAGAGTGTGGGCAGCAGCAAGGGCAGGGAGGTTCTGCTGCCCCTCTGGGGAGGCCACAGCTGCAGGGCTGGGGGGGAAGAGCCTGAGGCTGGCATCTGCTGAGTGCTGCCCAGGGGCAGCAAAGGGCAGGCAGGAGGTGCCAGCAGGAGCAACTTGTTAGGGGTGAGGCTGCTGGAGAGGCCTGGAGCAGGCTGCCCAGAGAGGTTGTGGAGAGCTTCCAACCCCCCCTGGCCATGGTGCCCCTGGGACAAGCTGCTGGGGTTGCCCCTGGCCTGGGTGGGCTCCAGAGCTCCCTTCCCACCAACCCATCCCCAGGCTTACCTTAGCCAGCTCCAGCTCCTCCCCCTCCAGCAGTCTCTGTGGTGCCACCAGGTCCTCTGCAGCCACTTTGTGCTTGCAGTGCTCTGCCAAGGGGAAGCTGGAGTCACCTCCAGGTCTGGTGGCCAAGCCTGGAGGGGACCCTCTTGGGGTCTGGGGTCACTAGGGGGAGGTAAACCCCAAGGAGAAAGGGGCAGAGGAGAGCTTGAGCTCTGCCATTGGAGCTTCTCTTCCCTTCCCTTGGCTCCCAACCTCTCCAACCTTCACCCCCAGCATCTACTTCGCCTCTCAGCTCCTCCTCCACCACCCCCCCAAACCTCCTCCCACCTCCAGCAGCTGGGATCAGAGGTGGGATCTGATGTCCCTCCCCTTCCAGTGAAACCCACACAGGAACCTTCCCTGCCCTCCCCATTCCCAGGATCCCTGATGGGCTTTGAGCCTTCTCCTCCAGGCCCATCCTCTTCTCCTTCTCTAGACCCTTCCCCTCCCTCTCCAGGCCCTTCCCTTCCTCCCCCACACCCTTCCCCTCCTCCTCCTTCAGACCCTTTCCCTCCCTCTTCAGTCTCTTCCCTTCCTCCTCCTCCACCTCCTCCTCCTCCTCCAGACCCTTCCCCGTCCTTGTTGTCCTCCTTTAGCCAAGACCAAACCGACTTCACCACAGCAAAAAGGCAGGAACCAGGTGAGGAAGGTCCCTGATGGTGCCAACCACCCAGGACCTCCTGGGTCCACCTCCTGGACCTCCTCTGCACCAGGCCTGGGCTCCAGTCAGGACTTCCATCAGCAATCTTTCCTATCCCACATCCCTGGCTGCCCCTCCCCAAGCTGAGGAGGAAAGGAGAGGCCTGAAGCCCCCCAGGGCAGAGCCTCCACTGCTTGAGGGGCACCAAGGAGCAGCTCTTACTCTGCAGGAAGCCACAGATGAAGGAGATCCTCTCTGGAAGCTGCTGCTGCTCCAAGGTGGCCTCCTCTTCCTCGCTCCTGTGGCTGGAAGAAGAGCAGGGAAGGTGAGGATGATGATGGTGAGCACCAAAGCTTCATTACAGGAAAACAGAGCAGGGACAACAAAGCTTGGTGAGGGAGAGCTTGGCTTGGGACAACCAAAGTCTGCCCCATGGCACTGTGCCAGGCTGGGTGGCAAGGCAAAAGCCAACCAGAGCATGGCCAAAACCCAACCAGACCATGGCCAAGTCCCAACCTCCCCATGGCCAAGACCCAACCTCCCCATGGCCAAGACCAAGACCCAACCTCCCCATGGCCAAGACCCAACCAGACCATGGCCAAGACCCAACCAGACCATGGCCAAGTCCCAACCAGACCATGGCCAAGACCCTCCTCCTCCCTCCCCCCCAACCCCTTCCTCCTCCTCCTCCTCCTCCCTCCCTCCAACCCCTTCCTCCTCCTCCCTCCCTCCAACCCCTTCCTCCTCCTCCCTCCCCCAACCCCTTCCTCCTCCTCCTCCTCCTCCCTCCCTCCAACCCCTTCCTCCTCCTCCCTCCCTCCAACCCCTTCCTCCTCCTCCCTCCCCCAACCCCTTCCTCCTCCTCCTCCTCCCTCCCCCAACCCCTTCCTCCTCCTCCTCCTCCTCCCTCCCTCCAACCCCTTCCTCCTCCTCCCTCCCTCCAACCCCTTCCTCCTCCTCCCTCCCCCAACCCCTTCCTCCTCCTCCTCCTCCCTCCCTCCAACCCCTTCCTCCTCCTCCTCCCTCCAACCCCTTCCTCCTCCTCCCTCCCCCAACCCCTTCCTCCTCCTCCCTCCCCCAACCCCTTCCCCTCCTCCTCCTCCTTCCCCCAACCCCTTCCTCCTCCTCCTCCTCCTTCCCCCAACCCCTTCCTCCTCCTCCTCCTCCTTCCCCCAACCCCTTCCTCCTCCTCCTCCTCCTTCCCCCAACCCCTTCCTCCTCCTCCTCCTCCTTCCCCCAACCCCTTCCTCCTCCTCCTCCTCCTTCCCCCAACCCCTTCCTCCTCCTCCTCCTCCTTCCCCCAACCCCTTCCTCCTCCTCCTCCTCCTCCTTCCCCCAACCCCTTCCTCCTCCTCCTCCTCCTTCCCCCAACCCCTTCCTCCTCCTCCTCCTCCTTCCCCCAACCCCTTCCTCCTCCTCCTCCTCCCCCAACCCCTTCCTCCTCCTCCTCCTCCCCCAACCCCTTCCTCCTCCTCCTCCTCCCTCCCCCAACCCCTTCCTCCTCCTCCTCCTCCCTCCCCCAACCCCTTCCTCCTCCTCCTCCCTCCCCCAACCCCTTCCTCCTCCTCCTCCTCCCTCCCCCAACCCCTTCCTCCTCCTCCTCCTCCCTCCCCCAACCCCTTCCTCCTCCTCCTCCTCCCTCCCCCAACCCCTTCCTCCTCCTCCTCCTCCCTCCCCCAACCCCTTCCTCCTCCTCCTCCTCCTCCCTCCCCCAACCCCTTCCTCCTCCTCCTCCCTCCCCCAACCCCTTCCTCCTCCTCCTCCTCCCTCCCCCAACCCCTTCCTCCTCCTCCTCCTCCTTCCCCCAACCCCTTCCTCCTCCTCCTCCCTCCCCCAACCCCTTCCTCCTCCTCCTCCTCCCTCCCCCAACCCCTTCCTCCTCCTCCTCCTCCCTCCCCCAACCCCTTCCTCCTCCTCCTCCTCCCTCCCCCAACCCCTTCCTCCTCCTCCTCCTCCCTCCCCCAACCCCTTCCTCCTCCTCCTCCTCCCTCCCCCAACCCCTTCCTCCTCCTCCTCCTCCCTCCCCCAACCCCTTCCTCCTCCTCCTCCTCCCTCCCCCAACCCCTTCCTCCTCCTCCTCCTCCCTCCCCCAACCCCTTCCTCCTCCTCCTCCCTCCCCCAACCCCTTCCTCCTCCTCCTCCCTCCCCCAACCCCTTCCTCCTCCTCCTCCTCCCTCCCCCAACCCCTTCCTCCTCCTCCTCCTCCCTCCCCCAACCCCTTCCTCCTCCTCCTCCTCCCTCCCCCCAACCCCTTCCTCCTCCTCCTCCTCCCTCCCCCAACCCCTTCCTCCTCCTCCTCCTCCCTCCCCCAACCCCTTCCTCCTCCTCCTCCTCCCTCCCCCAACCCCTTCCTCCTCCTCCTCCTCCCTCCCCCAACCCCTTCCTCCTCCTCCTCCTCCCTCCCCCAACCCCTTCCTCCTCCTCCTCCTCCCTCCCCCAACCCCTTCCTCCTCCTCCTCCTCCCTCCCCCAACCCCTTCCTCCTCCTCCTCCTCCCTCCCCCAACCCCTTCCTCCTCCTCCTCCTCCCTCCCCCAACCCCTTCCTCCTCCTCCTCCTCCCTCCCCAAGCCCCCTCTTCCTCCTCCCTCCCCCAACCCCTTCCTCCTCCTCCTTCCCTCCCCCAACCCCTTCCTCCTCCTCCTTCCCTCCCCCAACCCCTTCCTCCTCCTCCCTCCCTCCCACCCTTCCTCCTTCTCCTCTGCCTCCCTCTCCCCCAACCCCTTCCTCTGCCTCACTCTCCCCAACCCCTTCCTCCTAGACCTTCCTCCCCCAACCCCTTCTTCCTCCTCGACTTCCCTCCCCCCCAACCCCTTCCTCCCCCTCCTCAGCCCCCAAGCTCAATCCCTTGCCAGCCCCACTACACTTTTGGTTATCCCCAGGGTGCCAAACTTGGGGGAGGGGGCCTGGGGGGGCTTCCAAGCAGGAATCCTTAGGGATTTGCCAGCCTACTGCTGGGAGCTGCCCCCCTGCCCCAGCACCACTTGATCCCACTTTATCCCAGTTAATCCCAGCTTCAGTGCTGGGAGGAGATTAAGCAGCTCCTGATTAAATATAGCCCTGGGGACAGGGAGGGAAGGGAGAGGCAGCTCCTTCCTCCCCACTCTCCTTCATCCTCATCCTCCTCATCAGGGGTTAATTGGAGCAGAAAGGCTCCCACAGAGCTCCTACCAGAAAGGTTTGGAGGCCACAGCCCAGTAGCAGCCCTCACAACTTCCCAGTTTGCTCCACCCCCCTCCAAGTCTCCCTCACCTCACCCCCCTTCCACTTTGCCTCCCCCCTCCCAGTCTGCCCCATCCCCCTCCCTTCCCAGTGCCTCCTACTGGAGTCATTGCTCCCAGTTCAGCTCCTGGATCACACTGGGAAGCAGGATGAGAGCTTCCAGGGGCTGGGATCTTAAAGCTGCTTCCCAGAGCTGAGCTTCCCTCAGGATCCCAAGGCTGCAGCTCAGGAAAACTGGGAATTTCCTCAATATTTATGGATCCAAGCCCCAGGTCAGCTCCTGGATCACACTGGGAAGCAGGATGAGAGCTTCCAGGGGCTGGGATCTTAAAGCTGCTTCCAGAGCTGATTTTTCCTCAGGATCCTGAGATGGTAGCTCAAGAAAACAGGGAATTTCTTCCATATTTATGGTATTCAAGCACCTCCCAGTTCAGCTCTGCTGCTTCCAGCACCAAGAGCAAGTTCTGGAGCCCCAAAAGCCAGAAACTCAACACCCCCCTCCCACCAAACAAAGTCTTCCCTGGGTGGCTCCAGAGCTCAAATCTCCTCCCAAGAAGCTGAAGAGAGCTTCCTTGTGAGCCTGAGCTGCTTGGATTCCATCCTCTGCTGATGGATGGAGATGTCCAAGAGGTTCCTCCACCCATCTCAGGTGGATTCTGCTTGTAGACACAGCTTCATTTGCTCCTAACTGAGCTGGCCTGGCAAAAGTTAATGCTGGGGGGAATCTTCAACCCACCACAGGGGGAAGTGGTTTGGAGCTGAAGCATCAAAGCATCAGAGGAAGAGGGTATTAAGATCTCCTCTCCCAGCCCTGCCTGGAGAAGGCCTCTTAGAGGGGTTGGTGGAGGCAGCCCAGAGGATCTTCAGCTTCTTCACCCCAGGTTGGATGGTTTGGAGGGCTCCCAACTTGCCCACTCACATTTTGTTGATGATCCTGATGAAGACTTTGCAGTCTTGGAGCTGGGAGAGGTCATGGAGGGCATCAGGACAAACATTGGTGCTGTTCACCTAGAAAGGATGAGCCAAGAAAGGTCACCACAGCTGGCTGGGCCACCACCTCCCCCCCCAGGCCTGACAAAGGGGACAGAGGAGGCCATCTCTAGGGGTGAGAGCAAAGCCAACCCTCCCAGGCCCCACCTGCAAAGATCCCTACAGCTCCACAGGCTTTGGCCACACACAGAACAGCTTGGGAAGGTGAATCCAACACCTCCCTGCTCCCCAGCCCTGCTCCAGGCTTAGCTCCAGCTCCTCTATCTCCAGCCTGAGCTGCTCCAGCATCTCTGGTGGCTCAAGAGGAAGGATGAGCAAAACAAAGCCCCAAACTAGCCCTGATGACTCCATAAACCTGTCCCAACCACCAACCCCTCCCCCTCTGCCCATCCCCAAGGTGCTGGTGGCACCTCCTGGAGCAGAAGATCCCCAAGGTGGAGCAAAGTATGGTGGAGGAGGAGGACAAAGAGGCTTTACCCAAGCGAGGAGAGCAGAGGCCCTGGCGCCGTGGAGAGGCATCGTGGGGGTGAGGCTGCCCGGACCTGGAGAGGTCAACAAGAGGGGGAGGAGAACAAAACTCAATTAAGGCCAAGCCTTAATT
Source organism: Melanerpes aurifrons (assembly GCA_011125475.1). Taxonomy (NCBI): domain Eukaryota; kingdom Metazoa; phylum Chordata; class Aves; order Piciformes; family Picidae; genus Melanerpes; species Melanerpes aurifrons. The sequence continues at coordinate 139,474 of WWNC01000150.1, forward strand.
ACATTAATTACACCTCTTAGATGTCCAGCCAGGCAGGATCTACCCTTCCTGTGCTGCTGAGGAGCACCCAGGATCCTGCTTCTCAACGCTGGAACCACCCCAGGGCTCCCCAACCACCACCCTTGGGAGGCAGGCTGAAGGGTCAACATCTGCTGAGGTTCCTCAGCACCTCCTCCTCAGCCTCAAACTTCTCTGCAGGTCCTCTGAAGACCTTGCAGGGCCAGCAGAGCCCTTGGCCAAGCTTGGTTTCAGCTCCCCCCAGCCCAAGGAGCAGGGCAACGTGCCATCAAGTGCTGTCAGCGATGGCACCACTGAGGATCTTGCCCTGCTGGGGGTCACCAGGAGTGGCCCAAGGGCTTCTTCTCCAGGGGGTTTAGCTGTCTGGCACAGGTTGGAGGGCAAAAGAGCCCTGATTTGGGCACCCAGCAGACTGCTGGCACCTAGGAGTGGTGGGAGGGCTGGGACTGGTGGTGGCACCACCACCAGCAGCTTAAGAGAGGGGCTCCAAGGGCCAAAACCCAGCATGCCCAGGGCTGCCATGGTGGTCCCATGGGATGGGCAAGAGATTCCCCCTCCAACCCCCTCCCCCAGTGCCAAGGGGAAACTGGGAGCAATGGTAACCAAGCACCCAAACTGGGTAGCCCCAACTGGTTCCTGCTGAGAGCCTGCTGGGAGCCCTGGAGACCACCAGCTGGCAGAGCTTGGCATGGGGGTGGATCAGCCAGGGGCACCCCCCAGACTGGCAGGATGGGAGCTGGGGCTCCCAAATGCCACCAGCCTTGGCTGCTGGGATTCTTGGAGGAGGGGATGAGGCCTCTGCCCCTCTGCCCCCCCCCAAATCAGAAGCCTGTTGTGGGGAGCTGGAAGGAGCCTGCAAAGGAGCCCAGCCAAGGAGGTGGTGCCCAAGCCACTGGAGCAGTGCCAGCTGCCACCAGCGCTAAGCACAACCACCAGTGGCCAGGGACAGGGAAGAGGAACCCACCCACCCCCCAAGGCTTTACCAGGCAGGGCCAAGCCACTCTGCTGTCCCCAGCACTGCCAGGTCCCCTCCAGAGTGACCTTTGCCTCCTCACTGTCTGTCCCCAGAGCCACCCTGGGAGAACTGGGGAGAGGCAGGAACCAACCAGGGCCAAAAATCACCTGGGTGAGAGGGAGAAAGAGGAAGAGAAGGCGGGGGGGGGGAGGGGGGAGTTCAGCTCCTGGCAACTTGAGCCCTGCTCTGCCCACGATCTGCAGCCACCCCCAGGAGCAGACCCAGGGCTCCTGCCACCTCCAGGAGGCCAAACTGGGAAGGCTTCTCCCAGTCAGTTTGGCTCCAAACCAAGTTTGGCAGCGGCACAAAAAGCCTCTTGGGTGCCCGAGGCCGCGGCACAGCCTGACCAGGACCTCTCCTCTTCCACTTCCCTGAAGGGGAAAAGAAAATCTGTGGAAGGTGCCAGGCTGCCAAGCTGGCTCTGGGGCTGTACTGGTGCCCAGTAAGCAACTGGGATGGGCAAGAGCTGCCCAGTGCTGCCCCACTGCCTTCAGAGATGGGAAGAGGCTGGAGGTGGGGAGAAGGAAGGATTCGGCGCAGCGACAGCAGGGCCAGGAAGGGGTTTGCCAACCACATGCCTGGGATGCAGAGGAGCTGGGGGGGGATCCAGTGGGATAAACCAGTGGGGTGACAACCCGTGGGGACAACCCCAGGTGGAAAACTGTCCCCTCCCTGCTTTCTAACCCCCCCTCCAAGCACCCAATCCAGGTCAAAACACGACATTATCCAGCACGGAGAGACCAGGAAGGGTTTTCTAACCACATTCCCGCGATGCAGAGGAGCTGGGGAGGATCCAGAGGGTCAAACCAGGGGGGTGATGACCTGAGGGGACAACCCTAGGTGGAAAACTGTCCCCTCCCTGCTTTCTAACCCCCCCTCCAAGCACCCAATCCAGGTCAAAACACGACAGTTATCCAGCGCAGAGGGACCAGGAAGGGGTTTGCCAACCACGCTCCCGGGAGGCAGAGGAGCTGGGGAGGATCCAGAGGGTCAAACCAGTGGGGTGATAACCTGAGGGGACAACCCTAGGTGGAAAACTGTCCCCTCCCTGCTTTCCAAGCCCCCACCAACCCCACCACAGCCACACACTCCGGGTCAAAACACGACGTGATCCAGCACGGAGGGACCAGGAAGGGGTTTGCCAACCACGCTCCCAGGATGCAGAGGAGCTGGGGAGGATCCAGAGGGACAAACCAGTGGGGTGACAACCCGTGGGGACAACCCCAGGTGGAAAACTGTCCTCTCCCTGCTTTCTAACCCCCCCTCCAAGCACCCAATCCAGGTCAAAACACGACAGTTATCCAGCGCGGAGGGACCAGGAAGGGTTTTCTAACCACATTCCCGGGATGCAGAGGAGCTGGAAGGATCCAGAGGGACAAACCAGGAGGATGACAACCCTTGGAGACAACCCCAGGTGGAAAATTGTCCCCTCCCTGCTTTCCAACCTCCCCCCCCCTTCAAGCACCCACCAACCCCACCACAGCCACACGCTCCAGATCCAAACACTACGCTATCCAGCACGGAGGGACCAGGAAGGGCTTTCTAACCACATTCCCGGGATGCAGAGGAGCTGGGGAGGATTCAAAGGGATAAACCGGGGTGGGGGAAAGGAAAGGGGGACAACCCCAGGTGGAAAACTGTCCCCTCGCTGCTTTCCAACCCTCCCCAAACCCCTCCGACAGCTGCCCGCTCCGGGTCAAAACATGACGTTGTCCAGCACGGAGGGACCAGGAAGGGTTTTCCAACCACACTCCCGGGATGCAGAGGAGCTGGGAAGGATCCAGATGACAAATCAGGGGGGTGACCACCCGAGGGGACAACCCCAGGTGGAATATTGTCCCCTCGCTGCTTTCCAACCCCCCCCCCCCACCTCCAGCCGCCCGCCGCGGGTCCAAACGCGACAGTTACCCAGCACGGAGGGGACAGGAAAGGTTTTCCAACCACATTCCCGGGATGCAGAGGAGCTGGGAAAGATCCAGAGGGACAAACCGGGGTGGGGGGGACAACCCGAGGGGGCAAACTCTGATGGAAAATTGCCCCCTGGCTGCTTTCCAACCCCCCCTCCCCTCCAGCCGCCCGCTGCGGGTCAAAACACGGCGTTACGCAACCTGCCATAGGGACGCATCGGTGACCCCCCCACACACACACACCCCGGGGGGAAAAACTATCCTGGAGAGGGAGGGAAACTCAAAAGTCTTCCGAAAAAGAATCCCCCAGGCAAGGGGGAGGGGAGACCGGACCCGCTCCCCGAAGAAACGAGGCGGGGGAGGAAGGCTGCGGGGGTGTCCCGGCCGCCGCCACCGCCGCCCCGCAGCTCCCGGATGTTGGCGAAGCTGAGTTGAGCTTCCCGCGGGGATCTGGGGCTCTGGGGGTAAGGATTTTGAAGGGGGGAGCGCTGCTAGGGATGGAAAGCAGAGTTTTGCCTGCCCCCTACCCCCTCCTCTTCCTCCCAAGCCCTGCTGGAAGCGAACAAGGGAGAAGGAGCAAAAGCTTTGTCGGGAGCCTTACCGGGAGCGCGCAGCCAGCTTTAATCCGCCATGCAAAAAGAGAAGGGGGAGAAAGGGGAGGCCGGCAGCCGGAGGGGGTCGGGGATGGGGGCAAGGGAATTTCCGGGGGAAAGGGTTGAGGGGAATTGGGGGAGGGGGATAGGGATAGGGGAGGTTGGAAGCCGCAGGCCCAACGCACAAAAGAAAAGTTGTTGGGTTTGCCTCGCTTGGGGTTGGCAGGAGATGGTTTCCCTTTTCCCCTCCCTCTTCCCCCCGCCTCCTCCTCTCCTCCCCTTCCCCCTCCCCTCCCGCCTTCCCTTTCCTGGCTCCGGGCCACCCCCCAGCCCCGCGTCACGTTAAAGGGACCGCGGCACAGCGGAGCCGGGGCGAGGAACGGAGGACGGCGAAGAGAGAGAGCAGCGCTGGCTGCTGTCACTCCCAGCAAACAGCCTGGGGCACGGAGGGGCTGCCGCAGACCTGCTTCTCACCCTAGCAGGGTTTGGGAGGGGAGTCCATGGGGGGGGGGGGGAAGCTCAGCGCCCGCTCGCCTGCCTCCCGTTAAGCCAACCGGAACCGCAGCCCCGAAACTCCCTCTCGCCGGCGGGGAGCGGAGCCAAGCCGATGACCCCGAGGGGCTGCAGGACCCCTACCCGCTGTGGGAAGGGGAAACTGGCAGAGTCCTGACTGCGATCAGGGACCCTCCCCCCACCCCAGCTGCCTGCTGAGGAGCCAGCGGAGCCCCTCGGGAGCCATCCCCCGGGGGAGCTGCTGGGCAGCCCGCGGAGGCGCTCACGGCGGAGAAGGGGACAGAGGTGGAAGCTCAGCTGTGGAAGGAGTGAGGTGCGAGGCCCCGGCGTGGCACCTGGAAGCTTGGGCCCGCCGTGAGCGATAAACGGAACGGGACCGGAGCTCCCCGCGGATTATCCTACCGGATCCGAGGAGCGCCGCGGGGATGAGGAGCGGCCGGTTGGGCACACGGAAGCGGGCCAGAGGGAGGTGACCCCAGCAGGCTGAGCCGCGGTGGCAGCCGAAAGGTAGCCGCGGCACGCACAGGCCTTTCCCCCGCAACGCACCCAGCCGGCTGCCGGTCCGGTACCGGGACGAGGTCTTGGATCTGATTCAGTACCGAGCCTGGAGAGTCCCCCGTGGGTGTCTGGCGTGGGGCTGTCAACCCATGGCAGTACTTAGGGGCTCCTCCGAGGGCAGCGTGAGAGAGCGCTTAGCCTCATCGACACACCCCCCGCAGACAGACCCCGGCCACGGTTACCCCGAAACGGTGGCACCGAGGACGGACCCAGCCCCCGCTCCCCCCTCCCCCCCCCCAACACACACTCGAGGCCTAGGCCTAGACCCAGGCCCCTACGGTAGGCCGAGGCTTAACAACGCCAGGGCCCACTGCTGCCTTCAGCCGCGCTATCCCCGGGCCCTCCCCACTTGCCCCCGAGCCCTCCCCGGTGCCCGGGCCCTCCCTTTACCGTTACGGGGGCCGCCGCCGCCGCGATTCAAACGGCAGCGCCCGCCCCCGCCGCCTCCCCATTGGCCGGGCGCCGTCAGGTGACCGGAACAAGACTGCAAATCCCAGCGGCCCCTGCGCGCTGGGACCGCAACTCTCGCGAGAGCCGCGGGGCACGCCGGGAGGTGGTCGCCAGGGCGACGGCGGAGGGAACGAGAGAGGCGGGGCCGGGCGGGGGCAGAGGCGGTGCTCAGAGCGGGGCCCGTGAAAGTTACCGGGACGCGCCTGGAGCCCTGCGGTGAGGCGGGACAGGAGGTCCGGAGATACGGAGGGGGACTGGGGAAGGGGAAGCCGCTATGCGTAAAGTGATACGCGTGGGGCTGCGGGTCCCGGAAGGGGCTCGAGTGGTTTACAGGGGCGTAGGCCTCAAGCCCCCCAACCCCGGGTCGGGGAGAGAGCAGGGAGACTGGCGAGAGGAGCAAGGGACACGCGTGGGGCCATGGAGGGGGCTCCAGTAGCGGGTGTCTGTGTTACAGGGAGGGTTAAGGGGAGGGGGTGTCACCTGGGGGGGGGGGGTAAAGGGATACGCGTAGGGGGGGGGTCTCAGGGGGCTTGGGACCCAGGGGTGGTTGACCTCCACAGGGGCAAAGAAACGAGTAGGCCATTGAGAGTTGGGGGGGGGAAGGAGGAGGGCAGGAGGGGGCAAAGTTCAACCCCTCCAGCTCCAACTCGGGATGGGGGCCACAAAAAAGGCCTTGGGGTGGTCACAGGGGGGCTGCTGGAGGGGTTCTGGGGAGAGGGGCTCCCCTAAAGGGAGGGCCAGGCCGTGGGGAGGACAGTTTGGGGGAGGGGAGCATTCCCTCTTCACTCCCCACTCTTCAACTTCTCTTTCTGACCCCTCAGCTCTATCAAGCAGGGACCCTAACTCCCCCCCAGCCTCATGGGACCCCCAAAACTGCTGCTGGGGAGGGGGCTGCACATGAAAAAGAAGGCTCCAGGTACCGTGGGGGGGAGGCCACTCTCAAGTCAGAACAGACTCTGCCCAGCCTCTAGGAGCAAGAGGTCCCAGTAAGTCCCACTAAGCAGCTGGGAAATGAGTAGGAGGGCTCCAGGGATGACTTTGGGGATCCCCCCTCTTCCCCCAGAGGCAAAAGGAGACAAGCACTGGCTGAAGGTGGTTTTATCTACTGTGGCCAAAAAGAATCATTAAAAACCAACAAAAGAAAGGTTCCAAGAGAGAAAAATGACCTGGAGGGACTGGGGGAGGGGTGTGACAGGGTTGGGGTACAGAAGCCAGCACCCCTCCAAAAAATACCTCCCCTCCTCCTCTTGGTGTCTTGGCAAACAGTGCCAGCCCAGAGTGATGGGGAGGGATCTGGGGTGAGGTCTAAGTTGTTTGGGCCCCCCCAAAATGATGAGGAAGGAATTGGAGTGGTGTCTGTCCATGTTCTGTGGGTGTCCCCCCCCAAAAAAAATCATGAAGAAGGAACTGGGATAGAATCTGTCCAAGTTGTTGGGGCCCCCTCAAAAGGATGGGGAGGGAACTGGGGTGGTGTGTCCATGCTCAGAGGGGCCCCCCCAAAATGATGAGCAGAGAACTGGGGTGAAGTCTGTCCAAGCTCTGTGAGAGGAGGACTAAAGACCACCAACAAACCAACCCCAAAACCTTCCCTGCCCTCCACCCAAAAAAACCCCAAAGCCACCCAAAATAAAGCTTCCCCCCCCCAAAAAAAAGCCCCAAAGCCCCCCCCATCCTGCCCAGAGGACCCCCAAGGTGCTGCAGCTGCAGGTCTGGGGGGGCTCAGGGGATGCCAAACTGTACAACCAGTTCTTCTTTGGCGTCGACTCGGATCTGGGAGAGAGCACTGAAGGCATAGGCAGCTATCCGGGACACCTGCGGGGGACAAGAGCCTCCTGGGGGGCACTGATGGCCTCAGAGGGTCTGGGGGGGTAGGCACAGGACAAGAGGCTCCTTGGGGACACTGCTGGATTCAAACGGCCTGGAGGGGACACTGCTGGATTGGGGGGGCCTTGGGGGGTACAAGAGGCTCCTTGGGGACACACCCCTGGCTTCAGGTGGCCTCAGGGGCACACTGCCACCTTCAGGGGGCTCTGGGAGGGGACACACACAAGAGGCTCCTTGGGGACACTCCTGGCCTCAGGGAGCCTGGGGAGTGGGGGACAAGAGGCTCCTGGGGGACACTGATGGCCTCAGCGGGGTGACAAGAGGCTCCTTAGGGATACTGCCAGCCTCGGTGGGGGGGTCTAGGGGGACACTGATGGCCTCAAGGTGGGGGGGACACACACACAAGAGGCTCCTTGGGGACACTGCCAGCCTGGGGAGACACTGCTGCCTTCAGGGGGCCTGGGGGACACTGCTGGCACCCCCTCTGCAGTCTCTCATGGGATTTGGTTCTTCAAGACCCAGCCACAAAGCCCCAGGGGCACCACCACCCCATGGCCCTCAGCTCCACAGCTTCCCAACCCCTCCAGCCATGGGGACTCCACCACTGCCCTGGGCAGCTGCCACAGGCCTGGGCACCCCTCAAGGGGCACAAATTGTTCCTCAGGGCCAAGCTCAACCTGCCCTGCCACAACCTGAGGCCAACCCCAGGAGCTGTCCCCACTCCAAGCACCCAAGGTGCCACCTGTGACGCTGAGGGTGGAGGAACACCTCAGCTGGAGCCCCCTCCCCACGTCCCACCTCCCCCCCAAGGCCTCCCTCACCTGCTGGAGGTCTGCAAAGGGCACAGGGTCGCTGGCCAGGACTTGGTGGGGCTGGCTGGTGAGAGATGGCAGCAGGGGAAGCTTCTTCCAGTGCGTCAGGGTGGTGCTGAGCATGGCCAGGCGGGTACTGAGCAGAGCACAAGGGCCACAGCCCGGCTGGCATCGTGGCTGGGGCCTGGCACTGCCACTTCAGGGGGGTCCTGGCACCGGGGTCCCAGCACCAGTGGTTGTGGTTCTGATACTGAGGTCCCAAGCACTGAGGGGCTGGGGGCTTGATGTTGAGGTCCCACCACTGGGGTCCTGAGGGACTGATACTGGGTCTGGGGGCTTGATACTGGGGTCCCACGACTGGGGTACTGAGGGATTGATACTGGGGTTCTGAGGGATTGATACTGGGGTCCCACCACTGGGGTCCTGAGGGACTGATACTGGGTCTGGGGGCTTGATACTGGGGTCCCACGACTGGGGTTCTGAGGGATTGATACTGGGGTCCCACCACTGGGGCCCTGAGGGACTGATACTGGGTCTGGGGGCTTGATAATGGGGTCCCACCACTGGCATACTGGGGGATTGATACTGGGGTCCCACCACTGGGGTCCTGAGGGACTGATACTGGGTCTGGGGGCTTGATAATGGGGTCCCACCACTAGGGTACTGGGGGATTGATACTGGGGTCCCAACACTGGGGTCCTGAGGGATTGATACTGGGTCTGGGGTCTTGATAGGTCCTGACACTAGGGGGCTGGGGTCCCAACACCAGGGAACTGGAAGCTTGATACTAGGGCCAGGGTCCCAGCCCTGGGACACTGGAAATGAGGCTCTCAGTCCCCCTATGCCACCACCCAAGGGCCAACAGGACAAGGAGGAGACTCCTCCAGGCACCCCGACCCCAGCCCTCCTCATTCCCAGAGGCAGGAAGCTGAGGGAGCATCCAGCCCTCCACCACCAGAGCCACCTTCAGAGCCCCCCCAAGCAGGCCAGGAGGGGGGTGCAGAGGGCCGCTGGCTCCCTCCCAGCCAAGACCAAGACAGATGAGGAAGGTTGCAGCCCCGGGTGGAGCTGCAGGGCCCCACCTGTACTGCCGAGCTCTGTCCATGTACTCGTGCTGCTCCATGCCCTGGGAGTCTGCTGCTGACACATCGATGATGTTGCTGAGGAGACAGCAGGGAAGGCTTGGGAGAGAGCCTGGAGGCCACCCATGGACTGCCCCAGCACCACCAACACACAGCCCTCAGCACCACAGCTTCCCAACCCCTCCACCACTGCCCTGGGCAGCCTGCCACAGGCCTGGGCACCCCTCAAGGGGCACCAATTGCTCCTCAGGGCCAAGCTCAACCTCCCCTGACACAACCTGAGGCCATCTCCTCTTGGCCCAGCCCTCAGGAGCAGCCCTTGAGCCCCAGCTGGCTGCAAGCTGCTCTCAGGGAGCTGCAGAGAGCCACAAGCTCTCCCCTCAGCCTCCTCTGCTGCAGCCTCAACCCCCCCAGGGCCCTCAGCTGCTCCTCACAACTTCTCCACAGCCTTCTCCTCCTTCCCCACACCCCTCCTCAGCCTCCTTGCCCTGCTCTGGCCCTGCCCCAGCCCTCAAGCTCCTCCTGGCAGGGAGGGCCCAACCCTGCCCCCAGCCCTGCAGCTGTGGGCTCCCCAGTGCCCAGCCCAGGGGCACAATCCCTGCCCTGCTCCTGCTGCCCACACCATTGCTGCTGCAGCCCAGGCTGCTGCTGCCCTCCTTGCCCACCTGGGCACCCCCTGGCTCCTCTCCAGCCTCTGCCACCAAGCCTTTCCTCCCAGGCACTTCCCAGCCACTTCCCAGCCCCTCTGCCCCCAGCCTGGAGCCTTCCTGGCCTTGCTGTGCCCCAGGATCAGGTCCCAGCCCTTGCCCTTGGTGACCTCATGCCATTGCCCTCCCCTATGGCTCCAGACCCCTCTGGAGCTCCCTTCTGCCCCTCCAGCAGCTCAGCTCCCACCCAGCTTGGTGCCACCTGGCACCCTGGGGGCAGCAGAACTCCAGCAGTTGGCATTGGCCATGGTCACAGACTGCTGAGAGCCCTCCAGGGGCTGGGTTGCTGCTGGGGGAAGCCTTGCAGGGCCCTTGGAGTGCCAGCATCTGAGGTGGGTCTTGGAAGGTGACTTTTGGGGGGAAGTGGTGGCTGGAGCCCTGCTGCTCTCAACATTGTTATGCCCCAAGAGCAGCTCCCAGCCCTTAAGCCTGGCTCCACCTCATCCCCTCGGCCTCAATCCGTGGCTGCAACCTGTCCACGGCCCTGGAAGCCCCGAGGACCACCCCCGGGAGCCCCGGGGCGGGGTGGGGGGAGGGTCTCACATGGCGGTTTTGGCGAGGATGGAGGAGAGCATCGCCTGCTCGTCCGTGCGAGCCGAGGGCAGGTTGTGGTAGCTCTGCTCGGCGCCGTTCAGCGCCTTGCTGGGAGGGCTGGCCGCCGGCTCCAGCAGCCGCTTGGTCTCTTCCTCCTGGGGGCAAGCAGAGAGGAAGCTCAGCGTCCACCCCCCCGGGGAGGGAGGAGCTGCCCCTCCCTCCCCCCGCCGCTACCCCGCACCGGATCGATTTACGGTGGGACAAGCCACAGACCCCCGGGGAGGGAAGGATGGCACCGCTCCGGCACCGGCGTGCAGGGGCTGCAGACTCCCCCCCAAAACACAGCCCGGGACACCGCGGGGAGCAAGGAGGTAGCACAGACCCCCAGGGCCGGGTTGGGAGGGAGCAGCGCGGCTGCTGTCACGGTGCAGAAAGCATTCCCGAAGCCCCCGGGGAAGGGGTCACGGTTCCCGGGAGGGACACCGACCCTCCGCCGACCCCCCGCCTCTCCCCGGGACACCGACACACACACCCCCAACTCTGCCTCCCCCGGGACACCGACCCCCGACTCAGGCCGGACAACCCCGGGGGAGACCCCCGGGGGCGCCGGGAGAAGTGTCGACCCCCAGCATTAAAGCAGCGAGTCCTGGGCAGACAGAGAACAGCCCCCGGTGGGGACTCCCCCCCCCCCCGGGAACATCCCACCCCGTCCCCGGTACGGTCGCTCGCCCCCCTCCTCCTCCTCTCCGCCTCGGCACAGTCCTCCCTCTCCTCTTCCCCTTCCCCCACATCCCTTCCCCCCCCCGGTACGGTCCACCCCTCCCCCGCCGTGACAGGGACAAGCCCCCAGCCCCCGGGACTGCCCCTCGCCGGCCCCGCTGTGGCTCTCTCGGGCGTGGCACCTGGTCGGAGGCCTCAGCCTCGCTGCTGTAGCAGCAGCCCATAGCGAGGCGCAGCAGGGCCGGACCGGCCCGGGCGCGGCTGCGGTGTCCGCTAGGGGCCCGGCCGCCCCGGTCACGTGACGGGGGACGGGGCGGAACCTCCTCGTGACCTGCCATCGCGTCACGTGGGACGGTGCGACAGGGAGGGAAAGCCAATGGGTTTAAAGGGCCGCGGTCACGTGAGGAGAAGCCAATCAGCGCTCAGAAAGGCGGGAAGAGGGGAGCGGAGGGGGGGGGGGGAGAGCCGCTCGCGGGAGCGCGCGCGCGCGCGGGGAGCGTCGTCATGTGGAGGGGAGGGTGGCGCGCGGGGGTTGAGGGGAGAGGAGGGGGGGACCTCGTCACGCGGCTGGAGGCGGTGCGCGCGCGTGCAGCGGCGGTGGTCACGTGGAGGGAGGCGGAGGAGGAGAAGGAGGAGGGGGAGGACGCTGCGGCGAGCGCCGCCTGGCGACGGCGGCCACAAATAGCCTCCCGGTGCTGCTCCCCAGTGCTTCCAATGCTTCCCAGTCCTCCCCAGCGCTTCCCAGTGCTTCATAGCGCGCCCCAATGCTGCTCAGTGCTCCCACTACTCCACAGTGCTCCCACTACTCCACAGTGCTCCCAGTGCTTCCCAGTTCTCCCTCTGCTTCCAGTCCTCCCTAGTGCTCCCAGTGCATCCCACTGCCCCCAGTGCTCTCCAGTACTCAACATGCTCCCTGAGCTTCCCAGTGATTCCCAATGCTCCCAGAGCTTCCCAGTGCTCCCCACTGCTCCCAGTGTTTCCCAGAGCTCCCCAGTGCTCCCGGTGCTTCCCAGGTACTGGACCCCGTCCCCTGCCATGCAGGTAACTGCAGCCGGTACGGGACCCTGTCCCCTGCCATGCAGGTAACTGCAGCCGGTACGGGACCCTGTCCCCTGCCATGCCCGGAGCCGGTACGGGACCCTGTCCCCTGCCATGCAGGTAACTGCAGCCGGTACGGGACCCTGTCCCCTGCCATGCAGGTAACTGCAGCCGGTATGACTTAGAGAATGACACACAAGAGACTCAGTAAGTTTCTTGTATTATGCTTCTATTCTGGCGCGCCTGACACAGGTAGAATAATTTCCAAAGACCTGTGTGTATTCAGAGAGTTTTGGGCAAGCTTTTATACAAAAAGTTATCTGTCTATAATGACAGGGGTCCAGATGCTTCCTTATCTATACAAAGCTTATCTATCTAAAATAGCAGATGTATACATATCATGCAGGTGTCCTTTATCTTATACAAAAGATCATCTTGTCCAAGACTAACAGAAGTAAATCACTGAAAAATCCTGCTATTCCTTATCTATCCAAAGGCTGTCTGCCAACCCCTCTCCCCCTCCCTGCATTCCAGCATTTCAGCTAACAAGCAGAAAATTCTTATCAACTCTGTTATTCTGTTAATGAGACTTTTCTGTTCATCAGGTACAGGACCCTGTCCCCTGCCATGCAGGTAACTGCAGCCGGTACAGGACCCTGTCCCCTGCCATGCCCGGAGCCGGTACAGGACCCTGTCCCCTGCCATGCCCGGAGCCGGTACAGGACCCTGTCCCCTGCCGTGCCCGGAGCCGGTACGGGACCCTGTCCCCTGCCATGCAGGTAACTGGAGCCGGCACAGGACCCTCTCCCCTCCCATGCCAGGAGCCGGTGCAGGACCCTTTCCCCCTCCCATGCCGGTAACCGGAGCCGGTACAGGACCTTGTCCCCCTCTCTTGCCGGTAACCGGAGCCGGTGCTGGACCCTGTCCCACTCCCATGCAGGTAACCGGAGCCGGTGCAGGACCCTCTCCCCCTCCCTCGCCGGTAACCGGATCCGGTGCCCGCGACGGTGCCGGTATCGGTAGCTGAGTCGTCCCCGGGGGCTCCGCCGCCGGCTCCTGCTGCCCGCAGCCTGCGCTCAGGTAAGTGCCGCCCCACTCCCCCTGCTCCCCCCCCAAGGACCCCCGGAGCCCCCAGACCCCCGCGGGACAGCAGTTCCGGGCGGGGCTGGAGGACGGCTGTCAGTTGGCACCACCCTGGCACCACCCAGTGCCAGCGCACCGGGGACACGACCCCAGCCCCAGTCACAGGACCCCAGCCCCAGTGAGGGGATCCCAGCCCCAGGACAAGACCCCAGCCCTATGGACACGACCCCAGCCCTAGGGACAAGACTCCAGCCCCAGTCACAGGACCACGGCTCCAGGGATAGGACCCCAGCCCCAGTATGAAGACCCCAGCCCCAGGGACTCGACCCTAGCCCCTGTGAGAGGACCCCAGCCCCAAGGACAGGACCCCAGCCCCAGTATTAAGACCTCAGCCTCAGCACCAAGCCCCCAGCCCAATACAAAGCCTCCTTCCCCAAGCCTTCATACCATTACTAAGCCTCCAGCCCCAATATCAAGTCCCTAGCGCCAGTGCCAAGACCCCAGACCCAGTATCAGGACCTCAATCCCATTATGAGGACCCCAACCCCAGTATTAAGACCTCAGCCCCAGTACCAAACCCCAGCCCCAGTGACAGGACCCCAGCCCCAGTGGCAGGACTCTAGTCCCAGTAGCAAGCCCCCTCCCCATCCCAAATCCCCACTCCCACTTCCAATCCCCCTTCCTCAATTCCAAGCCCCCCTCTTTATCCCCAAGCTCCCAGCCCCTGTACCAAGCCCCCTCCCCAACCCCAATCCCCCTCTCCAATTCCAAGCCCTCTTCCCATCCCCACTCCCCCTTCCCCATCCCAAACCTCCCCTCCCTATCCCCAAGCCCCCAGCCCCAATATCAATTCCCCAGCCCCAGTGCCAGGAACCCAGCCCCAGTATCAAGCCCCCTCCCCATCCCTAATTTTCCCTCCCCATCCACAAGCCCCCAGCCCAGTACCAAGCCCCCAGCCCTGCTATCAAACCCCCCTTCCAGTTCAAATCCCCGCTCCCCAGTTCTGATCCCCTCTTCCTAACCCCAAGCCCCCAGCCCCAATATCAATTCCCCAGCCCCAGTGCCAAGCCCCCAGCCCCAATATCAATTCCCCAGCCCCAGTACCAAGCCCCCAGCCCCAATATCAATTCCCCAGCCCCAGTGCCAAGCCCCCAGCCCCGGTATCAAGCCCCTTCCCCATCCCCAATCGCCCTTCCCCAATCCCAATCCCCCCTCCCTATCCCCAATCCCCCCTCCCTATCCCCAAGCCCCCAGCCCCAGTACCAAGCCCCCAGCCCCAGTACCAAGCCCCCAGCCCCAGTATCAATTCCCCAGCCCCAGTACCAAGCCCCCAGCCCCAGTATCAATTCCCCAGCCCCAGTACCCCCTCCAGCCCCAGTACCAAGCCCCCAGCCCCAGTATCAATTCCCCAGCCCCAGTACCAAGCCCCAGCCCCAGTATATCAATTCCCCAGCCCCAGTACCAAGCCCCCAGCCCCAGTATCAATTCCCCAGCCCCAGTACCAAGCCTCCAGCCCCAGTATCAATTCCCCAGCCCCAGTACCAAGCCCCCAGCCCCAGTATCAATTCCCCAGCCCCAGTACCAAGCCTCCAGCCCCAGTATCAATTCCCCAGCCCCAGTACCAAGCCTCCAGCCCCAGTATCAATTCCCCAGCCCCAGTACCAAGCCCCAGCCCCTGTATCAATTCCCCAGCCCCTACCAAGCCTCCAGCCCCCAATCCCCAATGCCAATCCCTGTGTCAAGCCCCTTCCCCAATCCCAATCCCCCCTCCCCATCCCCAATCCCAATCCCCCTCCCCATCCCCAATCCCCCTTCCCCAATTCCAAGCCCCCTCTCCCCCATCCCCCAAGCCCTCCTCCTCCCTCTCCTCCTGCCCCCCATATCTCCCCAGGCATGGTGTCCGCCGCCCTCGCCTTGGCCTTCCTCCCCTTCCTCCTCACCCTCCTGCTGCGCTACCGCCACCACCTGCTGCTGCTGCTGTGGGGGGTGGCGCTGGGCTGGCTGCGGGACCGCCTGAGCCGGGTGCCCCGGGAGCAGCGGGCATTCCAGTTCCTGCTGGCACACGCCGTGCCCGGCGACCCCCGCCACATCCTGCGCACCTTCGACCTCTGGTGCCAGCGCCGGGAGCACCTCAGCTGCGTGGGGCCGGTCAAGGGTCAGCCTCCGGGGACCACCAACCTCCGCCCCCCAAAACCCCCTCCCCCACAACCCCTTGTGGCGAGCTGGGGGGAAATGGGGAGGGAAGGAGGGTGATGGGCACGGGATGCCTGGCATGGTTGGGGCATCGTCAGTGGAGTTGGGGCAGTGCCAGGGTAGCTTAAGCATCGTTGGGCATGGGCATGGTGCCGGGGGTATGGCCCCTGGAGTGCCTGGCAGGGTTGGAGCATTGTCAGTAGAGCTGGGGCAGTGCCAGTGTGGTTGGGGCACTGCCAGCGGAGATGGAGAGTGGTTGACAAGGGCATGGTACCTGGGACAGCTGGCATGGTTGGGACATCACCAGTGCAGATGGCATGGGCATGGTGGCATGGCCCTGGGATGCTTGGCATGGTTGGAGCATCATTGGTGGAGATGAGGCAGTGCCAGGGTAGCTTGAGCATCGTTGGCATAGGGCTGGGGTATGGCCCCTGCGGTACCTGGTATGGTTTGGGCATCAGCAGTGGCATGGGCATGGTGCTGGGATATGGCCCCTGGGGTACCTGGCATGGTTGGGGCATCACCAGTGGAGATGGAGCAGCCTTGGCATGGGCATGGTGCTGGGATATGGCCCCTGGGATGCCCGGCATGGTTGGGGCATCACCAGTGGAGATGGAGCAGCCTTGGCATGGGCATGGTGCTGAGTATGGCCCCTGGGGTGCCTGGTATGGTTTGGGCATCAGCAGTGGCATGGGCATGGCCCCTGGGGTACCTGGTGGTATGGTTTGGGCATCAGCAGTGGCATGAGCATGGTGCTGGGTATGGCCCCTGGGGTGCCTGGTATGGTTTGGGCATCAGCAGTGGCATGAGCATGGTGCTGGGATATGGCTCCTGGGGTACCTGGCATGGTTTGGGCATCAGCAGTGGCATGAGCATGGTGCTGGGATATGGCCCCTGGGATGCCTGGCACGGTTGGGGCATCACCAGTGGAGATGGAGCAGCCTTGGCATGGGCATGGTGCTGGGGTATGGCCCCTGGGATGCCTGGCACAGTTGGGGCATCACCAGTGGAGTTGGGGCACTGCCAGTGGAGATGGAGCATCGTTGGCATGGGCATGGTACCTGGAACACCTGGCATGCTTGGAACATCACCAATGCAGATGGCATGGTGGCATGGCCCTGGGATGCCTGGCACAGTTGGGGCATTTTCAGGAGCATGGTGCTGGGGTATGGCACTAGAGTGCCTGGCACAGGTGGGGCATTGTCAGTGGAGTTGGAGTTCCACTGGTGTAAATGGAGCATGGTTGGCATGGGCACCACTGGTATGGCTGTGGCACCATTGCTGGAGCCACAGAACCATCAGCACTGTCCCGGCACTGTTGGTATGGCCATAGCACCAATTGCTGTGGCCATGGCACCATCAGCACTGCCCTGGCACCATTGCTGTGGCCATGGCACCATCAGCTCTGCCCTGGCACCACTGGCATGGCTATGGCACCATTGTTGTGGCCATGGCACCATCAGCACTGCCCTGGCACCATTGTTGTCGCCATGGCACCACTGGCATGGCTATGGCACCATTGCTGTGGCCATGGCACCATTAGCACTGCCCTGGCACCATTGTTGTGGCCATGGTACCTCTGGCATGGCTATGGCACCATTAGCACTGTCCTGGCACCATTGGCACAGCTGTGGCACCATTGTTGTGGCCATGGCACCATGAGCACTGCCCTGGCACCACTGACATGGCCATGGCACCACTGGCATGGCTATGGCACCATTGCTGTGGCCATGGCACCATGAGCACTGCCCTGGCACCATTGGCATGGCTATGGCACCATTGCTGTGGCCATGGCACCATGAGCACTGCCCTAGCACCATTGGCATGGCCATGGCACCATTGCTGTGGCCATGGCACCATCAGCACTGTCCTGGCCCCACTGGCATGGCTATGGCACCACTGTTGTGGCTATGGCACCATGAGCACTGCCCTGGCACCATTGGCGTGGCTATGGCACCATTGCTGTGGCCGCAGCACCATCAGCACTGTCCTGGCACGGCTATGGCACCACTGTTGTGGCCATGGCACCATCAGCACCGCCCTGGCACTGCTGGGACAGCCATGGCACCATTGCTGCGGCCATGGCACCACTGGCACAGCTGTGGCCCCATTGCTGTGGCCATGGCACCGTCAGCACCACCCTGGCATCATTGGTACAGCCATGGTACCACTGCTGTGGCCACGGCCTGGCTGGCAGGGTCGTGGCACTCCTCCTCTCCCCAAGCTGGGGGGGGCACCAGGCGGGTGCCAGCCTCTGCTGGGCACCTGCAGGGCACTGAGGTGGTCTCCGTCCGGCGCAGGTCGCATCGTGGAGAGGCTGCTGGCAGAGAGGGCGCCGCTGAGGCTGCTGGAGCTGGGCACCTACTGCGGCTATGCCACCGTGCTGCTGGCACAGGGCATGCCCCCCGGTGCCAGGCTCTACAGCGTGGAGCTGAACCCGCAGCACGCCGCCGTGGCGGAGAAGGTCCTGAGGCTGGCTGGCATCGACGAGCAGAGGGTGAGGAGGGCGCACGATGGGACGGGGCGGGGATGAGGTAGAGGATGGGATGGGAGAGGGTGGGAACGGCCCGGGACACCAGCAGCCCCTCCTCGCAGCGCCCCCCTGTGGCCAGCTGGGAGACTGGTTCCCCTTCCCCCCCGCAGGTGGAGCTGCTGGTGGGGCCCTCGGAGGAGGTGATCCCCAAGCTGAGGCAGAGGCAGGGGCTGCTGCAGCTGGACTTCGTCTTCATGGACCACTGGAAGAGCTGCTACCTGCGGGACCTGCAGCTGCTGGAGAGCCTCCAGATGCTGGCCCCGGGGGCCACCGTCCTGGCCGACAACGTCCTCTTCCCCGGGGCCCCTCACTTCCTGCAGTACGCCAAGAGCTGCGGCAAGTACCGCTGCAGGGTGCACAGGGCCAGCCTCGAGTACTTCGAGGCCATCCCGGACGGCGTCGCAGAGCTCTGCTACCTTGGTGCCCCCTGAGCCACTGCCCCCGGGCAGGGCACCCAGCCCCGGAGCCACCCAGCCCCGGAGCCACTGCCCCCGGGCAGAGCACCCAGCCCCGGAGCCACTGCCCCCGGGCAGAGCACCCAGCCCCAAACATGGCTGTGGAAGGAGACTGGAGGCTGCTGTGGTTTGTGGTGGGGAAGAGAGGAGAGTGAGGGCAGGGCAGAGCTGGGGTGGGGGAAGACCACCCCTCAGTCCTGGCTTGGTCAGAGGAAGGAGGCCATGGAGGGCACCTTCAGCCAGCCTGCTGGCAGCCCAAGAGGGAGTGCCAGGCCTGGCCAGGGTGGGAAGCTCCTGGAGGCCAAGCAGGGCAAGGGCAGGGTCCTGCCCCTGGGCAGGGACAACCTCCTGCAGCAGCACAGGCCAGCGGGGAGCAGCTGCCAGGAGAAGGAGCTGGGGGTGCTGGGTGAGCACACGGAGGTGCCCAGCAGCCAGCAAGGTGCCCTGGGGGAGGCCAAAGGTGCCCTGGGGGGGCATGGAGCAGAGTGTGGGCAGCAGCAGGGGCAGGGAGGTTCTGCTGCCCCTCTGCTCTGCCCTGGAGAGGCCACAGCTGCAGGGCTGGGGCCAGGGCTGGGCTGCCCAGGGCAGAGCCTGGGAAGTGCTGGAGAGAGTCCAGGGGAGGCTGGGGAGAGGCTGAGGGCCAGGGGAGGACAACAAAGGTGGGGAAGGGTCTGGGGAAGGAGGGGAAGGGTCTGGGGAAGTTGTGAGGAGCAGCTGAGGGCCCTGGGGGCTGCTGAGGCTGGAGCAGAGCAGCCCCAGAGGGGAGCTGAGCAATGCTCAGCAAGAGCTCAAGGAGCTGTGGGGGGCAAGAGCCTGGGGCTGGCGTCTGCTGAGTGCTGCCCAGGGCTCAAGGGGCAGGCAGGAGGTGCCAGCAGGAGCAACTTGTTTGGGGTGAGGCTGCTGGAGAGGCCTGGAGCAGGCTGCCCAGAGAGGTTGTGGAGAGCTTCCAACCTCCCCTAGTGCCATGGTGCCCCTGGGGCAAAGTGCTGGGGGTGCCCCTGGCCTGGGTGGGCTCCAGAGCTCCCTTCCCACCCCTCTGGGGTTCCATGGTCCAGGGTCTGCACCTCCCCCCCCCTAATTTTGGGCTCTTTTCCTGAAAACTCAGAAGTTTATTAGAAAAGTCTGCAGTGCTACCCAGTGCCAACCTCTCCACCCCTTCTCCAGCTCCCCTCTGTACCCTACCAGGGCAGAAGCTTCACCAAACCTCCACCTCTGCTGCCAGCAGGGTGCTGGGGGAAGGATCTTGCTCCTCCCCCCCCCACCCCCAGCTTCAGCTGTGCTGTGGTCCTAGCAGAATCAGATCATCCACTGGTCCTGATCCTGCTCTGCCCCTTCCATGTCCACCTGGGAGGAGGAAGAAGACAACACAAACAGCTGAGTCCTGGGGGCTGCTGGTGTGCCAAGGCCCTGGGGGTGGTGGCTGCAGCCCTGCACCTCGGTGCCAGGAGGAGCTTGAGGGCTGGGGCAGGGCCAGAGCAGGGCAAGGAAGCTGGGGAGGGGTGTGGGGAAGGAGGAGAAGGCTGTGGAGAAGTTGTGAGGAGCAGCTGAGGGCGCTGCGGGGGTTGAGGCTGCAGCAGAGGAGGCTGAGGGGAGACCTGCTGCAGCCCTGGGCCTCACCTCATTGATCTCCCCATCGTCAGGGGACTCATTGTAGTCATTCATCTCATCCATGTCCTGCATGTCCTCATCATCCTCAGAGTCCTCCTCGCTGTCCTCATCATCTTCATCGTCCTCCTCCTCCTCCTCGTCGTAGTGCTGCGGGCAACAGAGCTCCAGCAACCCCTCCCCCACCACCAAGTCACCTCCCACTGGGGGAGGGGGAGCTGAGGACCACCCCCCAAAACCCACCTCAGATGCTGGCTTCCCGATGGGCACCAGGTTGTTGTCTTTCTCTGCTATGCTCTGGAGCTTTGGGAAGGAAAGAGGTTGGCTGAGGACACCTCCAAGGGCCCTGCAAGGCTTCCCCCAGCAGCAACCCAGCCCCTGGAGGGCTCTCAGCAGTCCCTGACTGTGCCAATGCCAACTGCTGGAGTTCTGCTGCCCCCAGGGTGCCAGGTGGCACCAAGCTGGGTGGGAGCTGAGCTGCTGGAGGGGCAGGAGGGAGCTCCAGAGGGGTCTGGAGCCATGGGGGAGGGCAATGGCATGAGGTCACCAAGGGCAAGGGCTGGGACCTGACCCTGGGGCACAGCAGCCCCAGGAAGGCTCCAGGCTGGGGGCAGAGGGGCTGGGAAGTGGCTGGGAGGCAAAGGCCCTGGGGGGTTGGTGTCAGCAGCTAGAGAGGAGGCAGGGGGTGCCCAGGTGGGCAAGGAGGGCAGCAGCAGCCTGGGCTGGAGCAGCAATGGTGTGGGCAGCAGGAGCAGGGCAGGGATTGTGCCCCTGGGCTGGGCACTGGGGAGCCCACAGCTGCAAGCCTGGGGGCAGGGTTGGGACCTCCCTGCCAGGAGGAGCTTGAGGGCTGGGGCAGGGCCAGGGCAGGGCAAGGAAGCTGGGGAGGGGTGTGGGGAAGGAGGAGAAGGCTGTGGAGAAGTTGTGAGGAGCAGCTGAGGGCCCTGGGGGGGTTGAGGCTGCAGCAGAGGAGGCTGAGGGGAGAGCTTGTGGCTCTCTGCAGCTCCCTGAGAGCAGCTTGCAGCCAGCTGGGGCTCAAGGGCTGCTCCTGAGGGCTGGGCCAAGAGGAGATGGCCTCAGGTTGTGGCAGGGGAGGTTGAGCTTGGCCCTGAGGAGCAATTGGTGCCCCTTGAGGGGTGCCCAGGGCAGTGGTGGAGTCCCCATGGCTGGATCTGTGGTGCTGAGGGCCATGGGGGAGTGGTGCTTGGACTCCCATCAGCCTCAAGGTCTTCTCCAACCCATCCCAGGACTCTGCTCCACCAAGCTGCTCAATCCCCACAGCTAATTCAAGCTTAATTAAAACCCTCCTGCACCTCTCACCCTCAGGCACTCAGCAGCTCTCCTGGCTGCTGGGGGATTTAATTAATTAATTAATTAATCAATCAATTACCCTCATTAACTAACTGGCTCTAATTACTGTGCAGCTTTCATCCAGGAGAGCTTTCCTCTCCCCAGACCCAACGGCTGCTCCTGGCACCAAACCCAGGGGGCACTGGGCTCTGGCCTCCCCCATCCATCATTAGGGGAGGTTCATTAATTAATTCATTAGAGGTTGGGCTTAAGCAGCAGCTCTTTAAGTAAGCCTTCTCCCACAGCTACCCCTAGCAGTGGGACCCCTTCCACACCCAGTGTCCAACTCCCCCCAGCCTCGGGACCCTTTCCAGGCCCACGGCCCCCCGCCCCATCACCGCCCCCGGAGCCCACCCAACCCCGGTACCCCCCTGCCCCCCGCCCCATCACCGCCCCGGAGCCCACCCAACCCCGGTACCCCCCTACCCCCGGCCCCTACACTGCCCCCGGAGCCCACCCAACCCCGGTACCCCCCTACCCCCGGCCCCTACACCGCCCCCGGAGCCCACCCAACCCCGGTACCCCCTGCCCCCGCCCCTACACCGCCCCGGAGCCCACCCAACCCCAGTAACCCCCTGCCCAGGCCCCATCACCACCCCGGAGCCCACCCAACCCCAGTAACGCCCCTGCTCCAGGCCCCATCACCACGGCCCCAGAGCCCACCCAACCCCGGTACCCCGCTGCCCCCGGCCCCTCCACCGGCCCCAGAGCCCACCCAACCCCGGTACGCCGCTGCTCCCGGCCCCTACACGGCCACCAGAGCCCACCCAACCCCGGTACGCTGCTCCCGGCTACACGGCCACCAGAGCCCCTACACGGCCACCAGAGCCCACCCAACCCCGGTACGCCGCTGCTCCCGGCCCCTACACGGCCACCAGAGCCCACCCAACCCCGGTACGCCGCTGCTCCGGGCCCCTACACGGCCACCAGAGCCCACCCAACCCCGGTACCCCGCTGCCCCCGGCCCCTCCACCGGCCCCGGGGCCCACCCAGGCCTGGTGCTGCTGCTCCTGCTGCTGCAGCTCGGTCTCATCCACGCAAGGCCGATCAAGGTTGAACCACAGGGACTCGGTAACGCGGGGCAGCAGCGAAGGGAACAGCGTGGACATAGTGAAGCAGCCGGGCCGGCCGCGGGCGGCCGCGTCCCGGAAGTGGAAACCTCCCGCACCGGAAGCTGCTGGGTGTCCCTCCTGCGCATGCGCAAAGGAAGTGCTGCGGCCGCGCCCGCCGCAGGGGGCGTGATTATGCTGGGAGGGGGCGGGTAATGGGCGTGGTTAGTGATGATTGACAACTGCGGCGGCTCCCCGCCCCGAAGCGAGTCCGAGCCGGGGGAAGCGGCCCCGGCAGGGGATTTGGGACACCCCTCGGGTGTCTGTGACCCACCGAGGGGGATTTGGGACCCCCCCGTAGGGTATCTGAGACCCCTCCACGGGTGTCTGTGACCCACGGGGAGATATTTCGGACCCCTCCTAGGATATCTGAGCCCCCCCCCCCCCGGATGTCTATGACCCACGGAGGAGTATTTGTGACCCGTGGTGGTCATCTGGGACCCCCATGGGATATCTGAGACACCCCCACGGGTGTCTATGACCCACGGGAGAATATCTGGATCCCTATAGGATATCTGAACCCCCCCTGCCTCGGGTGTCTATGACCCACGGGGAGGTATTTCTGACCCCTCCTAGGATATCTGAGACCCCCCGGGTGTCTCTGACCCACGGGAGAATATTTGGATCCCCATAGAATATCTGAGATGCCCCCACGGGTGTCTATGACCCACGGAGGGGTATTTGTGACCCATGGTGGTCAGCTGGGAGCCTCTCCCGAGATATCTGAGACGCCCCCACGGATGTCTATGACCCACGGGGGAATATCTGGATCCCTATAGGATATCTGAGACGCCCCCACGGGTGTCTATGACCCACGGAGGGGTATTTGTGACCCATGGTGGTCAGCTGGGATCCCCTCCCGAGATATCTGAGACGCCCCCACGGGTGTCTATGACCCACGGAGGAGTATTTGTGACCCATGGTGGTCATCTGGGACCCCCATGGGATATCTGAGACGCCCCCACGGATGTCTATGACCCACGGGGGAATATTTGGATCCCTATAGGATATCCGAGACCCCCCCACGGGTGTCTCTGACCCACGAGAGGTATTTATGACCTGGGGGGGGGTCACCCCTTTCCCCCTAGCACATCCTTCCCCCTCTCAGTTCAAGCAGCGCCATGGACCCTCCCCCCTGTCCCACTCTCCCTTCCCAATTCCCTCCTCCCCCAAACTGGGAGGGAGGGGGGGAAAAAAAACACCCACGAGTGGATTTTGGCTGCTGCTGGCCCCCACCCGGCGCCAGGCAGACTGGGATGGGACTGGGGGGGGACGGGGACACCGAAGTGGGAGGGGGGAGAAGGGCGGGGGGAGGGGGATGACCTTTGGTAACCCCTACCCCGCCCCGGTGCCACCCAGAGCTCCTCCCAGGCTGGGGAAAGAGGCAGAAGCGGCCACCGGTGCTCCCAGTGCGGTGCCAGAGCTGCTGCCAGCTCGGTGCCAGAGCTGCTCCCAGTTTGGTGCCAGCTCTGGTTCCGGTTCGGTGCCAGCTCTGCTCTCACGTAGGTGCCAGAGTTGCTGCCAGCTCTGCTCCCAGTCCGGTGCCAGCTCTGCTCCCAGTTCGGTGCCAGCCCTGCCCTGGTGTCACTGGTGCCCCCCACGTGCCATGAGGGAGGACTTTGTCCCCAGGGTGCCTCGCTCCAGCTCCACCAGCTCGGCTCTGAGGGCTTGCAAAGGTTGCTGGCAGGGGAGATGGTGACCAGGAGGCTCCTCCTGGGGGTCCTGCTGTGGGTGGGCGCTGCCAGGGCGGCGAGGGACAGCCTGACCAACGTCTGCATGGATGCCACCCACCACAAGAAGGAGCCCGGGCCCGAGGGGGAGCTCTACGGGCAGGTAAGGAGGTAAGGTCCTGGGACACCACCCCGGGCTGGTGGCATGGGGAGTGGGGGGTGACACAGCAGGGTGTGCCCCAGGGAGACCCTCGTGGAGACCCTCGTGGCCCCCCTGAACCCACTCACAGCCAGCCTTAGAGACCCTTCCCATCCCTTGAGGACCACCCCCATGGGGACCACCCCATGGTGGGTCTCAAACCTCTCTAAATCTGCTCACAGCCACCCATGGGGACCCCTCCCATCCCTTGAGGACCACCCCCATGGAGACCCTCATGCCCACCCTCAACCCACTCACAACCACCCCTAGAGACCTCCTCATCCTTTGAGGACTCCCCCCCATGGTGAATCTCAACTCCCCCTAGACCTGCTCACAGCCACCCATGGAGACCCTTCCCCTCCCTTGAGGACCCCCCCCGGTGAACCTCAAGCCCTTGAGACCCTTCCCCTCCCTTGAAGACCACCCCCTGGTGAACCTCAAGCCCTAGAGACCCTTCCCCTCCCTTGAAGACCACCCCCTAGTGAACCTCAAGCCCTAGAGACCCTTCCCCTCCCTTGAAGACCACCCCCTGGTGAACCTCAAGCCCTTGAGACCCTTCCCCTCCTTTGAGGACCCCCCCATGGTGAACCTCAAGCCCTTGAGACCCTTCCCCTCCCTTGAGGACCACCCTCTGGTGAACCTCAAGCCCTAGAGACCCTTCCCCTCCCTTGAGGACCACCCTCTGATGAACCTCAAGCCCTAGAGACCCTTCCCTCCCTTGGGGCCCCCTCCCCCCCCGTGGTGCCCACTACCCCTCCCCTCCTCCGCGGTGCCCCTGGCTGAGCTTTGCCCGCCCCGGGGGGCAGTGTGCCCTGTGGAAGGACAATGCCTGCTGCACGGCCAACACCAGCCAGGAAGCCCACCAGGACCAGTCCTACCTCTACAGCTTCAACTGGGACCACTGTGGGGTGATGCCCCCCAAGTGCAAGCGGCACTTCATCCAGGACACCTGCCTCTATGAGTGCTCCCCCAACCTGGGGCCGTGGATCGACCAGGTGGGTGCTGAGCCCCCTCCCCCAGCACCCTCCCAGCCAAGCCTGGGGCAGGCTGGGCCAGAGGGGCAGGCAGGGATGGGGGGGGGTGGGAAATGGTGGAAGGGAATTGGAGGACCCTGGAATGAGTCAGAGGATCCTGGGATCCTAGAGACATAGAATCCCTAAGTCATAGGATCCTCAAATCCTGGAATCAGAGACCCCTGGAGTCCTGGAATCATAGAAGCCAAGAATCCTAGAGTCCTGGAACCCTAGACTCCTGGAATCCTAGAACCCTAGAATTCTGGAATCATAGAATCCTAGAGTCCTGGAATCATGGAATCCTAGATCCCTGGAACCATAGCATCCTGGAATCCTAGAATCCTGGGATCCTGGATTCATAGAGTCCTGCAATCACAGAACCCTAGAATCCTGGAATCCTGGAACCCTAGAATCCTGGAATCCTGGAACCCTAGAATCCTGGAATCCTGGGATCCTGGATTCATAGAGTCCTGCAATCACAGAACCCTGGAATCCTGGAACCCTAGAATCCTGGATTCATAGAACCCTGGAATCCTGGAACTTTAGAATCCTAGCATCATAGAATCCTAGAGTCCTGGAACCCTAGAACCCTGGAATCCTGGAACCCTAGAGTCCTGCAATCACAGAACCCTGGAACCCTGGAATCCTGGAACTTTAGAATCCTAGCATCATAGAATCCTAGAGTCCTGGAACCCTGGAATCCTAGAACCCTGGAATAGAATAGAATAGAATAGAATAGAATAGAATAGAATAGAATAGAATAGAATAGAATAGACCAGACCAGACCAGGTTGGAAAAGACCTTTGAGATCATTGAGTCCAACCTATCCCCCAACACCATCTCATCAACTAACCCATGGCACCAGGCTCCCCATCCAGTCTCTTTCTAAGCACCTCCAGGGATGGGGACTCCACCACCTCCCTGAGCAGCACATCCCTATGGCCAATCTCTCTTGCTGGGAAGAACTTTCTCCGCACCTCCAGCCTAAACCTCCCCTGGCACAGCTTGAGACTGTGTCCTCTTGTTCTGGTGCTGGCTGCCTGGCAGAAGAGACCAACCCCCAGCTGGCTACAGCCTCCCCTCAGGGAGTTGTAGAGAGCAATGAGGTCTCCCCTGAGCCTCCTCCTCTCCAGGCTAAGCAAGCCCAGCTCCCTCAGCCTCTCCTCACAGGGCTGTGCTCCAGACCCCTCCCCAGCTTTGTTGCCCTTCTCTGGACACCTTCCAGCATCTCAATGTCCTTCTTAACCTGAGGGGCCCAGAACTGGATACAGTACTCAAGGTGTGGCCTAACCAGTGCTGAGTACAGGGCAGGATGACCTCCCTGCTCCTGCTGGTCACACTGTTCCCTGGAATCATAGGGTTCTGGAATCCTAGCATCATAGAATCTTAGAGTCACAGAATCCTCAAATCCTTGAATCCTAGAACCCTGGAACCCTAGAATCCTGGAATCATAGAATCCTAGAGTCCTGGAATCATAGAACCCTGGCATCATAGAATCTTAGAACCATAGAAACCTAGAACCCTAGAGTCCTGGAGTCCTAGAATCACAGAATCCTGGGATCCTAGAGCTCTAGAATCCTCAAATCCAGAATCCTGGAGCCATAGAATCCCAGAACCATAGACTCCCAGAGTCCTAGAATCCTAGAATCATGGAATGATAGAATCCCAGGGTTATAGAAGCACAGACACACAGAATTGTCAGGGTTGGAAGGGACCTCAAGGCTCAGCCAGTCCCAAGCCCCCTGCCATGAGCAAGGGACACCTCACACCACAACAGGCTGCTCACAGCCACCTCCAGCCTGGCCTTCAACACCTCCAGGGATGAGGCTTCCACCACCTCCCTGGGCAACCTGTGCCAGGCTCTCACCACCCTCATGGGGAAGAGCTTCTTCCTCACATCCAATCTGAGTCTCCCCACTTCTAGTTCTGCTCCATCCCCCCCAGTCCTATCCCTCCCTGACACCCTCAAAAGTCCCTCCCCAGCTTTCCTGTAGCCCCCTGCAGATCCTGGAAGGCCACAAGAAGGTCTCCTGGGAGCCTTCTCTGGTTGCCCAGGAGCCAGCAGTGTGCTCTGGTGGCCAAGAAGGCCAAGGGCAGCCTAGGGTGGAGTGGAAGGGCTACCTGGGGAGTAGGTCAGAGAGGTTCTCCACCCCCTGTGCTCTGCCCTGCTGAGGCTGCATCTGGAATCTTGTGTCCAGTTCTGGGCCCCTCCGGTCAGGAGGGGCAGGGAGCAGCTGGGCAGAGGCCAAGGGAGAGCCAGGAGAATGATTTGGGCACTTGAGCATCTCCCCTGGGGAGAGAGGCTGAGAGCCCTGGGGCTGTTTGCTCCAGCTCTGGGGCCCTCAGGTCAGGAAGGACCTCAGGGAACTGCTGGAGAGTCCAGCACAGAGCCACAGAGATGATGAAGGCAGTGGAAGATCTTCCTCAGGAGGAGAGCCTGAGGGAGCTGAGGCCTTGGAGCTTGGAGAGGAGGAGCCTGAGAGGTGACCTCCTTCATGATGATGAAGATGGGCAGGGGCAGTGCCCAGAGGCTGCAGCCAGGCTCTGCTCAGTGCTGCCCAATGCCAGCCCAAGGGGCAGGGGGGGAAGCTGAGGCAGAGGGAGGTCCATGGGAACAGGAGGAAGGATTTTGTCCCTGTGGGGGTGGAGCAGGCTGCCCGGGGGGGGCTGTGGAGTCTCCTTCTGTGGAGATATTCAACCACCCCCCAGCTGCCTTCCTGGGTGCCCTGCCTAGTGAGGGGGGAATTGGGCTGGGGGGGGGGGTTCACAGAGGTCCCTTGCAGCCCCTGGCATCGATTCTGTGATTGATCCCTTGAATGCCACCCTCACTGGGATCAACTGGGTGCCAGGTGGGTGGGTTCTGCCCTCTCCTGCCAGGCTGACAGCAGCTGGAGGAAGGAGAGGATCCTCCATGTGCCGCTGTGCCGGGAGGACTGCGAGCAGTGGTGGGAGGACTGCCAGGAGGCTCTCACCTGCAAGGTCAACTGGCACAAGGGCTGGAACTGGACCTCAGGTCAGTGCTGGGGGCACCACCAGGGCTGGGCTGGGCTGGAGGCTCCTGGGGGGAGGCTGTGGGCAGGTGGAGAAGTGGTCCCCACCCTATGGGGGATCTGGGCACCCAGCCAGGGCATCTGGGATGCTTCTGGTGGGCATCCAGGATGCTTCTGGTGGGCATCTGGGACCGGTTTGTTTGCCCACCATGGGTCACCAGCGTTGCAGCCTCCTAGGGGTCTCCAGCCCCATGGAGAGGTGACCCCAGTGGGGGATCTGCTCCCAGCCAGGGCATCTGGGACGCTTCTGGTGGGCATCTGGGACCAGTTTGGTTGCCCACTATGGGTCACCATGGAGTGGGAGGGGTCTCCATGGGTGGCTGTGAGAGGGTTGAGTGGGCACCCTGAGGGTCTCCATGGGGTGGTCTCCTTGGGGTGTTCCTCAAGGGATGGGAAGGGTCTCTGTGGGTGGCTGTAAGGAGGTCTGAGGGGGCTTGAGGCTCACCATGGGGTGGTCCTCAAGGGATGGGAGGGTCTCCAGGGGTGGCTGTGAGCAGGTCTAAGGGGGGCTGAGGTTCACCATGGGGTGGTCCTCAAGGCATGGGAGGGTCTCCATGGGTGGCTGTGAGCTGGTCTAAGGGGGGGCTGAGGTTCACCACGGGGTGGTCCTCAAGGGATGGGAGGGTCTCCATGGGTGGCTGTGAGTGGGTTGAGGGTGGACCTGAGGGTCTCTGTGGGGTGGTCCTCAAGGGATGGGAAGGGTCTCTGTGGGTGGCTGTAAGGAGGTCTGAGGGGGCTTGAGGTTCACCATGGGATTGTCCTCAAGGGATGGGAGGGTCTCCATGCATGGCTATGAGAGAGTTGAGTGGGCACCCTGAGGGTCTCCGTGGGGTGGTCTCCTTGGGGTGTTCCTCAAGGGATGGGAAGGGTCTCTGTGGGTGGCTGTAAGGAGGTCTGAGGGGGCTTGAGGTTCACCATGGGGTGGTCTTCAAGGCATGGGAGGGTTGAGGGTGGACACGAGGGTCTCTGTGGGGTGGTCTTCAAGGGATGGGATGGGTCTCCATGGGTGGCTGTGAGCAGATCTAGGGGGGGCTGATGTTCACCATGGGGTGGTCCTCAAGGGATGGGAAGGGTCTCCAGGGGTGGCTGTGAGTGGGTTGAGGGTGGACCTGAGGGTCTCCATGGGGTGGTCCTCAAGAGACAGGAAGGGTCTCCAGGGGTGGCTGTGAGTGGGTTGAGGGTGGACCTGAGGGTCTCCATGGGGTGGTCC
Source organism: Melanerpes aurifrons (assembly GCA_011125475.1). NCBI lineage: Eukaryota > Metazoa > Chordata > Aves > Piciformes > Picidae > Melanerpes > Melanerpes aurifrons. The sequence continues at coordinate 168,715 of WWNC01000150.1, forward strand.
TCAAGAGACAGGAAGGGTCTCCAGGGGTGGCTGTGAGTGGGTTGAGGGTGGACACGAGGGTCTCCATGGGGTGGTCCTCAAGAGACAGGAAGGGTCTCCATGGGTGGCTGTGAGTGGGTTGAGGGTGGACCTGAGGGTCTCCATGGGGTGGTCCTCAAGGGATGGGAAGGGTCTCCATGGGTGGCTGAGTGGGTTGAGGGTGGACACGAGGGTCTCCGTGGGGTGGTCCTCATGGAATGGGGGGGTGGGTGTCTCCATGGGTGGCTGTGAGCAGGCCAGGGGGGGCTCGAACTGCGCCCTGGGGTGTTCCTCCTGGGGGTGGAGGTCTCCCCCACGAGCTGCCTTGCTCTCCCCACGCCGCAGCAGGCTGAGCCCCTCCTAACCCTCCCCCTCCCCTCTCCCCACGCCGCCTCCCTCTGGCCCCGTCCTGACCTTCTCTCCTCTCCTGCCCCCCCAGGCACCAACCAGTGTCCCCAGGGCTCCATGTGCCAGAAGTTCAGGTTCGTGTTCCCCACCCCAGCCAGGCTGTGTGAGGACATCTGGACCCAGTCCTACCAGTGGAGCCCTCACCATCGGGGCAGCGGCCGCTGCATCCAGATGTGGTTCGACCCCGCCCAGGGCAACCCCAACGTGGCCGTGGCGCAGTTCTATGCCAACGCTGCTGCCCCCCCAGGCCCCCCCACGGGCCTCCCCCTCGCCTTGGGGGGCCTCCTGCTGCTGCCCACCACCGGCGTGCTGCTCCTCTCCTGACCTGGAGGTTGCCGTGGCCATGCTCGATGCAACCCTGGAGACCACCCTGTGGAGACCCTCCTGATCCCTCTCAACCCATGGACCCCTTCCCAGCCCTTGAGGACCACCCCATGGAGACCCTCCTGATCCCTCTCAACCCATGGACCCCTTCCCAGCCCTTGAGGACCACCCCATGGAGACCCTCATGACCCCTCTCAACCCCCCCATGGAGATCTTCCCAGCCCTTGAGGACCACCCCATGGAGACCCTCATGATCCTTCTCAACCCCCCCATGGAGATCTTCCCAGCCCTTGAGGACCACCCCGTGGAGACCCTCATGATCCCTCTCAACCCATGGACCCCTTCCCAGCCCTTGAGGACCACCCCATGGAGACCACCCCATGGTGAACACTCCATGGAGACCCTCATGATCTCTCTCAACCCACCCATGAAGATCTTCCCAGCCCTTGAGGACCACCCCATGGAGATCACTCCGTGGTGAACACCCCATGGAGACCCTCATGATCCCTCTCAACCCATCCATGAAGAGCTTCCCACCCCATGGTGAACCTCAAGCCCCTCTAGACCTCCTCAAGCCACCCCATGGAGACCCTTCCCATCCCTTGAGACCACCCCATGGAGACCCTCATGCCCCCCCTCAGCCCACTCACAGCCAACCATGGAGACCCCTTCCACCCCTTGAAGACCATCCCATGGAGACCACCCCTAGGAGACCACCCCATAGTGACCCTCAGGTCCCCCCTAGACCTGCTCTCAGCCACCCATGAAGACCCTTCCTACCCCATGAAGACCACCCCATGGAGGTCCTCATGGCCCCTCTCAACCCACCCATGCAGACCCCTGCTATCCCTTGAGGACTCCCCCATGGAGACCATCTCTCCCCCTCCATGGGACACCCCAAAAGTTCCCTGGCTGCTGTGAGCCCCCCCCAAATGGAATAAAGACCCCAGACCCCCCTTGGAGTGCTGCTCTTTGGGGGGAGGTCAAGTGGGGTAAATGTGGGGGGTGCTGGTCCTGCTCTTTTTGGGGGGGTGAAGGGCTGGGGGAGCAGGGGGGAGCTGGTCCTGCTCTTTTGGGGGGGTGCAGGGTGGGAAGGGGAACCCCTTCTCCCCGCCACCCTCCCTGTTCCCATGTGCCCCATCCCCAATGTCCCCTCCCCCCAATGTCCCCTCCCCCCAATGTCCCCTCCCCCCAATGTCCCCTCCCCATTCCCAGTGTCCCTCCCCCCAAAGTCCCCTCCCCCCAATGTCCCCTCCCATTCCCAGTGACCCCTCCCCATTCTCAGTGTCTCACCCCCACCCTTCGCCCACCCCCTCAAGACCCCTTCCCATTCCTCACTGTGTCCCCCCTCCCCATCACACTATCCTGGGGGGCACTGGGAGGACTGGGGGGCACTGGAGAGGTGGCACCGACAGTCTGGGGGGTACTGGGAGGTCGGGGGGCACACCGTCCATCCAGTACCCCCAGCCTAGTCCTGTCCCACCCCCTCCCTGTCCTCCCCACCCTCCCTTGTCCCCACCCTCCCCTCCGCCCCCCCGGTCCCCGCCTCCCCGAACCCCCGAGCGCGGCCCCGCTGCGCGCTCCCGCTCGGTGCCCGGACTATGGCGGCAGGTCCGGGGGGGAGCGGCGGCGGCGGCGGCGGAGCCGGAGCCGGGGCCGGGGGGGGCGGTCCGGGGCCACCTCCTCCTCCCTTGTCGCTGTCACCGGTCCCTCCGCCCTGGTACCACCGGGACCTGAGCCGGGCGGCGGCCGAGGAGCAGCTGGCCCGGGCCGGGCGGGACGGAAGCTTCCTGGTGCGGGACAGCGAGAGCGTGGCAGGGGCCTTCGCGCTGTGCCTCCTGTGAGTGCCGGGGCGGCGGGGGCAGCGGGGGGGAGCGCGGGGAGCGGGGTGCGGGAGCGACGGGGGGAAGCGGGGGGACGGGGGGAACGGGCGGGACGGGGGTGCTGGTGGGAGTCTTCGCCCTGTGCCTCCTGTGAGTGCCGGGGGAACGGGAGTACCGGGAGGGATTGGGGTGCCGGGGGGAGTCTTCGCCCTGTGCCTCCTGTGAGTGCCGGGGGAACGGGAGTACCGGGAGGGATTGGGGTGCCGGGGGGAGTCTTCGCCCTGTGCCTCCTGTGAGTGCCGGGGGAACGGGAGTACCGGGAGGGATTGGGGTGCCGGGGGGAGTCTTCGCCATGTGCCTCCTGTGAGTGCCGGGGAACGGGGGAGGGGGGATTGGGGTGCCGGGGGAGTCTTCGCCCTGTGCCTCCTGTGAGTGCCGGGGGAACGGGGGTACCGGGAGGGATTGGGGTGCCGGGGGGAGTCTTCGCCCTGTGCCTCCTGTGAGTGCCGGGGAACGGGGGTACCGGGAGGGATTGGGGTGCCGGGGGAGTCTTCGCCCTGTGCCTCCTGTGAGTGCCGGGGGAACGGGGGGACCGGGAGGGATTGGGGTGCCGGGGGGAGTCTTCGCCCTGTGCCTCCTGTGAGTGCCGGGGAACGGGGGAGCGGGGGATTGGGGTGCCGGGGGGAGTCTTCGCCCTGTGCCTCCTGTGAGTGCCGGGGGAACGGGGGTACCGGGAGGGATTGGGGTGCCGGGGGGAGTCTTCGCCCTGTGCCTCCTGTGAGTGCCGGTGGGAACAGGGGGAGCGGGGGATTGGGGTGCCGGGGGAGTCTTCGCCCTGTGCCTCCTGTGAGTGCCGGGGAACGGGGGAGGGGGGATTGGGGTGCCGGGGGAGTCTTCGCCCTGTGCCTCCTGTGAGTGCCGGGGAACGGGGGTACCGGGAGGGATTGGGGTGCCGGGGGAGTCTTCGCCCTGTGCCTCCTGTGAGTGCCGGTGGGAACGGGGGTACCGGGAGGGATTGGGGTGCCGGGGGGAGTCTTCGCCCTGTGCCTCCTGTGAGTGCCGGGGGAACGGGGGTACCGGGAGGGATTGGGGTGCCCGGGGGAGTCTTCGCCATGTGCCTCCTGTGAGTGCCGGGGAACGGGGGAGCGGGGGATTGGGGTGCCGGGGGAGTCTTCGCCCTGTGCCTCCTGTGAGTGCCGGGGAACGGGGGTACCGGGAGGGATTGGGGTGCCGGGGGAGTCTTCGCCCTGTGCCTCCTGTGAGTGCCGGTGGGAACAGGGGGGAGCGGGGGGATTGGGGTGCCGGGGGGAGTCTTCGCCCTGTGCCTCCTGTGAGTGCCGGGGAACGGGGGAGCGGGGGATTGGGGTGCCAGGGGGAGTCTTCGCCATGTGCCTCCTGTGAGTGCCGGGGGAACGGGGGTACCGGGAGGGATTGGGGTGCCGGGGGGAGTCTTCGCCCTGTGCCTCCTGTGAGTGCCGGGGGAACGGGGGTACCGGGAGGGATTGGGGTGCCGGGGGGAGTCTTCGCCCTGTGCCTCCTGTGAGTGCCGGGGGAACGGGGGAGCGGGGGATTGGGGTGCCGGGGGAGTCTTCGCCCTGTGCCTCCTGTGAGTGCCGGGGAACGGGGGTACCGGGAGGGATTGGGGTGCCGGGGGAGTCTTCGCCCTGTGCCTCCTGTGAGTGCCGGTGGGAACAGGGGGAGCGGGGGATTGGGGTGCCGGGGGAGTCTTCGCCCTGTGCCTCCTGTGAGTGCCGGGGAACGGGGGAGAGGGGGGATTGGGGTGCCGGGGGAGTCTTCGCCCTGTGCCTCCTGTGAGTGCCGGGGAACGGGGGTACCGGGCGGGATTGGGGTGCCGGGGGGAGATCTTCGCCCTGTGCCTCCTGTGAGTGCCGGGGGAACGGGGGTACCGGGAGGGATTGGGGTGCCGGGGGGAGTCTTCGCCCTGTGCCTCCTGTGAGTGCCGGGGGAACGGGGGTACCGGGAGGGATTGGGGTGCCGGGGGGAGTCTTCGCCATGTGCCTCCTGTGAGTGCCGGGGGAACGGGGGGGAGCGGGGGGATTGGGGTGCCGGGGGGAGTCTTCGCCCTGTGCCTCCTGTGAGTGCCGGGGGAACGGGGGTACCGGGAGGGATTGGGGTGCCGGGGGGAGTCTTCGCCCTGTGCCTCCTGTGAGTGCCGGGGGAACGGGGGTACCGGGCGGGATTGGGGTGCCGGGGGGAGTCTTCGCCCTGTGCCTCCTGTGAGTGCCGGGGAACGGGGGAGCGGGGGATTGGGGTGCCGGGGGAGTCTTCGCCCTGTGCCTCCTGTGAGTGCCGGGGAACGGGGGTACCGGGCGGGATTGGGGTGCCGGGGGGCGATCTTCGCCCTGTGCCTCCTGTGAGTGCCGGGGGAACGGGGGTACCGGGAGGGATTGCCGGGGGAACGGGGGGGGTGCCGGGGGAGTCTTCGCCCTGTGCCTCCTGTGAGTGCCGGGGAACGGGGGTACCGGGCGGGATTGGGGTGCCGGGGGAGTCTTCGCCCTGTGCCTCCTGTGAGTGCCGGGGAACGGGGGAGCGGGGGATTGGGGTGCCGGGGGGAGTCTTCGCCCTGTGCCTCCTGTGAGTGCCGGGGGAACGGGGGTACCGGGCGGGATTGGGGTGCCGGGGGGCGATCTTCGCCCTGTGCCTCTTGTGAATGCCGGTGGGAAACGGGGGTACTGGGCGGGACGGGCGTGCCGGGGGGGGTGTGTCTTCTTACTGTGCCTCTTGTGAGTGCCAGGGAAAAACGGGGGGGACGGGGGAACTGGGGTGTCGGGGGTCTTCGCCCTGTGCCTCCTGTGAGTGCCGGAGGGAAACGGGGGAACGGTGAGGAGGGGGTACTGGAGGGACGGGGGTACCGGGCGAGGCGGGGGTGCCGGGGGCGGTCTTCGCACTGTGTCTCCTGTGAGCGCCGGGGGGAACGGGGGGATGTGGGTAACAGGAGGAGCGGGGGGACGGGGGAAGCGGGGCCTCCTGGCGGGACTGGGGTAGCGGGGGGGGTCCTTCGTCCTGTGCCTCCTGTGAGTACCGGGGAGAGCGGGGGCACAGGGGGAACGGGGGAACGGGGGTAACTGGGATAGCCTTCGCCCTGTGGGTACTGGGGGGGGACGGGGGTACTGGGGGCACGGGAGTGAACGGGGATGCCCAGGGGTACCGGTGGAAACGGGGGTCCTTCACCCTCTGCCTGCTGTGAGTTGTAGGAAAGTGAGTACCGGGCACCGGGGGGCCACCGGGGGTACCTTGGGTAACGGGGGTGCACCGCGAATAACGGGGGACCCGGCGGGGGGACGCGCGGGGATGCCGGGGGACGCGCGGGGATACCGGGGGAGCCTTCGGCCTGTGCCTGCTGCGAGTGCCGGCGGCACCGGTGGGGGGGCACCGCGGATACCGGGGGGTCACGGTGGAGATACTGGGGGAGGACCTTCGTCCTGTGCCTGCTGCGAGTGCTGGCGACTCCGGGGGGTAACGGGAGAGCCAGAGCGGGGACAATGGAGGGGACACGCCGGCGATAAGGGAGGGGACACAGCGGGACTACCGGGGACATACGGGGTACACCGGGGAGGGAGGGACACAACGTGGGGGACGCCACGAATAACGGGGAGGACACGGCGGGGGTACCGGGGTTGGGGCGGGGACGACCTTCGCGCTGTGCCTGCTGTGAATCCCGGCGGGGGGACACACACCGGGGGGGCACAGAGCGGGGAGCCCGGGGCGGGGGGCACAGAGCGGGGAGCCCGGGGGTGGCCTTCGCGCTGTGCCTGCCGTGAGTGCTGGGCAGCGGGGGAGCATCGGGGGACTACCGGCAGCGAGCTGTGCCTGCTGTGAGTCCCGGGCGACCGGCGCGGGGGGACACCGTGGGGGGAATGGCGGCGACGCACCGGGCGGGGGACGACACCGGGGATACCGGGGGAAGGAAAGGGGGAGCGAATGGAGAGCATTGGGAGGGAACTGGGAGGGAACTGGGAGGGACTGGAGGAGGGGACCCGGCGGAGAGGATCCGGGGCGCGGGGGAAGCGCCGCGGAGTGGGGGGAGGGAAACCGGAGAGCACCGCGGGAGGGACCGGGGAGGCACCGGGAGAGCCCCGGGAAGGAGAATGGTGGAGGGTGCTGGGAGGGGAGTGTTGGGGGGGAGGAGGGGGACACCGGAGAGACACCGGGGGGCACCGGGGGAGGGAATGGAGGGCCCTGGAGGGGGACTGGGCGGGAGGGGTGCGGCTGGAGAACTGGCACTGCCAGACTGGGGGGGCACTGGGGGCTGATGGAAAGCCAGACTGGGGGGCACTGGGAGAGCTGGCACTGCCAGACTGGGGGGCACGGGTGAGCTGGGGAGCACTGGAGAGGTGGCAGTGACAAACTAGGGGGCACTGGGGGCTGATAGAAAGCCAGACTGGGGGGCACTGGGAGAGCTGGCACTGCCAGACTGGGGGGCACTGGGAGAACTGGGGGGCACTGGTGAGCTGGGGAGCACTGGAGAGGCAGCAGTGACAAACTAGGGGGCACTGGGGGCTGATGGAAAGCCAGACTTGGGGGCACTGGGAGAACGGGGGGGGCACTGGAGAACTGGCACTGCCAGCCTGAGGGGCACTGGGAACAGGAGACAACACCTCCCTGGCACCTCTGCCTGTTGGCTGTGCCCCTGGGCAGTGCTGGAGGGCAGCTGGCAGCTTGCTGTGGTTTCCTGGCTGGGTGGTGGCACCGAGGGCACCTCCAGAGTGCCCTGTGGGAACTGGAAGCTGCTGGCTCCTTCCAGCGAAACCAGTGGCACCTGGGAGGGTGCCAGCCCTGGCCTGGGGCTGTGCCATGTGTTGTGTGCCAGGGGCCCAGTGCTATGTGTTCTGTGCCAGGGGCCTAGTGCCATGTGTTCTGTGCCCAGTGCCATGTGTTCTGTGCCAGAGGCCCAGTGCCATGTGTTGTGTGCCATGCACTTTGCCAAGTGCCATGTGTCATGAAGTGCCAAGTGTGGTGTGCCCTGTGTTGTGCTTCATGTGCCCTGTGTCCAGTGCCACTGTGCCCTGTGCCCCATCCCAAGTGCCCTGTGTTGTGCTTCATGTGCCCTGTGCCCCATCCCAAGTGCCCTGTGTTGTGCTTCATGTGCCCTGTGCCCCATCCCAAGTGCCCTGTGTTGTGCTTCATGTGCCCTGTGCCCCATCCCAAGTGCCCTGTGTTGTGCTTCATGTGCCCTGTGCCATGTGCCCTGTGCCCCATCCCAAGTGCCCTGTGTTGTGCTTCATGTGCCCTGTGCCATGTGTCCAGTGCCATGTGTCCAGTGCTAAGTGCCACTGTGCCCTCTGCCATGTGTTGTGTGCCCAGTGCCCTGTGCCCCCTGCCAGTGCAGGCCGGGTGGCACCGCTCCTGCCACACTTCTCCAGCCCTATGCCTGCTGCCAGTTTGCTTCCCTGGCCCTGTGGGCACAGCATTGGCACAGCAGGCATGGGCTGGGAGTGGGGGGGTTGGCATGGTGGTGGTGCCAGGCCAGGGTGGCACCAGAGGCACCTGAGGGGGTGTCTGTGCCCGCAGGTTCCAGAAGCACGTCCACACCTACCGCATCCTGCCCGACGAGGAGGACTTCCTGGCAGTGCAGGTGGGCACTGCCATCCCTGCCCTGGGCTCATTGGCACTGCCTCAGCCCTTTGCCAACAGCTTGCCCAGCTCCCTGGCACTGCTTCAGCCCTGTGTCAACAGCTTGCCCAGCTCATTGGCATTGCTTCAGCCCTGTGTCAACAGCTTGCCCAGCTCCCTGGCACTGCCTCAGCCCTGTGCCAACAGCATGCCCAGCTCCCTGGCACTGCTTCAGCCCTGTGCCAACAGCTTGCCCAGCTCCCTGGCACTGCCTCAGCCCTGTGCCAACAGCATGCCCAGCTCCCTGGCACTGCTTCAGCCCTGTGCCAACAGCTTGCCCAGCTCCCTGGCACTGCTTCAGCCCTGTGCCAACAGCTTGCCCAGCTCCCTGGCACTGCCTCAGCCCGGTGCCAACAGCATGCCCAACTGATTGGCACTGCTTCAGCCCTGTGCCAACAGCATGCCCAGCTCCCTGGCACTGCCTCAGCCCTGTGCCAACAGCATGCCCAGCTCCCTGGCACTGCTTCAGCCCTGTGCCAACAGCTTGCCCAGCTCCCTGGCACTGCCTCAGCCCGGTGCCAACAGCATGCCCAACTGATTGGCACTGCTTCAGCCCTGTGCCAACAGCATGCCCAGCTCCCTGGCACTGCCTCAGCCCTGTGCCAACAGCATGCCCAGCTCCCTGGCACTGCTTCAGCCCTGTGCCAACAGCTTGCCCAGCTCCCTGGCACTGCCTCAGCCCTGTGCCAACAGCATGCCCAACTGATTGGCACTGCTTCAGCCCTGTGCCAACAGCATGCCCAGCTCCCTGGCACTGCCTCAGCCCTGTGCCAACAGCATGCCCAACTGATTGGCACTGCTTCAGCCCTGTGCCAACAGCATGCCCAGCTCCCTGGCACTGCTTCAGCCCTGTGCCAACAGCATGCCCAGCTCCCTGGCACTGCCTCAGCCCTGTGCCAACAGCTTGCCCAGCTCATTGGCACTGCTTCAGCCCTGTGCCAACAGCATGCCCAACTGATTGGCACTGCCTCAGCCCTGTGCCAACAGCTTGCCCAGCTCATTGGCACTGCTTCAGCCCTGTGCCAACAGCTTGCTCAGCTCTCTGGCACTGCATGGGTGTCCCTTTTGGGGGGGCCCTACATGGGGGTCTCTTTCTGGGGGTCCCTGTGGGGGGGGTCCTCCAGAGGGTCCCTTTTTGGGGTTCTCTTTCTGGGGGTCCCCTTCTGGGTTTTTGGGGGGTCCCTGTTGGCTGTTGCTGCAGGAGGGTCCCTTTTGGGGGGGGGTGTCCCTCTTTTAGGGTCCTCTTTGGGGGGGAGGTCCCTCCATAAAGATCCCTCTCTGGGGGTCCCTGCGTGGGGGCTCCCTCCATGAAGGTCTCTGCGTGGGGGCTCCCTCCCTGAGGGTCCCTCCCTGAAGGTCCCTGCGTGGGGTCTCCCTTCCCGAGGCTCCCTCCATGCAGATCCCTGGCTGGGTTGTCCCTCCACGTGTGTCCCTTTCCCGGGGGGGTGGGGATGTCCCTTGCTGGGGGGGGGGTGTGTCCCAGCCCCGGGCCGCCTCCTGCTGCCCCCCAGCCGTGTCGCTGTCCCCGCAGACCTCGCAGGGGGTGCAGGTGAGACGCTTCAAGACCCTGAGCGAGCTGATCGCCCTCTACCTGCAGCCCAACCAGGGCCTGGTCTGCACCCTCCTCTTCCCCGTCGAGAGGGAGAAGGAGAAGGACAGCCTGGAGGACAAGGACTACTCAGGTGGGAGGGGGCTCGCCCGCCCTGGGCTGGGGCTGGGGGTCCCCAGCCGGGAGCCGTGCCTCACCCCCAGCCCCGCCTTGCAGACGGAGAGGACGAGAAGCCGCCGCTGCCGCCCCGCTCCGCCGCCCCCGGGGGGCTCAGCCCCACCGGCCCCGCGCCTGCCCTGCCCGAGGCCGCCACGGCTGACAGGTCAGGAGCTGCTCCCTCCCCCTGTGCCCACTCCCTGCCCGACCCCCCCCACAGGTCAGGAGCTGCTCCCTCCCCCTGTGCCCCCTCCCTGCCTGACCCCCCCCACAGGTCAGGAGCTGCTCCCTCCCCTGTGCCCCCTCCCTGCCCGACCCCACCCCCACAGGTCAGGAGCTGCTCCCTCCCCCTGTGCCCCCTCCCTGCCCGACCCCCCCCACAGGTCAGGAGCTGCTCCCTCCCCCTGTGCCCCCTCCCTGCCTGACCCCCCCCACAGGTCAGGAGCTGCTCCCTCCCCCTGTGCCCCCTCCCTGCCCGACCCCACCCCCACAGGTCAGGAGCTGCTCCCTCCCCTGTGCCCCCTCCCTGCCCGACCCCACCCCCACAGGTCAGGAGCTGCTCCCTCCCCTCCCCGCCCACCCTGCCCGACCCCCCCCACAGGTCAGGAGCTGCTCCCTCCCCTCCCCCGCCCACCCTGCCCGACCCCCCACAGGTCAGGAGCTGCTCCCTCCTCCTCCCCACTCACCCTGCCTGACCCCCCACAGGTCAGGAGCTGCTCCCTCCCCCCCCCGCCCACCCTGCCCGACCCCCCCACAGGTCAGGAGCTGCTCCCTCCCCTGTGCCCCCTCCCTGCCTGACCCCCACAGGTCAGGAGCTGCTCCCCCTCCCCCTGTGCCCCCTCCCTGCCCGACCCCCCACAGGTCAGGAGCTGCTCCCTCCCCCTCCCCGCTCACCCTGCCTGACCCCCCACAGGTCAGGAGCTGCCCCTCCCCCTGTGCCCCCTCCCTGCCCGACCCCACCCCCACAGGTCAGGAGCTGCTCCCTCCCCCTGTGCCCCCTCCCTGCCCGACCCCACCCCCACAGGTCAGGAGCTGCTCCCTCCCCTGTGCCCCCTCCCTGCCCGACCCCACCCCCACAGGTCAGGAGCTGCTCCCTCCCCCTGTGCCCCCTCCCTGCCCGACCCCACCCCCACAGGTCAGGAGCTGCTCCCTCTCCCTCCCTCTCCTCCTTCTCCTCCCTCTCCTTCTCCCCATCCTCCACCCCTCCACCTCCTCCCTGTCCTCCACCTCCTCCCTGTCCTCCACCTCCTCCCTGTCCTTCACCTCCTCCCTGTCCTTCACCTCCTCCCTGTCCTCCCTGTTCTCCCTGTCCTCCACCCCCTCCCTGTTCTCCCTGTCCTCTACCCCCTCCCTGTTCTCCCTGTCCTCCACCCCCTCCCTGTTCTCCCTGTCCTCCACCCCCTCCCTGTTCTCCCTGTCCTCCACCCCCTCCCTGTTCTCCCTGCCCTCCACCCCCTCCCTGCCCTCCACCCCCTCCCTGCCCTCCACCCCCTCCCTGCCCTCCACCTTCTCCCTGCCCTCCTCCTCCACAGCCCCAATGGCCTCAGCAGCATCTCCCATGAGTACCTGAAGGGCAGCTACAGCCTGGACCTGGAGGCTGTCAGGGGTGGGGCCAGCAGCCTCCCACACCTCAACAAGACCTTGGTGACCTCCTGCAAACGGCTCCACAGGTGTGTGGTTGGGGATGGATGGAGGGAGGGAGGTGGATGGAGGTGAATGGAGGTGGATTGGGATGGAGGGAGGTGGAGGGAGGTGGAGAGGGATGGAGGGAGATGGAGGGAGGTGGAGGGGGATGGAGGGAGGTGGAGGGGGATGGAGGGAGGTGGAGGGGGATGGAGGGAGGTGGAGGGGGATGGAGGGAGGTGGAGGGGGATGGAGGGAGGTGGAGGGGGATGGAGGGAGGTGGAGGGGGTGGAGGGAGGTGGAGGGGGATGGAGGGAGGTGGAGGGGGTGGAGGGAGGTGGAGGGGGATGGAGGGGAGGTGGAGGGGGTGGAGGGAGGTGGAGGGGGTGGAGGGAGGTGGAGGGGGATGGAGGAGGTGGAGGGGGATGGAGGAGGTGGAGGGGGATGGAGGGAGGTGGAGGGGATGGAGGAGGTGGAGGGGGTGGAGGGAGGTGGAGGGGGTGGAGGGAGGTGGAGGGGGTGGAGGGGGATGGAGGGGGTGGAGGGGATGGAGGGAGGTGGAGGGGATGGAGGGAGGTGGAGGGGGGATGGAGGGAGGTGGAGGGAGGTGGAGGGGGATGGAGGGAGGTGGAGGGGGATGGAGGGAGGTGGAGGGGATGGAGGGAGGTGGAGGGAGGTGGAGGGGATGGAGGGAGGTGGAGGGGATGGAGGGAGGTGGAGGGGGATGGAGGGAGGTGGAGGTGGGGAGGTGGAGGGGGATGGAGGGAGGTGGAGGAGGTGGAGGGGGATGGAGGGAGGTGGAGGGGGATGGAGGGAGGTGGGGGGGATGGAGGGAGGTGGAGGGAGGTGGAGGGGGATGGAGGGAGGTGGAGGGGGATGGAGGGAGGTGGAGGGGATGGAGGGAGGTGGAGGGAGGTGGATGGGGATGGAGGGAGGTGGATGGGGATGGAGGGAGATGGATGGGGATGGAGGGAGATGGAGGGAGGTGGAGGGAGATGGAGGGAGAGGTGGATGGGGGTGGGTGGAGATGTGTGGGCAGGCAGCTGGCAGCCTCTGCCCCTGCTCCTCCTCATCCCCAGCGAGGTGGACAAGGTGTTGGCAGGGCTGGAGATCCTCTCCAAGGTCTTTGACCAGCAGAGCTCCTCCATGGTCTCCAAGATCCTGCAGCAGGTGAGGGGGACAGGGGGACTGCTCCCACCCTGAGGGTCCAATCCTGCCCCATCCCATGGTGTTGGGTTGGATCTATGGGTCTCATCCTGCCCCATCCTGTGGTGCTAGGTTGGATCTGAGGGTCTTATCCATGAATCCATGGGTCCCATCCTGCCCCATCCCATGATGCTGGGTTGGAGCTGAGGGTATTATCCCATGAATCCATGGGTCCCATCCTGCTTCATTCCATGGTGCTGGGCTGGATCTGAGGGTCCCATCCTGCCCCTGCTGGGATCTGGGCTGGATCTGGGGGGGAGGTCCCATCCTGCCCCATCCCATGGTGCTGGGTTGCATCTGAGGATCCCATCCTGCCCCATCCTGTGGTGCTGGGTTGGATCTGAGGGTCCCATCCTGCCCCTGCTGGGATCTGGGCTGGATCTGGGGGGGTCCCATCCTGCCCCTGAGGGAGTGCAGGCTGGGTGCTAGGTGGTGCTGGGTCCCACAGCCTGCGGGGCAGAGCGGGGAGCAGGAGCTGGAGACCTTGGTGCTGAAGCTCTCGGTGCTGAAGGACTTCCTGGCCAGCATTGAGAAGAAGGTGGAACTGGGAGCACTGGGAGGCACTGGGAGCAGTGGGGAGCTCTGGGGAGCAGTAGGGAGCTCTGGGGAGCTGTGGGGAGCTCTGGGAAGCATTAGGAGCAGTGGGGAGCTCTGGGAAGCAGTGGGGAGCTCTGGGGAGCAGTGGGGAGCACTGGGAAGCAGTGGGGAGCTCTGAGGAGCACTAGGAGCAGTGGGGAGCTCTGGGGAGCAGTGGGGAGCTCTGGGAAGCACTAGGAGCTCTGGGAAGCACTAGGAGCTCTGAGGAGCACTAGGAGCAGTGGGGAGCTCTGGGGAGCTGTGGGAAGCACTGGGAGCAGTGGGGAGCTCTGGGAAGCTCTGGGGAGCACTGGGAGCAGTGAGGATCTCTGGGAGCAGTGGGGAGCTCTGGGGAGCACTGGGAGCAGTGGGAAGCACTGGGGAGCAGTGGGGAGCTCTGGGAAGCACTAGGAGCAGTGGGGGGCACTGGGAGCACTGGGAAGCAGTGGGGAGCACTGGGGAGCTGTGGGAAGCACTGGGGAGCTCTGGGAAGCATTAGGAGCAGTGGGGAGCTCTGGGAAGCACTGGGAGCAGTGGCGAGCACTGGGAGCAGTGGGGAGCACTGGGAAGCTGTGGGAAGCAGTGGGGAGCACTGGGAAGCTCTGGGGAGCACTGGGAGCAGTGGGAAGCACTGGGAAGCTCTGGGGAGCACTGGGAGCAGTGGGGAGCACTGGGAAGCTGTGGGAAGCACTGGGAGCAGTGGGGAGCACTGGGAAGCTCTGGGGAGCACTGGGAGCAGTGGGGAGCACTGGGGAGCAGTGGGGAGCACTGGGAAGCTCTGGGGAGCACTGGGAGCAGTGGGGAGCACTGGGAAGCTCTGGGGAGCACTGGGAGCAGTGGGGAGCACTGGGAAGCTGTGGGAAGCACTGGGAGCAGTGGGGAGCACTGGGAGCAGTGGGGAGCACTGGGAGCAGTGGGAAGCACTGGGGAGCAGTGGGGAGCACTGGGAAGCTCTGGGGAGCACTGGGAGCAGTGGGGAGCACTGGGAAGCTCTGGGGAGCACTGGGAGCAGTGGGGAGCACTGGGAAGCTGTGGGAAGCACTGGGAGCAGTGGGGAGCACTGGGAAGCTCTGGGGAGCACTGGGAGCAGTGGGGAGCACTGGGGAGCTGTGGGAAGCACTGGGAAGCTCTGGGGAGCACTGGGAGCAGTGGGAAGCACTGGGGAGCAGTGGGGAGCTCTGGGAAGCACTAGGAGCAGTGGGGGGCACTGGGAGCTCTGGGGAGCTGTGGGAAGCACTGGGGAACAGTGGGGAGCTGTGGGAAGCATTAGGAGCAGTGGGGAGCTCTGGGAAGCACTGGGAGCACTGGGAAGCAGTGGGGAGCTCTGGGGATCTCTGGGAAGCAACAGGAGCAATGTGCTCCGGGGGTGCTGAGCTCTGGGTGCTGGCCTGGGCTGCAGGGGAAGCTGTGGGCACCGTGGGTGGCATCAGGGGGAGCTCAGGGATGGGTGGTGGAGCTGTGGGGGGCTGGTGCTGACGGTGAGGATGGTGATGGCGGTCATGCTGCTGCTGGAGGTGATGCTGATGCTGAGGATGTGCGTGGCAGGCGCTGAAGGCTCTGCAGGACATGAGCTCTGCAGCCCCTGCTGCCCCCTGCCAGCCGCTGACTCGCAAGGCCAAAAGCATCCCAGTGCAGACCTTCGAGGTGGGACGGGGGGCGCTGGGGGGCTGGGCACTGGGGGGGCTGGGCATGGGGCACTGGGGGGCTGGGTGGTGGTGGGGCTGGGTGCTGGGCACGGGGCGTGCTGGGTGCTGGGCACTGGGGGGGCTGGGTGCTGGGCACTGGTGGGGCTGGGTGGTGGTGGGGCTGAGCATTGGGCACTAGGGGGGCTGGGTGCTGGTGGGGCTGGGTGCTGGGCACTGGTGGGGCTGGGTGCTGGGCACGGGGCGTGCTGGGTGCTGGGCACTGGGGGGGCTGGGTGGTGGTGGGGCTGAGCATTGGGCACTAGGGGGGCTGGATGCTGGTGGGGCTGGGTCTTGATTACTGGTGGGGCTGGGCAATGGCCACTGGTGGGGCTGGGTGTTGATTACTGGTGGGGCTGGGTGCTGGTGGGGCTGGGCATTGGGCACTGGTGTTGCTTGGCACTGTTGGCACTGGGTATTGATTACTGGTGGGGTTGAGTATTGATTACTGGTGGGGCTGGGTGCTGGTGGGGCTGGGCATTGGGCACTGGTGTTGCTTGGCACTGTTGGCACTGGGTATTGATTACTGGTGGGGCTGAGTATTGATTACTGGTGGGGCTGGGCATTGGGCACTGGGGGGGCCGGGGATTGATCACTGGTGAGGCCGGGCATTGTGCACTGGTGGGGCTGGGCGCTGCCTGCTCCCCGTTCAAGCAGTAAGGGGCCGGCAGGTGAAGCTGGACGTGGGCCTGGGGGACCTGACCAAGATCGGGAAGTCGCAGAAGCAGAGCCTGAGCGTGGACGTGGAGGGCGGCAGGGTGGTGGTGCTGCGGCGCCAGCGGGACAGCCAGGAGGACTGGAACACCTTCAGCCACGACAAGAGTCAGTTCCCCGCCGCCGCCGCCAGGGGGCGCCCGCGGCAAGCGCCGAGCGACGCCGCAGCCCAGGCCGCTGGGGGCGCTCCCAGTTCATCCAGAGGGGTCCCTGGGGGTGTCCCAGTTCATCCAGAGGGGTCCCGGGGGGGGGGGCTCCCAGCTCATCCAGAGGGGTCCCTGGGGGGTGTCCCAGCTCATCCAGAGGGGTCCCTGGGGGGTGTCCCAGTTCATCCAGAGGGGTCCCTGGCGGGGGGCTCCCAGTTCAGCCAGAGGGGTCCCTGGGGGCTCCCAGCTCAGCCAGGGGTCCCGGGGGCTCCCAGCTCATCCAGAGGGGTCCCTGGGGGGTGTCCCAGCTCATCCAGAGGGGTCCCTGGGGGGTGTCCCAGTTCATCCAGAGGGGTCCCTGGCGGGGGGCTCCCAGTTCAGCCAGAGGGGTCCCTGGGGGGGGGCTCCCAGCTCAGCCAGAGGGGTCCCTGGGGGGTGTCCCAGTTCATCCAGAGGGGTCCCTGGGGGGTGTCCCAGTTCATCCAGAGGGGTCCCTGGGGGAAGCTCCCAGCTCATCCAGAGGGGTCCCTGGCGGGGCGCTCCCAGTTCAGCCAGAGGGGTCCCTGGGGGAAGCTCCCAGCTCATCCAGAGGAGTCCCTGGGGGGGGGCTCCCAGCTCAGCCAGAGGGGTCCCTGGGGGTGTCCCAGCTCAGCCCCTTACTGGTGAGCCTTTCCCCCTGGCACCCCCTGGCCAAGCTCCCTGCTGGGTGCCTGCTGCGGGTCAACCGGGGTGGGGCTGGGGGCGGGCAGGGGGTGTGCAGGGAGGGGTCAGGGGTCCCCCAGTGTGACCCAGGGTGGTGCCCCTGCCCCCCAGTCCGGCAGCTGATCAAGTCCCAGCGGGTGCAGAACAAGCTGGGCATCGTCTTTGAGAAGGAGAAGGACAGAACCCAGCGCAAGGACTTCGTCTTCGTCAGTGCCAGGGTGAGTGCCCGGCCTGCCACCGCCCCAGCCTGGCACCAGGGGCGCCCCTCACCGCTCCCTGCAGCCCAGCCGGGGCACTGCGGGGCCCAGGGGCTCCAACAGGTGGCCCAGGGGCATGGCTGGCACTGGGGGGGCATGGCTGGCACTGGTGGGGCATGGCTGGCACTGGTGGGTGCTGGAGAGCCTTGGGTGGTACTGGTGGGGCATGGGTGGCTCTGGTGAGTGCTGGAGAGCCTTGGGTGGCACTGGTGGGGCATGGGTGGCACTGGTGGGGCATGGGTGGCTCTGGTGGGTGCTGGAGAGCCTTGGGTGGCTCTGGTGGGGCATGGGTGGCTCTGGTGGGGCATGGGTGGCTCTGGTGAGTGCTGGAGAGCCTTGGGTGGCACTGGTGGGGCATGGGTGGCACTGGTGGGGCATGGGTGGCTCTGGTGGGTGCTGGAGAGCCTTGGGTGGCTCTGGTGGGGCATGGGTGGCTCTGGTGGGGCATGGGTGGCTCTGGTGAGTGCTGGAGAGCCTTGGGTGGCACTGGTGGGGCATGGGTGGCTCTGATGGGTGCTAGAGAGCTTTGGGTGGCACTGGTGGGGCATGGGTGGCTCTGATGGGTGCTAGAGAGCTTTAGGTGGCACTGGTGGGGCATGGGTGGCTCTGATGGGTGCTAGGGGACCTTGGGTGGCTCTGATGGGTGCTGGAGAGCCTTGAGTGGCTCTGGTGGGGCATGGGGGGCACTGGTGGGTGCTGGAGGCCCTTGGGTGGCTCTGATGGGCACTGCAGGCCCTTGAGTGGCTCTGGTGGGGCATGGGGGCACTGGTGGGTGCTGGAGGCCCTTGGGTGGCTCTGATGGGCACTGCAGGCCCTTGAGTGGCTCTGGTGGGGCATGGGGGGCACTGGTGGGTGCTGGAGGCCCTTGGGTGGCTCTGGTGGGTGCTGCAGCCCCCTGCAGGCGCCCCCTGCCCCCCTGTGTGCCCCCCAGAAGCGGGAGGCCTTCTGCCAGCTGCTGCAGCTGATGAAGAACAAGCACTCGCAGCAGGACGAGCCGGACATGATCAACATCTTCATTGGCACCTGGAACATGGGTAGGGCGGTGCCCAGGGCCTGGGGGGGGGTGGTCCGGGTGCCCACCTCAGCTGGCAGCCCAGAGCTGTGGCAGCAGCTTGAGCCCAGGCCTCTCCTGCCCATCCCCCCCCTGCTTCCCCACCCCTTGCAGGCAGCGTCCCCCCCCCCAAGAACATCACCTCCTGGTTCACCTCCAAGGGCTTGGGCAAGACCCTGGACGAGGTGACCTTGGCCATCCCCCACGACATCTACGTCTTTGGGACCCAGGAGAACTCCCTGGGGGACAAGGAGTGGGTGGACTTCCTCAGGGCTGTCCTCAAGGACTTCACCGAGGTGGAATACAGACCAGTAAGGGCCTGGGGGGGCAGGGGGGAGGGCCTGGGGGGGAGGGAAAAGGGGGGGGGTGGAGGGGGGATGGGGTCCTGGAGGGCCTGAGGGGAGATGGTGGTGGAAGAGGGAGGTCCTGGGATGGGTGGTGGAGGTGGGATGAGATCCTGGAGGAGAGATATGAGGGGGTGGTAGAGGTGGGATGGGGTCCTGGAGGTCTTGAGGTGCAGATCCTGGTGGATGGTGGAGGTGGGATGGGGTCCTGGGGGGTCTGATGGGGAGATGGTGGTGGAAGGGGGAGGTCCTGGAGGTCCTGGGGTGGGTGGTGGAGGTGGGATGGGGTCCTGGAGGGCCTGAGGGGGAGGTGGTGGTGGAAGGTGGAGGTCCTGGTGGGGAGATATGAGGGGGTGGTGGAGGTGGGATGGAGTCCTGGGCTGGGGCTGGCTGTGAGGTGGCTGTGGGGGTGCAGGTGTGGGTCTGGGGGTGCTGAGGGGGCTGTGGGGGTGCTGGTGTGGGTCTGGGGGTGCTGAGGGGGCTGTGGGGGGCTGCAGGTGGCCATGGGGGTGCAGGTGTGGGTCTGGGGGTGCTGAGGGGGCTGTGGGGGTGCAGGTGTGGGTCTGGGGGTGCTGAGGGGGCTGTAGGGGGCTGCAGGTGGCCATGGGGGTGCAGGTGTGGGTCTGGGGGTGCTGAGGGGGCTGTGGGGGCTGCAGGTGGCCATGGGGGTGCAGGTGTGGGTCTGGGGGTGCTGAGGGGGCCGTGGGGGTGCGGGTGTGGGTCTGGGGTCCTGAGGAGTCCGTGGGGGGCTGCAGGTGGCCATGGGGGTGCTGGTGTGGGTCTGGGGTCCTGAGGAGGCCGTGGGGGGCTGCAGGTGGCCGTGGGGGTGCTGGTGTGGGTCTGGGGTCCTGAGGAGGCCGTGGGGGGCTGCAGGTGGCCATGGGGGTGCTGGTGTGGGTCTGGGGTCCTGAGGAGGCCGTGGGGGGCTGCAGGTGGCCGTGGGGGTGCTGGTGTGGGTCTGGGGGTCCTAAGGGGGCTGTGGGGGTGCTGGTGTGGGTCTGGGGGTGCTGAGGGGGCTGTGGGGGTGCTGGTGTGGGTCTGGGGGTCCTGGGGGCTGTGGGGGTGCTGGTGTGGGTCTGGGGTCCTGGGGGCTGTGGGGGTGCAGGTGTGGGTCTGGGGGTCCTGAGGGGGCTGTGGGGGTGCTGGTGTGGGTCTGGGGGTGCTGAGGGGGCTGTGGGGGCTGCAGGTGGCCATGGGGGTGCAGGTGTGGGTCTGGGGGTGCTGAGGGGGCCGTGGGGGTGCGGGTGTGGGTCTGGGGTGCTGAGGAGTCCGTGGGGGCTGCAGGTGGCCATGGGGGTGCAGGTGTGGGTCTGGGGTGCTGAGGGGGCTGTGGGGGTGCTGGTGTGGGTCTGGGGGTGCTGGGGGGCTGTGGGGGTGCTGGTGTGGGTCTGGGGGTCCTGAGGGGGCTATGGGGTGGGGGGCTGCAGGTGGCCATGGGGGTGCAGGTGTGGGTCTGGGGGTGCTGAGGGGCTGTGGGGGTGCTGGTGTGGGTCTGGGGTGGCTGTGGGGGTGCTGGTGTGGGTCTGGGGGTGCTGAGGGGGCTGTGTGGGGGGGTGCTGGTGTGGGTCTGGGGGGGTCCTGGGGGGCTGCGGGGGTGCAGGTGTGGGTCTGGGGGTGCTGAGGGGCTGTGGGGTGCTGGTGTGGGTCTGGGGGTCCTGAGGGGGCTATGGGGGGCTGCAGGTGGCCATGGGGGTGCAGGTGTGGGTCTGGGGGTGCTGAGGGGGCCGTGGGGGTGCGGGTGTGGGTCTGGGGGTGCTGAGGAGTCCGTGGGGGCTGCAGGTGGCCGTGGGGTGCTGGTGTGGGTCTGGGGGTCCTAAGGGGCTGTGGGGGTGCTGGTGTGGGTCTGGGGTCCTAAGGGGGCTGTGGGGGTGCTGGTGTGGGTCTGGGGTGTCTGAGGGGGCCGTGGGGGTGCGGGTGTGGGTCTGGGGGTGCTGAGGGGGCTGTGGGGGTGCTGGTGTGGGTCTGGGGGTCCTAAGGGGGCTGTGGGGGTGCTGGTGTGGGTCTGGGGGTGCTGAGTGGGCCGTGGGGGTGCGGGTGTGGGTCTGGGGGTGCTGAGTGGGCCGTGGGGGTGCGGGTGTGGGTCTGGGGTGTCTGAGGGGGCCGTGGGGGTGCTGGTGTGGGTCTGGGGGTGCTGAGGGGGCTGTGGGGGTGCTGGTGTGGGTCTGGGGGTGCTGAGTGGGCCGTGGGGGTGCGGGTGTGGGTCTAGGGGTGCTGAGGGGGCCGTGGAGGTGCTGGTGTGGGTCTGGGGTCCTGAGGAGGCCGTGGGGGGCTGCAGGTGGCCGTGGGGGTGCTGGTGTGGGTCTGGGGTCCTGAGGAGGCCGTGGGGGGCTGCAGGTGGCCATGCAGTCGCTGTGGAGCATCAAGGTGGTGGTGCTGGTGAAGCCTGAGCACGAGAACCGCATCAGCCACATCAGCACCTCCTGCGTCAAGACCGGCATCGCCAACACGCTGGGTACCCGCCGGGGGGCGCGGCCTGGGGAGGGGCACACGGCCTGGGGAGGGGACAGAGAGGGGGACAAGGGGGACACAGCAGGGAACAGACAGCATGGGGAGGGGACAGGGAGGACATGGGGGTCAGACACCCTGGGGAGGGGGGAACAGACTCCTTGGGGAGGGGACAGGGGGAACAGACAGCCAGGGGAGGGGGAACAGGGGGGACAGCCTGAGGAAAGGAGGACAGGGGGAGGCACCCAACCCATGGGGAGGAGGGGGACAGGGGGGCACAAGGGGGACCCCCTGGGGAGGGGGACAGGAGGGCAGAGGGGGATGGGTGATGGCAGCTGCCCCCCTGTGCCCCCTCCCCAGGCAACAAGGGAGCTGTGGGAGTCTCCTTCATGTTCAACGGCACCTCCCTGGGCTTTGTCAACTGCCACCTGACCTCCGGCAGCGAAAAGACAGCCAGGTGGGCTCCTCTGCCAGCCCAGGGGGGCTCCTCTGCCAGCCCAGGGGGCACCTCTGCCACACCAGGGGGCACCACTGCCAGCCCAGGGGGGACCTCTGCCACCCCAGGGGCACCTCTGCCAGCCCAGGAGCCACATCTAGGGCGGGGTATGGGGCAGTCATTGAGGGGTTCCATGGTGGCTTTGGGAGGTCATGGTGGGGTCCATGGTGTCTGTGGGGTCCATGGTGTGTGTGGGGGTCCCTGGTGGGGCGGTGGTGTGTGGGGTCTGCAGTGGGGCGGTGGTGTGTGGGGTCCATGGTGGGGCGGTGGTGTGTGTGGGTCTGCAGTGGGGCGGTGGTGTGTGGGGTCCATGGTGGGGCGGTGGTGTGTGGGGGTCAGCGGTGGGGCGGTGGTGTGTGGGGGTCAGCGGTGGGGCGGTGGTGTGTGGGGTCCATGGTGGGGCGGTGGTGTGTGGGGTCCATGGTGGGGCGGTGGTGTGTGGGGGTCAGCGGTGGGGCGGTGGTGTGTGGGGGTCAGCGGTGGGGCGGTGGTGTGTGGGGTCCATGGTGGGGCGGTGGTGTGTGGGGTCAGCAGTGGGGCGGTGGTGTGTGGGGGTCTGCAGTGGGGCGGTGGTGTGTGGGGTCCATGGTGGGGCGGTGGTGTGTGGGGGTCTGCGGTGGGGCGGTGGTGTGTGGGGTCCATGGTGGGGCGGTGGTGTGTGGGGGTCAGGGGTGGGGCAGTGGTGTCTGTGGCTCCGCGGCGGTGCCCGTGTGCCCGGCCGGGGGTGTGACGGTGCGGTGCCCGGGGGGCGGTGGTGTCTGTGGCTCCGCGGCGGTGCATGTGTGCCCCGCTGGGGGTGTGACGGTGCGGTGCCCGGGGAGCGGTGGTGTCTGTGGCTCCGCGGCGGTGCCCGTGTGCCCCGCTGGGGTGTGACGGTGCGGTGCCCGGGGGGCGGTGGTGTCTGTGGCTCCGCGGCGGTGCATGTGTGCCCCGCTGGGGGTGTGACGGTGCGGTGCCCGGGGGGCGGCGGGCAGGCGCAACCAGAACTACCTGGACATCCTGCGGCTGCTGGCGCTGGGGGACAAGCAGCTGAGCTCCTTCGACATCTCCCTGCGCTTCACTCACCTCTTCTGGTTCGGAGACCTCAACTACCGCCTCGACATGGACCTGCAGGTGTGCCCGCGCAGCGCGACTCGCTGCCCCTCCCTTCCTCCCTCCCTCCCTCCCTCCCTCCCTCCCTTCCTCCCTTCCTCCCTCCCTCCCTCCCTCCCTTCCTCCCTCCCTCCCTCCCTCCCTTCCTCCCTCCCTCCCTCCCTCCCTTCCTCCCTTTCTCCCTTCCTCCCTTTCTCCCTTCCTCCCTTTCTCCCTTCCTTCCTTCCTCCCTCCCTTCCTTCCTCCCTCCCTTCCTTCCTTCCTTCCTCCCTCCTTCCTTCCTCCCTCCCTTCCTTCCTCCCTCCCTTCCTTCCTCCCTCCCTTCCTTCCTCCCTCCCTTCCTCCCTCCCTCCCTTCCTCCCTCCCTCCCTTCCTCCCTCCCTCCCTTCCTCCCTCCCTCTCTTCCTCCCTCCCTCTCTTCCTCCCTCCCTCTCTTCCTATCCTCCCTCTCTTCCTATCCTCCCTCCCTTCCTCTTCTCTCCCTATCCCCTTCCTCCCCCTTCCCCCTTCCCCCTTCCCCCTTTCCCCCCTTTCCCCCCCCCCTTTCCCCCTTTCCCCCCTTCCTCCCTTTCCCCCTTTCCCCCTTTCCCCCTTTCCCCCTTTCCCCCTTTCCCCCTTTCCCCCTTTCCCCTTTCCCCCTTTCCCCCTTTCCCCCTTTCCCCCTTTCCCCCTTTCCCCCTTTCCCCTTTCCCCCTTTCCCCCTTTCCCCCTTTCCCCCTTTCCCCTTTCCCCTTCCCCCTTCCCCCTTCCCCCTTCCCCCTTCCCCCTTCCCCCTTCCCCCTTCCCCCTTCCCCCTTCCCCCTTCCCCCTTTCCCCCTCCCCCTTTCCCCCTTTCCCCCTTTCCCCCTTTCCCCCTTTCCCCCTTTCCCCCCTTTCCCCCTTTCCCCCTTTCCCCCTTTCCCCCTTTCCCCCTTTCCCCCTTTCCCCCTTTCCCCCTTTCCCCCCTTTCCCCCTTTCCCCCTTTCCCCCTTTCCCCCTTTCCCCCTTTCCCCCTTTCCCCCTTTCCCCCTTTCCCCCTTTCCCCCTTTCCCCCTTTCCCCCTTTCCCCCCTTTCCCCCTTTCCCCCTTTCCCCTTTCCCCTTTCCCCCTTTCCCCCTTCCCCCTTTCCCCCCTTTCCCCCTTCCTCCCTTCCCCCTTCCCCCTTTCCCCCTTTCCCCCTTCCTCCCTTTCCCCCTTCCTCCCTTCCCCCTTCCTCCCTTTCCCCCTTCCTCCCTTTCCCCCTTCCTCCCTTTCCCCTTTTCCCCTTTCCCCTTTCCCCTTTCCCCTTTCCCCTTTCCCCTTTCCCCTTTCCCCTTTCCCCTTTCCCCTTTCCCCTTTCCCCTTTCCCCTTTCCCTTTCCTCCTTTTCCTCCCTTTTCCTCCCCTTTTCCTCCCTTTTCCTCCTTTTCCTCCCTTTTCCTCCCTTTTCCTCCCTTTTCCCCTCCCTTTTCCCTCCCTTTTCCCCTCCCTTTTCCCCTCCCTTTTCCCCTCCCTTTTCCCCTCCCTTTTCCCCTCCCTTTTTCCCCTCCCTTTCCCCCTTTCCCCCTTTTCCCCTTTCCCCCTTTTCCCCTTACCCCTTTCCTCCTTTCCCCCTTTCCTCCCTCCCTCCCTTTCCCCCTTCCTCCCTTTTTCCCTCCCTCTCTCCCTCCTTCTTTCCTCCTTCTCTCCCCCTCTCCCTTCCTCCCTCCCTTTTCCCCCCTTCTTCTCTCTCTCCCTCTCTCCCTCCCTCACCCCTCCCCTCTCCCCCTGCTGCAGGAGATCCTCAACTACATCAGCAGGAGGGAGCTGGAGCCCCTGCTCAGGGTGGATCAACTCAACCTCGAGAAGGAGAAGCACAAAATCTTCCTCCGCTTCGGTCAGCGCCTGCCCCGGGGCGGGGGGATGGAAGGAAGGAAGGGGCTGCAGGGGGTGGGGAGGGGGCTGCAAGGTGGGGAGGGGGGCTGGGAGCTGTGCAGAGGTCTCCTGAGCTTTGCTCCCCCCCGGTGCAGGCGAGGAGGAGATCACCTTCCCCCCCACCTACCGCTACGAGAGAGGCTCCAGGGACAACTACGTCTGGCACAAGCAGAAGCCCACCGGGGTGGGTCCTGGGGGGGGGTCCTCAGGGGGCCTGGTGGCTGGGGGAGGTCATGGTGGGGTCTTGGTGGCTGTGGGAGGTCGTGGATGGGTCCTGATGGCTCTGGTGGGGTCCTGATGGCTTTGGGGGTATCCTGGTGGGATCCTGGTGGCTCTGGTGGGGTCCTGATGGCTTTGGGGGTATCCTGGTGGGATCCTGGTGGCTCTGGTGGGGTCCTGATGGCTTTGGGGGTATCCTGGTGGGGTCCTGATGGCTCTGGTGGGGTCCTGATGGCTTTGGGGGGATCCTGGTGGGATCCTGGTGGCTCTGATGGGGTCCTGATGGCCTTGGGGGTATCCTGGTGGGGTCCTGGTGGCTCTGGTGGGGTCCTGGTGGCTTTGGGGGTATCCTGGTGGGGTCCTGGTGGCTCTGGTGGGGTCCTGATGGCCTTGGGGGGATCCTGGTGGGGTCCTGGTGGCCTTGGGGGGATCCTGGTGGGGTCCTGTTGGCTCTGGTGGGGTCCTGGTGGCCTTGGGGGGATCCTGGTGGGGTCCTGGTGGGGTCCTGTTGGCTCTGGTGGGGTCCTGATGGCTTTGGGGGGATCCTGGTAGGGTCCTGATGGCTCTGATGGGGTCCTGGTGGCCTTGGGGGTATCCTGGTGGGGTCCTGATGGCTCTGGTGGGGTCCTGGTGGGGTCCTGTTGGCTCTGGTGGGGTCCTGTCGGCCATGGCTCATCCCCCATGCCCACCCTCGCCTCTCTTTGGCCCTGGTGTCTCTCCTGGTGTTTTTGGAGCTGACCTGCAGCCCCCTCCCCTCCCCAGGTCCGCACCAACGTCCCCTCCTGGTGCGATCGGATCCTCTGGAAGTCCTACCCCGAGACACACATCAACTGCAACGCCTACGGTCAGCTGGGGACCCCTTCCCCCCTCCCCCCAGCCTGGGGGACACCTCTCTGGGCTCCCCCCCAGCCCCTCCTTGAGCTCCCTGCTTTGCCCCCCAGGCTGCACGGAGGACATCGTCACCAGCGACCACTCCCCGGTCTTCGCCTCCTTCGAGGTGGGAGTCACCTCCCAGTTCGTCTCCAAGAAAGGTGCTGCCGGCTGCCCTGCGGGGGAGGGGGAGGGGAGGGACCCCAACCCCCTCCCAGCCCCCACAGACCCTCCCCAAGCCCCTCCAGAAACCTCCAGGTCCTCCCCAAGTCCTTTCATACCCATCCAAGCCCCTCCGGCTCCTCCAAGCCCTTCCAGATCGCTCCAACCCCTCCCCAGCCCCCTCCAAGCCCTCCCCAAGCCCCTCCAGATCCCTCCAACCTCTCCCCAAGCCCCTCCAGGTCCCCTCCAACCCCTCCCCAAGCCCCTCCAGGTCCCCTCCAACCCCTCCCCAAGCCCCTCCAGATCCCTCCAACCTCTCCCCAAGCCCCTCCAGGTCCCCTCCAACCCCTCCCCAAGCCCCTTCAGCCCCTCCAGCCCCTCCAAGCCCTCCCCAAGCCCCTCCAGCCCCTCCAAGCCCTCCTCAAGCCCCCAGCCCCCTCCAAGCCCTCCCCAAGCCCCTCCAGACCCCTCCAACCTCTCTCCAAGCCCTCCAGGTCCCCTCCAACCCCTCCCCAAGCCCCTTCAGCCCCTCCAGTCCTCTCCAACCCCTCCCCAAGCCCCTCCAGCCCCCTCCAGGCCCTCCCCAAGCCCCTCCAGCCCCCTCCAAGCCCTCCCCAAGCCCCTCCAGACCCCTCCAACCTCTCCCCAAGCCCCTCCAGGTCCCCTCCAACCCCTCCCCAAGCCCCTTCAGCCCCCTCCAGCCCCCTCCAACCCCTCCCCAAGCCCCTCCAGCCCCCTCCAACCCCTCCCCAAGCCTCTCCAGCCCCCTCCAAGCCCTCCCCAAGCCCCTCCAGATCCCCTCCAAGCCCTCCCCAACCCCCTCCAGACCCCTCCAACCCCTCCCCAAGCCCCTCCAGCCCCCTTCCAAGCCCTCCCCAAACCCCTCCAGACGCCTCCAAGCCCTTCCAGCCCCCTCCAAGCCCTTCCAGCCCCCTCCAAGCCCTCCCCAAACCCCTCCAGACTCCTCCAACCCCCTCCCCAAGGCCGTCCAGTCCCCTCCAACCCCTCCCCAAGCCCTTCCAGACCCCCTCCAAGCCCTCCCCAAGCCCCTCCAGACGCCTCCAATCCCTCCCCAAGCCCCTCCAGGTCCCCTCCAACCTCTCCCCAAGCCCCTCCAGCCCCCTATAAGGCATCCCCAAGCCCCTCCAGCCCCCTCCAAGCCCTTCCCAAGCCCCTCCGGATGCCCCAAGCACTTCCAGCCCCTCCTGCACCCCCTGAAGCCCTCCTCCAGGCCCCCACCCAGGTCCTCAAGCTCTTCCTTCTCCCCTGCAGGGCTGTCCAAGGCCTCTGAGCAGGCCTACATCGAGTTTGAGAGCGTGGAGGCCATTGTCAAGACCTCCAGCCGCACCAAGTTCTTCATCGAGTTCTACTCCACCTGCCTCGAAGGTCTGGGGCTGGGGGGGCTGGCAGGGGCTTGGGGAGGGGTGGGAGGCTCCTGCTGACACCTTGAGGCTCTTGGTGAGGTCCTGAGCCTCTTGGTGAGACCTTGAGGCTCTTGGTGAGGTTCTGAGGCTCCTCCTGAGGTCCTGAGGCTCTTGCTGAGACCTTGAGGCTCTTGGTGAGGTCCTGAGGCTCCTGCTGAGACCTTGAGCCTCTTGGTGAGGTCCTGAGCCTCTTGGTAAGGTCCTGAGGCTCCTGCTGAGACCTTGAGGCTCTTGGTGAGGTCCTGAGGCTCCTGCTGAGACCTTGAGGCTCCTGCTGAGGCTCTGAGGCTCCTGCTGAGACCTTGAGGCTCCTGCTGAGGCCCTGGATGTGCTGGAGGGTCCCAGCTTGTCTCCCCTCCTCCCAGAGTTCAAGAAGAGCCTGGAAAACGACAGCCAGAGCAGCGACAACATCAACTTCCTCAAGGTGCAGTGGTCCTCCCGGCAGCTGCCCACGGTGAGGAGGCACCGGGGGGCCTGGGGGAGCCTCAGGGGGCAGGGGGCTGCAGCTCCTGCTGGGTGGTGCAGCTGGGCTGAGCTCCTGGAGCCCCTGGGGTGGGGGCAGTACTGGAGCTAGGCTGAGCTCCTGGAGCCCCTGGGGTGGGGGCAGTGCTGGAGCTGGGCTGAGCTCCTGGAGCCCCTGGGGTGGGGGCAGTGCTGGAGCTGGGCTGCGCTCCTGGAGCCCCTGGGGTGGGGGCAGTGCTGGAGCTGGGCTGCGCTCCTGGAGCCCCTGGGGTGGGGGCAGTGCTGGAGCTGGGCTGAGCTCCTGGAGCCCCCGGGGTGGGCGCAGTGCTGGGCAGTGCTCCTGGAGCCCCGGGGTGGGGAGTGCTGGGGCTGAGCTCCTGGAGCCCCTGGGGTGGGGGCAGTGCTGGAGCTGGGCTGAGCTCCTGGAGCCCCTGGGGTGGGGGCAGTACTGGAGCTGGGCTGAGCTCCTGGAGCCCCTGGGGTGGGGGCAGTGCTGGAGCTGGGCTGAGCTCCTGGAGCCCCTGGGGTGGGGGCAGTGCTGGAGCTGGGCTGCGCTCCTGGAGCCCCCGGGGTGGGCGCAGTGCTGGAGCTGGGCTGAGCTCCTGGAGCCCCTGGGGTGGGCGCAGTGCTGGAGCTGGGCTGAGCTCCTGGAGCCCCTGGGGTGGGGGCAGTGCTGGAGCTGGGCTGCGCTCCTGGAGCCCCCGGGGTGGGGGCAGTGCTGGAGCTGGGCTGAGCTCCTGGAGCCCCTGGGGTGGGGGCAGTGCTGGAGGGGTGGGCCCCGGGGTGGGCGCAGTGCTGGAGCTGGGCTGGCTGAGCCCCTGGGGTGGGGGCAGTGCTGGAGCTGGGCTGAGCTCCTGGAGCCCCCGGGGTGGGGGCAGTGCTGGAGCTGGGCTGAGCTCCTGGAGCCCCTGGGGTGGGGGCAGTGCTGGAGCTGGGCTGAGCTCCTGGAGCCCCTGGGGTGGGGGCAGTGCTGGAGCTGGGTGCTGGAGCCCCTGGGGGCAGTGCTGGAGCTGGGCTGCGCTCCTGGAGCCCCCGGGGTGGGGGCAGTGCTGGAGCTGGGCTGCGCTCCTGGAGCCCCCGGGGTGGGGGCAGTGCTGGAGCTGGGCTGAGCTCCTGGGGTGCAGCTCCCGGGGGGCTGTCGGAAGCTGTGCTGAGCCCCTGGGCCGCAGCTGGGGCTGGGGGGTGGCCTCCAGCCCACCTGGGCGCCCCCTGAGCGCCCCCTGCCGCCTCCCCCCGCAGCTGAAGCCCATCCTGTCCGACATTGAGTACCTGCAGGACCAGCATCTCCTGCTCACCGTCAAGTCCCTGGACGGCTACGAGTCCTACGGTGGGCACCCACCCCCTGCCCCCTGCCTTGGGCACCTGCCTGGGTGCTCCCCCCTCCCCCCAGGCCCTGCCCCTGATCCTCTGCAGTCTGCCCTTTGCCAGGGGAGTGTGTGATTGCCCTCAAGTCCATGATTGGCAGCACTGCCCAGCAGTTCCTCACCTTCCTGTGCCACCGGGGCGAGGAGACCGGCAACATCCGCGGGGGCATGCGGGTCAGGGTGCCCAGCGAGCGCCTGGGCACCAGGGAGAGGCTCTACGGTGAGGGCAGCACCCAGGGTGGCACCTGGGGGGGCGTGGGGGAGGGTGGTTGGGTCGTGGTGGGAGCAGGGTGGGCAGCAGGGATAAGGGTGGGCACAAGGGAGAGGCTCTATGGTGAGGGCAGCACTGAGGGTGGCACCTGGGTGGGCATGGTGGGAGCAGGGTGGACAGCAGGGAGAGGCTCTATGGTGAGGGCAGCACTGAGGCTGGCACCTGGGTGGGCATGGTGGGAGCAGGGTGGACAGCAGGGAGAGGCTCTATGGTGAGGGCAGCACTGAGGCTGGCACCTGGGTGGGCATGGTGGGAGCAGGGTGGGCACCAGGGACAAGGGTGGGTACAAGGGAGAGGCTCTATGGTGAGAGCAGCACCAAGGGTGGCACCTGGGTGGGCATGGAGGAGGGTGATGGAGTCATAGTGGCACCAGAGTGGGCACCAGGGAGAGGCTCTATGGCGAGAGCAGCACCGAGGGTGGCACCAGGGTGGGTACTGGGTCAGGGTGGCACCAGGATGTGCACCAGGGTGGGTACTGGGTCAGGGTGGCAGCAGGATGGGCAGCTTGAGGGGTCTTATATCATGGTGGGACCAGGATGGGCACTAGGATGGGCACCAGGGAGGGTGCTGGCTCAGGGTGGCACCGGTCTGTGACCTCCCTGTGCCCCCCAGAGTGGATCAGCATTGACAAGGATGAGGCAGCAGCAGCCAAGGGCAAGGTTGCACCGGGTGCCAGGCCTAACCAGGACCATGCCAGGTAGGGCACTGGCAGTACCAGGCTGGAGGTCCTGGAGAGGGCTGAGATGGTCCTCGAGGGTCCTGAGCCGCATCCCGGAGGTCCTGAGCCTCTGGATGTTCTCAGCCCCCCTGTACCTCCACCCCCTCTCCCCTCCCAGGTCCGCAGGTCGGAAGGCCCCTGGTGCTGAGCCCCCCCCCAGCACCCCCAGTGTCCCAGCAAAGCTGCCAGAGGAAGCTGAGAAGGTGCCCAGCACCCCTGGCCCCCGGGCCCCAGCACCAATCCGGAGCACCACCCGCGACGAGCCCAGCACCAGCCGGTGAGGGTCCTGAGCCTCACATCCTGGGGGTCCAGTCCTGCTCCCATCCTGGGGGCTCCCATTCTGGGGGTCCAATCCTGCTCCCATTCTGGGGGTCCCATCCTCCTGCTCCCATCCTGGTGGGTCCCATCCTGGGGGTCCAATCCTGCTCCCATTCTGGGGGTCCCATCCTCCTGCTCCCATTCTGGGGGTCCCATCCTCCTGCTCCCATCCTGGGGGTCCAATCCTCCTGCTCCCATTCTGGGGGTCCCATCCTCCTGCTCCCATCCTGGGGGTCCCATCCTGAGGGTCCAATCCTGCTCCCATTCTGGGGGTCCCATCCTCCTGCTCCCATCCTGGGGGTCCCATCCTGGGGGTCCAATCCTGCTCCCATTCTGGGGGTCCCATCCTCCTGCTCCCATCCTGGGGGGTCCCATCCTGAGGGTCCAATCCTGCTCCCATCCTGGGGGTCCAATCCTCCTGCTCCCATCCTGGGGGTCCAGTCCTCCTGCTCCCATCCTGGGGGGTCCCATCTTTGGGGTCCAGTCCTCCTACTCTCACCCTGGGGGTCCCACCCTGGAGGTCCCATCCCGGGGGTCCCATTCTGAAGGTGCCATCCTGGGGGTCCAGTCCTCCTACTCCCATCCTGAGGGTCCCATCCTCAGGATTTCATCTTTGGGGTCCATCCTGGGGGTCCCATCCTGTGGGTCCCATCCTCCTACTCCTATCCTGGGGGTCCAATCCTCCTGCTCCCATCTTGGGGGTCCCATCCTGAGGGTCCCATCCCCAGGATCCCATTCTCCTGCTCCCATCCTGGGGGTCCCATCCCCAGGATCCCATTCTGCTCCCATCCTGGGGGTCCAATCCTCATGCTCCCATCCTGAGAGTCCCAACCCCAGGATCTCATTCTCCTGCTCCCATCCTGGGGGTCCCATCCCCAGGATCCCATCCTCCTGCTCCCATCTTGGGGGTCCTGGGAGTGCCATCCTGGGGATCTCATCTTTGGGGTCCATCCTGGGCATCTCATCCTGGGGGGGGTCCCATCCCGAGGGTGCCATCTTCCTGCTCTCATCTCTCTCTCCTTGCCTTGCCCCTAGCTCCAAGGTGGAGGCGGCAGGGGACCCCCCCTTGAAGAACAGCTTCAACAACCCTGCCTACTACGTGCTGGAGGGGGTCCCCCACCAGCTGCTGGCCGCCGGGGACCCTGGCAAGCCCCCGGCCCCCAAAGCCAAGCTGCAGCTGCCCGTCCCCGAGCGGCGCCGGCAGCCCTGCGCCGCCCAGCCCCCGCCCTGGCCGGGGGACGGAAGCTCCTCGGATGAAGACTCCTCCACCCTCACCCTGCCCCCTCCGGACTTCCCCCCTCCCCCCTTGCCCCGGGAGCTGGAGGTGTCCCCCGGCCCCTTCGGGGGCAGCGCCAAGGAGGTGCCAGCTCCCGCGGGGCGGGAGGACCCCAAGCCGCGCCCGAGCCTCGGGGAGGTTCCTGCGGCCAAGCTGCAGCCTCGGCCCCCGCCGGCGCCTCCTGGCTTTGGCTTTGGCTTGGAGCCTCCTCCTGCCGCCGTCTCCTCCTCCTCCTCCTCTTCCTCCCCTCCCGGGGGTCTCCTGGACGACCGCTCCTGCTCGGTGCTGCAGATGGCCAAGACGCTGAGCGAGGTGGACTACGGCGGGGGGAAGGGGAAGGTGCCCCCAGCCCAGCCCCTGGTGGCCAAAGTGGGGAGGTTGGAGCTGCCCCCCCGCTGCCTGCCTCCCGACTTCGGCCGTCCCATCGCCTTCCCCCCACATTCCATCCGGGAGAGCATCCAGGAGGACCTGGCCGAGGAGGTAGGTGGGGGGGGAGGGCTGTGCTGAGAGGGCAAGTGGGGGTTTGGGGAAGGGAGTGTGTGCCAAGAGATGGACCCCGTGCTGGAGGGTCCCATCCTGGAGGTCCCATCCTAAGGGTCTCATCCTGGGGGGCTCATCTTGAGGGTCTCATCCTGGAGCTCCCATCCTAAGGGTCTCATCCTGAGGGTCTCATCCTGGGGGGGCTCATCTTGAGGGTCTCATCCTGGAGCTCCCATCCTAAGGGTCCCATCCTGGGGGGCTCATCTTGAGGCTCTCATCCTGGAGCTCCCATCCTGAGGGTCCCATCCTGGGGGGCTCATCTTGAGGCTCTCATCCTGGAGCTCCCATCCTGAGGGACCTACCCTGGAGGTCCCATCCTGGAGGTCTCATCCTGGGGGGCTCATCTTGAGGGTCCCATCCTGAGGGACCTATCCTGGAGGTCCCATCCTGTGGGACCTATCCTGGGGGGCTCATCCTGGAGGTCCCATCCTGTGGGACCTATCCTGGGGGGCTCATCTTGAGGCTCTCATCCTGGAGCTCCCATCCTGAGGGACCTACCCTGGAGGTCTCATCCTGGAGGTCCCATCCTGTAGGACCTATCCTGGGGGTCTCATCCTGAGGGTCCCATCCTGGAGGTCCCATCCTGGGGGGCTCATCTTGAGGGTCCCATCCTGAGGGACCTATCCTGGAGGTCCCATCCTGTGGGACCTATCCTGGGGGTCTCATCCTGGAGGTCCCATCCTGTGGGACCTATCCTGGGGGGCTCATCTTGAGGCTCTCATCCTGGAGCTCCCATCCTGAGGGACCTACCCTGGAGGTCCTATCCTGGGGGACCTATCCTGGGGGTCCCATCCTGAGGGTCTCATCCTGGAGGTCCCATCCTGAGGGACCTATCCTGGGGGTCCCATCCTGGGGGGCTCATCTTGAGGGTCCCATCCTGAGGGACCTATCCTGGAGGTCCCATCCTGTGGGACCTATCCTGGGGGTCCCATTCTGAGGGTCTCATCCTGGAGGTCCCATCCTGAGAGACCTATCCTGGGGGTCTCATCCTGGAGGGTCTCATCCTGGAGGTTCCATCCTGGGGGCTCATCCTGGAGGTCCCATCCTGAGGGACCTATCCTGGAGGTCCCATTCTGAGGGTCTCATCCTGGAGGTCCCATCCTGAAGATCCAAACCTGGAGCACCTCTCCTGAGGTTGTTGGGATCCCATCCTGATGATTCCATCTTGGGAGGGTCCTATCCTGGAGGGCCATCCTGGAGGGTCTCATCTTGGGGGTCTTATCCTGAGTGGTCCTGTCCTGGAGGTCTTAAGTCTGGAGCTCTCCTCCTGGGGTTGTTGGGATCCCATCCTGGTGATTCCATCCTGAGGTTCTCATTCTGGGGGGTTCCAGCCTGGTGGTCTCATTCTGAAGGTCCTATCCTGTGGGCCTCATCCTGGGGATGCTATCCTGGAGGTCCCATCCAGGGGGTCACATTCTCAAGGTCCCATTCTGGGGGTCCCACCCTGGATGTCCACACCTGGAGCTCTCCTCCTGGGGTTGTTGGGATGCCAGCCTGGTGCCAGTTCCCTGCTGAGGCTCTCCCTGGGGTGGAGGCCCCGGGGCAGCAGTGCCAGTGCAGGGGTGCTGTGCCCGCATCTGTGCCAGCCGGACCAGGCGCTGGTGCCAGCGCGGTGGTGCCATCGCAGTGGTGCTGTGCCCGCAGGCGCTGTGCCAGCCGGGCCAGGCGGCGGTGCCAGCGCGGTGTTGCCATCGCAGTGGTGCTGTGCCCGCAGGCGCTGTGCCAGCTGGGCCAGGCGGCGGTGCCAGCGCGGTGGTGCCATCGCAGTGGTGCTGTGCCCGCAGGCACTGTGCCAGCCGGGCCAGGCGGCGGTGCCAGCGCGGTGTTGCCATCGCAGTGGTGCTGTGCCCGCAGGCTCTGTGCCAGCCGGACCAGGCGCTGGTGCCAGCGTGGTGGTGCCATCACAGTGGTGCTGTGCCCGCAGGCGCTATGCCAGCCGGGCCATGCCAGCCGGGCCAGGTGGTGCCCGCAGGCTCTGTGCCAGCGACCAGGCGTGGTGCCAGCGCGGTGTTCACAGTGGTGCTGTGCCCGCAGGCGCTGTGCCAGCCGGGCCAGGCGGCGGTGCCAGCGCGGTGGTGCCATCACAGTGGTGCTGTGCCCGCAGGCTCTGTGCCAGCCGGGCCAGGCGCTGGTGCCAGCGCGGTGGTGCCATCACAGTGGTGCTGTGCCCGCAGGCGCTATGCCAGCCGGGCCAGGTGGTGGTGCCAGCGCGGTGGTGCCATCACAGTGGTGCTGTGCCCGCAGGCGCTGTGCCAGCCGGGCCAGGCGGCGGTGCCAGGCGTGGGCGAGTGGCTGCGGGCGTTGGGGCTACAGCGGTACGAGGAGGGGCTGCTGCGCAACGGCTGGGACGATCTCGACTTCCTCAGGTGGGCACCACCCCCAGGACCCCTCCCCAGGACCCCTCCCCAGCCAGCCCAACCCTCCTGGGGTCACCTCCTCCATAGCCCTTCCCTGTCCCACCCAGGACCTCCACCACCCAACCTCTTAACCCCGCTGGGGCCGCCTCCTCCATGGGTGCCCCGTGGGTGGTGGCGAGCAAGGTGGGTGGGCAACCAACTGTGCCCACCGAGGGGGGTCCTGCCGTGGAGCTGGAGACCACCCTGGAGCTTTTGAGGGTGCTGACACCCCCCCCACCATGTGTGTGTGTGTGTCCCCTCCCCCCTGTTGGCAGTGACATCACGGAGGAGGACCTGGAGGAAGCAGGGGTGCTGGAGCCTGCCCACAAGAGACTGCTCCTGGAGAGCCTCCAGCTCCGCAAGTAACCAGGGCTCAGCTGCCTGCATCCCGCGGCCTGGATCCCACAGCCTGGATCCCGCTGCCTGGATCCCGCTGCCTGCATCCCATGGCCTTGATTACTACAGCCTGGGTCCCACAGCCTGATCACCACCACCTGGATCCCGCAGCCTGGATCCCATGGCCCTGATTACCGCAGCCTGGATCCCACAGCCTGATCACCACAGCCTGGATCCTGCTGCCTGCATCCCATGGCCCTGATTACCGCAGCCTGGATCCCACAGCCTGATCACCACAGCCTGGATCCTGCTGCCTGCATCCCATGGCCCTGATTACCACAGCCTGGATCCCACAGCCTGATCACCACCACCTGGATCCCGCAGCCTGGATCCCATGGCCCTGATTACCACAGCCTGGATCCCACAGCCTGATTACCACCACCTGGATCCCGCAGCCTGGATCCCATGGCCTTGATTACCACAGCCTGGATCCCACAGCCTGATTGCCACCACCTGGATCCTGCTGCCTGGATCCCGCTGCCTGGATCCCATGGCCTTGATTACCACAGCCTGGATCCCACAGCCTGATTACTACCACCTGGATCCCGCAGCCTGGATCCCATGGTCTTGATTACCACAGCTTGGATACCACAGCCTGATTACCACAGCCTGGATCCTGCTGCCTGCATCCCACCACCTGATTACCACAGCCTGGATCCCGCAGCCTGGATCCCATGGCCTGGACCCCATGGCCCTGATTACCACAGCTTGGATCCTGCTACCTGTATCCCACAGCCTGATTCCTACAGCCTGGATCCCACAGCCTCGATCCCACGGCCTGATCACCACGACCTGGATCCCGCAGCCTGGATCCTGCTGCCTGGATCCCATGGCCTGATTACCACAGCCTGGATCCCATGGCCCTGGTTACCACAGCCTGGATCCTACAGCCTGGTTACCACAGCCTAGATCCTGTGGCCTAGATCCCACAGCCTGGATCCCGCATCCTGGATCCCACATCCTGGATCCTGCTTCCTGGATCACACAGCTTGGATCCCACATCCTGGATCCTGCTTCTTGGATCTCCCTTCCTGGATCCCGCTTCTTGGCTCCCATGTCCTGGATCTCACATCCTGGATCCTGCTTTTTGGATCCCACATCCTGGATCCCTGATCCCACAGCCAAGCACCCTGGCTCTCTGCAGCTGCACATCCTGGATCCCATGGCCTTGCATCCTGCCTCCCAGATCCCCCATCCTGGATCCCCTGGCTGCACATCCTGGATCCTGTAACCGAGTGTCCCAGGTCCCCCGCTGAAGGATCCCAAATCCTGTGGCCACGCGTCCTGGATCCCATGGCTGCAAATCCTGGATCCCATGGCTCCAGGCCTCACATTCCACCCTTGAGCATCCAGGATCCCACGGCCAAGCATCCTGCACCCCACAACCGATCCCCATCCCAGCTTTCAGGGCCCAGCTGGGGACTGCAGCCCTGAGCCTGGATCCCAGAGCTGCCCATCCCAGATCCCGGGGTTGGACACCCCACATTCCTGCAGCTGCACCTCCCAGATCCTGCAGCCAGTCCCCATACCAGATCCCATGGCTGAGCCAGGGTCTGGATCCCAGATCCCTGTAGCCACACATCCTGGATCCTGTGGCTGCACATCCTAGATCCCAGAGAGCTGCCGAGCCTGGATTCCACAGCTGATCCCCATCCTGCATCCCACAGCTCAGCCAAGGTCTGCAGCCCAGATTGCAGATCCCTGCAGCTGCACATCCCAGCTCCCATGGCTGTAGATCCCAGATCCTGAGGCTGTAGATCTTAGATCCCAGCTCCCATGGCTGCAGATCCCAGCAACTGTAGATCCCAGCTCCCATCACTGCAGCTCCCAGATCCTGAGGCTGTAGATCTTAGATCCCAGCTCCTGTGGCTGCAGATTCCAGATTCCTGCAACTCTAGATCCCAGCTCCCATGGCTCCAGATCCCTGCAGCTGCAGATCTTAGATCTCAGCTTCCATAGCTGCAGATCCCAGTTCCCAGCTTCCGTGGCTGCAACTCCCAGATCCCAGCTCCTATGGCTGCAGATCTCAGATCCCTGCAGATCCCATAGCTACAACTCCCAGCTCCCTGGCTGCAGATCTCAGATCCCTGCAGATCCCATAGCTACAACTCCCAGCTCCCATGGCTGCAGATCTCAGATCCCTACAGATCCCAGCTCCTGTGGCTGCAGATCTCAGATCCCTACAGATCCCATAGCTACAGCTCCTAGATCCCAGCTCCTGTGGCTGCAGATCTCAGATCCCGGCAGATCCCATAGCTACAGGTCCTAGATCCCAGCTCCCATGGCTGCAGATCCCAGCTCCTGTGGCTGCAGATCTTAGATCCCAGCTCCCCTTGGCTGCTTCTCCCAACTCCTTGCAGCTGCAGATCTCAGATCCCTGCAGATCCCATAGCTACAGCTCCCAGCTCCCATGGCTGCAGATCTCAGATCCCTACAGATCCCATAGCTACAGCTCCTAGATCCCAGCTCCTGTGGCTGCAGATCTCAGATCCCGGCAGATCCCATAGCTACAGGTCCTAGATCCCAGCTCCCATGGCTGCAGATCCCAGCTCCTGTGGCTGCAGATCTCAGATCCCTGCAGATCCCATAGCTACAGCTCCCAGATCCCATGGCTGCAGATCTCAGATCCCTGCAGATCCCATAGCCACAGCTCCCAGATCCCAGCTCCTGTGGCTGCAGATCTCAGATCCCTGCAGATCCCATAGCCACAGCTCCCAGATCCCAGCTCCTGTGGCTGCAGATCTTAGATCCCTGCAGATCCCATAGCTACAGCTCCCAGATCCCATGGCTGCAGGTCACAGATCCCTGCAGATCCCATAGCCACAGCTCCCAGATCCCAGCTCCTGTGGCTGCAGATCTCAGATCCCTGCAGATCCCATAGCCACAGCTCCCAGATCCCATGGCTGCAGATCTCAGATCCCTGCAGATCCTATAGCCACAGCTCCCAGATCCCAGCTCCTGTGGCTGCAGATCTTAGATCCCTGCAGATCCCATAGCTACAGGTCCTAGATCCCAGCTCCCATGGCTGCAGATCCCTGCAGCTGCAGCTCCCAGATCCATCCCCAGCAGCCCCTGGGGAGCCCTGCCCCCCTCCCCCTGCTGGGGGCTGCTGGGTAAGGGGGGGGTTGGGGGTCTAGAATGGCGGGGGGGGGAGAGAGGGTCTGGAATTTTGAGGGGGGGTCTGGGGGGCTCCTGGTCAGACAATTTCAAGGGGGGGGGTCCCGATGCTGGGGTCCCCCCCCTCATTTAAGTTATTTATTTATTGGGGGGGTCTCAGGAGGGGGGGGAGGGGGCAGGTTTTGGGGTGAAGCCCAGGGGACCTCTGGTGGCCCCCACCATGGCCCCTCCCAGCCTAGGGGGAAAGAGGAGGAGGAAGCTCTGAGCAAGGTCCAAGTTTCAACCCAAGTGCCTTCAGGATGGGTGGGGGGCTCCCACCCCCACCCCAGGGGGCTCCCAACCCCACTGAGTCCCAACCCCATCCCAGGGGGTCCCATCCCCACCCCAAGGGGGTCTCAACCCACACCCCCCCTCCTCCCCCAAGGGGGGTGCTACCCCACTCAGTGCCTTCACCCAGCCCCCTCCCCAGCAGTGCCTCAAGGGTGCCCCAGGGCCTCCCAGCCCTGCCCACTTTGCCCACAGGTCTGCCCTCCTGGGTGCCCAGACCCCCCCCAGCCTCACCAAGTGCCCTGCCAGGGGGTGGCCCCGTTTTGGGGGGGCCCCCATCTGTACCTTTCCCCCCCCCAGCCCAGACCCTGTGCTGCTCCAGCTGAGATGAAGGATGGGGCTGGACTACCCTCCCCCCCAAAAACACCTCCCAGTCCCTTCCCAGTGCCCTCCCAGTACCCCTGAGTCCCCCCCAGTGTGTCCCCCCCCAGTTTGGTGTGAGTTTAATCTGTACTAAACCAGCCTCAAGCCCAGCTCTCTGTGCTCTGCTGACTGGGGTGACTGGTGACCAGTATGGGCTGGGGGGGAGCCAGTATGGCTCTCAGGGGGGGTTCAGGGGCTCAGGGGATCTGGGGGAGGGGAGGTCTGAGGAAGAAGGGCTCAGGGAGGGTCTGGGGGGGGTTGGTCTAAGAGGGACTCAGGGAGGGTCTGGGGGGGTTGGTCTAAGAGGGGCTCAGGGAGGGTCTGGGGGTTGGTCTAAGAGAGGCTCAGGGAGGGTCTGGGGGAGTTGGGCTCAGAGGGGCTCAGGAGGGTCTGGGGGTGTTGGGCTCAGAGAGGCTCAGGGAGGGTCTGGGGGGTTGGGCTCAGGGAAGGTCTGGGGAGTTGGGCTCAGAGGCTCAGGGAGGGTCTGGGGGTTGGTCTCAGAGAGGCTCAGGGAGGGTCTGGGGAGTTGGGCTCAGAGGCTCAGGGAGGGTCTGGGGGAGTTGGGCTCAGAGGCTCAGGGAGGGTCTGGGGGTTGGTCTCAGAGGGGCTCAGGGGAGGGTCTGGGGGTTGGTCTCAGAGAGGCTCAGGGAGGGTCTGGGGGTTGGGCTCAGAGGGGCTCAGGGAGGGTCTGGGGGTTGGGCTCAGAGAGGCTCAGGGAGGGTCTGGGGGTTGGTCTCAGAGGGGCTCAGGGAGGGTCTGGGGGTTGGGCTCGAGCTCAGGGAGGGTCTGGGGGTTGGGCTCAGAGGGGCTCAGGGAGGGTCTGGGGGTTGGTCTCAGAGGGGCTCAGGGAGGGTCTGGGGGTTGGGCTCAGAGGCTCAGGGAGGGTCTGGGGGTTGGTCTCAGAGGGGCTCAGGGAGGGTCTGGGGAGTTGGGCTCAGAGGCTCAGGGAGGGTCTGGGGGTTGGTCTCAGAGGCTCAGGGAGGGTCTGGGGAGTTGGGGAGGCTCAGGGAGGGTCTGGGGGAGTTGGGCTCAGAGGCTCAGGGAGGGTCTGGGGGGGTTGGGCTCAGGGAGGGTCTGGGGGGAGTTGGGCTCAGAGGGGCTCAGGGAGGGTCTGGGGAGTTGGGCTCAGAGGCTCAGGGAGGGTCTGGGGGTTGGTCTCAGAGGCTCAGGGAGGGTCTGGGGGTTGGGCTCAGAGGGGCTCAGGGAGGGTCTGGGGGTGTTGGGCTCAGAGAGGCTCAGGGAGGGTCTGGGGGTTGGGCTCAGGGAAGGTCTGGGGAGTTGGGCTCAGAGGGGCTCAGGGAGGGTCTGGGGGTGTTGGTCTCAGAGAGGCTCAGGGAGGGTCTGGGGGTGTTGGGCTCAGAGAGGCTCAGGGAGGGTCTGGGGGTTGGGCTCAGAGAGGCTCAGGGAGGGTCTGGGGGGTTGGGCTCGAGCTCAGGGAGGGTCTGGGGGTTGGTCTCAGAGGCTCAGGGAGGGTCTGGGGGTGTTGGGCTCAGAGAGGCTCAGGGAGGGTCTGGGGGTTGGGCTCAGGAAGGTCTGGGGAGTTGGGCTCAGAGGGGCTCAGGGAGGGTCTGGGGGTGTTGGGCTCAGAGAGGCTCAGGGAGGGTCTGGGGGTTGGGCTCAGGGAAGGTCTGGGGAGTTGGGCTCAGAGGCTCAGGGAGGGTCTGGGGGTTGGTCTCAGAGAGGCTCAGGGAGGGTCTGGGGGTTGGGCTCAGAGAGGCTCAGGGAGGGTCTGGAGGGTCTGGGGGTTGGGCTCAGAGGGGCTCAGGGAGGGTCTGGGGGTTGGTCTCAGAGGGGCTCAGGAGGGTCTGGGGGTTGGGCTCAGAGGCTCAGGAGGGTCTGGGGGTTGGTCTCAGAGAGGCTCAGGGAGGGTCTGGGGGTTGGGCTCAGAGAGGCTCAGGGAGGGTCTGGGGGTTGGGCTCAGAGGGGCTCAGGGAGGGTCTGGGGGTTGGGCTCAGAGAGGCTCAGGAGGGTCTGGGGGTTGGTCTCAGAGGCTCAGGGAGGGTCTGGGGGAGTTGGGCAGAGGGGCTCAGGGAGGGTCTGGGGGTTGGGCTCAGAGAGGCTCAGGGAGGGTCTGGGGGGAGGCTCAGGGAGGGTCTGGGGGTTGGTCTCAGAGGCTCAGGGAGGGTCTGGGGGTTGGGCTCAGAGAGGCTCAGGGAGGGTCTGGGGGTTGGTCTCAGAGGCTCAGGGAGGGTCTGGGGGTGTTGGGCTCAGAGAGGCTCAGGGAGGGTCTGGGGGGAGTTGGGCTCAGAGGGGCTCAGGGAGGGTCTGGGGGTTGGGCTCAGAGGGGCTCAGGAGGGTCTGGGGGTTGGGCTCAGAGAGGCTCAGGGAGGGTCTGGGGGTTGGGCTCAGAGGCTCAGGGAGGGTCTGGGGGTTGGGCTCAGAGAGGCTCAGGGAGGGTCTGGGGGTTGGTCTCAGAGGCTCAGGGAGGGTCTGGGGGTTGGTCTCAGGAGGCTCAGGGAGGGTCTGGGGGTTGGTCTCAGAGGCTCAGGGAGGGTCTGGGGGTTGGGCTCAGAGAGGCTCAGGGAGGGTCTGGGGGTTGGGCTCAGAGGCTCAGGGAGGGTCTGGGGGTTGGGCTCAGAGGCTCAGGGAGGGTCTGGGGGTTGGGCTCAGAGAGGCTCAGGGAGGGTCTGGGGGTTGGTCTCAGAGGCTCAGGGAGGGTCTGGGGGGTTGGGCTCAGAGAGGCTCAGGAGGGTCTGGGGGAGTTGGGCTCAGGGAGGGTCTGGGGGTTGGGCTCAGAGGGGCTCAGGGAGGGTCTGGGGGTTGGGCTCAGAGAGGCTCAGGGAGGGTCTGGGGGTTGGGCTCAGAGGCTCAGGGAGGGTCTGGGGGGGTTGGGCTCAGAGAGGCTCAGGGAGGGTCTGGGGGGGTTGGTCTCAGAGGCTCAGGGAGGGTCTGGGGGTGTTGGGCTCAGAGAGGCTCAGGGAGGGTCTGGGGGAGTTGGGCTCAGGGAGGGTCTGGGGGTTGGGCTCAGAGGGGCTCAGGGAGGGTCTGGGGGTTGGGCTCAGAGAGGCTCAGGGAGGGTCTGGGGGTTGGGCTCAGAGGCTCAGGGAGGGTCTGGGGGTTGGGCTCAGAGAGGCTCAGGGAGGGTCTGGGGGTTGGTCTCAGAGGCTCAGGGAGGGTCTGGGGGTTGGGCTCAGAGGGGCTCAGGGAGGGTCTGGGGAGTTGGGCAGAGGGGCTCAGGGAGGGTCTGGGGGTTGGGATCAGGGAGGGTCTGGGGGTTGGGCTCAGAGGGGCTCAGGGAGGGTCTGGGGGTTGGGCTCAGAGGGGCTCAGGGAGGGTCTGGGGGTCACAGCAAGAGGGGCTCTCAGGGGGCTTCTGGAGGGGTCTCAGGGCATGGGACTCAAGGGGGAGTCTGGGGGTCTCAGAAGGGAATCTCGGGGGTTCTCAGAGTGGCACTAGGGGATCTTGGGGGGTCTCAGTGAGAGGGGCTCAGGGAGTGGTGGTCTTGGAGGGGTCTCAGGGAATGGGACTCAAGGGAGGGGGCTGGGGGTG
This sequence comes from Melanerpes aurifrons, assembly GCA_011125475.1. Taxonomy (NCBI): domain Eukaryota; kingdom Metazoa; phylum Chordata; class Aves; order Piciformes; family Picidae; genus Melanerpes; species Melanerpes aurifrons. Next base: position 210,544 of record WWNC01000150.1, read on the forward strand.
GGGAGTCTCAGAGGGGAATCTCCGGGGGTTCTCAGGGAGAGTGGCTCTGGGGGCAGTGTGGAGGAGGGGGAGGGTCTCGGGGCAGGGCCCGGGGTTGGGGGAGGGTCTCGGGGTTGGGGTGGGGTCTCAGGGGCAGGCCCCGGTGGGGGCGGTGGCAATAAATTAATTTTTATTTGGATTAGTCAATAAATTACAGAAAATGGTTAAAACCCCAAAAAGGGAGCAAAAAGGGGAGGGGAGGTGGGGGCGCCACCAAACACCACCTCAGCCTGGAGGGAAGGGGAGGGGGGAGGGGGGGGGTGAGGCCCTTTGGCTGCACCCTAGGACCCCCCCAACCCTCCTTGGGACTCTCTGCAAGGTCACTGCTAAAGGGGGCAGGGGGGGGGGTGTCCCCAAATGCTGCTCTTGGGGGGGGTCCCATTGATCGGGGGGGGTACCAGCTCCTCTGAGGTGCCCCAAAAGTTTCTTGGGGGGGGTCTGAGTTGGTCTGAGGGGTCCCAATGACAGGTCAGGAGGGGTCCCATTGATCTGGAGGGGTCAGAGCTGCTCCAAGGGGTCCCAGCAGCTGCTCCAGGGGGCTGTGTCTTCTCCAAGGGGTCCCAGCAGCACTGCTCATGCCACAGCCCCCCCCCCCAAAACCCCCTCAAGTCCTTCCTCCACCCCAGGCCACGGAGGAGGAAGAGGATTCTGACGAAGAGCTCCACCACGATGCTTCGGGTGGCACTGGGAGCCCCCCCAGAGCCATGCCAGGACTGTGCCCATGCCCAGGACTGGGCTGGGATAGGAGCTGCTCCCCCCCGCCAGACCTTCACCCCCGCAGCTGGCACCCCCGGGGGCTTCTGCCCGGCTTGGGGGGCAGGGTGCAGCTGGGCTGGCGGGGGGGGAGGGGGTGGTGGCACCAGGGGGTGGTGGCTGGGTCTGTGGGGGTGGTGATGGTGAAGGTTGGGGAGGAAGGGGAGGTTCGGGGGAGGGGTCCTGGCATGGCCTAGGGGCGGGGGGAGGGGCTGGCAGGCATTCAGCAGCTTGGCAGCGGTGGTGGCACCGCCCCTGGTGCCCACCCCCGGGCAGGGAGGAGCTATGGGGGCTGGGGCGGGGGGGAGGGTAGGGGTGGGGGTGGTGATGATGATGATGACGATGATGGGGGGGGGTGATGATGATGGTGGTGATGATGGTGATGCTGATGGTGGTGGTGGTGATGATGATGATGGTGATGATGATGATGGTGGAGGAGATGATGATGGTGGTGATGATGATGGTGGTGATGATGGTGGTGGTGGTGCTGATGCTGCTGGTGGTGGTGATGATGCTGATGGTGGTGCTAGGGGCAGCCTGGCCGCGGCAGCCCGGGGAGGCAGAAGGGGGTCGGGGAGGGGGTCCGGGGAGGGGGGGTCCCATCAGAAGAGATTCGTCTTGAGGGCGTTGGGTTTCCGGTGGAAGGAGGAGAGGACGCCAGAGAAAGGTCCTGGCACGGCCTCGGAGGGCTGCCAGGCCTTCAGCAACTCGGCAGCGTTGGTGGCACCGCCGCCTGTGCCCACCCCGGGCCACAGAGGAGCTTTGAGGGCTTGGCTCGGGTGGGCGGCGGCCATGGCGGGGGCGGCGGCGGCGGCGGGGGGGGCCCCGCGGAGGGGCTCGGGCTCAGGCTGGTGCCAGGGCTGGCCAGGCTGGCAGGGGGCGGCAGGGACGCGGTGCTGTCGGGGGTGGGGCTGCAGGTGGACTCCTTGGAGTCGTCGTCCTCCGAGGCCGGGCGAGGCTCCGGCTTCTTGCCGCCGCCGCCGCCCGAGGGGGCGCCCGGAGCCTTGGCGTTGGCTGCCCGCTCCTGCTTGCGGAACTTGGCGCGGCGGTTCTGGAACCACACCTGGGCGGGGGGCGGCAAAGCGTGTGGGGAGACGGAGCCGAGCCCCCCCCGAGCCTGGCAGCCAAGGCATGGGATGCACCGGGACAGCCAGCAGCAGCCCTCTGGCTTCCACAGCCTTGGCACCAAGAACCCTCAACCCTGGGGGTCCTACAGCCTTGGCACCAAGAACCCTCAACCCTGGGGGTCCCACAGCCTTGGCACCAAGAGCCCTCGATCCTGGGGGTCCCACAGCCTTGGCACCAAGAGCCCTCGATCCTGGGGGTCCTACAGCCTTGGCACCAAGAACCCTCAACCCTGGGGGTCCCACAGCCTTGGCACCAAGAGCACCAAGAGCCTTGGCACCAAGAACCCTCCTGGGGTCCCACAGCCTTGGCACCAAGAGCCCTCGACCCTGGGGGTCCCACAGCCTTGGCACCAAGAGCCCTCAACCCTGGGGGTCTCACAGCCTTGGCACCAAGAACCCTCAACCCTGGGGGTCCCACAGCCTTGGCACCAAGAGCCCTCAACCCTGGGGGTCCCACAGCCTTGGCACCAAGAGCCCTCAACCCTGGGGGTCCACAGCCTTGGCACCAAGAACCCTCAACCCTGGGGGTCCTACAGCCTTGGCACCAAGAGCCCTCGATCCTGGGGGTCCCACAGCCTTGGCACCAAGAGCCCTCAGTCCTGGGGGTCCTACAGCCTTGGCACCAAGAGCCCTCACCCTGGCACCAAGAGTCTGGGGGTCCCACAGCCTTGGCACCAAGAACCCTCAACCCTGGGGGTCCTGCAGCCTTGGCACCAAGAGCCCTCGATCCTGGGGGTCCCACAGCCTTGGCACCAAGAACCCTCAACCCTGGGGGTCCTACAGCCTTGGCACCAAGAGCCCTCAACCCTGGGGGTCCCACAGCCTTGGCACCAAGAGCCCTCAACCCTGGGGGTCCCACAGCCTTGGCACCAAGAGCCCTCGATCCTGGGGGTCCCACAGCCTTGGCACCAAGAGCCCTCAACCCTGGGGGTCCCACAGCCTTGGCACCAAGAGCCCTCAACCCTGGGGGTCCCACAGCCTTGGCACCAAGAGCCCTCAACCCTGGGGGCCCTGCAGCCTTGGCACCAAGAGTCCTCAACCCTGGGGGTCCTCCAGCCTTGGCACCAGTAAGCCTGACCCTGTGGCTCTCCCATCCATGGGATCAGGATCTCCTCAGCTCCATGGGTTAGGAACTTGTATCCCCCATCCTTGTGGCCTGGACCACCCAACTCCCATGAGTCCTGGACCCCTCCAGCCCCACGGCTCCTCCATCCTTAGGGACCAGGACACCCCCAGCCCCATGGGTCCTATATCCATGGACGCTAGGAGCTCTCCCAACTCCATGGATCTCCCACCCTTGAAGCCAGGAGCCCCCCAACCCCTTGAGCCTTGAACTCCCCATCTCTATGGATCCCACATCCTTGGGCACCAGGATCTCCCCCAATTCCATGACTCCTCCACAATTCCAATGCTCAGGCTGAGGGGACCCCAAATCCCCCTCATTCCCACCCCAAATCCCCCCTCTTCCCACTCCCATTCCCACTCCAAATCCCCCCTCTTCCCACCCCCATTCCCACCCCATTTCCCTCAGCACCACCCCAATGCTTCCCTCCGCTGGGCTGCCAAGGGCTCGTGGTGCCCTTGGGATCATCCCTAGGGAATCTCACCTGGACCCTGGCCTTGGTGAGGTCGATCTTAAATCCCCCCCATTCCCACCCCAAATTCCCACCCCAAATCCCCCCATTCCCACCCCAAAGTCCCCCCATTCCCACCTCAAATTCCCACCCCAAATCCCTCCATTCCCACCCCAAAGTCTCCCTATTCCCACCCCTAATCTCCCTATTCCTGTCCTCAATTTCCTCACATTCCCAATCCCCCCTATTCTCACCCCAAATCCCACCTCATATCTCCCCTATTCCCACCCCAAATCCTCCCTCTTCCCACCTGAAATCCCCCATTCCCACCTGAAACCCCCAGCCCTACCCTAAATTCCCCCAAATCCCTCACATTCCCACTCCAAAGCTCCCCTATTCCCACCCCAAATCCCCTTATCTCCACCCTAAATTCCCACCCCAGTGTCCCCTTATTCCCACCCTACATTCCTCCCATTCCCACTCCAAATCCCATTCCATTCCCACCCTCTATTCCCACCCCAAATCCCCCTCTCTCCCCACCCCCTGTTTCCCCCGACGCTTCCCTCCGCCGAGCTGTGAAGGGCTCCTGGTGCCCTTGGGATCAGCCCTTGGGAATCTCACCTGGACCCTGGCCTCAGTGAGGTTGATTTTAAATCCCCCTTATTCCCACTCCAAATTCCCCCCCCCCATTCCCACCCCAACTTCCCCTCTATTCCCACTCCAAATTCCCCCCCCATTCCCACCCCGAATCCCCCCCTTCCAACCCCAGATTCTCCCCACTCCCACCCTAAAATCCTCCCTATTCCCACCCCAAATCCCCCCATTCCCACCTTAAATTCCCCTCCATTCCCAGTCCTAATCCCCCCTATTCCCAACCCAAATTCCCTCTATTCCAACCCCAAATCCTGCCTCATATCTCCCCCAATTTCCACACCCCCCTCCCCGGTTCCCTCGGCACCACCCCGACGCTTCCCTTTGCTGGGCAGGGAAGGGCTCCCATGGGGGTGGAACCATCCCAAAGGAATCTCAGCGGGGTGGGAGCATCCCTCGGGAATCTCACCTGGACCCTAGCCTCGGTGAGGTCCATCTTAAATCCCCCCCATTCCCACCCCAAATTCCCCTCTTCCCCCCCCTCCCCATTTCCCCCAGCACCACCCCGACGCTTCCCTCCGCAGGGCTGGGAAGGGCTCCTGGTGCCCCTGGGAGCATCCCTCGGGACTCTCAGCAGGGTGGGAGCATCCCTCGGGAATCTCACCTGGACCCTGGCCTCGGTGAGGTCGATCTTGAGGGCCAGCTCCTCGCGGGTGTAGATGTCAGGGTAGTGAGTCTCGGCAAAGACTCTCTCCAGCTCCTTTAGCTGGGAGCTGGTGAAGGTGGTCCGGATGCGGCGCTGCTTCCGCTTCTCGTTGATCCCGGAGGGGTCCGAGAAGAACTTGTAGGGAACTGGGGGGAGGAAGAGGAAGAGAGGAAGGAAGGAAGGAAGGGAGTGAGAAAGGGAGGGAAGAGGGAAGGGGAGCTGGGTGGAACGAGGGGACGGAGGGAATAGGAAGGATGGGGAGAGAGGGAGAGATGGGAGGGGATGGGATGGGATGGGGGAATGGGAAGGATGGGTCAGAAGGGATGGGATGGGATGGGTCAGGAGAGATGGGATGGAATGGGGGAATGGGAAGGATGGGTCAGAAGGGATGGGATGGGATGGGGTGGGATGGGATGGGATGGGATGGGATGGGTCAGGAGAGATGGGATGGGGGAATGGGAAGGATGGGTCAGAAGGGATGGGATGGGATGGGTCAGGAGAGATGGGATGGGATGGGGGAATGGGAAGGATGGGTCAGAAGGGATGGGATGGGGTGGGATGGGATGGGGGGTCAGGAGAGATGGGATGGGATGGGATGGGTCAGGAGAGATGGGATGGGATGGGGATGGGAAGGATGGGGATGGGATGGGAATGGGAAGGATGGGTCAGAAGGGATGGGATGGGGGAATGGGAAGGATGGGTCAGAGGGATGGGATGGGGATGGGATGGGTCAGGAGAGATGGGATGGGATGGGGAATGGGAAGGATGGGTCAGAAGGGATGGGATGGGGTGGGATGGGATGGGTCAGGAGAGATGGGATGGGATGGGATGGGATGGGATCAGGAGAGATGAGATGGGATGGGATTGGGGGAATGGGAAGGATGGGTCAGAAGGGATGGGATCGGGAATGGGAAGGATGGGTCAGAAGGGATGGGATGGGGAATGGGAAGGATGGGTCAGGGATGGGATGGGGAATGGGAAGGATGGGTCAGAAGGGATGGGATGGGATGGGGGAATGGGAAGGATGGGTCAGAAGGGATGGGATGGGGTGGGATGGGATGGGTCAGGAGAGATGGGATGGGATAGGGGGAATGGGAAGGATGGGTCAGAAGGGATGGGATGGGGGAATGGGAAGGATGGGTCAGAGGGATGGGATGGGGGATGGGATGGGTCAGAAGGGATGGGATGGGATGGGGAATGGGAAGGATGGGTCAGAAGGGATGGGATGGGGTGGGAGGGATGGGATGGGATGGGATGGGGGAATGGGAAGGATGGGTCAGAAGGGATGGGATGGGGGAATGGGAAGGATGGGTCAGAAGGGATGGGATGGGATGGGGGAATGGGAAGGATGGGTCAGAAGGGATGGGAATGGGAAGGATCAGAAGGGATGGGATGGGGTGGGATGGGATGGGATGGGTCAGGAGAGATGGGATGGGATGGGATGGGATAGGAGAGATGGGATGGGATGGGGGAATGGGAAGGATGGGTCAGAAGGGATGGGATGGGGAATGGGAAGGATGGGTCAGAAGGGATGGGATGGGGGAATGGGAAGGATGGGTCAGAAGGGATGGGATGGGATGGGGGAATGGGAAGGATGGGTCAGAAGGGATGGGATGGGGGAATGGGAAGGATGGGTCAGAAGGGATGGGATGGGGTGGGATGGGATGGGATGGGAGGAAGAGTCAGAAGGGATGGGAAGGAATGGGAAGGATGGATAAGGAGGGATGGGATGGGTCAGGAGAGATGGGATGGGATAGGATGGGATGGGGGAATGGGGGATGGGGATGGGATGGGATGGGTCAGGAGAGATGGGATGGGATGGGGGAATGGGAAGGATGGGTCAGAAGGGATGGGATGGGATGGGATGGGATGGGATGGGATGGGATGGGTCAGGAGAGATGGGATGGGATGGGGGAATGGGAAGGATGGGTCAGAAGGGATGGGATGGGATGGGATGGGATGGGAGGGGATGGGTCAGGAGAGATGGGATGGGATGGGGGAATGGGAAGGATGGGTCAGAAGGGATGGGATGGGATGGGAGGGGTTGGGTCAGGAGAGATGGGATGGGGGAATGGGAAGGACGGGTCAGAAGGGATGGGATGGGGTGGGATGGGATGGGGTGGGAGGGAATGGGAAGGATGGGTCAGGAGGGATGGGATGGAATAGGATGGGATGGAGTGGGAAGGATGGGTCAGGAAGGATGGACTGGAAAGGGATGGAATGGGAAGGATGGATCAGAAGGAAGGGAATGGGAAGGATGGATCAGGAGGGATGGATTGGGAAGGAATGGAATGGAATGGAATGGGAAGGATAAATCAGAAGGGATAAAATGGGAAGAATGGATTGGGAGTCACAGAATGAGTAGAGATGGACTGGGAAGGGATGGAATGGGTAGAGATGGACAAGGAAGGGAAGGGATGGAATGGGAAGGATGGGTCAGGTGGAATGGAATGGGCAAGGATGGACTGAGAAGGATGGATCAAGAGGGATGGAATGGGTAGGAATAGACTGGAATGGAGGGACTGGGAAGGATGGATCAGGAGGGGTTGAATGGGTAAGGATGGATTGGGAAGGGATGCACTGGCACCAGACAGGGATGGACTGGAAGGGATGGATGGACCAGGAAGGATGAACTAGGCAGGGATGGAATGGGTTAGGAAGGGATGAACTGGGCAAGGGATGGATTAGGGGAGATGGAATGGACAGGGATGGATCAGGCAGGGATGAACCAGGAAGGAAAGACCGGGAGGGATGAACAGGGCAGGGATGGACTGGGCAGGGATGCATGGGTCAGGGGTGCACTGGCACTGGGAAGGGATGGACTGGGGGGAGATGAACTGGGAAGGGATGGAACAGGCAGGGGTGGACCGGGCAGGGATCAGTTGGGAAGGGATGGAACAGGCAGGGATGGACCGGGCAGGGATCAGCTGGGAAGGGATGGAACAGGCAGGGATGGACCGGGCAGGGATGGAACACACAGGGATGCACCGGGAAGGATGCTCTGGGCAGGGATGAACCGGGAAGAGATGCACTGGCACCAGGCGGGGATGGATTGGGAGAGATGAACCAGGCAGGGATGGACCGGGTAGGAAAGCCCGGGGGGGATGGATCGGGCAGGGATGAACTGGGTAGGGAATGACCGGGCAGGAAAACCCGGGGGGGATGGATCGGGCAGGAATGCACCGGGAAGGATGACATGGGCAAGGACGAACCAGGCAGGGATGCACTGGCACCGGGCAGGGATGAACTGGGACAGATGAACTGGCCAGGGATGAACCGGGCAGGGATGCACCGGGAGGGATGCACCGAGAGGGATGCACAGGGTAGGACACTGCGGAGCTCTGCCGCTGCCTCCCTGGCACCCCTCGGTGCCGTTCGGTCGTTGCCGCCGCCCCGTCCTCGGCAGGACGCTGGGTCCGGGTGGGCACAAGTGAGGCCACGACCGGGTCCGGTGAGGAGCCGGTGATGGGGGGGGCGGCCGGCACCGGCCGGCTCCTCTTTCGTTATCGGCGCTTCCGCGGGCGGGGGATTCGCGGCGGCAACGAAAGCGAAGCAGTGAGGAGGGGTCCGGTGGTGGGGACCCCTCCCTAGCCCCGTTCCGGGGTCGCTACCGGCCAGAGGACCCCCGGGGACTGGTGGTAAAGCACGGAGGGAACTGTCTGGTGCCGTGCTCTAGAGAACGGCCCCTGACCGGGGGGCTGCGAGCCGGGGCCAGAGTGGCGGTGGGCACCGGCGGGACCGGGCACTGACTGCACCGTGCACTAGCGGGAGCGGGTACCGATTGCACCGGGCACTGGCGGGAGCGGGTACCGATTGCACAGAGCCCCGGGCAGTACCCAGCACCGGTGGCATCGAGCACGGGCAGTGCCGGGCACAGACGGTCCCCGGACCCGACAGTAGCGGCCACGGATGGCATCAAACGTGGATGGTACCGGGCACCGACGGCGCCGGGAACCAGCAGTACCGGGCACCGATGGGACCGAACCCTGAGGGTACTGGGCACGAATGGGATCGAGCACCGGTGATACTGGGCACCGGCGTAGCCGTCAACAGTGGCACCGAGTACCGACTGTGCCGGGGACCGGCGGCCCCTGAAACAGGCAGTACCGGGCACCAGCGGCACCGGGAATCGATGGCACCGAGCCCTGACGGTACCGGGCACTGGTGGCATCGAGCACAAACCGTACCGGGCAGCGGTGGCCCCGAGAACCGGCAGTACCGGGCGTCGATGGGACCAAGGACCACCCGTGCCCAGGAACCGGCAGCCCCGGGAGTCGTTAGCACTGAACACGGGCGGTACTGGGCACCAATGGCACCGGCGGCAGCGGGTACCAACAGCCCCCAAAATCGATGGCACCGAGCCCTGAGGGTACCGGGCACCGAAGGCAGCATGTACCGACGGTACTGGGCACCCGGCGGGCACCGGGCACTGGTGTTATCAAGTCCAGGTGGTACCGGGCACCAACAGCGACGAGAAGCGACGGTGCCGAGCACCGATGATAACATGAAAAAACGGCACCGGGCACCGACAGCCCCAGGAATTGATGGCACCGAGCCTGGACGGTTCCGAGCACCGAGGGTACCGGGCACCAGCGGCACTGGCAGCAGCGGGTGCCGACAGCCCCGGGCATCGGTGTTATCGAGTCCTGACGGTCCCCGGACACCAGTTGCAGCGTGAGACGGCGGTTACCGGGCGTCGGCGATACCGGGCACCCGGCACCGACGTTATCAAACTCGGACTGTAACCGGATACCGCTGGCATCGGGCACCGACGATACCCGGACACCGGTGGCAGCGTGCACCGATGGTACCGGGCATCGGCGGGCATTGGGCGCCGACATTATCAAGCTCTGACGGTCCCGGGCACGCACGTTAGCGAGCGCCGCTGGTACCGGGCACCGGCGGCATCAAGCACGGATGGTACCGAGCACCGACGGCATCGAACCCTGACGGTACCAGGCACCGACCGGCCACCGGCGGGTACCCGCCACCGGCGCCCCCAGTTTTTCCCGCTCCCCCGCGACGGGCCAGCTCCCTCCCCACCGTTCCTTGCCCGTTTTACCGGCAGGGGCTTGGCGGGGGTGGGTGGTAACTCCTCGGTATTCCCGGGAATGCCGTTACCTGCCGCGTAGGGAGCGGGTTGGTGGTCTCGCAGCGCACCCAGGGCGCAGGCGGCGGAGCCGAGGGGGGGACAAGCGGGTCCGGTGGCGAACCCCCCCCGCACCGGGCTGTAGGGGAAGGAACTGCTCTGGCTGCAGGGGCTGAACTCGTAGGCAGAAGCTTCCATGGCAGCCACGCAGGAATCGTAGGAATTCAGGTAGGAATAGTCCATGGCGAGCCCGGGAAAACGGGAACCGGCGCTGCCGACACCCCCCCGCTCCGAAAGAACACCAACAAATCCCTCTCCTCCTCCAGAAAAAAACAGCCAAACCCTTCTCCCCCCCACCCTCCCCACCCCCCCTCAAAAAATCACCTCCGAAACCTCCGGTTTAAAGTCACCGGTACCGGCCCCCCCCCCCCAAACCATCCGCCCGCCCCGGGCCGCCGTTGAGCCCCCGTTAAATACACCGAGAGGGGGAGCGAACGGACAAAGGCTGCGCTCGCCGGGGGCTTTTGCATGACAATGACCCCCGGGAACGGCGCGGGGGGGCGGTGGGATGGAGCGGGCGGAGCTCTGGATCTGTGTCCCCCACCCGCCGCCGCCGCCACCCACACCCCCCACACCCCTCCCCGCAGCCCTTAACCCTTCGTGGGGGACGGAACAGTTCCGCGGCTCCCCCCCCCCCCCGCCTCCAAACCCTCATCATCGAGCCCCATCCCATCCCGGATCCCGCGCACGTCGGGCAGGGATCGGGCTGGGATGGCTTAGGAGTGGATTTCCTGGCGGGGGTGGGGGGATCCACTCCCGACCCCAGCCCTGGCTCCAATCCTCACTCCATCCCAGTTCCAGGCGTCTTACTTTCCCTGCTGCCATCCTTCCTCCCTTTCCTCTTCCCTGTCCCCATCCCAATCCCATCCCAGCTCCAGCCCCTTCCCCATACCTGTCCTCGTCCCTCTCCCCACTTCCTTCTCTATTTCCTTTCTCCATCCTCATCCTTTCCCCCCTTCCCCATCCCCCCTCCATCCCAGTTCCATCCTCGTCCCATCCTCATCCACAGCCATGTCCCAGTCCTGGTTCCATTCCCCTTTTCCTCCTCCTCACCTTCCCCATCCCCTTCCCTTTTCCTTTCACCTTCCCCATCCCATCTCCATCCTACCCTCCTGCACACCTCATCCCTGTCCCATCCCCATCTCCTCTGCAGCTACATCCCTGTTCCAGTCCCAGTTTCAGCCCCACTCCCATTTTCATCTTCACCCTTCTCCCCATTCTCATCCCTTTCCCTTTCCCCATCCCTTTCCCCTTCCCCATCTCTTTCCCTTTCCCCTTCGCCATCTCTTTTACCTTCCCCATCCCTTTCCCTTTCCCCTTCCCCATCCCTTTCCCCCTTCCCTATCCTCATCCTCCCCCCTTTTCCCCATCCTCTTCCCCAGCCCCATCCCATTCCTATTCACAACCCTGGTCTAATCCCAGTCCCATCCTCATTCCCATTTTCATCCCCATCCCCCCTCCATCCCAATTCCATTCCCATCCCATCCCCACCCCATTCCCTTTCTCATTCCCACCCCTACTCCATCTCAATTCCATTCCCATCCCATCCTTATCCCATCCCCACCCCATTCCCTTTCTCATTCCCACCCCTACTCCATCTCAATTCCATCCCTATCCCATCCCCATCCCCATCCCATTCCCATTCCCATTCCCATTCCCATTCCCATTCCCATTCCCATTCCCATTCCCACCCCAGATTCATTCCCCCAATCCCAACCCCTCCAACCCCAGCCGGGGGTCCCCCCCCGCGCCATTGTCCCCAGGCTCTGGTGACTCCCCAGGAGGGACCCAGCTGGGACCAGCAGCCAGAGCCGAGGGGGGGGTGGGGGGGTGCGGTGTCACACCCGGGGTTCCCCTTCATCCGGGGGGGGGCATGTGAGACAGGGATCCCCTTCCCGAGTGGGAGATGGCACGGGGGGGAGGGGGGGACACAGATACGGGGGTCCCCTTCATCGGGCTGGGGACACAGGCGGGGGGTCCCCTTCACGGGGCAGGGAGGGACGCGGGGGTCCCCTTGATGGCATGGGGGGGGAGGGGACACACGGGGGTCCCCTGCATGGAGCTGGGAGGACACTGGGGGCGGGGGAGGGGCACACACGGGGGTCCCTTCTCCCAGGTGCCGGGCGGGGGGGGAGGGCTCTACCCTTTGCTACCCCCTCCCAGTTTGCAGCTGGAAGTCCCCTCCCGCCCCAGCTGGATGTCGCCGTCCTCCCCCCTCCCCCATCCCTCCTTTTCCCCCCACCCCCCCCGAGGTTTCAGTGACACTGGGGCGGGGGGGGGCGCGGGGATTTGGGGCTGGGGGGGGGGAGGATTTTGGGCCAAGCACTTTCACTAATCGGCTTTCAAAGGCTAATTGTGGCCACTTCGGGGCTTTGTGACCCCTGCCCGGGGGGGAGGGGGCTTGGCTGCCCCCCCAGTGTGGGGCTGGGGGGGAAGAGGTTGGGGGGGGGGGTTGAAGGGAAGGGGGGATTGGGGGGGTAAGGGAAATTACTTGGGGGGGGGTTAAAGGGAGATTTGGGAAGTTTAAGGGGGTTTGCAGGAGGTGTTAGGGGGGCTTGGGTTGGGAGGCTTGGGGGGCTAGTGGAGGGGTGGTGTTTATTGGGGGGACTTGGGAGGATTGGGGGGATATGGAGAGGGAGGGTGAAGGAGGGACCCTGCCCCTGGTCCTGAGGGATCAGCTCTGCCCTGGGGGGCTTCAGTCCAGCTCCTGAGCACGGATGGAGGCTGCTGGCCTGCTCCAGGGCTTGTCCCAGGACCTGCTCCATCTCCTGTCCCCTGCCCTGCTCCACCTCCTGTCCTGCTCCATCCATTTCCTGTCCCCTGCCCTGCTCCATCTCCTGTCCCCTGCCCTGCTCCATCTCCTGCTCCATCTCCTGTTCCCTGGCCTGTCCCCTGGCCTGCTCCATCTCCTGCTCCATCTTCTGTCCCATCTCCTGTCCCCTGCCCTGCTTCATTTCCTTCCCCCTGGCCTGCTCCACCTCCTGTCCTCTCTAGTTCTCCATCTCTTGTTCCATGTTCTACTCCATGCCCTGCTCCACCTTCTGCCCCATCTCCACCCCCTTCTCCCCCCTCCCCTAATTCCACACTGACTCAGCCCTATCCAACCCCAACTCCTCAACCTGTACCCCAACCCCCTCGACCCCCACCTCCCCATGGATTGGGGCAGGGGGTCCTGGGGGGAAGTTAGTCGGGGGAGGAGGTTGCTGTTTGCTCCCCCTGGATTGGGACAGGGGGCCCTGGTGGGAGGTTTGGGGGGTGTGTGTGCTGTTTGCTCCCCCTGGATTGGGACAGGGGGCCCTGGTGGGAGGTTTGGGGGTGTGTGTGCTGTTTGCTCCCCCTGGATTGGGGCAGGGGGCTGTGGGAGGTTTGGGGGTGTGTGTGCTGTTTGCTCCCCCTGGATTGGGGCAGGTGGCTGTGGATTGAGGCAGGGGGTCCTGGTGGGAGGTTTGGGGGGGAGGTTTTGTTTGGTCCCCCTGGATTGGGGCAGGTGGCTGTGGATTGAGGCAGGGGGTCCTGGTGGGAGGTTTGGGGGGGTGTGTGTGCTGTTTGCTTCCCCTGGATTGGGACAGGGGCTGTGGATTGGGGCAGGGGTCCTGGTGGGAGGTTTGGGGGAGTGTGTGCTGTTTGCTCCCCCCTGGATTGAGGCAGGGGTCCTGGTGGGAGGTTTGGGGGGGTGTGTGTGCTGTTTGCTCCCCCTGGATTGGGACAGGGGGCTGTGGATTGGGTCCCTGTGGGATTGGGGCAGGGGGTCCTGGTGGGAGGTAGGGGAATGGGGGTGGGGGCAGATTTTGCTGCTCTCTCCCCATGGATTGGGGCGGGGGGAGGGGAGGCTGTTGCAGTGGGATGGGGGTGGGGAGGGTGGGGGTGGGGGAGAGAGTTTCTTGCTGCTCGCCCCCCACCCCCCACCTGCCCCCAGCCCAGCTGCTGGAGGCTGCGGCGGGCAGGTTGCTAAAGGACTTTAATTAGATCAGGGGAGCCGGAGACCGGCGGCGGAGTGTGGACCCCCTCCCCCCTCGCCCCCTCAACCCTTCAGCTGCACCCCCAAACACCCCTCCCCGCGGCTGCCAGGCTGCCGGAGCTGTGAAAAAAAAGCCCAGAAGTTAATTGAATTAAGTTTGGCTCTAAACTAATTAAGGCGCTGAGCTGCCACGCAAGGAGCTGCTGCGGCTGCTGCCAGCCCTGCCCGCGGCCGGGGGCGCCGCGCTGGGGAGGGGGCGGCAGGAGGAGGGGGAGGAGGAGGAGGAAGGGCGGGAGGAGAGGGAAAGGGATGGGGAAGAAGTGAGGGGAACCCAAAGCCTGTGTCCCCGAACGGCCTCGGGGCGGGGGGGGAAAGGGAGGGAGTGGGGGGCACCCGGATTGCCCCCAGGGTCACTTGGTGGGAGGGGGGCACCCGGATTGACCCTTGCAATGGGTGGGGGCACCCAGATTGACCCTTTATGGGGTGGGGGGCACCCAAGTTGACCCTTGAAATAGGTGGGGGGCACCCAGATTGACCCTTGAAATGGGTGGGGGGCACCCAGTTTGTCCCTTGATGGGGTGGGGGCACCCAGGTTGTCCCTTGATGGGGTGGGGGGCACCCAGATTGACCCTTGAAATGGGTGGGGGGCACCCAGTTTGTCCCTTGATGGGGTGGGGGCACCCAGGTTGTCCCTTGATGGGGTGGGGGGCACCCAGATTGACCCTTGAAATGGGTGGGGGGCACCCAGTTTGTCCCTTGATGGGGTGGGGGGCACCCAGCTTGTCCCTTGAAATGGGTGGGGGCTCCCAGGTTGACCCTTGATGGGGTGGGGGCACTTGATGGGGTGGGGGCTTGAAATGGGTAAGGGGCACCCAGGTTGTCCCTTGATGGGGTGGGGGTCACCCAGGTTGACCCTTGAAATGGGTGGGGGGCACCCAGATTGTCCCTCGATGGGGTGGGGGGCACCCAGATTGTCCCTTGAAGGGGTGGGGGGCACCCAGCTTTTCCCTTGAAATGGGTGAGGGGCACCCAGGTTGTCCCTTGAAATGGGTGGGGGGCACCCAGACTGTCCCTGGGATCACTTACTGGGGTGTGGGCACTCAGCTTGTCCCTTGATGGGGAGGGGGGTGCCCAGCTTGTCCCCAGGGTCATTTATTGGGGGTGGGGACACCCAGATCTCCAGGGGCATCCTTCCCCCCTCCCAATGCTCCCAGTTCAGCTATGGGAGGTTGTGAGTGGAGCTGTGAGCCTGGGGGCAGGGTTGGGCACCTCAGTGCCAGGAGGACCTTGAGGACTGGGGCAGGGCCAGAGAAGAGCAAGGAAGCTGGGGAGGGGTCTGGGGAAGGAGGGGGAGAAGGCTCTGGAGGAGCAGCTGAGGGCCCTGGGGGGGTTGAGGCTGCAGCAGAGGAGGCTGAGGGGAGAGCTTGTGGCTCTCTGCAGCTCCCTGAGAGCAGCTTGCAGCCAGCTGGGGCTCAAGGGCTGCTCCTGAGGGCTGGGCCAAGAGGAGATGGCCTCAGGTTGTGGCAGGGCAGGTTGAGCTTGGCCCTGAGGAGCAATTGGTGCCCCTTGAGGGGTGCCCAGGCCTGTGGCAGGCTGCCCAGGGCAGTGGTGGAGTCCCCATGGCTGGAGGGGTTGGGAAGCTGTGGAGCTGTGGTGCTGAGGGCCATGGGGTGGTGGTGCTGGGGCAGGGCTGGGGCCATGCTTGGCCTCCATCACCTTGGAGCTCTCTTTCACCATCATAGCTCCATGGCCCCAGGGCTCCTCTCCCACCCAGGACTCACCTCCAGAGCCTCCTGACTGCCAGAGAGACTCAAAGGGCCTCTTGGCTTTGGAGGTCCAAAGGTTCCACATCCCAGCCCTGTGCCCACAACCTCCACCCCTGCTCCCTCCCAACCTCCACCCATGCTCCCTCCAACCTCCTCTCCTGCTCCCTCCCAACCTCCACCCCTGCTCCTCCCAACCTCCACCCCTGCACCTCCCAACCTCCTCCCCTGCACCTCCCAACCTCCACCCCTGCTCCTCCCAACCTCCACCCCTGCACCTCCCAACCTCCTCCCCTGCACCTCCCAACCTCCACCCCTGCACCTCCCAACCTTTATTTAGAATAAATCAAACCAGGTTGGAAGAGACCTTCAAGGTCATCATGTCCAACCCATCAACCAATCCAACCCACCCAAACAGCTAACCCATGGCACCAAGCACCCCATCAAGTCTCCTCCTGAACACTTCCAATGACGGCGACTCCACCACCTCCCTGGGCAGCCCATTCCAATGGGCAATCACTCTCTCTGTATAGAACTTCTTCCTAACATCCAACCTCAACCTCCCCTGGCGCAGCCTGAGACTGTGTCCTCTTGTTCTGGTACTGGCTGCCTGGCAGAAGAGACCATCATCCACCTGCCTACAACCCCCCTTCAGGTAGTTGTAGAGAGTGATAAGGTCACCCCTGAGTCTCCTCTTCTCCAGGCTAAGCAGCCCCAGCTCCCTCAGTCTCTCCTCATAGGGCTTGTGTTCCAAGCCCCTCACTAACTTCGTTGTCCTTCTCTGGACTCGTTCCAGCAAGTCAACATCCTTCCTAAACTGAGGGGCCCAGAACTGGACACAGCACTCAAGGTGTGGCCTAACCAGTGCAGTGTACAGGGGCAGAATGACCTCCCTGCTCCTGCTGGCCACACTGTTCTTAATGCAGGCCAGGATGCCATTGGCCCTCTTGGCTGCCTGGGCACACTGCAGGCTCATGTTTAGCCTACCATCCACCAGTACCCCCAGGTCCCTCTCTGCCTGGCTACTCTCCAGCCACTCTGACCCCAGCCTGTAGCACTGCATGGGGTTGTTGTGGCCAATGTGCAGAACCCGGCACTTGGATGCATTAAATTTCATGCCATTGGACTCTGCCCATCTGTCCAGCCTGTCGAGGTCTCTCTGCAAAGCCTCTCTACCCTCTAGCAGATCAACTCCTGCCCCCAGCTTGGTGTCATCAGCAAATTTACTGATGATAGACTCAATGCCCTCATCCAGATCATCAATAAAGATGTTAAAGAGGATGGGGCCCAGCACTGATCCTTGGGGCACACCACTGGTGACTGGCTGCCAGCTGGATGTGACACCATTCACCACCACTCTCTGGGCTCGGCCCTCCAGCCAGTTCCTAACCCATCGCAGTGTGCTCCCGTCTAAGCCACAGGCTGACAGCCTGGCCAGGAGTTTGCTGTGGGGGACGGTGTCAAAGGCCTTGCTGAGGTCCAGGTAGACTACATCCACAGGCCTCCCCACATCCACCAGGCGGGTCACCTGATCATAGAAGGAGATCAGGTTGGTCAGGCAGGACCTGCCCTTCCTAAATCCATGCTGGCTGGGCCTCATCCCTTGGCCATCCTGTAAGTGCTGTGTTATTGCACTCAGGATGACCTGTTCCATGATCATGCCTGGCACTGAGGTCAGGCTGACAGGCCTGTAATTCCCTGGCTCATCCAACCGGCCCTTCTTGTGGATAGGCACCACGTTGGCCAGCTTCCAGTCCTCTGGGACCTCTCCAGTGAGCCAGGACTGCTGGAAAATGATGGAGAGTGGCTTGGCCAGCTCCTCTGACAGCTCCCTCAGCACCCTAGGATGGATCCCATCTGGTCCCATGGACTTGTGGGGATCCAAGCTGCTGAGGAGAGTTCCAACCACCTCCTCATGGAACATAGGGAAACTGTGCAGCTCCCTGGCTCCTTCTGCCAGCTCTGCAGGCCAGCTGTCTGGAAGACGTTCTGCCCTTCTAGTAAAAATTGAGGCAAAGAAGGTGTTAAGTATCTCTGCCTTTTCCTCATCCTTTGATACAATGTTCCCCTCCGTATCCACCAAGGAGTGGAGGTTGTCCTTCCCCTTCCTCTTACTATTAATGTATTTATAGAAGGACTTTTTGTTGTCCTTCACAGCAGAGGCCAGTCTAAGCTCCAAGTGTGCTTTTGCCTCCCTAATTTTCTTCCTACATGATTTGGCAACATCCTTAAACATTCTGTGGGTTGCCTCCCCTCTCTTCCATTGGTGATACACCCTCTTTTTTTCCCTTAGTTCCATTAAGAGTTCATTAACCATCCAGGCTGGCCGTCTGCCCCGGCGGCTCATCTTCCAGCACATTAGCACAGCCTGTCCCTGAGCCTTCAGCAATTCTTCCTTGAAGTAGGCCCAGCTCTCCTGGACCCCTTTATTATTGAGGGCTTTATCCCAAAGAACCCTCTGAATTAGTTCCTTGAGTAGCCTGCAGTCTGCCCTCCGGGACTCCAGAGTGGAGGTCTTCTTGCTGCCCCTCTTAGCTTGACCAAAACTTAAGAATTCGATTATCTACCTCCTATCTAACCTCCTCTATCCAACCTCCTCCCCTGCTCCTCCCAACCTCCACCCCTGCTCCCTCCAGCCTCCTCTCCTGCTCCCTCCCAACCTCCACCCCTGCTCCTCCCAACCTCCACCCCTGCTCCTCCCAACCTCCACCCCTGCTCCTCCCAACCTCCACCCCTGCTCCTCCCAACCTCCTCCCCTGCTCCCTCCAGCCTCCTCTCCTGCTCCCTCCCAACCTCCACCCCTGCTCCCTCCCAACCTCCACCCCTGCTCCCTCCAGCCTCCTCTCCTGCTCCCTCCCAACCTCCTCTCCTGCTCCTCCCAACCTCCACCCCTGCTCCCTCCCAACCTCCTCCCCTGCTCCCTCCCAACCTCCACCCCTGCTCCTCCCAACCTCCACCCCTGCTCCTCCCAACCTCCACCCCTGCTCCTCCCAACCTCCACCCCTGCTCCTCCCAACCTCCACCCCTGCTCCTCCCAACCTCCACCCCTGCTCCTCCCAACCTCCACCCCCTGCTCCCTCCCAACCTCCACCCCTGCTCCTCCCAAACCTCCTCCCAACCCCCTGCTCCTCCCAACCTCCACCCTGCTCCTCCCAACCTCCTCCCCTGCTCCCTCCCAACCTCCACCCCTGCTCCCTCCCAACCTCCACCCCTGCTCCTCCCAACCTCCTCCCCTGCTCCCTCCCAACCTCCACCCCTGCTCCTCCCAACCTCCACCCCTGTTCCTCCCAACCTCCACCCCTGCTCCTCCCAACCTCCACCCCTGCTCCCTCCCAACCTCCACCCCTGCTCCCTCCCAACCTCCACCCTGCTCCTCCCAACCTCCACCCCTGCTCCTCCCAACCTCCACCCCTGCTCCTCCCAACCTCCACCCTGTTCCTCCCAACCTCCACCCCTGCTCCTCCCAACCTCCACCCCTGCTCCTCCCAACCTCCACCCCTGCTCCTCCCAACCTCCACCTCCCAACCTCCACCCCTGCTCCTCCCAACCTCCACCCCTGCTCCTCCCAACCTCCACCCTGCTCCTCCCAACCTCCACCCCTGCTCCTCCCAACCTCCTCCCGTGCTCCTCCCAACCTCCACCCTGCTCCTCCCAACCTCCACTCCTGTTCCTCCCAACCTCCACCCCTGCTCCTCCCAACCTCCACCCCTGCTCCTCCCAACCTCCACTCCTGTTCCTCCCAACCTCCACCCCTGCTCCCTCCCAACCTCCACCCCTGCTCCTCCCAACCTCCACCCCTGCTCCTCCCAACCTCCACCCCTGCTCCCTCCCAACCTCCACCCCTGCTCCTCCCAACCTCCACCCCTGCTCCTCCCAACCTCCACTCCTGTTCCTCCCAACCTCCACCCCTGCTCCTCCCAACCTCCGCCCCTGCTCCCTCCCAACCTCCGCTCCTGCTCCCTCCCAGTCTCTGCTCCTGCTCCCTCCCAAGCTCCACTCCTGCTCCTCCCAACCTCCACCCCTGCTCCCTCCCAACCTCCACCCCTGCTCCTCCCAACCTCCACCCCTGCTCCTCCCAACCTCCACCCCTGTTCCTCCCAACCTCCACCCCTGCTCCTCCCAACCTCCACCCCTGCTCTCTCCCAACCTCCACCCTGCTCCTCCCAACCTCCACCCCTGCTCCTCCCAACCTCCACCCCTGCTCCTCCCAACCTCCTCCCCTGCTCCCTCCCAACCTCCTCCCCTGCTCCTCCCAACCTCCACCCCTGTTCCTCCCAACCTCCACCCCTGCTCCTCCCAACCTCCACCCCTGCTCCCTCCCAACCTCCACCCCTGCTCCTCCCAACCTCCACCCCTGCTCTCTCCCAACCTCCACCCCTGCTCCTCCCAACCTCCACTCCTGTTCCTCCCAACCTCCACCCCTGCTCCTCCCAACCTCCACCCCTGCTCCCTCCCAACCTCCACCCCTGCTCCCTCCCAACCTCCACCCCTGCTCCTCCCAACCTCCACCCCTGCTCCTCCCAACCTCCACCCTGCTCCCTCCCAACCTCCACCCCTGCTCCTCCCAACCTCCTCCCCTGCTCCCTCCCAACCTCCACCCCTGCTCCTCCCAACCTCCACTCCTGTTCCTCCCAACCTCCACCCCTGCTCCTCCCAACCTCCACCCCTGCTCCTCCCAACCTCCTCCTGTTCCTCCCAACCTCCACCCTGCTCCTCCCAACCTCCACCCCTGCTCCTCCCAACCTCCACCCCTGCTCCTCCCAACCTCCACCCCTGCTCCTCCCAACCTCCACCCCTGCTCCTCCCAACCTCCACCCCTGCTCCCTCCCAACCTCCACCCTGCTCCTCCCAACCTCCACCCCCCTGCTCTCTCCCAACCTCCTCCTCCCAACCTCCACTCCTGTTCCTCCCAACCTCCACCCTGCTCCTCCCAACCTCCACCCCTGCTCCTCCCAACCTCCACCCCTGCTCCTCCCAACCTCCACCCCTGCTCCTCCCAACCTCCACTCCTGTTCCTCCCAACCTCCACCCCTGCTCCTCCCAACCTCCACCCCTGCTCTCCCAACCTCCACCCCTGCTCCTCCCAACCTCCCTCCTGTTCCTCCCAACCTCCACCCTGCTCCTCCCAACCTCCACCCCTGCTCCTCCCAACCTCCACCCCTGCTCCTCCCAACCTCCTCCCCTGCTCCCACCCAACCTCCACCCCTGCTCCTCCCAACCTCCACTCCTGTTCCTCCCAACCTCCACCCCTGCTCCTCCCAACCTCCACCCCTGCTCCCTCCCAACCTCCACCCCTGCTCCTCCCAACCTCCACTCCTGTTCCTCCCAACCTCCGCCCCTGCTCCTCCCAACCTCCGCCCCTGCTCCCTCCCAACCTCCTCTCCTGCTCCCTCCCAGTCTCTGCTCCTGCTCCCTCCCAAGCTCCACTCCTGCTCCTCCCAACCTCCATCCCTGCTCCTCCCAACCCCCAGCCCTTGTCCCACCACCTTCCATCCCTGGTCCCCCCAGCCCGCTCCATCTCCCCTTGCAGTCCCACCCCCACTCCTGCTGTCCCCCTGGCTCCAGGCCCTTGCCTGTCCCCCCCCCACGCCCCTCAGACTCCAGCAGGTCTCAGGAGGCTTTTTATTGTCGCCAGGGTGGGGTGGCCCGCCGGGCAGTGTCCTAGAGGAAGCAGCTGAGGTTCTGGGGGTTCAGAGGGGCCTGGATGTCCAGCTTGCGGCCTTTGCTGTCCTTCCCCACGATCTCCAGCCTCAGGGTGGGGGCCTTGGGGTCGCCCTCCGCAGGACCCCCACCCTGGGCCTTCAGCAGCTGCTTGTCGGAGGACTCCACCGTGATCCTCAGGGTGCAGCCCCTGGGCAGCAGCTCCTGCTCGTAGGCAGCCGCCAGCTGGTTCACCACACGGCGCTCCACCTGCGGCGGCACCGGCCGGAGCCTGCCTCAGCCCTGTGGCTGTGCCGGGGCACGGCCCCAAACACCTCCACCTCCCTCTCCCCGTCCCTCTCCTCCTCCTCCTCCTTTTCCACCTCCTCCTCCTCCTACTCCTGCACCACCTCCTCCTCCACCTCCTCTCCTTTTCCTCCTCCTCCTCCTCCTCCTCCTCCTCCTCCACCTCCTCTCCTTTTCCTCCTCCTCCTCCACCTCCTCTCCTCTCCTCTCTCCTTTTTCCTCCTCCTCCTCCACCTCCTCTCCTCTCCTTTTCCTCCTCCTCCACCTCCTCTGTTTACCCCTTCTCCTTTTCCACCTCCTTCTCCTCTTCCTCCTTCCCCACCTCCTCCTCCTTCCCCTCTTCCTTCTCCTTCTCCACTCCTTTTCCTCCTCCTCCACCTCCTCTGTTTACCCCTTCTTCTGTTCCACCTCCTTCTCCTCCTCCTCCTTCACCACCTCCTCCTTCTCCTTTACTTTTCCTCCTCCTCCAACTCTCCTTCTCCCCCTTCACCTCCTCCTCCTCTTTCTCCTTCTCCTCCTGCTCCTCCTCCACATCCTCCTCCCTCTTCTCAACCCAACCCAACCCATTCCATGACTCCATGACCTTTGAAGGTCTTTCCATCCCAACTCAACTCAACCCATTCCATGACTCCATGACGTTTTAAGGTCTTTCCATCCCATCCCAATCCAACCCAACCCAACCCATTCCATGAGTCCATGACCTTTGAAGGTCTTTCCATCCCAACTCAACCCAACCCATTTCATGACTCCATGACCTTGGAAGGTCTTTCCAACCCAACCCAACCCAACCCAACCAATTCCATGACTTCATGACCTTTGAAGGTCTTCCCAACCCATTCCATGAGTCCATGACCTTTGAAGGTCTTTCCATCCCAACCCAACCCATTCCATGACTCCATGACCTTGGAAGGTGCCTCCAACCCAACCCAAGCCATCCCATGCCCCCTGCAGGTTCTACCTCATGTTTGATGGACCTTGCCCCATAGTGCAGGTTGTAGCCATCAGCCAAGACGTCCATGACCTCCCTGTCCCACAGCAGAGTGATGTTGTGCCTGGCCTTGGCCTGTTGGGTGAGGAAGAGGAAGAAGGCTCAGTGAGGCCTTCAAGACCTTCGTCACTTTGGTGGAGTTGGGGACATCAGAAGCTCCAACAAGGAATGGCTCCACCAAAGCCAACTGCAACAAAAGAAGAGGTCTCCTAATGCTTGGTCACCCCCCTCCAGGCATCTCAGAAGGTTCCTGAGCTCCTGAGGAGGGTTGGAAGCATCTCAGGAGGTTCCTGACCTCCTCAGTAGGGTTGGAAGCATCTCAGGAGGTTCCTAACCTCCTGAGTAGGATTGGAAGCATCTCAGGAGGTTCCTGAGCTCCTGAGGAGGGTTGGAAGCATCTCAGGAGGTTCCTGACCTCCTCAGTAGCCTTCCTTGATGCTGACCATGGAAGACTCTGCCCCGAAGTCCCGCTGAGGAGGATGAAGTTCTGGGCAGGGGTTTCCTTCCCGAGCTGCCTGCTCTGAAGCCAGGGCTGGGTCCTTACCTTCTTGGCCCAGAAGCTGAGCTCCTTGTTGACCAGCTGGAGGAGCTCCGAGTGGCAGAAGGGCAGGAAGTAGACCACCTCATTGATCCTGCCCAGGAACTCATCTCTCCTGAAGTGAGCCTGGGGGGGACCAAGGGGAAGGTCAAGGAGAACAGGCAGGTGGTAACCCCAGGGCAAAGCTCCTCTGGGATCACTCCCATCCCACCCCTTCCGGCTCCAGCAGCTCATCCCAGCTGGAATGGGGCAGGGGATCCAGGGTGGCCACCACCTGGGCTCACCAGGAGGACCTCTGGGCTCAGAGGAGGAAGGAATTCATCTGGAGGGGGTGAGAAGGAGCAGAAATTAAGTGCTCCAGCTCCAGCTCCTTCTGCTGCCTCCTCCTGCTCCAAGCTCTTCCAGCAGCCCCCCTCCAGCTCCCCCAACCTGAGCCTCATCTCAGGAGGTCAAAGCCCTGAGCCTCATCTCAGGAGGTCACAGCCCTGAGCCTCATCTCAGCAGGTCAAAGCCCTGAGCCTCATCTCAGCAGGTCACAGCCCTGAGCCTCATCTCAGCAGGTCAAAGCCCTGAGCCTCATCTCAGCAGGTCAAAGCCCTGAGCCTCATCTCAGCAGGTCACAGCCCTGAGCCTCATCTCAGCAGGTCAAAGCCCTGAGCCTCATCTCAGCAGGTCAGCCCTGAGCCTCAGTCAGCAGGTCACAGCCCTGAGCCTCATCTCAGGAGGTCAAAGCCCTGAGCCTCATCTCAGCAGGTCACAGCCCTGAGCCTCATCTCAGGAGGTCAAAGCCCTGAGCCTCATCTCAGCAGGTCACAGCCCTGAGCCTCATCTCAGGAGGTCAAAGCCCTGAGCCTCATCTCAGCAGGTCACAGCCCTGAGCATCTCAGGAGGTCAAAGCCCTGAGCCTCATCTCAGGAGGTCACAGCCCTGAGCCTCATCTCAGGAGGTCAAAGCCCTGAGCCTCATCTCAGCAGGTCACAGCCCTGAGCCTCATCTCAGGAGGTCAAAGCCCTGAGTCTCATCTCAGCAGGTCACAGCCCTGAGCCTCATCTCAGGAGGTCAAAGCCCTGAGTCTCATCTCAGCAGGTCACAGCCCTGAGCCTCATCTCAGGAGGCCAAAGCCCTGAGCCTCATATCAGGAGGTCAAAGCCCTGAGCCTCATCTCAGGAGGTCACAGCCCTGAGCCTCATCTCAGCAGGTCACAGCCCTGAGCCTCATCTCAGCAGCCCCTCCTCACCCCACCCCTGCCCCTCTCCTTACCCCTCCCTCCCAGCACCTCCCCAGCTCCTCCCAGCCCCTCCCCAGCTCCTCCCAGCCCACCCCAGCCCCTCCTCACCCCACCCCAGCACCTACTGACTCCCCTGCCAGCCCCTCCCGACCTCCCCCCAGCACCTTCCCAACCCCACCCGAGCCCCTCCTCACCTCCCCAGCCCCTCCCGACCCCACCCCAGCCACTCCAGACCCCATCCAGCACCTTCCCAGCCCCATCCCAGCACCTCCTGACCCCATCCCAGCACCTTCCCAACCCCACCCCAGCACCTCCCAACCTCACTCCAGCCCCTCCTGACCCCCCCAGCACCTTCCCAACCCAAACCATTCCATGGCCCTCCTCTCCCAGCTGGAGGGGAGGACCATGGTGGGAGAGCTGGGCTGAGGATCACCCAAGAGTGCCCAGAGCTGATGGAAGAACATCAACCATACCTTCAGGATGGGCCTGATGACCTTCTCCTTGAACTGCTTGGAGATGGTGATCTGCTCACTCGTGTGGACATCCTCTGCAAGAGAAAGAGCACAGAGCAGGGATGGGACAGGGGACCTCCTCTCTGCCCAGCTCCTGGAGACCTCCACCTTGGAATCCTCAGGAGGAGGAGGAGAGGGAGGAGGAGGAGAGGGAGGAGGAGGGAGGGAGGAGGAGGAGGGAGAAGGAGAGGGAGGAGGAGAGGGAGAGGAAGGAGGGGGACCAAGAAGGTCAAGGTCATCTTAGCTCCTCCACCCTCATCCTGACCTCCCTGAGCAGAAGGTCCAGCAGCTGGTGAAGAAGCAGCCCCCAAAGGAGGAGAAGCAGCCTCTAAAGGTAGAGAAGCAGCCTCCAAAGGTGGAGGAGCAGCCTCCAGAGGCAGAGGAGCAGCCTCCAGAGGCAGAGGAGCAGCCTCTAAAGGTAGAGGAGCAGCCTCCAAAGGAGGAGGAGCAGCCTCCAAAGGCAGAGGAGCAGCCTCCAGAGGTGGAGGAGCAGCCTCTAAAGGTAGAGGAGCAGCCTCCAAAGGAGGAGGAGCAGCCTCCAAAGGCAGAGGAGCAGCCTCCATGGAAGCAGCAGCTGTGGTGGTGCCCAGGGAAGGCAGGGGAGGTTGGGAGGCCCCTGGGGCAGTACCCAGGTTCTCTGCCATCCTCTTCTGGCTCAGCTCCTGGGCCTCCTGGCGCAGCTGCAGGGCGTGCTGGGCGATCTCCTCGCTGCCCACGTTGGAGGTCATGATGAAGATGGCATCCTTGCAGTCGATGGTTTTGCCCTTGCCATCTGTCAGCCTGCCCTGCAGGGACACAAGGGGCAGGCCACCAGTGCCAGGAGGTCCCACAGGCCGTGGGGCAGGCGGGAGGCAGGAGGACGTTGCTCACACTCCGCCTCCTGGAGGGGGTTTGGGGTGGGGGCTGGAGGCAGCTGAGATGCCTGCAGGGGTGGAGAAGGGCTCCAAGGGAGGAGCTGCAGGGGGGCTTGGATCAGGCAAGGCAAGCTGGGTGGAAGCTCTGGGAGATACCAGCCAGGAGAGGTGGGCTGGGGGCTTGGACCATCAAGGTGGGAAGGGAGGAAGGAGGGAAGGGAGGGAAAGGAGGGAAGGAAGGGGGAGGGAAGGAAGGGGGGAGGGAGGGAAGGGGGAGGGAAGGAAGGGGGAGGGAAGGAAGGGGGAGGGAGGGAAGGGGGAGGGAAGGAAGGGGGAGGGAGGGAAGGAGGAGGGAGGGAAAGAGGGAGGGAGGGAAAGAGGGAGGGAGGGAAAGAGGGAGGGAGGGAAGGAGGGAGGGAGGGAAGGAAGGAGGGAGGGAAGGAAGGAGGGAAGGAGGGAGGGAGGAAAGAAGGGAGGGAAGGAAGAAGGGAGGGAAGGAAGGAGGGAGGGAAGGAAGGAGGGAGGGAAGGAAGGAGGGAGGGAAGGAGGGAGGGAGGGAAGGAAGGAGGGAGGGAAGGAAGGAGGGAGGAAAGGAAGGAGGGAGGAAAGGAAGGAGGGAGGAAAGGAAAGAGGGAGGAAAGGAAAGAGGGAGGAAAGGAAAGAGGGAGGAAAGGAAGGAGGGAGGGAAGGAAGGAGGGAGGGAAGGAAGGAGGGAGGGAAGGAGGGAGGGAGGGAAGGAAGGAAGAAGGGAAGGAGGGAGGGAGGAAAGAAGGGAGGGAAGGAAAAAGGGAGGGAAGGAGGGAGGGAAGGAGGGAGGGAGGGAAGGAAGGAGGGAGGGAAGGAAGGAGGGAGGGAGGGAAGGAAGGAGGGAGGAAAGGAAGGAGGGAGGAAAGGAAAGAGGGAGGAAAGGAAAGAGGGAGGAAAGGAAGGAGGGAGGGAGGGAAGGAAGAAGGGAAGGAGGGAGGGAGGAAAGAAGGGAGGGAAGGAAAAAGGGAGGGAAGGAGGGAGGGAAGGAAGGAGGGAGGGAAGGAAGGAGGGAAGGAAGGAGGGAGGGAAGGAAGGAGGGAAGGAAGAAGGGAGGGAAGGAAGGAGGGAAGGAAGAAGGGAGGGAGAGAAGGAAGAAGGGAGGGAGGGAAGGAAGAAGGGAGGGAGGGAAGGAAGAAGGGAGGGAGGCAGGCAGCAGTGTCGCGGTTGGGTCACACCCTGCAGCACTCCATGCCCTCCCAGGACCACCCCCCCGCCGCTGCTCTCCCTTCGGGCAGCTCCCCACCCCCTCCTGGGCGGTGCCTTCGATCCAGCCCAGGCCTCACCTCGTCGAAGAGCTGCAGCATGATGGTCAGGACGTCAGGGTGAGCCTTGTCCACCTCGTCGAAGAGCACCACGGCGTTGGGACACTGCCTCAGCCTCTTGGTCAGCTGCCCTCCCTCCTCGTGCCCCACGTAGCCCGGGGGGGAGCCAATGAACTTGGCCACCTGGGGGGGAGCAGCAGCAGGGCAGGGAACTGCCCCTGGGCAGGGACAACCTCCTGGGGCAGCACAGCCCAGAGGCGAGCTGCTGGGGAGCAGCTGCCAGGAGAAGGAGCTGGGGGTGCTGGGGGGGCACAAGGAGGTGCCCAGCAGCCAGCAAGGTGCCCTGGGGGGAGGCCAAAGGTGCCCTGGGGCACAAGGAGCAGAGTGTGGGCAGCAGCAGGGGCAGAGAGGTTCTGCTGCCCCTCTGCTCTGCCCTGGGGAGGCCACAGCTGCAGGGCTCGGGGGGAAGAGCCTGGGGCTGGCATCTGCTGAGGGGTGCCCAGGGGCAAGGGGCAG
The DNA here is from genome assembly GCA_011125475.1 of Melanerpes aurifrons. Classification (NCBI taxonomy): domain Eukaryota; kingdom Metazoa; phylum Chordata; class Aves; order Piciformes; family Picidae; genus Melanerpes; species Melanerpes aurifrons. The sequence goes on from WWNC01000150.1 coordinate 238,075, forward strand.
CCAGGAGGTGCCAGCAGGAGCAACTTGTTAGGGGTGAGGCTGCTGGAGAGGCCTGGAGCAGGCTGCCCAGAGAGGCTGTGGAGAGCTTCCAACCCCCCCGATGCCATGGTGCCCCTGGGCAAGCTGCTGGGGGTGCCCTGCTGGCCGGGGAGGGCTCCAGAGGTCACTTCCCACCATGCTGAGGTTCTGTGAAGAATGAGGTCAGGCAGGGAGCTGGGAGCTGCCCCCTGGCTGGCAGTAGCCCAGGGCAGGTTGGTTTGGGGCTCTGAGCTCTGTTTGGAGCTGTCCCTGCTGGCTGCAGGGCTGGCACTGGCTGGCACTGGAAGGTGCCCTCAACCCAACCCAGTCTGACTCTGCTGCTTGGACTCTTCTCCCCAGGAACAAGGGACAGGACAAGAGGAGATGGCCTCAGGTTGTGCCAGGGGAGGTTGAGCTTGGCCCTGCAGCACAATTTGTGCCCCTTGAGAGGTGCCCAGGCCTGACCCAGGGCTGCTCAGGGCAGTGGTGGAGTCCCCATGGCTGGAGGGAGCTGAGGTGCTGAGGGCCATGGGGTGGTGGTGCTGGGGTATGGTTGATGTCCATCACCTTCAAGGTCTTCTCCAAGCCTTCTGTGCCCCTTCAGAAGGTCTCCTGCTCACCTCATGCCTCTCCTGGAACTCAGACATGTCCAGCCTGATGAAACCCTGCAAGAGGATGAAGGCTTCAGGAGCTCCTCCTCAATGCTCTCCACGCTTGGCCTCACCTGGAAGCTTCCCCCAGCCCCAGGCGGTTGGCAGCACAACAAACCTGAGCTCCGTGGCTCCTGAGGACAGCCAGCAGCAAGAGCAGCCTGGGCCACCCCCAAGTGCTTGGAGGAAGAGGAGGATGAGGAGCAGCATCCCTCCAGCTGCTGCTCACTGCTGGGCATGGAGCCCAAGGAGGGCTGAGCTGGGGCTGGGGTGGGCAGCAGGAGCAGGCAGGGATTGTGCCCCTGGGCTGGGCACTGGGGAGCCCACAGCTGCAAGCCTGGGGGCAGGGCTGGGACCTCCCTGCCAGGAGGAGCTTGAGGGCTGGGGCAGGGCCAGAGCAGGGCAAGGAAGCTGGGGAAGGGTCTGGGGAAGGAGGAGAAGGCTGTGGAGAAGTTGTGAGGAGCAGCTGAGGGCCCTGGGGGGGTTGAGGCTGCAGCAGAGGAGGCTGAGGGGAGAGCTTGTGGCTCTCTGCAGCTCCCTGAGAGCAGCTTGCAGCCAGCTGGGGCTCAAGGGCTGCTCCTGAGGGCTGGGCCAAGAGGAGATGGCCTCAGGTTGTGGCAGGGCAGGTTGAGCTTGGCCCTGAGGAGCAATTGGTGCCCCTTGAGGGGTGCCCAGGCCTGTGGCAGGCTGCCCAGGGCAGTGGTGGAGTCCCCATGGCTGGAGGGGTTGGGAAGCTGTGGAGCTGTGGTGCTGAGGGCCATGGGGTGGTGCTGGGGCAGTGCTGGGGCCATGCTTGGCCTCCATCCCCTCCAAGCTCTCTCCCAACCCAACCCTTCCACAAGCCTCTTGTTCTCTAAGAGCAGAAGGCCTCCCCTGGTGCTCCTGGCCACCTCTCTCCCACTCCCCTGCTGGATTTCCCTCGGAACCGTGGCTGGAGGAGACCTTGGAGGTCACCAAGTCCAACCTCCAGCCCCAGCCCACCTGGGCCCTCAGCCCACCTCTGGGCTCTGCCAGGGGAGGCCTCAGGTCCCTGCCAGCAGTGAAGGCAGCCAGGGAGGGAGCCCCAGGAGCGGCTGTGCCTCACCTTCTTGACGTCCTTGTGCAGGTACTTGGCTGTCTGCTTGGCCAGCTCCGTCTTCCCTGGGGAGAAGAGAGGTCCTCTCAGATCACACCAGCGGATCCCACCACTGGATCCCACCTGTTCAACCAGCAGATCCCACCGGTGGATCCCACCAGTTCCCCCAGCAGATCCCACCAGTTCAACCACCAGATCCCACCAGTGGATCTCACCAGTTCCACCAGCAGGTGCCACCTGTTCAACCAGCAGATCCCACCAGTGGATCCCACCAGTGGATCCCACCAGTTCCACCAGCAGATCCCACCAGTTCAACCACCAGATCCCACCAGTGGATCCCACCAGTTCCACCAGCAGATCCCACCAGTTCAACCACCAGATCCCACCAGTGGATCCCACCAGTTCCACCAGCAAGTGCTGCCTGTTCAACCAGCGGATCCCACCAGTCCCACCAGCAGATCCCACCAGTCCCACCATCAGATCCCACCGGTGGATCCCACTAGTTCCACCAGCAGGTGCCACCTGTTTAACCATCAGATCCCACTGGTTCAACCAGCAGGTGCCACCTGTTCAACCAGCAGGTGCCACCAGTAGATCCCAACTGGTTGACCAGCAGGTGTTACCTGTTCAACCAGCAGATCCTGCCAGTGGATCTCACCAATTCCACCAGCAGGTTCTACCAGTTCAATCACCAGCTCAACCAGCAGATCCCACCAGTTCCACCAGCAGATTGCACCAGATCCCACCACCAGATCCAACCACCACATCCCACCAGCTCAAACTTGCAGGTGTCCCCTGTTCCACCAGCAGGTCCCACCAGCTCAACCAGCAGATCCCACCAGTCCAACCAGTAGATCCCAGATATTCAACCAACAGATCCCACCAGCTCCACCAGCAGATCCCACCAGTTCAACCAGCAGGTCCCACCAGTCCAACCAGTAGATCCCAGCTGTTCAACCAGTAGATCCCACCAGCTCCACCAGCAGATCCCACTCATTCAACCAGTAGGTCCCACCAGCTCAACCAACAGATCCCACCAGCTCAACCAGCAGATCCCACCTGTTCAACCACCAGATCCCACCAGCTCCACCAGCAGATCCCACCAGTTCAACCAGCAGGTGCCACCAGTCCAACCAGTAGATCCCAGCTGTCCAACCAGATCCCACTCATTCAACCAGTAAGTCCCACCAGCTCCTCCACCAGATCCCACCGGCTCCACCAGCAGATCCCACCAGTTTAACCAGCAGGTCCCACCTGTTCAACCACCAGATCCCACCAGCAGCTCCACCAACCTGCAGAGTTTGGGTGGTAAAAGGAGCTGTGGGCTGGGGGCTTGGCTGTGGAGCTCCTGGGACAGAAGCTCTGGAGATGAGGAGTTGGTGGCACTCTGGCAGCTGCCCCAGGCCCAGGCTGGCCAAGGTCAAGCTTGGCCAAGGTCAAGGCCTTGAGCAACCTGCTTCAGTGGAAGGTGGCCCTGGCCATGGTCTAGATGAGCTCTAATGACCCTTCCCAACCCAACCCATGATCATTTGGGTTGGTTGAAACCTTGTGAGGAGCAACTCAACCTCTGGGAGTTCTTCATCCCACCACAGCCCAGCTGTTCCTGATGATGCCAAGAAGAGGAAGACCAGAGGGTGGTCTTCATCCTGCCATGCTATGGGTCATGAACTGGGTCATCAGTTGGGAAGACAGCCTTGGAACTGGTTTTTAAACCAGAAGCTGCTGTGGGGTGGGTGCTGAACCCTTGTGAGGAGCAACCCAACCTCTGTGAGCTTCTCCATCCCACCCCAAACCAACGTTGGGCCAAGAAGAGGAAGACCAGAGGGTAGCCTTCATCCTTCCATGCTATGGGTCATGAACTGAGTGACCAACTGGGAAGGCAACACTGGAACTGGTTTCTCTCCCAGGAAGCTGGTGGGGGGTGGTGCTGCTGAAGCCTTGTGAGGAGCAACCCAAGCTTTGTGAGCTTCTCCATCCCACCCCACACCAACTCTTTACCTATTCCTGATGATCCCAAGAAGAGGAAGACCAGAGGGTGCTCTTCATCATACCACCCGTTCTCCTTCCTCCGAATGGCTGTGTTGGGAGGAGGAGAAAACAAAACAGAGAATGAGGAGGTGGAAGAGGAGGAGGAGGAGGTGGAAGAGGAAGAGGAGGAGGTGGAAGAGAGGAGGAGGTGGAAGAGGAGGAGGAGGAGGTGGAAGAGGAGGAGGTGGAAGAGGAGGAGGAGGTGGGAGGAGGAGGTGGAAGAGGAGGGAAAGGAGGAGGAGGAGGAGGAGGAGGAAGAGGAGGAGGAGAGGGAAGAGGAGGAGGAGGAGGAGGTGGAAGGAGGAGGAGGAGGTGGGAGGAGGAAGAGGAGGAAGGAGGAGGGAGGAGGTGGAAGAGGAAGAGGAGGAGGAGGAGGAGGTGGAAGAGGAAGAGGAGGAGGTGGAAGAGGAAGAGGAAGAGGAGGAGGTGGAAGAGGAAGAGGCAGAGGTGGAAGAGGAGGAAGAGGAGGTGGAAGAGGAGGAAGAGGAGGTGGAAGAGGAGGAGGTGGAAGAGGAGGAGGAGGAGGAGGAGGAGGAGGAGGAAGAGGAGGAAGAGGAGGAAGAGGAGGAAGAGGAGGAAGAGGAGGAAGAGGAAGAGGTGGAAGAGGAGGAGGAGGAGGAGGAGGAGGAGGAGGAGGAGGAGGAGGAGGAGGAGGAGGAGGTGGAAGAGGAGGAGGAGGAGGAGGAGGTGGAAGAGGAGGAGGAGGAGGTGGAAGAGGAGGAGGTGGAAGAGAAGCAGAAGGAGGTGGTGGTGGAAGAGGAGCAGGAGGAGGTGGAAGAGGAGCAGGAGGAGGTGGTGGTGGAAGAGGAGGTGGAAGAGGAGCAGGAGGAGGTGGAAGAGGAGCAGGAGGAGGTGGAAGAGGAGCAGGAGGAGGTGGTGGTGGAAGAGGAGGTGGAAGAGGAGCAGGAGGAGGTGGAAGAGGAGCAGGAGGAGGTGGAAGAGGAGCAGGAGAAGGTGGTGGTGGAAGGGGAGGAGGTGGAAGAGGAGCGGAAGGAGGTGGTGGAAGAAGAGGAAGAGGAGGTGGTGGAAGAAGAGGAAGAGGAGGAGGTGGTGGTGGCAGAAGAGGAAGAGGAGGAAGTGGTGGTGGAGGAAGAGGAGGAGGTGGTGGTGGCAGAGGAGGAGGAGGTGGTGGTGGCAGAAGAGGAAAAGGAGGTGGTGGTGGTGGAAGAGGAGGAGGTGGAAGAGGAGCAGGAGGAGGCGGCGGAGGAGGATAAATCAATGCCAGCAGAGCAAGGCTAATTATCACTAAGTATACAACTGTGTTCTGCTGCTCCCTGCCCACCCCAGGCCCTCAGCACCATTAGTGCTACCTAACCTGATTAGGCAGCCCAGGCCCTGGAGACAGCTAATCAGGTTAGGATGGATCTGGAGAGCTGCCCAGCAGCACAGCAGCCAGGAGGGGGGAAACAACTGCTCCGGCACTCGGTGTTGTCAAGGAGACAGCTGGAGGAGGAGGAGGAGGAGATGACAAGGATGGATGGAGGGAGGCAGGGAGGGATGGACAGATGGAGGGAGGGAGGGATGAAGGATGGAGGGACGGAGGAACGAAGGGATGGAAGGATGGATAGACAGATGAAAGGAGGGATGGATGGATGGATGGATTGAGGGATGGATGGAGGGATGGACAGATGGAGGGAGGGATGAAGGATGGAGGGATGGAGGGAGAGAGGGATGAAGGAGGGAGGGATGGAGGGAGAGAGGGATGAAGGAGGGAGGGATGGAGGGATGGATAGACAGATGAAAGGAGGGATGGACAGATGGAGGGAGGGATGAAGGAGGGAGGGAGGAAGGAGGGAGGGATGGAAGGAGGGAGGGATAGACAGATGAAAGGAGGGATGGACAGATGGAGGGAGGGATGAAGGAGGGAGGGATGAAGGAGGGAGGGATGAAGGAGGGATGGACAGAGATGGAGGGAGGGATGATGGAGGGAGGGATGAAGGATGGAGGGATGGATAGATGGAAGGAGGATGATTGGAGGGATGGATAGAGATGGATAGATGGATGGATAGATGGATGGATGGAGGGAGGGAGGGAGGGATGGAAGGATGAAGGATGGAGGGAGGGATGGAAGGATGGAGGGATGGATAGATGGAAGGAGGGATGAATGGATTGAGGGATGGATAGAGATGGATAGATGGATGGATAGATGGATGGATGGAGGGAGGGAGGGAGAGAGGGAGGGGTGGATGCTGTAGGTGGAATGCTGCAGAGGGGCAGAAGGAAAGCTCTGCTTCTGACCTCTATGGGGTTGGAAAAGGTTTGGGTGGTGGTTTGGGGAAGAGAGAGGAGGTGCTGGAAGGGTCTCAGGAGGGTTTGGGTTGGGGGGGGATGGATGCCCTGGCCCTGGGCACCACTCAGAAGGTTCCAGCCCCATCCTCTTCCTGCCCTCCCACCCCAGCCTGCAGTTGTGGTCTCCCCAGGGCAGAGCAGAAGGGCAGCAGAACCTCCCTTGAGCTTCTGCTGCTGCCCACAGTGCTGTGGATGCCCGCAGGAGGTCACTTTGGGGTTCCCAGTTAAAGGGAGACCAGGAGCTGCTGGAGGAACTGGGAATACTGGTGGAGGGTCCTGCCCCAAAGGAGCTGGGGGTGCTGGGGGGCACAAGGAGGTGCCCAGCAGCCAGCAAGGTGCCCTGGGGGGAGGCCAAAGGTGCCCTGGGGGGCATGGAGCAGAGTGTGGGCAGCAGCAGGGGCAGGGAGGTTCTGCTGCCCCTCTGCTCTGCCCTGGGGAGGCCACAGCTGCAGGGCTGGGGGGGTAAGAGCCTGGGGCTGGCATCTGCTGAGGGGTGCCCAGGGCTCAAGGGGCACCAAGGGGCAGGCAGGAGGTGCCAGCAGGAGCAACTTGTTTGGGGTGAGGCTGCTGGAGAGGCCTGGAGCAGGCTGCCCAGAGAGGCTGTGGAGAGCTTCCAACCCCCCCTGGTGCCATGGCGCCCCTGGGCAAGCTGCTGGGGGTACCCTTGGCCTGGGAGGGCTCCAGAGGTCACTTCCCACCATGCTGAGGTTCTGTGAAGAATGTGGTCAGAGCCTGGCTGAGGTCAGGCAGAGAGCTGGGAGCTGCCCCCTGGCTGGCAGCAGCCCAGGGCAGGTTGGTTTGGGGCTCTGAGCTCTGCTTGGGGCTGTCCCTGCTGGCTGCAGGGCTGGCACTGGAAGGTTGCCCCCAACCCATTCCATGACTCCATGGCCTTGGAAGGTGCCTCCAAGCCCAGCCAAGCCCAGGACACTCAGACACAACCACAAAAGGCCATGTTCACCCCACAGCCCAAGGGCAGACCCAGGCAGCTCAGCAGGAGCAGGGCCTGGGAGGTCTGCAGGACCTGGAGCTGGAGCTCCTCGAGGCCTGGGCTGGCTGACATCACCCAGAAGCATCCCCTGGTGCCTTCAGCACTCTAATTAGTCCTGGCTCCTGGCAAGGCTTAATGAGCTTGGGCCTTGGGCCAGGCTGAGGGCCTGCTGTCCATCTCCATCACCCCAGCCCTGGGAGTCTCCTGTCCTCCAGCTGCTCCTGGAGCAACATCACCACTGCAGGAGAAGACTGAGCAGAGGAGGTGGCTGCCTGCTGGGCATGGAGGTGCAGGAGAAGCTCTGAGCAAGGCCAGGAAGCTCTCCCAGGCTCTGAGTCCACCCCAGGTGGCTCCCTGGTGGGTCTGGAGGTGCAGGAGAAGCTCTGAGCAAGGCCAGGAAGCTCTCCCAGGCTCTCAGTCCACCCCAGGTGGCTCTCTGGTGGGTTTGGAGGTGCAGGAGAAGCTCTGAGCAAGGCCAGGAAGCTCTCCCAGTCTCTGAGTCCACCCCAGGTGGCTCCCTGGTGGGTCTGGAGGTGCAGGAGAAGCTCTGAGAAAGGCCAAGAAGCTGTCCCAGACTCTCAGTCCACCCCAGGTGGCTCCCTGGTGGGTCTGGAGGTGCAGGAGAAGCTCTGAGAAAGGCCAAGAAGCTGTCCCAGACTCTCAGTCCACCCCAGGTGGCTCCCTGGTGGGTCTGGAGGTGCAGGAGAAGCTCTGAGAAAGGCCAAGAAGCTGTCCCAGACTCTCAGTCCACCCCAGGTGGCTCCCTGGTGGGTCTGGAGGTGCAGGAGAAGCTCTGAGCTTGCCTCAGGCTCTGAGTCCCTGCTCCTCCTCAGGCCTGGAACACCTGAAACCTCCTGCAGGTTGCCACCAGAGAGTGGCCACCACATGCCCAGTGGCCACCACACCTCCAGGGCTTGCAGTCAGAGCTGCTGGAGGATCTCCAAGCTTGAACCTCCAGCAGGAGGAAGCCTGTGAACTGATAGCCACCCAGGAGGTCCTGTTGGCCACCCTTGGCTGACTGCCACCCAAGACCTCCACTCCACACCTCTCAGGAAGCCTTCCCCCTGGCTGCTGGAGCCAAGGCTGAGGGCAGACCTCCAGCAGGCCCCAGAGGGAGGCCACCTTGCTTGGCTTCCAAGCTCCTGAGGACATTCAGGCCCCAAAGTGGAAGCCATGAGGCTGCTGCTGCTGCTGCTGCTGCTGCCTGGACCTTCTCCCTCAGAGCCCCCTGCGGTGCTGCTCTGCTATGGCTTGCTCCATCTGGAAGAGCTCCAAGAGCAGTGTGGTGGCTCCAAGAGGTCCTTGGGTGGCCCCCATCCAGCCCCCAGCACTCAGCAGTTCCCCTGATGGCCCCAGAATTGCTTTCCACCCATTTGTGGGACCTCAGGAATCCAAGCAGCTCAAGCTGGAGCTTCTCCCAGCCCCCCCCTCCTGCTTCATGGTACCACAGAGGGGGGAAGGGCTCCATCAGCATGGAGCTTGTGGTGGTCCCCCAAAGGGCTCAGGGTTGGGGGTGGGCTTGCTGAAGACCTTCATGGATGAAGGGCTGGAGGAGTGGAGCCTCAGGGAGGTGCTGGTGGGGGCAGACTGGGAGCAGTGGGTGATGGCCACCAGGTTGTGGTGGGGCTGAGTGGGACTTGTGGAGCTCCTCCAGGCACTGGATGAGGGCTGAGAGGTGACAGCAGCCAGCAGAGGTGGAGGCCTCTCTGCAGCCCTGGGAGGGACACAGCTCCAGGACCAACCTCAGCTCTGAGCAAGTCCCAGAACCTCAGCCTGGAGGTGGTGGGAAGGGAGCTCTGCAGCCCCACCCAGGCCAGGGGCACCCCCAGCAGCTTGCCCAGGGGCACCATGGCACCAGGGGAGGTTGGAAGCTCTCCACAGCCTCTCTGGGCAGCCTGCTCCAGGCCTCTCCAGCAGCCTCACCCCAAACAAGTTGCTCCTGCTGGCACCTTCTGCCTGCCCCTTGCTGCCCCTTGAGCCCTGGGCACCCCTCAGCAGATGCCAGCCCCAAGCTCTTGTCCCCCACAGCTCCATTGCTCAGCTCCCCTCTGGGGCTGCTCTGCTCCAGCCTCAGCAGCCCCCAGGGCCCTCAGCTGCTCCTCACAACTTCCCCAGGCCCTTCCCCAGGCCCTTCCCCAGACCCTTCCCCACCTTTGTTGTCCTCCTCTGGCCCTCAGCCTCTCCCCAGCCTCCCCTGGACTCTCTCCAGCACTTCCCAGGCTCTGACCTGGGCAGCCCAGCCCTGGCCCCAGCCCTGCAGCTTGTGGCCTCCCCAGGGCAGAGCAGAGGGGCAGCAGAACCTCCCTGCCCCTCCTGCTGCCCACACTCTGCTCCATGCCCCCCAGGACACCTTGAGCCTCCCCCAGGACACCTTGCTGGCTGCTGGGCACCTCCTTGTGCCCCCTCCCAGCACCCCCAGCTCCTTCTCCTGGCAGCTGCTCCCCAGCAGCTCCCCCCTGGGCTGTGCTGCTGCAGGAGGTTGTCCCTGCCCAGGGGCAGGACCCTGCCCTTGCCCTGCTTGACCTCCAGGAGGTTCCTCTCCCCCAGCTCTCAGCCTGTGCCACCAGCCTGGCCAAGCCCTCCCCAAGGGCAGGTTTCCTGCTTTGTCTCCTTTGCTGAGCTCCTCTGGAGCCTGTTTGGCTCAGGGCAGGGAGGGAAGGCTCCAATCTAATTATTTAATTAAGGGCCAAGGCTCTAAATTAAACAAATCAGCCCTGGTCTGGGCCCTGGAGCGTGGACAAAGCCTCCTGGGCAACAAAGCAGCAGAGCAGGAAGGTGATGAAGGCCAGCAAAAGGAGAGGGAAAGCTTGGAAGGGGGAAAAGAAAACAACAAAACCCCAAACCCAAACTGCCAGGGCTTGGAATTCCCTTTCCTGGAAGAAAGCAGCAAAAAATGGGGATGGAAGGGCAGAGGAAGAGGAGGAGGTGGAGGAGGAGGTGGAAGAGGAGGAGGAGGAGGTGGAAGAGGAGGAGGTGGAGGAGGAAGAGGAGGTGGAGGAGGAGGAGGAGGAAGAGGAGGAGGAGGAGGAGGAAGAGGAGGAGGAAGAGGAGGAGGAAGAGGAGGAGGAAGAGGAGGAGGAAGAGGAGGAGGAAGAGGAGGAGGAAGAGGAGGAAGAGGAGGTGGAGATGGAGGAGGAAGAGGAGGAGGAGATGGAGGAAGAGGAGGTGGAGATGGAGGAGGAAGAGGAGAAGGAGATGGAGGAAGAGGAGGAGATGGAGGAGGAAGAGGAGAAGGAGATGGAGGAAGAGAAGGAGATGGAGGAGGAAGAGGAGGAGGAGATGGAGGAAGAGGAGGAGGAGATGGAGGAGGAAGAGGAGGTAGAGGAGGTGGAAGAGGAGGAAGAGGAGGTGGAAGAGGAGGAGGAGGAGGTGGAAGAGGAGGAGGAGGAGGAGGAAGAGGAGGTGGAGGAGGAAGAGGAGGAGGTGGAGGAAGAGGAGGAGGTGGAGGAAGAGGAGGAGGAGGTGGAGGAAGAGGAGGAGGAGGTGGAGGAAGAGGAGGAGGAGGAAAAATCCCTAGGCCCCAGGTCTTCCAAATGTCCTCTTAAATGACCTCCCAAAGGTCCTCTCCCAGATGTCCTCTCTCCCAGCCATGAGCTACTTGGTGCCCTCTCCCTCCCCACCCCCTGGTGAGCTGCTGGAGCTCCGAGGATGGCTGCTGGGGGGCAAGGATTCCCTGCAGGAGCAGAAGGCCTGGCAGGGCAGGGGAGGTTGGGCAGGCTGAGGGGTCCCTACCTGCCCCCACGGTGGCGATGGCGCTCTCCTGGCCCACGATGTGCTCCTTCAGCCTCTGCTCCAGGGGGAACCTCCGGCGCTCCTCCAGCTCCCTCCTGCGCTGCTCCTCCAGGAACTGGGGAGGCAAAGAAGGGACTGGGCCAGGGGAACGCCTTGGAAGGCAGCTTGGAGCCAAGGGAGCCCCAATCAGGGCCCCAGCACCACCCCCCTATGGCCCTCAGCACCACAGCGCCAGGGCTTGGCCACCCCTCCAGCCATGGGGACTCCACCACTGCCCTGGGCAGCCTGCCACAGGCCTGGGCACCCCTCAAGGGGCACCAATTGCTCCTCAGGGCCAAGCTCAACCTGCCCTGCCACAACCTGAGGCCATCTCCTCTTGGCCCAGCCCTCAGGAGCAGCCCTTGAGCCCCAGCTGGCTGCAAGCTGCTCTCAGGGAGCTGCAGAGAGCCACAAGCTCTCCCCTCAGCCTCCTCTGCTGCAGCCTCAACCCCCCCAGGGCCCTCAGCTGCTCCTCACAACTTCTCCACAGCCTTCTCCTCCTTCCCCACACCCCTCCCCAGCCTCCTTGCCCTGCTCTGGCCCTGCCCCAGCCCTCAAGCTCCTCCTGGCAGCGTCCTGCCAGCCCAGATGTCCTCTGGAGCAAGGCAGGAGCAGAAGGGAGGCAGAACTCAAGTGCCAGGAAGTGGAGGAGGACACAAGGTGGCAAAAGCTTCCCCCTGAGCCTGGTGGTGTCCTCAGGGCCAGGAGGACACCACCCCAGGATCTGTCCGCCTGAGCTGTTCCGTGGGGAGGTTTCTGCTCCATCCATGATCTCAGGGCTGCTGGCAGCTGTGCCTTGGCCCCAGCAATGCCTCAGAATTGGAGACTTTGCTCCTTGCTGCTTTTTGGAGCCTCCTGCCAGGGCCATTCCCTGGGAGAGGCTTCAGAGCAGGACCCAGCCCCAGCTTCTGGGACCATTTACTGCTCCAGGAAGGTGGAGAAACCCTGGGGGAGCACTTCTGGGGCTGGCATCTGCTGAGTGCTGCCCAGGGCTCAAGGGGCACCAAGAGGCAGGCAGGAGGTGCCAGTAGGAGCAACTTGTTTGGGGTGAGGCTGCTGGAGAGGCCTGGAGCAGGCTGCCCAGAGAGGCTGTGGAGAGCTTCCAACCCCCCCGGTGCCATGGTGCCCCTGGGCAAGCTGCTGAGGGTGCCCCTGGCCTGGGGGAGCTCCAGAGCTCCCTTCCCACCACCTCCACCAGGCAGGGCTGTGCTAGTTTGGCAAGGGCTGAGGTCCAGGCCATGGAACTGCCCCAACAGGCACAGAGAAGCTCCAAGGTCCTGGAAGGGGAAGGGTCCCAGCTCATGGTTCACCTGGGGAAGGTGGAGCAGGGGATGGGGATGGAGACCTAGAAGGGCTGGGGGGATGGACACCTCCAGGGGCTGCGGGCTGGCCACCTCCAGGGGTGGTGCTAAACCTCCTCTGAGGAGCAGCTGAGGGCCCTGGGGGCTGCTGAGGCTGGAGCAGAGCAGCCCCAGAGGGGAGCTGAGCAATGCTCAGCAAGAGCTCAAGGAGCTGTGGGGGACAAGAGCCTGGGGCTGGCATCTGCTGAGGGGTGCCCAGGGCTCAAGGGGCAGGCAGGAGGTGCCAGCAGGAGCAACTTGTTTGGGGTGAGGCTGCTGGAGAGGCCTGGAGCAGGCTGCCCAGGGAGGTTGTGGAGAGCTTCCAACCCCCCCTGGTGCCATGGTGCCCCTGGGGCAAGCTGCTGGGGGTACCCTTGGCCTGGGGGGCTCCAGAGGTCCCTTCCCATCACCTCCATCAGGCTAGGGCTGTGCCAGTTTGGAGGAGCTGGGACTGCCCCTTGGGTGCTGTGCCCCCCAACTCCTGCTGCCTCCTCCTGTGACCTTGGAGCTCCTCCCTGAGCTGTCCCCAAGCTCTCCCAAGCCCCTTTGAGGTCCATCTCCCACCACCAAGCAGGGAAGCAAAGCAGGCAAGAAACCTCCTTCCTTTCCTTTCCTGTGGTGCCTTGAAGAGGAGGAAAAGGCCTCAGAGAAACAATTCAAGGCAGGGCTGAAAGCTCCTGGTGGTGTCCCCAGCCTATGCAAATGGCATCCCCAAGCCTCAGCCCAGCCTGGCCCAGCTCCTCCTGATTCATTCCCCAGCCTTCTGCTTCCATAAATCCTCCAAGAGCCTCATGGGGAGTGGGAGGAGGTGGGGAGGGGGGGAAGGACATGGTGGGAACCAAGCCCTGGAGCTCCATCTCCACCCTCAGGCTGAATATTCATCAGGAGTTGAGTTGTCTCCTCTGATGTTTTATGCTGCAGGAGGCTCATTTGCCACTGGAGAAGCTCTGGAGATATATCTCCACTGTCTCCTGCAGCAGGAAAGGCTCCAAGGCAGCTCTTCAAGATGAGATGGAGAAGAGTCTCCAGAGAACATTTAAGCAGCAGAGCAGCTTCCACCACCCCCTCCCCACCACCCCCTCCCTGCCAGGCTGCTTTGTGCTCTCAGCATCTCCTCCCCCTCCCTCCCTCCCTGGCCAGGTGGCCAGAAAGGGCTTCTGGACAGCAGCAGGTGGTGGCCAAGTGGCCAAAAAGTGCTTCAGGTCATCATGAGGAGGTGGAAAAAGTGACCCCAAAGTGCTACTGGACATCAGAAGGAGGTGACCAGGACACCCAAAGTGCTTCTGGTCACCAGGAGGAGCTCTAAGGTCTACCTCATAACACAGGGAGATGACCCCAAGAGACTCCAAAGTGCTTCTGGACACCGTGAGGAGGTGGCCAGGAGACCCCAAAGTGCTTCTGGTCACCAGGAGGAGCCCTAAGGTCTACCTCATAACACAGGGAGATGACCCCAAGAGACCCCAAAGTGCTTCTGGACACCGTGAGGAGGTGGCCAGGAGACCCCAAAGTGCTTCTGGTCACCAGGAGGAGCCCTAAGGTCTACCTCATAACACAGAGAGGTGGCCAGGAGACCCCAAAGTGCTTCTGGACACCATGAGGAGGTGGCCAGGAGACCCCAAAGTGCTTCTGGACACCATGAGGAGGTGGCCAGGAGACCCCAAAGTGCTTCTGGACATCAGAAGGAGGTGGCCAGGAGACCCCAAAGTGCTTCTGGACACCATGAGGAGCCCTAAGGTCTACCTCATAACACAGAGAGATGACCCCAAGAGACCCCAAAGTGCTTCTGGTCACCATGGGGAGCCCTAAGGTCTCCTTCATAACACAGAGAGGTGGCCAGGAGACCCCAAAGTGCTTCTGGAACCAGGAGGAGGTGACCAGGAGCCCCCAAAGTGCCATGCTTGGCCTCCATCACCTTGGAGCACCAGAAATGACTCCAGGAGCCACCTTGGGCCTCCTGGGGCCTCCCTTTCTCCTCCTGCAGCTTTGCTGGCTCCAGAAGTGGCCCCAGAAGAGGCCCCAGAGCTAAGAGACCCTCAGCAGTGATCCATGGAGGCCATGCCTGGAGCTCAAGCTGGTTCCAAGCTGCTCCTCCAACCCTCAGAAACCACTTGGGAGGGTTGGAAGAGACCTTTAGCTGCCCACCCCCCAGCCTCTGAGCCTTGCAGGGATGGAGGGGGAGGAGGGAGGGGGAGGAAAGGACAAGACCCCAGCCCCCCAGGCCCCACCTTGGTCTCTGAAGCCTTCAGGAGGTTCATGACCTCTCCCTCCCTGGCATAGTCCAGGGCTGTGTGCCCCATCTCGTTCTTCTGCAGGGGGTTGGCACCTGGGGGAAGACAGAAGGGAGGCAGGGAGGTGGTGAAGGGGTGGGAGGGGAGGCCTGGGGAAGGAGGGGAAACCCACAGCAGCCTCCCACCCCAGCCCAACCTTGGCTTCCAAGGGGCAAAAAGGGGCAAGCTACAGCCCCTGTGGTGCCACCAGGGGCTGTAGCTTGCCCCTTTTTGCCCAGCTCTGAGCAAAGAGCTGCTGGTGGTCACCAAAGCCCAACCAGCTCCATCCCCCTCTGCAGGGGGACATGGATGGACAAGCTGCACCCAGCTACAGAGCCCAGCCTGGTGGAGGTGGTGGGGAAGGGACCCCTGGAGCCCCCCCAGGCCAGCAGGGCACCCCCAGCAGCTTGCCCCAGGGGCAACCATGGCACCAGGGGGGGTTGGAAGCTCTCCACACCTCCTGGGCAGCCTGCTCCAGGCCTCTCCAGCAGCCTCACCCCAAACAAGTTGCTCCTGCTGGCACCTCCTGCCTGCCCCCTTGAGCCCTGGGCACCCCTCAGCAGATGCCAGCCCCAGGCTCTTGCCCCCCAGCAGAACCTCCCTGCCCCTGCTGCTGCCCACACTCTGCTCCATGCCCCCCAGGGCACCTTTGGCCGCCCCCCAGGGCACCTTGCTGGCTGCTGGGCAGCTCCTTGTGCCCACACCCAGCTCCTTCTCCTGGCAGCTGCTCCCCAGCAGCTCTCCCCCTGGGCAGTGCTGGTCCCTGGGCTCTGTGCTGGCTCCAGAGCTCTGTGGCACCTCGGGCAGGGCCATGGGCACTGGGCTGGGGGTGGCACCAAGCTGTGTGGCACCATGGGCTCAGGGCAGGGTAGGGATCCACCCAGAGGGACCTGAGCAGGCTGGAGAAGTTGGCCAGGGAGAAGTGCAGGAGGCTCAGCAGAGCCAAGGGCCTGCAGCTGGGTCGGGCCAGGACCAGCCCCAAGCCCAGGCTGGGTGCAGAGGGCTGAGAGCAGCCCTGGGGGAGAAGCTTTGGGGGTGCAGGATGAGGAGAAGCTTTGGGGGTGCTGGGTAAGAAGGAGCCTTGGGGGTGCAGGGTAAGGAGGAGCCTTGGGGGTGCAGGGGGAGGAGAAGCTTTGGGGGGGCAGGGGGAGGAGAAGCCTTGGGGTGCAGGGGGAGGAGGAGCTTTGGGGGAGTAGGATGAGGAGAAGCTTTGGGGTGCAGGGGAAGGAGAAGCTTCCCAGGAGGGCACAGAGCTGCTGGGGAGAGCCCAGAGGAGGCTACAGAGTGGAGGCAGGGGCTGGAGCAACTCTGCTGTGAGGCTGAGGGGGTCCAGGGCCAGCTTGGAGCAGCCCTGAGCCACCAAGCCCAGCTGAGAGCAGACCCTGCCCGTGGTGGGGAGAGGCTGGAGGGGACCTCTGAGGTCCCTTCCCACCTGAGCCACTCTGTGACTCTCCAGGCTTCTCCAGGCTCTCCCTGTCCCAGGCTGAAGGATTCCTGGCTCAGATCCTGCTCCTGGCTCTCTCCAGGAGTCTCCCACTCGTGGCCTGAGCCCCCCCAGCCGTGGCCCTGAGGCCTTGATGGATGTCTGCAATCATTGGCAGGGGCAGGGCCAGCTCCCAGGGGCTGAGCCCAGCCTGCAGCCAGGAGCTGACTCCTGCCTGACCCAGCAGCTCCTTGGCCGTGGCTGAGGCAAGGGCCGAGGGGTGAGGAGGTGCTGGGGACCTCAGCTTGACCCTGCCTGCTCCAGCCCCAATCCTGCCCTGCCTCCTCATCCTCACCTCCTGCCCTGCCTGCTCCAGCCCCAACTCCTGCCCTGCCTCCTCATCCTCACCTCCTGCCCTGCCTGCTCCAGCCCCAACTCCTGCCCTGCCTCCTCATCCTCACCTCCTGCCCTGCCTGCTCCAGCCCCAACTCCTGCCCTGCCTCCTCATCCTCACCTCCTGCCCTGCCTGCTCCAGCCCCAACTCCAGCCTGCCCTGCCTCAGCCTCCAGCCCCAACTCCCTCCTCATCCTCACCTCCTGCCCTGCCTGCTCCAGCCCCAACTCCTACCCTGCCTTATCCTCACCTCTTCCCCTGCCTCCTCCTCCTCACCTCCTCCCATCTCCTCCTCCATCCTCCCCTCCTCCCTTCCCTCCTCATCCTCACCTCCTCCCCCTGCCCTTCCCTCTCCATCTCCATGCTCATCTCTTCCCCTGCCTCCTCATCCTCACCTCCTCCCCTGCCCTTCCCTCTCCATCTCCATGCTCATCTCTTCCCCTGCCTCCTCATCCTCACCTCCTCCCCCTGCCCTTCCCCACTTCCCTCCCCACCTCTTCCAGCCAGCAGCAGGAGGTGCTTGGGGGCCCCCCCAACCTTTGGAGGGCTGTCATGGGGGCCTCATTTTTCACCTGCCTCCCCAAGCTGTCTGAGGCTGGGGCTGGGACACCTGGGCCGCACCCTGGGGCTGTGTGGGGCTGGGGGGAGGGGGGTGTTGCTCTCCTGTCCTTCCCCTGCTCATATTAGGAAGCTGGAGCTGATAATCTTTGATAAATAGCTGTGCAGGTTGGGTCCCAGAGCTGGAGGAGCAGCTGCAGCAGGTCCCTCATTGGGGAAATCTCTTTCCTGTCAGTGGTATTGGCAAAAGTTGAGGCTGGCTGACAGGCCTCAATTTTTCACTTTTTATTAAACTCCCTCCCTCCCCTCCCTCCCCTCCCCCTTTTCCCTGCACATTCCTGCAGGTTGGGGCAGCTCCCTCCAGAAGAAGCTGCTGGGGGGGGTGGGGTGTTGGGTGGGGAGGGGGAGAGGGTGGCAGGGTGGGGGAGAGGGTGCTGGGAAGGGGGTTTGGTGGTGGGGATGGTGCTGAGGAGAGGCAGGTGGGAGAGAGGAGATAGGGAGGAGATGGGCATGGCAGGAGGGAGATGAAGGGGGCAGAGGGAGATGAGGATGGTGGCAGAGAGGAGAGAGAGGTGGCAGAGAGAGGAGAGAGAGATGGCAGAGAGAGGAGAGAGAGGTGGCAGAGAGAGGAGAGAGAGGTGGCAGAGAGAGGGGAGAGAGAGGTGGCAGAGAGGGAGGGAGGGAGATGGCAGAGAGGGGAGATGGAGATGGCAGAGAGGGGAGAGGGAGATGGCAGAGAGGGGAGAGGGAGATGGCAGAGAGAGAGAGAGAGAGATGGCAGAGAGGAGAGAGAGATGGCAGAGAGGAGAGAGAGAGATGGCAGAGAGAGGAGAGAGAGATGGCAGAGAGGAGAGAGAGATGGCAGAGAGAGATGGCAGAGAGAGAGAGAGAGATGGCAGAGAGGAGAGAGAGATGGCAGAGAGGAGAGAGAGAGATGGCAGAGGGGAGAGAGAGAGAGATGGCAGAGAGAGGAGAGAGATGGCAGAGAGGAGAGAGATGGCAGAGAGGGGAGAGAGAGATGGGAGAGAGAGGAGAGAGAGATGGCAGAGAGAGAGAGATGGCAGAGAGGAGAGAGAGAGATGGCAGAGAGAGAGAGAGATGGCAGAGAGGGGAGAGAGAGATGGCAGAGAGAGAGAGAGATGGCAGAGAGGAGAGAGAGAGATGGCAGAGAGGAGAGAGAGATGGCAGAGAGGAGAGAGATGGCAGAGAGGGAGAGAGATGGGAGGAGAGATGGCAGAGAGAGAGAGATGGCAGAGAGGGGAGAGAGATGGCAGAGAGGAGAGAGAGATGGCAGAGAGGAGAGAGATGGCAGAGAGGAGAGAGATGGCAGAGAGGAGAGAGATGGCAGAGAGGAGAGAGAGATGGCAGAGAGGAGAGAGATGGCAGAGAGAGAGAGATGGCAGAGAGGAGAGAGAGAGGAGAGAGAGATGGCAGAGAGGAGAGAGATGGCAGAGAGGAGAGAGAGATGGCAGAGAGAGAGATGGCAGAGAGGGGAGAGAGAGATGGCAGAGAGGAGAGAGAGATGGCAGAGAGAGAGGAGAGAGAGATGGCAGAGAGGAGAGAGATGGCAGAGGGAGAGAGAGATGGCAGGGAGGGGAGAGAGAGATGGCAGAGAGGGGAGAGAGAGATGGCAGAGAGGGGAGAGAGAGGTGGCAGAGAGGAGAGGGAGAGAGGTGGCAGAGAGATAGGGAAGTGGCAGGAGATGAGGAGGGTGGCAGGAGATGAGGAGTGTGGCAGGGAGGGAGAGGGAGGTGGCAAGGAGGGGGGGGAGGTGGCAGAGAGGGAGAGGGAGGTGGCAAGGAGGAGCTGGGATGGGGGGGTGAGAAGCTGGGGATAGGGGAGGAGAGAAGCTGGGGATAGGGGAGGAGAGGAGCTGGAGGGGGGCAGGAGAAGTCTGGGAGCTGCCTTTTGCCACTCAGGTTCCCTCTCTCCAGAGGGTCTGGGTTGCAGCAGGAGGGAGCAGCCCCTGGCACCTGCTGGGGCTTCCCCCTGACCTCAGCCACCTCTGGATCTCCCTGGGATCAACCAAACCTCCCCTGAGACCCCACCCCCTTTTCTCCTGCTCTTGGGGAGGCCCTGAGACAACATCTCATGGAGCAGAGGATTGGAGAAGACCTCCAAGAGCATCAAACCCAACCTTCAACCCAGCCCCCCCATGGCCATCACACCATGGCCCCAAGTGCCCTGTCCTGAGCACCTACAGGGATGGGGACTCCACCAAACCTCCCAAGAGCTTCAGTGCCAGTGGGACCAGGAGGTCCTCTGGGGACAAGCAGGGCAAGGGCAGGGTCCTGCCCCTGGGCAGGGACAACCTCCTGCAGCAGCACAGCCCAGGGGGGAGCTGCTGGGCAGCAGCTACCAGGAGAAGGAGCTGGGGGTGCTGGGAGGGGGCACAAGGAGCTGCCCAGCAGCCAGCAAGGTGTCCTGAGGGCCAAGGAGGTGTCCTGGGGGGCATGGAGCAGAGTGTGGGCAGCAGCAGGGGCAGGGAGGTTCTGCTGCCCCTCTGCTCTGCCCTGGGGAGGACACAGCTGCAGGGCTGGGGCCAGGGCTGGGCTGCCCAGGGCAGAGCCTGGGAAGTGCTGGGGAGAGTCCAGGGGAGGCTGGGGAGAGGCTGAGGGTCAGAGCAGGGCAAGGAAGCTGGGGAGGGGTCTGGGGAAGGAGGAGAAGGCTGTGGAGAAGTTGTGAGGAGCAGCTGAGGGCCCTGGGGGGGTTGAGGCTGCAGCAGAGGAGGCTGAGGGGAGAGCTTGTGGCTCTCTGCAGCTCCCTGAGAGCAGCTTGCAGCCAGCTGGGGCTCAAGGGCTGCTCCTGAGGGCTGGGCCAAGAGGAGGTTGTGCCAGGGGAGGTTGAGCTTGGCCTGGAGCAGCTCTGTGAGGAGCAAAGGCTGAGAGCCAAACCCTTGCACGGCTCCATGACCTCTGGAGGTGCCTCCAACCTATCCCTTCCATGACTCCATGAATTTGGACCCAGAACTCCCTTTCCCCTTTGCCTTTCCCCCTCCCTTTGCTGACTTCCCTGCTCCTTCCAACCTTGGCTTCCTTGTCCCCTAAGCTGCTTTGCCCTCTGGCACGAATCCAACCCAACCTCCTCTCCCTTCCTGCAGGAGGCAATGCCCAAAGGCTGCTTTTCTTCACCCAAGCCATTACCCTGCTGACAAACAACCTGTCAGGTCTCAGCTTCAGCCCCAGGAAGCCTTTGAGAGGATCCTTTGGCTCCTTCAACCCCCTGCAGGGACCTCCTCTTAACCACCTTGACACGACCCAGCCAAGTCCTGGCCACTTACTGCCGTTGCCAGGGCAGGTTTGGTGGCTGCTGGGGATGATTGGCTCCTAAATCCCAGTCTCCCAGGGCTTTAATTACTGGTGGGGAGCAGTTTGGGGGTGTGGGAGGTTGGGGGGGGAGGAGGAGGAGAAGTTTGATGGTGGTGGCTGGAGGAGGTCGATAAAAGCTGGCCCAGACCTTATTGAGCCATGGTGGCTGCAGACTCTATTGAGCTCTTCAATCATCCCTGGTAAAACAGTGCCCAGGAAGGGATCAATAAAGGATTTATCACCTCCCATGGCTGGAGAGCAGCCTGGAGAAGGCTCCAGGCACACACCAGCACAGTGCTCAACTGGGAGGGCTGGGCAGCAGGGCAGGAAGGGACAGAGGAACCTCCCCCCCGGGGGACGTCCTTAAGTGGTGCTGGAGGGGACAGAGCTGCAGAGCCTCCACCACCAGCTGCAGAAGGGGGAGCCTGGGCAAGCTGCTGGGGTGCCCTGATGCCCAAATCCCTGCTGCCAAGAGCCCACAGCCCCTGCTCCCTCTGCCCAAATCCCTGCTGCCAAGAGCCCACAGCCCCTGCTCCCTCTGCCCAAATCCCTGCTGCCAAGAGCCCACAGCCCCTGCTCCTTCTGCCAAGAGCCCACAGCCCCTGCTCCCTCTGCCCAAATCCCTGCTGCCAAGAGCCCACAGCCCCTGCTCCCTCTGCCCAAATCCCTGCTGCCAAGAGCCCACAGCCCCTGCTCCTTCTGCCAAGAGCCCACAGCCCCTGCTCCCTCTGCCCAAATCCCTGCTGCCAAGAGCCCACAGCCCCTGCTCCCTCTGCCCAAATCCCTGCTGCCAAGAGCCCACAGCCCCTGCTCCTTCTGCCAAGAGCCCACAGCCCCTGCTCCCTCTGCCCAAATCCCTGCTGCCAAGAGCCCACAGCCCCTGCTCCTTCTGCCAAGAGCCCACAGCCCCTGCTCCCTCTGCCCAAATCCCTGCTGCCAAGAGCCCACAGCTCCCTCTGCCCAAATCCCTGCTGCCCAAGAGTCCCCAAGCCCTTGGCTCCATCTCCCTGGCCCCAAGCCCCTGACTGGAATCACCCTCTCCATGTCACCAGTTCCAGGTCCCTGGCCCCAAATCCCTGTCTCCATGTCCCTAGTTCCAAGTCCCTGCTCCCAAGCCCCTGGCTCTAAGCTGCTGTGGGTGCCCTGAGGACACCAAGCCCTTTGTGATCCCAGGAAGGTTTCAGGCTTGGTAGTTTTGGGGGGAAAACATCAGAAAGGGAACTCCAGGGTGGTGGGAAGGGAGCTCTGGAGCCCACTCAGGCCAACCCAGCACCCTCAGCTCCAGCAGGGCACCCCCAGCAGCTTGGCCAGGAGCACCATGGCCAGGGGAGTTGGAAGCCCTCCAGCAGCTCTCTGGGCAGCCTGCTCCAGGGCTTGGAAACCCCTCCAGCTATGAGGACTCCACCACTGCCCTGGGCAGCCTGCCACAGGCCTGGGCACCCCTCAAGGGGCACCAATTGCTCCTCAGGGCCAAGCTCAACCTGCCCTGCCACAACCTGAGGCCATCTCCTCTTGGCCCAGCCCTCAGGAGCAGCCCTTGAGCCCCAGCTGGCTGCAAGCTGCTCTCAGGGAGCTGCAGAGAGCCACAAGCTCTCCCCTCAGCCTCCTCTGCTGCAGCCTCAACCCCCCCAGGGCCCTCAGCTGCTCCTCACAACTTCTCCACAGCCTTCTCCTCCTTCCCCACACCCCCCCAGCTTCCTTGCCTCCACCACCCTCACAGAGAGGACATTTTTAACCCCTTGAGATGTTCCACAGGTTCAGCCTTTCCTCCCCAGGCAGATCACAATCACAGAAGCATCTGTGTCAGAAAAGCCCTTCAAGGGCTTCAAGTCCAAGCAGCCTCTAACCCTGCCAAGGCTGAGGCCTCCCCATGGCCCTCAGCACTGCCCCAGCACCACCACCCCATGGCCCCCAGCACCACCACCCCATGGCCCTCAGCACTGCTCCAGCACCACCACCCCATGGCCCTCAGCACCACCACCCCATGGCCCTCAGCACTGCCCCAGCACCACCACCCCATGGCCCTCAGCTCCACCACCCCATGGCCTCAGCACTGCCCCAGCACCACCACCCCATGGCCCCCAGCACTGCCTCAGCACCACCACCCCATGGCCCTCAGCACCACACCTCCCCACCCCCTCCAGCCATGGGGACTCCCCCACTGCCCTGGGCAGCCTGCCACAGGCCTGGGCACCCCTCAAGGGGCACCAATTGCTCCTGAGGGCCAAGCTCAGCCTGCCCTGGCTGCAGCCCTTGCCCAGCCCCACCAGAAACTGCCTCCAAGCTGAAGACCCTTCCACCATTGATGAGCTCCTGGTGGCCTTTCCCCCTCCCTGCCCCAAAGACAAAGCTTCCCCAGATCGATTGCTGCTGGGCAGAGAGCAACTGGTGACCTCCCACCCACTCCTGCCACCCTGTCCCCTCAGGGGGCAGCAGGCTGTGACATGTCCCCAGCCCAGCAGCCAGGCTCAGGGCCAGGGGTCCATGGTCTGCTGGGCACGCAGGGGCTGGCCACAAGGGCCAGAAAGGTCCTGGCAGGGGTCAAGGAGGCACTGAATGGGGGACAAAAGAGCCCAGGGGGCAGAGGTGAAGGGGGAAGTCCAAGAGGTCCTGCAGCAAACAAGCCCAAGGGCAGCACCGGGGTGGGGGAGCTGCTGGAGCTGGGAATGGGCTGGGGAGGTTTAATGGCTCTGGCCCCAGGGCAGCAGGAGAAGGAAGGGTGGAGGCTGAGGAAGTGGGGAGTAAAAAGCAGGCAGGTGGAGGGGGTGAGGAGGAGGAGGAGGGGGAGGCAGGGATGGAGGGGAGCCTGCCCCAGCCCTGTTCCACCTCAGCAACCAGGAGCAGGGCTCTCAATGGCAGAGGGGAGAGGGAAATTAGCCTGACAAAGGCTGTGGGGCAGGGGGGGACCTTGGGAGGTGGTCGAGCTCCTCTCTTTGGAGGGCCTGGGCCACAGGAGAGCCAGGAGGAGCTGGGCAGGGAGGGGGTGGGGGGTGGGGGAGGAGGGCAAGGGCTGAGGTCCAGGCCATGGAACTGCCCCAACAGGCACAGAGAAGCTCCAAGGTGCTGGAAGGGGAAGGGTCCCAGCTCATGGTTCACCTGGGGAAGGTGGAGCAGGGGATGGGGATGGAGACCTGCAGGGCTGGGGGGATGGAGACCTTCAGGAGCTGGGGGATGGACACCTCCAGGAGCTGGGGGGATGGACACCTCCAGGGGTGGGGGAAGGACACCTCCAGGGCTGGGGGATGGACACCTCCAGGGCTGGGGGAAGGACACCTCCAGGGCTGGGGGATGGACACCTCCAGGGCTGGGGGATGGACACCCCCAGGGCTGGTGCTGAACCTCCTCTGAGGAGCAGCTGAGAGCCCTGGGGGCTGCTGAGGCTGGAGCAGAGCAGCCCCAGAGGGGAGCTGAGCAGTGCTCAGCAAGAGCTCAAGGAGCTGTGGGGGGCAAGAGCCTGGGGCTGGCATCTGCTGAGTGCTGCCCAGGGCTCAAGGGGCACCCAAGGGGCAGGCAGGAGGTGCCAGCAGGAGCAACTTGTTTGGGGTGAGGCTGCTGGAGAGGCCTGGAGCAGGCTGCCCAGAGAGGCTGTGGAGAGCTTCCAACCCCCCCTGGTGCCATGGTGCCCCTGGGCAAGCTGCTGGGGGTGCCCTGCTGGCCTGGGGGGGCTGCAGAGCTCCCTCCCCAGCACCTCCATCAGGCTAGGGCTGTGGGATCTGTGCATCCCAAAGGATCTCCACGGGGCTGGAGGAGCAGCAGCCACATCTCAGTGCCCACATCCCACACTTCCATGTCTGGAAGAGACAGACTCTGCCTTGTTCTCCACCCAGCACAGCTCAGAGCTGCCCAGTTGCTCCAAGAGACTTCTTCTGAGCTGAGCTGGCCTGGAACAAAGAGAGCTCTGTGGGCAGAGAGGTCAGAAGTGGTCACTGCCAGAGCCTCCAGCATGGAACCAGAAGCAGCTGTGGAGCACAAAGCTGACTTGAGTTCATAAAGAGGAGATGGAACTGGAGCAGCACTCAGCTGGGTGAGCTGGGGGCAGCTCTGGAGGGCTCAGCACAGGCAGGGAGCTGCTGCAGCAGGGCCAGGGGAGGCCACAGCCATGCTGGGAGGGCTGGAAGGGCTCTGCTGGGAGGCCTCCAGGGGTGCCCAGCCTGGAGAAGGCTCCAGGGAGACCTTCTGGTGGCCTGGCAGGGCTGGAAGGGGCTCAGGAGCAAGCTGAGGACAGGGTTTGGAGCAGGAGCTGTGGGGCCAGGCCAGGGGGAGATGGCTTGGAGCTCCCAGAGAGAAGATCTGAGGCAGTTCTTGAGCAGGAGGCTGGGGAGAGCCTGGTTGAGGTCACCCAGGGAGCTGGGAGCTGCCCCCTGGCTGGCAGCAGCCCAGGGCAGGGGGTTTGGGGCTCTGAGCTCTGCCTGGGGCTGTCCCTGCTGGCTGCAGGGGTTTGGGCTGGGTGAGCTTGGAAGGTGCCTTCAACCCAACCCATGCCATGTTTCTGTGATTCATCCCTGCTGACCCTCTGCCCCTGTGCCCTCACAGCTCATTCCCACCACTGCTGGAGGCATTTCCAGAGAGCCAGCAGAGGTGAGGAGACCAAACCCTCCCAGGTGTGAAACACTCCCCAGCCCCAGGTCCTGGAGCCTCCTTCTCTGGAGAGCTTCCAACCACCCCTGGCCATGGTGCCCCTGGGCAAGCTGCTGGGGGTGAGCCCTGGAGGAGATCCTCCTGGCCCCCAGCACCCCTGGACAAGACACAGACCTGGACCATGCAGTGGGGCAGATGCTGCAGGTTTGGTGTTCAGAGAATCATGGAATGGTTGGGCTGGAGAAGACCTTGGAGGGGATGGAGGCCTCACAACTTCTCCACAGCCTTCTCCTCCTTCCCCACACCCCTCCCCAGCTTCCTTGCCCTGCTCTGGACACAGAATCATTTGGGTTGGAAGAGACCTTGAAGCTTATGGAGTCCAACCATGAACCAGGCACTGCCCCAGGGCTCCACCACCCCATGGCCCTCAGCAGCACAGCTGAGCATTGCTCAGCTCCCCTCTGGGGCTGCTCTGCTGCAGTTCCAGCAGCCCCCAGGACCCCCAGCTGCTCCTCACAACTTCTCCAGACCCTTCCCCTCCTTCTCTAGACCTTTCCCCACCTTTGTTGTCCTCTTCTGGCCCTCAGCCTCCCCTGGACTCTCTCCAGCACTTCCCAGGCTCTGCCCTGGGCAGCCCAGCCCTGGCCCCAGCCCTGCAGCTGTGGCCTCCCCAGGGCAGAGCAGAGGGGCAGCAGAACCTCCCTGCCCCTGCTGCTGCCCACACTCTGCTCCTTGCCCCCCAGGGCACCTTTGGCCTCCCCTAGAGCACCTTGCTGGCTGCTGGGCACCTCCTTGTGCCCACCCCCAGCACCCCCAGCTCCTTCTCCTGGAGCAGATCCATCCCCAGCAGGACCTTTGCCCCGGTCGCAGCAGACCCTGGTGCAGGGTGGCTGAAGGTTGCTGAAAGGTTGTGTGGGGGCCAGGAGGAAGCCTCTGGGGGGCCCCAAGGCAGGGAGACTCACCTCCCTCCAGCAGCAACTTGACTGTCAGGTAGTCATCAGCCAGCACAGCGTAGTGCAGGGCGGTGCAGCCCTTGAAGTTGGCCCTGACGTTGAGGCGGTTGTTGAAGTGGTCCTCACGAGTCACCAGCACTGCAGGGGGAGAGCACAGCACAGCTCAGGAGAAGCCAAGAGGATCAGCCAGCAGCCTGGATCCCCCCTCTCCCCCCTAGCAGCTCCCCTGAGAGGTGAGGAAAGGCCCTGACAGAGCTCCCCGAGGAGAGCAGCAGCAGCTTCCTGCTGGGGGCGTTGAGAGCGAGCCAGGAATGGAGGCAGGGAGGGTGGAGGAGGAGGTGGTGGAGGAGGAGGTGCCAGGCTGCCCAGGGCAGTGGTGGAGTCCCCATGGAATGGGGTGGAAGAGAGCTTGAAGGTGATGGAGGCCAAGCATGGCCTCAGCACTGCCCCAGCACCACCACCCCAGGGCCCTCAGCACCACAGCTCCCCAACCCCTCCAGCCATGGGGACTCCACCACTGTGCCCTGGGCAGCCTGCCACAGGCCTGGGCACCCCTCAAGGGGCACCAATTGTGCCTCAGGGCCAAGCTCAACCTCCCCTGCCACAACCTGAGGCCATCTCCTCTTGGCCCAGCCCTCAGGAGCAGCCCTTGAGCCCCAGCTGGCTGCAAGCTGCTCTCAGGGAGCTGCAGAGAGCCACAAGCTCTCCCCTCAGCCTCCTCTGCTGCAGCCTCAACCCTCCCAGGGCCCTCAGCTGCTCCTCACAACTTCTCCACAGCCTTCTCCTCCTTCCCCACACCCCTCCCCAGCTTCCTTGCCCTGTTCTGGACACTGAATCCCTTGGCTTGGAAGAGACCTTGGAGGTGATAGAGTCCAACCATCACTGGCCCCAGGGCACCACCACCCCATGGCCCTCAGCCACCACATCTTCAGCTGCTCCTCACAGCTCCTCCAGAGCCTTGTCCTGTTGTTGCTCCTTGGGAGAAGAGTCCATGACACCAGGATTCCTCCTTATCCCATCCCACCCTCTCCACTCTCAAACCAAGGCACCACCACTAGGCTCACTCCAAGCCTTTGGGCTCCTTCCCTTTCTTTGGCTTCCTGCGCTAGGATTCCGTGACTCAATGATTCCATATTCCCATGGCTCAGTGACTCCATGGCTCAGTGGCTCCTCCTCATCCCATCCTCTCCCCTCCACTCTCAAACCAAGAAGCTCACTCCAAGCCCTCAGGCTCCATCCCTTCCTTGGTTGCTGCCTCTCTGACTCCAACTCCAAGACTCCATGACTCTGACTCCATGATCCCATGGTTCTACAGTTCCATGACTCCATCCTCCACACCTCCCCATCCTATCACCTCCAAGCCCTCAGGCTCCTTCCCTTCCTTGGCTGCTCTCTATCACCCCATGACTCCATGATTCAATGGTTCCATGACTCAGTGACTCCACAACTCCCTGATTCCTCCTCACCCCATCCCCTCCACTCTCAACCCAGGACCTCAGCACCAAGCTCACTCCAAGCCCTCGAATTCCATCCCTTCCTTGGCTTCATGCTCTGTGGCTCCAGCTCCAAGACTCTGACTCCATGATCCTATGGTTCCACAGTTCCATGACTCCACAACTCCCTGACTCCTCCTCACCCCATCCCCTCCACTCTCAACCCAAGACCTCAGCACCAAGCTCACTCCAAGCCCTCAGGCTCCATCCCTTCCTTGGCTTCATGCTCTGTGGCTCCAGCTCCAAGACTCTGACTCCATGATCCTATGGTTCCACAGTTCCATGACTCCACAACTCCCTGACTCCTCCTCACCCCATCCCCTCCACTCTCAACCCAAGACCTCAGCACCAAGCTCACTCCAAGCCCTCAGGCTCCATCCCTTCCTTGGCTTCATGCTCTGTGGCTCCAGCTCCAAGACTCTGACTCCATGATCCTATGGTTCCACAGTTCCATGACTCCACAACTCCCTGATTCCTCCTCATCCCATCCCCTCCACTCTCAACCCAGGACCTCAGCACCAAGCTCACTCCAAGCCCTCAGATTCCTTCCCTTCCTTGGCTTCTTTCTCTCTGACTCCAACTCCATCACTCCATGATCCTTTGGTTCTACAATTCCATGGCTCCACAACTCCCTGATTCCAAGACCTCAGCACCAAGCTCACTCCAAGCCCTCGGGCTCCATCCCTTCCTTGGCTTCATGCTCTGTGACTCCAGCTCCAAGCCTCTGACTCCATGGTCCTACAATTCCATGCCTCCATCCTCCACAACTCAACTCCCTGATTCCTCCCCATCCCATCCCCTCCAAGCCCTCAGGCTCCTTCCCTCCCTCCCTTCCCTCCTCGTCATTCCCTCGGCAGGGAGGGGCAGGCCCGGGCCGGAGCTGCCTGCGTCAGGGAAGATGAATCTGAGCTCCTAGGGAGCAGAGCAGTAAAGACATTAAAGTGTCATTAGCTGGGGGGGTGTTTGGGGGGGGGAGGGTGTAGAGGGGGGGGGGTTCTTCTCCCTGCTGGTGCAGGGTGACAGCTCCGGCCGGCTGCGGTAAAAAATGTCCTGGCGTGAGATAATCATCGGAAACTCAATAAAGCGTCAGGGGAAGCCTCCTCTGCCATCCATCAGCTGCTGCCTGCTTCTTCTCACTGCCTTCTCCTGCCATCCATATAAATGTCTCTAATATATCTGGCTGCAGGAAGAAACCCTCTGGATGGAGGAGGAGGAGAAGGAGGAGGAGGAGGAGGTGGTGGCGAAGATCTGGAAGGGAGTCGGAGTTGTTGGGATGGTGGGGAGGAGGGGGAAGTGGGAGGAGGAAGAAGGGGGAGGAGGTGGAAATGGGAGGAGGAAGAGGGGAGAGGAGGTGAGGAGAGGGAAGTGGGAGGAGGAAGGGGGGGAGGAGGTGAGGAGAAGGAAGTGGGAGGAGGAAGAGGGGGAAGGAGGTGGAAATGGGAGGAGGAAGAGGGGGGAGGAGGTGGAAATGGGAGGAGGAAGAGGGGGGAGGAGGTGGAAATGGGAGGAGGAAGAGGGGGGAGGAGGTGAGGAGATGGAAATGGGAGAAAGAAGTGGGGGAGAAGGAAGTGGGTGGGAGAAGGTGAGATGGAAATGGGAGAAGGAAGGGGAGGAGGTGAGGAGATGGAAATGGGAGAAGGAAGGAGGTGGAGAAGGTGAGGAGATGGAAATGGGAGAAGGAAGGAGGTGGAGAAGGTGAGGAGATGGAAATGGGAGAAGGAAGGAGGTGGAGAAGGTGAGGAGATGGAAATGGGAGAAGGAAGGAGGGGAAGGAGGAGATGGAAATGGAAGAAGAAAGGGGGGGAGGAGAAGGTGAGGAGATGGAAGTGGGAGAAGGAAGGGGGGGAGAAGGTGAGGAGATGGAAATGGGAGGAGGAAGGAGAGGGAGAAGAAGAGGAGATGGAAATGGGAGGAGGAAGGAGAGGGAGAAGGTGAGGAGATGGAAATGGGAGAAAGAAGTGGGGGAGAAGGAAGTGGGTGGGAGAAGGTGAGATGGAAATGGGAGAAGGAAGGGGAGGAGGTGAGGAGATGGAAATGAGAGAAGGAAGGAGGTGGAGAAGGTGAGGAGATGAAAATGGGAGGAGGAAGTGGGGGAGAAGGAAGTGGGTGGGAGAAGGTGAGATGGAAATGGGAGAAGGAAGGGGAGGAGGTGAGGAGATGGAAATGGGAGAAGGAAGGAGGTGGATAAGGTGAGGAGATGGAAATGGGAGGAGGAAGGAGGGGGAGAAGGTGAGGAGATGGAAATGGGAGGAGGAAGGAGGGGGAGACATTTCCATGGATGCTATCACACAAGTCATCCATGAAGGTGAGGAGATGGAAATGGGAGGAAGGGGGGGAGAGGATGAGGAGATAGAAATTGGAGATGGAAGGGGGAGGAGGTTATGAAAAGGAGAAGGAAGTGGGGGAGGAGATGACTTGATGAAAATAGGAGAAGGAAGTGGGAGGGAGATGAGGAGATGGAAATTGAAGAAGGAAGGGAGGAGGAGGTGAGGTGATGGAAACAGGAGAAGGAAGGGGTGGGAGGTGAGGAAAGGAGATGGAAATGGGAGAAGGAAGAAGTGGGGGAGAAGGTGAGGAGATGGAAATGGGAGGAGGAGGAAGCGGGGAGAAGGTGAGGAGATGGAAATGGGAGGAGGAAGGAGGGGAAGGAGGAGATGGAAATGAGAGGAGGAAGGAGGGGGAGAAGGTGAGGAGAAATGGGAGAAGGAAGGAGGGAGATGGTGAGGAGATGGAAATGGGAGAAGAAAGGAGGGGGAGAAGGTGAAGAGATTGAAGTGGGAGGAGGAAGGAGGGGGAGGAGGTGAGGAGATGGAAATGGGAAAAAGAAGTGGGGGAGAAGGAAGTGGGTGGGAGAAGGTGAGATGGAAATGGGAGAAGGAAGGGGAGGAGGTGAGGAGATGGAAATGGGAAAAGGAAGGAGGTGGAGAAGGTGAGGAATGGAAATGGGAGAAGGAAGGAGGTGGAGAAGGTGAGGAGATGGAAATGGGAGGAAGGGGGGAGAGGATGAGGATAGAAATGGGAAAAGGAAGGGGGAGAAGGTAAGGTGATGAAATGAGAAGGAAGTTGGGGAGGAGATGAGTTGATGGAAATAGGAGAAGGAAGTGGGGGGGTAGCTGAGGAGATGGAAATTGAAGAAGGAAGGGGGAGGAGGTGAGGTTATGGAAATAGGAGAAGGAAGGGAGGGGAGGGGAGGAAAGGAGATGGAAATGGGAGAAGGAAGAAGGGGAGAGGGTGAGGAGATGGAAATGGGAGAAGGAAGGGGGGGAGGAGGTGAGGAGAGGAAATGGGAGAGGAAGTAGGTGGAGAAGGTGAGGAGATGGAAATGGGAGAAGGAAGGGGGGGGAGGAGGTGAGGAGAGGAAATGGGAGAAGAAAAGAGGTGGAGGAGGTGAGGAGATGGAAATGGGAGAAGGAAGGGGGGGAGGAGGTGAGGAGAGGAAATGGGAGAGGAAGTAGGTGGAGAAGGTGAGGAGATGGAAATGGGAGAGGAAGTAGGTGGAGGAGGTGAGGAGATGGAAATGGGAGAAGAAAAGAGGTGGAGGAGGTGAGGAGATGGAAATGGGAGAAGGAAAGAGGTGGAGGAGGTGAGGAGATGGAAATGGGAGAGGAAGTAGGTGGAGAAGGTGAGGAGATGGAAATGGGAGAAGGAAGGAGGTGGAGGAGGTGAGGAGATGGAAATGGGAGAAGGAAAGAGGTGGAGGAGGTGAGGAGATGGAAATGGGAGAAGGAAGGGGGGGAGGAGGTGAGGAGAACTCTGCTTTGGTTAGGCCGCACCTAGAGTACTGTGTCCAGTTCTGGGCCCCTCAATTTAAGAAGGACATCGAAACACTTGAGCGTGTCCAGAGAAGGGCAACAAGGCTGGTGAGAGGCCTTGAACACAAGCCCTATGAGGAGAGGCTGAGGGAGCTGGGATTGTTTAGCCTGGAGAAGAGGAGGCTCAGGGGTGACCTCATTGCCCTCTACAACTACCTGAAGGGTGGTTGTAGCCAGGAGGGGGTTGGCCTCTTCTCCCAGGCAGCCAGCACCAGAACAAGGGGACACAGTCTCAAGCTGCGCCAGGGGAGGTTCAGACTCGAGGTGAGGAGGAAGTTCTTCACCGAGCGAGTCATTCATCATTGGAACGGGCTGCGCAGGGAGGTGGTGGAGTCATCGACCCTGGAGGCGTTCAAGGGGAGATTGGACGTGGCACTTGGTGCCATGGTCTAGGCATGGGGTCTGTGTTGATAGGTTGGACTCGATGATCCCCGAGGTCCTTTCCAACCTAAGTGATACTGTGATACTGTGATACTGTGAGATGGAAATGGGAGAAGGAAGGAGGTGGAGGAGGTGAGGAGATGGAAATGGGAGAAGGAAGGGGGGGAGGAGGTGAGGAGAGGAAATGGGAGAGGAAGTAGGTGGAGAAGGTGAGGAGATGGAAATGGGAGAAGGAAGGAGGTGGAGGAGGTGAGGAGATGGAAATGGGAGAAGGAAGGAGGTGGAGGAGGTGAGGAGATGGAAATGGGAGAAGGAAGGGGGGAGGAGGTGAGGAGATGGAAATGGGAGAAGGAAGGAGGTGGAGGAGGTGAGGAGATGGAAATGGGAGAAGGAAGGGGGGGAGGAGGTGAGGAGATGGAAATGGGAGAAGGAAGGAGGTGGAGGAGGTGAGGAGATGGAAATGGGAGAGGAAAGGAGGGGAGAAGGTGAGGAGAGGAAATGGGAGGAGGAAGGAGGGGAGAAGGTGAGGAGATGGCAATGGGAGGAGGAAGGAGGGGAGAAGGTGAGAACATGGCAATGGGAGGAGGAAGGAGGGGAGGAGAAGCTGAGGAGATGGCAATGGGAGGAGGAAGGAGGAGGAGAAGCTGAGGAGATGGCAATGGGAGGAGGAAGGAGGGGAGGAGAAGCTGAGGAGATGGCAATGGGAGGAGGAAGGAGGGGAGAAGAAGGTGAGGAGATGGCAATAGGAGGAGGAAGGAGGGGAAGCTGAGGAGATGGCAATGGGAGGGGAAAGGAGGGGAGGAGAAGCTGAGGAGATGGCAATGGGAGGAGGAAGGAGGGGAGGAGAAGCTGAGGAGATGGCAATGGGAGGAGGAAGGAGGGGAGGAGAAGAAATGGGAGAAGGAAGGAGGGGAGGAGAAGCTGAGGAGATGGCAATGGGAGGAGGAATGAGAGGGAGAAGCTGAGGAGATGGCAATGGGAGGAGGAAGGAGGGGAGGAGAAGCTGAGGAGATGGCAATGGGAGGAGGAAGGAGGGGAGGAGAAGCTGAGGAGATGGCAATGGGAGGAGGAAGTGGTGGAGGAGCCAAAGAGCCATAAATACAAATAACCATAAAGCAGAGAAGAGAGCAGAGCTCCAAGCTGAGGGGTTTTTTTTTTGCCTTCTCTGGGAGGCAGCTGGAATTTATTCCTTTTAATAAAAGATTGTCAGGGAGGAGGAGGAGGATTGATGAAAGCTCCTCAGATGGTGGCTTTGGATCTTTCCTTCAGCCCCAGCCAACCTCCCCGGCCCCTCCCCTCCCAAAGCCCAACCTGTAATTGATGTGCTCCGGGAGAGAGAGAGATGGAGACACAAACAATTGACTGCGGCCCTCGATGGGCTTTTGTCTGCCCCGGGAGCCCGGCCCCGCAGCTTTGGGAGGGGGCTGGCAGCACATCACTCACCCTGGAGTGAGGGCTGAGGGCAGCAGTTAACCCTGCTGGGGGCATCCACACAGCCACCTTGGCCGGGCTGGAGCCGTGGGGGGAGGTCAGCAGGATGAGGTTCAGCGAGGTCAAGGGGATGGGAACCTGAACTTGGGGCACAAGAGTCCCTCCCCACCCCGACCCCAGGAACCTCCAGGCTGGGGGCAGAGGGGTTGGGAAGTGCCTGGTGGGGAAAAGGCCCTGGGGGGGCTGGTGGCAGAGGCTGGAGAGGAGCCAGGGGGTGCCCAGGTGGGCAAGGAGGGCAGCAGCAGCCTGGGCTGGAGCAGCAATGGTGTGGGCAGCAGGAGCAGGGCAGGGATTGTGCCCCTGGGCTGGGCACTGGGGAGCCCACAGCTGCAAGCCTGGGGGCAGGGTTGGGCCCTCCCTGCCAGGAGGAGCTTGAGGGCTGGGGCAGGGCCAGAGCAGGGCAAGGAAGCTGGGGAGGGTTCTAGAGAAGGAGCGGAAGGCTGTGGAGAAGTTGTGAGGAGCAGCTGAGGGAGCTGGGGGGGTTGAGGCTGCAGCAGAGGAGGCTGAGGGGAGAGCTTGTGGCTCTCTGCAGCTCCCTGAGAGCAGCTTGCAGCCAGCTGGGGCTCAAGGGCTGCTCCTGAGGGCTGGGCCAAGAGGAGATGGCCTCAGGTTGTGGCAGGGGAGGTTGAGCTTGGCCCTGAGGAGCAATTGGTGCCCCTTGAGGGGTGCCCAGGCCTGTGGCAGGCTGCCCAGGGCAGTGGTGGAGTCAGCAAGACCCAGGGCCAGGACCTGCATCTGGGGTAGGACAACCCCTGGAGTCCAGCCAGGCTGGGGGTGCAGGGCTGGAGAGCAGCCCTGGGGAGACCTCCTGAGTGCTGCTGGGGGCAGCTCTGCAGGGCTCAGCACAGGCAGGGAGCTGCTGGGGCAGGGCCAGAGGAGGCCACAGCCATGCTGGGAGGGCTGGAAGGGCTCTGCTAGGTCCCCAGGCTGGCAGACCTGGGGGGGGTCAGCCTGCAGAAGGCCCCAGGGAGACCTTCTGGTGGCCTGGCAGGGCTGGAAGGGACCCAGGAGCAAGCTGGGGACAGAGTTTGGAGCAAGAGCTGTGGGGCCAGGCCAAGGGGGGATGGCTTGGAGCACCCAGAGGGAGCCTCAGAGCAGAGGGAAGGGAGAAGTTCTTGAGCAGGAGGCTGGGGAGAGCCTGGCTGAGGTCAGGCAGAGAGCTGGGAGCTGCCCCCTGGCTGGCAGCAGCCCAGGGCAGGGGGTTTGGGGCTCTGAGCTCTGCTTGGGGCTGTCCCTGCTGGCTGCAGGGGGCTTGGGCTGGGTGAGCTTGGAAGGTGCCTTCCAACCCAACCCATGCCACAAGTTCTGCCTCCACAGCTCAGCACTGGGGACAGCATCAAGGTGAGGTTGGAGCCATCAGCCCAAGCTGAAATGGAGCTACAGAAGATGCCCTGGGGACCACCTGAGGCCTTCAGGAGCTGAGAACCAGGGCTTGCAGCTACCCAAAAGCCATCAGCAGACATCAGACCTGCCCTGATGGGGCACAGCCTGGCCTCAGCTTCCATCTCCTAGGAGACCTGGAGAAGGGTCAGGGGTGGAAATCACCACCTGGGACCTTTCCCCTTCCCCAGCCACCTTCTCCTTGCCCCTCCACTTGGACCTTTCCCCTTCCTCAACCACCTTCTCCTTGCCCCTCCACTTGGACCTTTCCCCTTCCCCAACCACCTTCTCCTTTCCCCTCCACTTGGACCTTTCCCCTTCCCCAACCACCTTCTCCTTGCCCCTCCACTTGGACCTTTCCCCTTCCCCAGCCACCTTCTCCTTGCCCCTCCACTTGGACCTTTCCCCTTCCTCAACCACCTTCTCCTTGCCCCTCCACTTGGACCTTTCCCCTTCCCCAGCCACCTTCTCCTTGCCCCTCCACTTGGACCTTTCCCCTTCCTCAACCACCTTCTCCTTGCCCCTCCACTTGGACCCTTCCCCAGCTACCTTCTCCTTTCCCCTCCACTTGGACCTTCCCCTTCCCCAGCCACCTTCTCCTTTCCCCTCCACTTGGACCTTCCCCTTCCTCAACCACCTTCTCCTTGCCCCTCCACTTGGACCTTCCCCTTCCCCAACCACCTTCTCCTTGCCCCTCCACTTGGACCTTCCCCTTCCCCAACCACCTTCTCCTTGCCCCTCCACTTGGACCTTCCCCTTCCCCAACCACCTTCTCCTTGCCCCTCCACTTGGACCTTTCTCCTTGCCCACCCACTGCCTGCATCTCCATCTGCTTCCTACCACAGAACCACAGAACTGTTTGGGTTGGAGAAGACTTCCAAGCTCCTTCAGCCCAGCCATGGACCCACCATGGCCACTCTGGTGCAGCCTGGGCCCCCCCTGGGTGCTGCTGTGGAGGGAGACCACCAGGCTATCCCCCAGGGTGCTCCTCAGAAACACCTCCAGAACATCTCCAGGCCTGCCCTCAGCCCCACCCCACCCCTCCAACGGAAGCTGAAGGTCCCAGTGTCACCTAAAAAGGTCACAGCTCCATGGCCAGGCCAGGAAAGGACATTTGGAGGACCTGAACCCCCAAAAAGAGGTAGCTGGCTGGAGGCCTTTACCTTCCAAAGAATGGAGGCCTCTCTCCTTGGCCATCTCATAGACACTGCTGAAGTCATCTCCAAGGTTTGGGTCTGCTTTGGCTGCCAGCAGGAGCTTCACCACACTGTAGGGGCACAAAGATGGCAGAGGGAGAGCGTCAGGAGGTCCTGCAGAGCTTGAGGTGGGAAGAGGAAGATGGTGAAGGGAAAGGAAAGCAGCAACCAGCAGCAGAACCATGGCATGGGGTGGGCTGAAGGCACCTCCCAAGGTCATAGAGTCATGGAAGGGGCTGGGTTGGAAGGCACCTTCCAAGCTCACTCAGCCCAAGCCCCCTGCAGCCAGCAGGGACAGCCCCAAGCAGAGCTCAGAGCCCCAAACCCCCTGCCCTGGGCTGCTGCCAGCCAGGGGGCAGCTCCCAGCTCTCTGCCTGACCTCAGCCAGGCTCTCCCCAGCCTCCTGCTGAAAAGCTTCTCCCTTCCCTCTGGGAGCTCCAAACCATCTCCCCTTGGCCTGGCCCCACAGCTCCTGCTCCAAACTCTTGTCCCCAGCTTGCTCCTGGGCCCCTTCCAGCCCTGCCAGGCCACCAGAAGGTCTCCCTGGAGCCTTCTCCAGGCTGGGCACCCCCAGCTCTGCCAGCCTGGGGACCCAGCAGAGCCCTTCCAGTCCTCCCAGCATGGCTGTGGCCTCCTCTGGCCCTGCCCCAGCAGCTCCCTGCCTGTGCTGAGCCCTGCAGAGCTGCCCCCAGCAGCACTCAGGAGGTCTCCCCAGGGCTGCTCTCCAGCCCTGCACCCCCAGCCTGGCTGGACTGCAGGTCCTGGCCCTGGGTCTTGGCTGACCCTCGTGGAGGTTCACTTCTGCAGCCTGCCCAGGTGCCCCTGGCTGGCTGCCACCCTCCATCTGTGCTCCTTGGAGCCACCAGAGCATAATGAGAAGTCTCAGCACCTCCCAAGGCTGCTCCTTAATTCCTGATTTGATTTCTCTTCCCCCCCCCCCAGCTCCAAGGTGCCCCTGACAGGTGGACATTAAGGCAGCAGTTAGCATTCATCAGGAGTGACAAGAGTGACAGGGGGACATGGAGCAGGGACTGACAGCTCCCTGCAGGCTCAGCCCTGTCACCTCCCATCTGCAGCTGCAGCTGGCAGCTCCTGGCCCACCCCAGGCCAGCAGGGAAGGAGTGGGACCCAAGGTGGGCTCTGCAAAGGGGACACACCAGCAGCCCCTCAGCAGCTCCAGAAGGGGCTCTGGGTGGCCCTGGGGGCCTCCCAGGGTGGAGGGAGTGCAGCAGGGGGCCAAGGGCTGTCCCCTGCAAGGCCTCTTGAGATGTTCCTCCACAGCACCCTGCTGGCCAAGCCTGGGCAGGGGGCTGGGGGGAGGCCCTGGGCAGGGTGGTGGCACCCAAAGGGTCGAGGGCCAGGTGGGGGGATGGGTGGCAAGGATGGCCCTCAGGCCTGCAGAGTGGCACCAGGGCTGCTCAGGAGCTTCAGCAGCGCTGGGGCTGAGGTGCCAGCAGGGTGGGTGCTGGGGGGGGACACAGCTGAGGGCTGGGAGCCATCCAGCAGGAGCTGGGCCCAGGGGAACCTCCTGAAGGGTCAGCAGGGGTGGGACAACCTTCACCAGCAGCCCAAGCCAGGCCAGGGGGGAGGGGAGGAGATGGAGGGCAGCCCAGCAGAGGCCTTGGGGGTGCTGGGGGGGGAGGAGAAGCTGGAGGAGAGGAGGCAGCAGTGGGCACCTGAAGGCTAATGGCAGCCTGGGTGGGCAGCAGGAGGACGGAGGAGAGCTTGACCCTGAGCCTCTGCTCTGCTCTGCTGAGACCTCAGCTGCACAAGGAGGACCTGGAGCTGCTGGAGAGGGTCCAGAGGAGGCCACCAAGGGGAGCAGAGGGCTGGAGACCCTCTGTCATGGGGACAGGCTGAGGGAGCTGGGGGTGGTCAGCCTGCAGAAGGCTCCAGGGAGGCCTTCTGGTGGCCTTCCAGCAGCTGAAGAGGAGCTGCAGGAAGGCTGTGGAGGGGCTGTGGAGGTGGTCCTGGGGGGGCAGGGTGAGGGACAAGGGTTTGGAAGTGCTAGGCCTGAACCATCTGAAGAGCTGCCCTGGGGCATGGGAGGGCAACTGGAACCACTGCAGAGAACCCTGATGGGAGCCAGGGAGTGGTTGGGTTGGAGGAGATCTTGGAGGGGATGGAGGCCAAGCATGGCCTCAGCACTGCCCCAGCACCACCACCCCAGGGCCCTCAGCACCACAGCTTCCCAACCCCTCCAGCCATGGGGACTCCACCACTGCCCTGGGCAGCCTGCCACAGGCCTGGGCACCCCTCAAGGGGCACCAATTGCTCCTCAGGGCCAAGCTCAACCTCCCCTGCCACAACCTGAGGCCATCTCCTCTTGGCCCAGCCCTCAGGAGCAGCCCTTGAGCCCCAGCTGGCTGCAAGCTGCTCTCAGGGAGCTGCAGAGAGCCACAAGCTCTCCCCTCAGCCTCCTCTGCTGCAGCCTCAACCCCCCCAGGGCCCTCAGCTGCTCCTCACAACTTCTCCACAGCCTTCTCCTCCTTCCCCACACCCCTCCCCAGCTTCCTTGCCCTGCTCTGGCCCTGCCCCAGCCCTCAAGCTCCTCCTGGCAGCGTCCTGCCAGCCCAGATGTCCTCTGGAGCAAGGCAGGAGCAGAAGGGAGGCAGAACTCAAGTGCCAGGACGTGGAGGAGGACACAAGGTGGCAAAAGCTTCCCCCTGAGCCTGGTGGTGTCCCCATGGCCCTCAGCCACCACATCTCCAGGGCTTGGCAACCCCTCCAGGGGCTGGGGGGAACTCCACCACTGCCCTGGGGCAGGCCTGGCCAAGCCCTTTAGGAGGAGGAGGAGGA
Source organism: Melanerpes aurifrons (assembly GCA_011125475.1). NCBI lineage: Eukaryota > Metazoa > Chordata > Aves > Piciformes > Picidae > Melanerpes > Melanerpes aurifrons. The sequence continues at coordinate 276,266 of WWNC01000150.1, forward strand.
GGAGGAGGCAGTGGAGCATGAAGATCTTTTTCCCCCCCTCCACCCCCTGTCTCCTCCTCAGTCTTTGCAGCTCTGTTCTGCTCCACCACCCCCTTGGAATGGTCCAGCAGCCCCTCACACTCCCTGGCCTGACCCCCATTGTCCCTCCAGCAAAGGTAGGAGGTTCCTCCAGCCCACCCCCTATTGAGGGAAGAGCAAACAAGGAGGCCCTGGTGGCTGCTTGGACATCAAAGTTAAACAAACAACCTCCTCCCTTCCCCCCAGGCCCCCTCCCCACCTCCTGGGGAGCTGCCTCCCCTCTGGGGGCATCTTAAGGAGCTGGCAGGAGGTCAGGACTTTGAGCTTGTCAGCAGCAGACATCAAAAGGGTGCACCACACACGAACTGGGGAGCTGCTGGATCTCTCTGTGTGTGTGTGTGTGTCCCTCCCCTCCAGCCCTGGGCTGAGAGGCAGCTTTTGTGGGGGGCTTTCAGCTCCCCTTGTTGGCTCAACTCATTAAACCCTTGCCTGGGCTTTAGCGACCTGGCCTCTGAGTAAAGAAGGACCCCAAGAGCTTGGGACATCAAAAGAGCCTTTGCCTCCCCTTCTGTCTGCTCCAACAGCTCCCAAAATTGGATTGCTGGGAGGGTGGGGGGTGGTGTTTGTGCCCCCCCACCCCCCACTTCTCTTCTCCTCTCCTCTCTTTGCTCCTCAAACAGACAAAACCCAAGCCCGAGCCCAGGGCCCTCATTGAATTCCCTCCTGGAGGCAGCAGCTTCAAAAAAGGTTGCCAGAGGACACAGCCAGCAGCAGGGCAGCTGACAGAGGGGGAAAGGGAGGACTCAGCAGGCAGCTCCTGGGGGGACTGGCAGGAGCAGGGAAGAGGCAAAAAGGAACGGGCTGGAAGGGACAGTAGAAGCCCTGTGGGAGCCAAAGGTGGGCTTCAGGGGACACCAGAAGCTCTTAAAGAGCCAAAGTTGGGCTTGAAGTGACACCAGAAGCTCTTTAAAGGTCTTGAAGGGACACCAGAAGCTCTCTAAGAGCCAGAAATGAGCTTGAAGGGACACCAGAAGCTCTTTAAGAGCCAAAAAGGGTCTTGAGAGGACACCAGAAGCTCTTTAAGAGCCAAAAGTGGGCTTGAAGGGACACCAGAAGCTCTTTAAGAGCCAGAAATGAGCTTGAAGGGACACCAGAAGCTCTTTAAGAGCCAAAAAGGATCTTGAGAGGACACCAGAAGCTCTTTAAAGGTCTTGAAGGGAAACCAAAAGCTCTTAAAGAGCCAAAGTTGGGCTTGAAGGGACACCAGAAGCTCTTTAAGAGACAGAAATGAGCTTGAAGGGACACCAGAAGCTCTTTAAAGGTATTGAAGGGACACCAAAAGCTCTTTAAGAGCCAAAAAGGGTCTTGAGAGGACACCAGAAGCTCTTTAAAGGTATTGAAGGGACACCAAAAGCTCTTTAAGAGCCAAAAAGGGTCTTGAGAGGACACCAGAAGCTCTTTAAAGGTCTTGAAGGGAAACCAAAAGCTCTTTAAGAGCCAAAGTTTTGAAGGGACACCAGAAGCTCTTAAAGAGTCAGAAATGAGCTTGAAGGGACACAGAAGCTCTTTAAGAGCCAGAAATGAGCTTGAAGGGACACGAGAAGCTCTTTAAGAGGCAAAATTGGGCAGAAGCTCTTTAATGGTCTTGAGAGGACACCAGAAGCTCTTTAAGAGCCAGAAATGAGCTTGAAGTGAGACCAGAAGCTCTTTAAAGGTCTTGAAGGGACACCAGAAGTTCTTTAAGAGCCAGAAATGAGCTTGAAGGGACACCAGAAGCTCTTTAAGAGCCAGAAATGAGCTTGAAGGGACACCAGAAGCTCTTTAAAGGTATTGAAGGGACACCAAAAGCTCTTTAAGAGCCAAAAAGGGTCTTGAGAGGACACCAGAAGCTCTTTAAAGGTCTTGAAGGGAAACCAAAAGCTCTTTAAGAGCCAAAGTTGGGCTTGAAGGGACACCAGAAGCTCTTAAAGAGTCAGAAATGAGCTTGAAGGGACACCAGAAGCTCTTTAAGAGCCAGAAATGAGCTTGAAGGGACACGAGAAGCTCTTTAAGAGGCAAAATTGGGCTTGAAGGGATACCAGAAGCTCTTTAATGGTCTTGAGAGGACACCAGAAGCTCTTTAAGAGCCAGAAATGAGCTTGAAGTGAGACCAGAAGCTCTTTAAAGGTCTTGAAGGGACACCAGAAGTTCTTTAAGAGCCAGAAATGAGCTTGAAGGGACACCAGAAGCTCTGTAATAGTCTTGAAGGGACACCAGAAGTTCTTTAAGAGCCAGAAATGAGCTTGAAGGGACACCAGAAGCTCTGTAATAGTCTTGAAGGGACACCAGAAGTTCTTTAAGAGCCAGAAATGAGCTTGAAGGGACACCAGAAGCTCTGTAATAGTCTTGAAGGGACACCAGAAGTTCTTTAAGAGACAGAAATGAGCTTGAAGGGACACCAGAAGCTCTGTAATAGTCTTGAAGGGACACCAGAAGCTCTTCAAGAGCCAGAAATGAGCTTGAAGGGACACCAGAAGCCCTTTAATGGTCTTGAGAGGACACCAGAAGCTCTTCAAGCTCATTTCTGGCTCTTAAAGTGAGACCAGAAGTTCTTTAAAGGTCTTGAAGGGAAACCAAAAGCTCTTTAAAGGTCTTGAAAGGACACCAGAAGCTCTTTAAGAGGCAAAATTTGGCTTGAGAGGACACCAGAAGCTCAGAAAAGGTCTTGAAGGGATACCAGTTCTTTAATGGTCTTGAAGGGACAGCAGAAGCTCTTTAAGACACAAGTAAGGTCTTGAAAGGAAACCAAAAGCTCTTAAAGAGCCAAAGTTGGGCTTGAAAGGACACCAGAAGCTCTTTAAGAGCCAGAAATGAGCTTGAAGGGACACGAGAAGCTCTTTAAGAGGCAAAATTGGGCTTGAAGGGATACCAGAAGCTCTTTAATGGTCTTGAGAGGACACCAGAAGCTCTTTAAGAGCCAGAAATGAGCTTGAAGTGAGACCAGAAGCTCTTTAAAGGTCTCGAAGGGACACCAGAAGCTCTTAAAGAGCCAGAAATGAGCTTGAAGGGACACCAGAAGCTCCATAAGAGCCAAAACTGGGCTTGAAGGGACCCCAGAAGCTCTTTAAGACACAAAAAAGGTCTTGAAAGGAACTCAGAAGCTCCTTAAGAGCCAAAATTGGGCATGAAGGGACCCCAGAAGCTAAGGCCCAAAACCTCATCTTGAAGGGACCCCAGAAGCTTTTTAAGGCCCAAAAATGGTCTTGAAAGGACCTCAGAAGCTCTTTAAGACCCAACAATGGTCTTGAAAGGACCTCAGAAGCTCTTTAAGAGCCAAAATTGGCTCTTGAAGGGACCCCAGAAGCTCCTTAAGAGCCAAAATTGGGCTTGAAGGGACCCCAGAAGCTCCTTAAGACCTAAGAATGGTCTTGAAGGGACCCCAGAAGCTCTTTAAGGCCCAAAAACTCATCTTGAAGGGAGCCCAGCAGCTCCCTGAGAGCCAAAGTTGGGCTTGAAGGGAGCCCAGCAGCTCCCTGAGAGCCAAAGTTGGGCTTGAAGGGAGCCCAGCAGCTCCTTCAGAGCCAAATTGGGCTTGAAGGGAGCCCAGCAGCTCCTTGAGAGCCAAATTGGGCTTGAAGGGAGCCCAGCAGCTCCTTGAGAGCCAAATTGGGCTTGAAGGGAGCCCAGCAGCTCCTTCAGAGCCAAATTGGGCTTGAAGGGAGCCCAGCAGCTCCTTGAGAGCCAAATTGGGCTTGAAGGGAGCCCAGCAGCTCCCTAAGAGCCAAATTGGGCTTGAAGGGAGCCCAGCAGCTCCCTAAGAGCCAAATTGGGCTTGAAGGGAGCCCAGCAGCCCTTTAAGAATTAAACTGGAAGCCCTGTGGGAAACTCAGCCTGGCTTTGGGCTGAGCTGGGCCAGCTGGTGCTGTGCCCCTGGCAGAATGGGACCCACCTGGAGTTCCTGCTGATGGCTGCCACCATCAGAGCTGTCCAGCCCAGCTTGTGCCTGGCATTGACATCTGCACCTTCCAGCACCAACCTGGCCAAGGGAGAGGAAAGGAGAAGGATGTGAAGAAGTGAATGCAGCTCCTCCCAGGTCCCCAGGAGCCAAGCAGCAGCAGCAGGATGGACACCAGAGCTGAGCAGCTCCCAAGCTCCCTGAGGGGTTTCACAGCTGCAGGCTGCACCTCCAGCAGGAGGGGGGAGGAAGCAGCTCAGCAGAGCTCCAGAGGTCCCCTCAGCAGCAGAGGTTCTGCAGCTCTCTCACAGGCAGGCAAATTGGTTTGAGTTGGAGATGGGGATGGAGGCCAAGCATGGCCTCAGCACTGCCCCAGCACCACCACCCCAGGGCCCTCAGCACCACAGCTCCCAAGCCCTCCAGCCATGGGGACTCCACCACTGCCCTGGGCAGCCTGCCACAGGCCTGGGCACCCCTCAAGGGGCACCAATTGCTCCTCAGGGCCAAGCTCAACCTGCCCTGCCACAACCTGAGGCCATCTCCTCTTGGCCCAGCCCTCAGGAGCAGCCCTTGAGCCCCAGCTGGCTGCAAGCTGCTCTCAGGGAGCTGCAGAGAGCCACAAGCTCTCCCCTCAGCCTCCTCTGCTGCAGCCTCAACCCCCCCAGGGCCCTCAGCTGCTCCTCACAGCTTCTCCACAGCCTTCTCCTCCTTCCCCACACCCCTCCCCAGCTTCCTTGCCCGGCTCTGGACACTGAATCCCTTGGCTTGGAAGAGACTTTGGAGATGATGGAATCCAACCATGGCCCTCAGCCACCCCAGCCCCAGGAAGCCCTCCAGGGGCTGGGGGAACTCCAGCACTGCCCTGGGCAGCCTGGGCCAGGCATGGACAAGCCTCTGGGGCCAGCAGCTTCACCTGCTCTGCAGAGCCTGGCTGAGGAGCAGCCCCAGACAACAGCTTGGCTGGAGGGAGAAAGGTGCATGTGCAGCCAAGCTCAGCTCCTGTCCCTCAGGGCAGGGCTGCTGAGGGGCAGGTGGCCACCTCTGGAGTGGGGGTTGGGGATCAGCTCCACAAAGGGCTTCCATGTTTGGACTCAAAACACAGGGAGCAGGAGCCAGGGCCACCAGCTGCTCTTGCTTGGGGGTTGAAATCCACACCTCAGCTCCATCTGCTCCTACCACCTCGCTGGGGTCCCCCCCCAGAGCTCTTCCTTTAGTGCCTCAGCAGGGAGCAGCTTCAGGCCCACCACCTCCAGGGAGCCCCAAAGCCCTGCCCAGAGGTGGGGGAAAGCCACCCTCAGACCTTCCAGCTGCCCTCTGAGCCACCTTAGGTGCCTGGGAAAACCCTCCCATGGCCACCACCTCCCAGCCTGCTCCCACCAGGGAGGTCATCTGGAAGGGCTTCAGCAGGAGGCTTGGGGAGAGCCTGGCCCACGGGGCCCAGAGGGCTGCCCCCAGCCCGGGGCAGGGGGTTTGGGGCTCTGAGCTCTGCCTGGGGCTGTCCCTGCTGCCTGCAGGGTTGCCACTGGGAGCCCCTGGAAGGTGCCTTCAGCCCAACCCCTTCCATGCTTCCATCACCCTTGGGAGGTTCCTTCTCACCTCTCCCTCCCCAGCATCTTCTGCCTCCTTTCCTCCTCCAGCTCATTCCTGGCCAGGGCTCAGCCTTGGGCCTGAGAACCCAACCAGGGTGAGGTGGTGGTGGGAAGGGACCCCTGGAGCTTCCCCAGGCCAGGGGCACCCCCAGCAGCTTGCCCCAAGGGCACCATGGCACCAGGGGGGTTGGAAGCTCTCCACAGCCTCTCTGGGCAGCCTGCTCCAGGCCTCTCCAGCAGCCTCACCCCTAACAAGTTGCTCCTGCTGGCACCTCCTGCCTGCCCCTTGCTGCCCCTTGAGCCCTGGGCACCCCTCAGCAGATGCCAGCCCCAGGCCCTTGCCCCCCACAGCTCTTTGAGCTCTTGCTGAGCATTGCTCAGCTCCCCTCTGGGGCTGCTCTGCTCCAGCCTCAGCAGCCCCCAGGGCCCTCAGCTGCTCCTCACAACTTCTCCAGACCCCTCCTCAGCTTCCTTGCCCTCCTCTGGATTTAAAATCATTTGGGTTGAAGAAGACCTTGGAGGTGATGGAGCCCAACCACAGCCCCAGCACTGCTCCAGCACCACCACCCCATGGCCCTCAGCACCACAGCTTGGAAACCCCTCCAGGGCTGGGGACTCCACCACTGCCCTGGGCAGCCCTGGGCCACTGCTTGAGCATTTTAGATCCTCTTGAGGGTTCCACACAGGTCATGGAGTCATGGAATGGGTTGGGGTGGGGGCAACCTTCCAGTGCCAGCCAGTGCCAGCCCTGCAGCCAGCAGGGACAGCCCCAAGCAGAGCTCAGAGCCCCAAACCAACCTGCCCTGGGCTGCTGCCAGCCAGGGGGGACAAGCTCCCACTACCTCCCTGGGCAGCCCGGGCCAGGGTGGTTCCACCTGGAACTGGTTTGGAATTGTCAGGGTGGTGCCAGCTGCTGGTCCTGCTCCTTTGTGCCCACAGATCCCCAGCCCTGAGGGCAACACAAGGCACAAAGAGGGCCCAAGGTGGGAGGGAAGCTGCAGGCTGAGGCTGGGAGCAAGCAGAAGCATCTCAGAGAGCTTTGGCATGGCTTGGGAGGGACCTTAAGGCCTTTAAGGTGTTGAGGAAGCTTGGAGCTGGCAGAACTTCTCCTGCAGGGAGTGGAGGAGCCCAAACCTGGCTGCTCCACCTCCAGCCAGGAGCTCCCAAAGCTTCTGTGAGGCAGAGAGGCTGGGGCTGGCTGCAGGGAGCAGAGGCACAGAGGCTGGGGCAGGCAGCAGAGGCACAGAGGCTGGGGCTGGCAGCAGAGGCACAGAGGCACAGAGGCTGGGGCAGGCAGCAGAGGCACAGAGGCACAGAGGCTGGGGCTGGCAGCAGAGGCACAGAGGCACAGAGGCTGGGGCAGGCAGCAGAGGCACAGAGGCACAGAGGCTGGGGCTGGCAGCAGAGGCACAGAGGCTGGGGCTGGCAGCAGAGGCACAGAGGCTGGGGCTGGCAGCAGAGGCACAGGGGCACAGAGGCTGGGGCTGGGGCAGGCAGCAGAGGCACAGAGGCACAGAGGCTGGGGCTGGCAGCAGAGGCACAGAGGCTGGGGCTGGCAGCAGAGGCACAGAGGCACAGAGGCTGGGGCTGGCAGCAGAGGCACAGAGGCACAGAGGCTGGGGCAGGCAGCAGAGGCACAGAGGCACAGAGGCTGGGGCTGGCAGCAGAGGCACAGAGGCTGGGGCTGGCAGCAGAGGCACAGAGGCTGGGGCTGGCAGCAGAGGCACAGGGGCACAGAGGCTGGGGCTGGCAGCAGAGGCACAGAGGCTGGGGCTGGCAGCAGAGGCACAGAGGCTGGGGCAGGCAGCAGAGGCACAGAGGCACAGAGGCTGGGGCTGGCAGCAGAGGCACAGAGGCTGGGGCTGGGGCAGGCACAGAGGCACAGAGGCACAGAGGCTGGGGCAGGCAGCAGAGGCACAGAGGCTGGGGCTGGCAGCAGAGGCACAGAGAGGCTGGGGCTGGCACAGAGGCACAGAGGCTGGGGCTGGCAGCAGAGGCACAGAGGCTGGGGCAGGCAGCAGAGGCACAGAGGCTGGGGCTGGCAGCAGAGGCACAGAGGCTGGGGCTGGCAGCAGAGGCACAGAGGCTGGGGCTGGCAGCAGAGGCACAGAGGCTGGGGCTGGCAGCAGAGGCACAGAGGCTGGGGCTGGCAGCAGAGGCACAGAGGCTGGGGCAGGCAGCAGAGGCACAGAGGCTGGGGCTGGCAGCAGAGGCACAGAGGCTGGGGCTGGCAGCAGAGGCAGAGGCACAGAGGCACAGAGGCTGGGGCTGGCAGCAGAGGCACAGAGGCACAGAGGCTGGGGCTGGGGCTGGCAGCAGAGGCACAGAGGCTGGGGCTGGCAGCAGAGGCACAGAGGCTGGGGCTGGCAGCAGAGGCACAGAGGCTGGGGCAGGCAGCAGAGGCACAGAGGCTGGGGCTGGCAGCAGAGGCACAGAGGCTGGGGCTGGCAGCAGAGGCACAGAGGCTGGGGCTGGCAGCAGAGGCACAGAGGCACAGAGGCTGGGGCAGGCAGCAGAGGCACAGAGGCACAGAGGCTGGGGCTGGCAGCAGAGGCACAGAGGCTGGGGCTGGCAGCACAGGCACAGAGGCTGGGGCTGGCAGCAGAGGCACAGAGGCTGGGGCTGGCAGCAGAGGCACAGGGGCACAGAGGCTGGGGCTGGGGCAGGCAGCAGAGGCACAGAGGCACAGAGGCTGGGGCAGGCAGCAGAGGCACAGAGGCTGGGGCTGGCAGCAGAGGCACAGAGGCTGGGGCTGGCAGCAGAGGCACAGAGGCACAGAGGCTGGGGCTGGCAGCAGAGGCACAGAGGCTGGGGCTGGGGCAGAGGCACAGAGGCACAGAGGCTGGGGCTGGCAGCAGAGGCACAGAGGCACAGAGGCTGGGGCTGGCAGCAGAGGCACAGAGGCTGGGGCTGGGGCAGAGGCACAGGGGCACAGAGGCTGGGGCTGGGGCAGGCAGCAGGCAGGCTGGGGCAGGCACAGAGGCACAGAGGCTGGGGCAGGCAGCAGAGGCACAGAGGCTGGGGCAGGGCAGGCAGAGGCACAGAGGCTGGGGCTGGCAGCAGAGGCACAGAGGCTGGGGCAGGCAGCAGAGGCACAGAGGCTGGGGCTGGCAGGCACAGAGGCACAGAGGCTGGGGCAGGCAGCAGAGGCACAGAGGCTGGGGCTGGCAGCAGAGGCACAGAGGCTGGGGCTGGCAGCAGAGGCACAGAGGCTGGGGCTGGCAGAGGCACAGAGGCACAGAGGCTGGGGCTGGCAGCAGAGGCACAGAGGCTGGGGCTGGCAGCAGAGGCACAGAGGCTGGGGCTGGCAGCAGAGGCACAGAGGCACAGAGGCTGGGGCTGGCAGCAGAGGCACAGAGGCACAGAGGCTGGGGCTGGCAGCAGAGGCACAGAGGCTGGGGCTGGCAGCAGAGGCACAGGGGCACAGAGGCTGGGGCTGGGGCAGGCAGCAGAGGCACAGAGGCACAGAGGCTGGGGCTGGCAGCAGAGGCACAGAGGCACAGAGGCTGGGGCTGGCAGCAGAGGCACAGAGGCTGGGGCAGGCAGCAGAGGCACAGAGGCACAGAGGCTGGGGCTGGCAGCAGAGGCACAGAGGCTGGGGCTGGGGCAGGCAGCAGAGGCACAGAGGCTGGGGCAGGCAGCAGAAGCACAGAGGCTGGGGCTGGCAGCAGAGGCACAGAGGCTGGGGCAGGCAGCAGAGGCACAGAGGCTGGGGCAGGCAGCAGAGGCACAGAGGCTGGGGCTGGCAGCAGAGGCACAGAGGCTGGGGCTGGCAGCAGAGGCACAGAGGCTGGGGCTGGCAGCAGAGGCACAGAGGCACAGAGGCTGGGGCTGGGGCAGGCAGCAGAGGCACAGAGGCTGGGGCTGGGGCTGGCAGCAGAGGCACAGAGGCTGGGGCTGGCAGCAGAGGCACAGAGGCACAGAGGCTGGGGCTGGGGCAGGCAGCAGAGGCACAGAGGCTGGGGCTGGGGCAGGCAGCAGAGGCACAGAGGCTGGGGCAGGCAGCAGAGGCACAGAGGCTGGGGCAGGCAGCAGAGGCACAGAGGCTGGGGCTGGCAGCAGAGGCACAGAGGCTGGGGCTGGCAGCAGAGGCACAGAGGCACAGAGGCTGGGGCTGGGGCAGGCAGCAGAGGCACAGAGGCTGGGGCTGGGGCAGGCAGCACAGGCACAGAGGCTGGGGCAGGCAGCAGAGGCACAGAGGCTGGGGCAGGCAGCACAGGCACAGAGGCTGGGGCAGGCAGCAGAGGCACAGAGGCTGGGGCTGGCAGCAGAGGCACAGAGGCTGGGGCTGGGGCAGGCAGCAGAGGCACAGAGGCACAGAGGCTGGGGCTGGCAGCAGAGGCACAGAGGCACAGAGGCTGGGGCTGGCAGCAGAAGCACAGAGGCTGGGGCAGGCAGCAGAGGCACAGAGGCACAGAGGCTGGGGCTGGCAGCAGAGGCACAGAGGCTGGGGCTGGGGCAGGCAGCAGAGGCACAGAGGCTGGGGCAGGCAGCAGAGGCACAGAGGCTGGGGCAGGCAGCAGAGGCACAGAGGCTGGGGCTGGCAGCAGAGGCACAGAGGCTGGGGCTGGCAGCAGAGGCACAGAGGCACAGAGGCTGGGGCTGGGGCTGGCAGCAGAGGCACAGAGGCTGGGGCTGGCAGCAGAGGCACAGAGGCTGGGGCTGGCAGCAGAGGCACAGAGGCACAGAGGCTGGGGCTGGGGCAGGCAGCAGAGGCACAGAGGCTGGGGCTGGGGCTGGCAGCAGAGGCACAGAGGCTGGGGCTGGCAGCAGAGGCACAGAGGCACAGAGGCTGGGGCTGGGGCAGGCAGCAGAGGCACAGAGGCTGGGGCTGGGGCAGGCAGCAGAGGCACAGAGGCTGGGGCAGGCAGCAGAGGCACAGAGGCTGGGGCAGGCAGCAGAGGCACAGAGGCTGGGGCTGGCAGCAGAGGCACAGAGGCTGGGGCTGGCAGCAGAGGCACAGAGGCACAGAGGCTGGGGCTGGGGCAGGCAGCAGAGGCACAGAGGCTGGGGCTGGGGCTGGCAGCAGAGGCACAGAGGCTGGGGCTGGCAGCAGAGGCACAGAGGCTGGGGCAGGCAGCAGAGGCACAGAGGCTGGGGCAGGCAGCAGAGGCACAGAGGCACAGAGGCTGGGGCAGGCAGCAGAGGCACAGAGGCTGGGGCTGGCAGCAGAGGCACAGAGGCTGGGGCTGGCTGCAGAGGCACAGAGGCTGGGGCAGGCAGCAGAGGCACAGAGGCTGGGGCTGGCAGCAGAGGCACAGAGGCTGGGGCAGGCAGCAGAGGCACAGAGGCTGGGGCAGGCAGCAGAGGCACAGAGGCTGGGGCAGGCAGCAGAGGCACAGAGGCTGGGGCAGGCAGCAGAGGCACAGAGGCACAGAGGCTGGGGCTGGCAGCAGAGGCACAGAGGCTGGGGCTGGCAGCAGAGGCACAGAGGCTGGGGCTGGCAGCAGAGGCACAGAGGCTGGGGCTGGCAGCAGAGGCACAGAGGCACAGAGGCTGGGGCTGGCAGCAGAGGCACAGAGGCTGGGGCTGGCAGCACAGGCACAGAGGCACAGAGGCTGGGGCAGGCAGCAGAGGCACAGAGGCTGGGGCTGGCAGCAGAGGCACAGAGGCTGGGGCTGGGGCTGGCAGCAGAGGCACAGAGGCACAGAGGCTGGGGCTGGCAGCAGAGGCACAGAGGCTGGGGCAGGCAGCAGAGGCACAGAGGCTGGGGCAGGCAGCAGAGGCACAGAGGCTGGGGCAGGCAGCACAGGCACAGAGGCACAGAGGCTGGGGCAGGCAGCAGAGGCACAGAGGCTGGGGCTGGCAGCAGAGGCACAGAGGCTGGGGCTGGGGCTGGCAGCAGAGGCACAGAGGCACAGAGGCTGGGGCAGGCAGCAGAGGCACAGAGGCTGGGGCAGGCAGCAGAGGCACAGAGGCTGGGGCTGGCAGCAGAGGCACAGAGGCTGGGGCTGGCAGCAGAGGCACAGAGGCTGGGGCAGGCAGCAGAGGCACAGAGGCTGGGGCTGGCAGCAGAGGCACAGAGGCTGGGGCTGGCAGCAGAGGCACAGAGGCTGGGGCAGGCTGGCAGCAGAGGCACAGAGGCTGGGGCTGGCAGCAGAGGCACAGAGGCTGGGGCTGGCAGCAGAGGCACAGAGGCTGGGGCTGGCAGCAGAGGCACAGAGGCACAGAGGCTGGGGCAGGCAGCAGAGGCACAGAGGCTGGGGCAGGCAGCACAGGCACAGAGGCTGGGGCTGGCAGCAGAAGCACAGAGGCTGGGGCAGGCAGCAGAGGCACAGAGGCTGGGGCTGGCAGCAGAGGCACAGAGGCTGGGGCTGGCAGCACAGGCACAGAGGCTGGGGCTGGCAGCACAGGCACAGAGGCACAGAGGCTGGGGCAGGCAGCAGAGGCACAGAGGCTGGGGCTGGCAGCAGAGGCACAGAGGCTGGGGCTGGGGCTGGCAGCAGAGGCACAGAGGCACAGAGGCTGGGGCTGGCAGCAGAGGCACAGAGGCTGGGGCTGGCAGCAGAGGCACAGAGGCTGGGGCTGGGGCAGGCAGCAGAGGCACAGAGGCTGGGGCTGGCAGCAGAGGCACAGAGGCTGGGGCTGGCAGCAGAGGCACAGAGGCTGGGGCAGGCAGCAGAGGCACAGAGGCTGGGGCTGGCAGCAGAGGCACAGAGGCTGGGGCTGGCAGCAGAGGCACAGACGCTGGGGCTGGGGCTGGCAGCAGAGGCACAGAGGCTGGGGCTGGCAGCACAGGCACAGAGGCACAGAGGCTGGGGCTGGCTGGCAGCAGAGGCACAGAGGCTGGGGCTGGCAGCAGAGGCACAGAGGCTGGGGCTGGGGCAGGCAGCAGAGGCACAGAGGCTGGGGCTGGCAGCAGAGGCACAGAGGCTGGGGCTGGGGCAGGCAGCAGAGGCACAGAGGCTGGGGCTGGCAGCAGAGGCACAGAGGCTGGGGCTGGCAGCAGAGGCACAGAGGCTGGGGCTGGCAGCAGAGGCACAGAGGCTGGGGCTGGGGCAGGCAGCACAGGCACAGAGGCACAGAGGCTGGGGCTGGCAGCAGAGGCACAGAGGCTGGGGCTGGCAGCACAGGCACAGAGGCTGGGGCTGGGGCAGGCAGCAGAGGCACAGAGGCTGGGGCTGGCAGCAGAGGCACAGAGGCTGGGGCTGGCAGCAGAGGCACAGAGGCTGGGGCTGGGGCAGGCAGCACAGGCACAGAGGCTGGGGCTGGCAGCACAGGCACAGAGGCACAGAGGCTGGGGCTGGCAGCAGAGGCACAGAGGCTGGGGCTGGCAGCACAGGCACAGAGGCACAGAGGCTGGGGCTGGCAGCAGAGGCACAGAGGCTGGGGCTGGCAGCAGAGGCACAGAGGCTGGGGCTGGCAGCACAGGCACAGAGGCACAGAGGCTGGGGCAGGCAGCAGAGGCACAGAGGCTGGGGCTGGCAGCAGAGGCACAGAGGCTGGGGCAGGCAGCAGAGGCACAGAGGCTGGGGCTGGGGCAGGCAGCAGAGGCACAGAGGCTGGGGCTGGCAGCAGAGGCACAGAGGCTGGGGCTGGCAGCAGAGGCACAGAGGCTGGGGCAGGCAGCACAGGCACAGAGGCTGGGGCAGGCAGCACAGGCACAGAGGCTGGGGCAGGCAGCAGAGGCACAGAGGCTGGGGCTGGCAGCAGAGGCACAGAGGCTGGGGCAGGCAGCAGAGGCACAGAGGCTGGGGCTGGGGCTGGCAGCAGAGGCACAGAGGCTGGGGCTGGGGCTGGCAGCAGAGGCACAGAGGCTGGGGCTGGCAGCAGAGGCACAGAGGCTGGGGCTGGGGCTGGCAGCAGAGGCACAGAGGCTGGGGCTGGCAGCAGAGGCACAGAGGCTGGGGCTGGCAGCAGAGGCACAGGGGCTGGGGCTGGCAGCAGAGGCACAGAGGCACAGAGGCTGGGGCTGGCAGCAGAGGCACAGAGGCTGGGGCAGGCAGCAGAGGCACAGAGGCACAGAGGCTGGGGCAGGCAGCAGAGGCACAGAGGCTGGGGCTGGGGCTGGCAGCAGAGGCACAGAGGCTGGGGCAGGCAGCAGAGGCACAGAGGCTGGGGCTGGCAGCAGAGGCACAGAGGCTTGGGCAGGCAGCAGAGGCACAGAGGCTGGGGCAGGCAGCAGAGGCACAGAGGCACAGAGGCTGGGGCAGGCAGCAGAGGCACAGAGGCTGGGGCTGGGGCTGGCAGCAGAGGCACAGAGGCTGGGGCTGGCAGCAGAGGCACAGAGGCTGGGGCTGGCAGCAGAGGCACAGAGGCTGGGGCAGGCAGCAGAGGCACAGAGGCACAGAGGCTGGGGCTGGCAGCACAGGCACAGAGGCTGGGGCTGGCAGCAGAGGCACAGAGGCTGGGGCTGGCAGCACAGGCACAGAGGCACAGAGGCTGGGGCTGGCAGCACAGGCACAGAGGCTGGGGCTGGCAGCACAGGCACAGAGGCTGGGGCTGGGGCTGGCAGCACAGGCACAGAGGCTGGGGCTGGGCACAGGCACAGAGGCTGGGGCTGGGGCTGGGGCAGGCAGCAGAGGCACAGAGGCTGGGGCTGGGGCACAGGCACAGAGGCTGGGGCAGGCAGCACAGAGGCAGGGCTGGGGCTGGCAGCAGAGGCACAGAGGCTGGGGCTGGCAGCACAGGCACAGAGGCACAGAGGCTGGGGCTGGCAGCACAGGCACAGAGGCTGGGGCTGGCAGCACAGGCACAGAGGCTGGGGCTGGGGCTGGCAGCACAGGCACAGAGGCTGGGGCTGGCAGCACAGGCACAGAGGCTGGGGCTGGGGCTGGCAGCAGAGGCACAGAGGCAGGGGCAGGCAGCAGAGGCACAGAGGCTGGGGCTGGCACAGGCACAGAGGCACAGCACAGGCACAGAGGCTGGGGCTGGCTGCAGAGGCACAGAGGCTGGGGCTGGAGGCTGGGGCTGGGGCTGGCAGCAGAGGCACAGAGGCTGGGGCAGGCAGCAGAGGCACAGAGGCTGGGGCAGGCAGCAGAGGCACAGAGGCTGGGGCAGGCAGCAGAGGCACAGAGGCACAGAGGCTGGGGCTGGCAGCAGAGGCACAGAGGCTGGGGCTGGCAGCAGAGGCACAGAGGCTGGGGCAGGCAGCAGAGGCACAGAGGCACAGAGGCTGGGGCAGGCAGCAGAGGCACAGAGGCTGGGGCTGGCAGCAGAGGCACAGAGGCTGGGGCTGGCAGCAGAGGCACAGAGGCTGGGGCTGGCAGCAGAGGCACAGAGGCTGGGGCTGGCAGCAGAGGCACAGAGGCTGGGGCTGGCAGCAGAGGCACAGAGGCTGGGGCTGGCAGCAGAGGCACAGAGGCTGGGGCAGGCAGCAGAGGCACAGAGGCTGGGGCTGGCAGCAGGGAGGAGGCTTCCCCCAACCCCTTCTCCATCCCCCCCTTCCTCCTCCTCCAGCAGCAGCAGCAGCACCAGATGTTCCTCCTCCTCCTCCTATTCACCCCTCTGGGGGGGTTCTGGGTGAGTAACTCTGCTGACACCAGGGTGACACCCAGCAGCCCCTGAGGGCATGTTTGAGTTTGTGCTCAAGGCCCAGGTGGAGGAAGAGGAAGTTGAAAACTTGAACTTTTTGTCTCCTTCCCTTGGCGGGGGGGGGGGGCTCTGGGGTGGACAAAAGCTTCACTCCCACAGCCCACAACCACCTCCTCCTCACTCTGGCACTGCTGAACCAGAAGGGCTTCAGGTGGAAGGGGTGGGGCAAGACTCACAGATGTCTCCAACCCCCCCTCAGATGTCTCCAACTCCTCCCCAGGGTTGGGTTGAAAGCACCTTCCAAGCTCATCCAGCCAGCAGGGACAGCCCCAAGCAGAGCTCAGAGCCCCAAACCCCCTGCCCTGGGCTGCTGCCAGCCAGGGGGCAGCTCCCAGCTCTCTGCCTGACCTCAACCAGGCTCTCCCCAGCTGAAGAGCTAACTCCAGATCTTCTCTCTTGGAGCTCCAAACCATCCCCCCCTGGCCTGGCCCCACAGCTCCTGCTCCAAACTCTGTCCCCAGCTTGCTCCTGGGCCCCTTCCAGCCCTGCCAGGCCCCAGAAGGTCTCCCTGGAGACTTCTCCAGGCTGGGCACCCCTCCCAGCAGAGCCCTTCCAGCCCTCCCAGCATGGCTGTGGCCTCCCCTGGCCCTGTCCTAGCAGCTCCCTGCCTGTGCTGGGCCCTCCAGAGCTGCCCCCAGGAGGTCTCCCTGGAGCCTTCTCCTCTGCAGGCTGCCAAGAAGGAGTTGATGCTGCTGGACCATCCCCACCTGGGGACAACCCAAGCCTGCCCTGAGCTCTGAAGATCAGCTTGGAGAGAAGGAAAGGAGCTGCAGGAGCTGCCATGGAGCTTCCTGTCCCCAGCACAGGTTCTGCTTAGCAGAGCTCCAGAGGTGACCTCAGCAGCTTTGGGTTGGAGAAGAGCTTGGAAGGGATGGAGGCCAAGCACTGCCCCAGCACCACCACCCCATGGCCCTCAGCAGCACAGCTCCACAACCCCTCCAGCCATGGGGACTCCACCACTGCCCTGGGCAGCCTGCCACAGGCCTGGGCACCCCTCAAGGGGCACCAATTGCTCCTCAGGGCCAAGCTCAACCTGCCCTGCCACAACCTGAGGCCATCTCCTCTTGGCCCAGCCCTCAGGAGCAGCCCTTGAGCCCCAGCTGGCTGCAAGCTGCTCTCAGGGAGCTGCAGAGAGCCACAAGCTCTCCCCTCAGCCTCCTCTGCTGCAGCCTCAACCCCCCAGGGCCCTCAGCTGCTCCTCACAACTTCTCCACAGCCTTTTCCTCCTTCCCCACACCCCTCCCCAGCTTCCTTGCCCTGCTCTGGCCCTGCCCCAGCCCTCAAGCTCCTCCTGGCAGGGAGGCCCCAACCCTGCCCCCAGGCTTGCAGCTGTGGGCTCCCCAGTGCCCAGCCCAGGGGCACAATCCCTGCCCTGCCCCTGCTGCCCACACCACTGCTGCTCCAGCCTGGCTTTGCTGTCTCCTCACTGAGCTGTGGAGCTGCTGGGCTCGGTGGGAAGCAGCAGGAAGGGGTCAGGAGCTCTCTGGGCTTCCTGCTGGCCTCAGGCAGAGCTGGGCAGCAAGCTCCTGCAGCCAACATGAGGCAGGAAGGTCCCCAGGGGGCAGGAGGGGAAGGAAGGAGCCCAGCAGGGCAGGGCTGCCCATGGAGAGCCACCAGCCCTCCTCTGCTGCTGCTGGGGTCTGGCCCAGAGTCCCCAGCCCCCCCTCCCCCCAGCAGCAGCAGCTCCCTGCCCTGAGGAGCAGCAGAGGACAGCACAGAGCCTGCAGGCCCCCTGCAGCCCCCTCCCAGCTGCTGGGCTGTGGCCAGAGCCCAGCCCCAGGCTGCAGCAGTGCTGGCAGCTTCCTGGCAGCCCCTGGCTGCAGGCCAGCAGGGCCCTGCTGCTGCTTCTGCTTCTGCTTCTTCTCATCCTTCTCCTCCCCATCCTTCTCTCTTCTCCTCCTCCTCCTTCCCCTTCTTCTCCTTCTGGCCTTCTTCCTTCCTCTCTTTCTCTTCTCACTTCTTCCCTCCCCTCCCCTTCCCCTCCTCTTCCTTCTCCCCCTTCCCCTCCTCTTCCTTCTCCCCCTTCCCCTCCTCTTCCTTCTCCCCCTTCCCCTCCTCTTCCTTCTCCCCCTTCCCCTCCTCTTCCTTCTCCCCCTTCCCTCCTCTTCCTTCTCCCCCTTCCCCTCCTCTTCCTTCTCCCCCTTCCCCCCCTCTTCCTTCTCCCCTCCCCCTCCTCTTCCTTCTCCCCTTCCCCTCCTCTTCCTTCTCCCCCTTCCCCTCCCCCCTTCTCCCCCTTCCCCTCCTCTTCCTTCTCCCCCTTCCCCTCCTCTTCCTTCTCCCCCTTCCCCTCCTCTTCCTTCTCCCCCTTCCCCTCCTCTTCCTTCTCCCCCTTCCCCCCCTCTTCCTTCCCCCCTTCCCCTCCTCTTCCTTCTCCCCTTCCCCTCCTCTTCCTTCTCCCCCTTCCCCTCCTCTTCCTTCTCCCCCTTCCCCTCCTCTTCCTTCTCCCCCTTCCCCTCCTCTTCCTTCTCCCCCTTCCCCTCCTCTTCCTTCTCCCCCTTCCCCTCCTCTTCCTTCTCCCCTTCCCCTCCTCTTCCTTCTCCCCCTTCCCCTCCTCTTCCTTCTCCCCTTCCCCTCCTCTTCCTTCTCCCCCTTCCCCTCCTCTTCCTTCTCCCCTTCCCCCCTCTCCCTTCTCCCCTTCCCCTCCTCTTCCTTCTCCCCCCTTCCCCTCCCCCTTCCTCCCCCTCCCCCTCCTCCTCTTCCTTCTCCCCCTTCCCCTCCTCTTCCTTCTCCCCCTTCTCCTCTCCCTGGATCCCAGCCCTGGCAGGCAGCTCTCAGCCCAAGAGCCAAGCTCCAGCCCCTCAACATCCTCTCCTGGGGGTGAGAGGCCCAGAACTGCCCCCCCAGGATGCCAGCTGAGGGCTCCCCAGTGCCCAGCTCTGCTGCCAGCTCACAGCCAACCACCTGCAGTACCCCTGCAGCCCTGCTCTGGAGACCAGAGGGTGAGGAGAACATCTCCAGGGGGTGTGGGAGCAGCCAGCCCCTGCTGCCCCAAACCTACCCCAGTGCTGATGGAGCCTCCCAGCCCTTCCCACCTTCAGCAGCCCTTCCTCTGCCCCCTGCCCCAGGCCTCCTCACCTGTTGACCTCTGCAGTGTTGTTGATCTTGGCAGCTTCCAGCAGAGCTTCCTCTGGAAACAGAGAGAGGAGGGAAAGTTATCAGGGGGCAGCAACAAGGTGGGGGCAGAGGCTGCAGGGCACTGGGGAGCCCACAGCTGCAAGCCTGGGGGCAGGGTTGGGCACCTCAGTGCCAGGAGGACCTTGAGGGCTGGGGCAGGGCCAGAGAGGAGCAAGGAAGCTGGGGAGGGGTGTGGGGAAGGAGGAGAAGGCTGTGGAGAAGTTGTGAGGAGCAGCTGAGGGCCCTGGGGGGGGTGAGGCTGCAGCAGAGGAGGCTGAGGGGAGAGCTTGTGGCTCTCTGCAGCTCCCTGAGAGCAGCTTGCAGCCAGCTGGGGCTCAAGGGCTGCTCCTGAGGGCTGGGCCAAGAGGAGATGGCCTCAGGTTGTGGCAGGGCAGGTTGAGCTTGGCCCTGAGGAGCAATTGGTGCCCCTTGAGGGGTGCCCAGGCCTGTGGCAGGCTGCCCAGGGCACAGTGGTGGAGTCCCCATGGCTGGAGGGGTTGTGGAGCTGTGGTGCTGAGGGCCATGGGGTGGTGGTGCTGGGGCAGTGCTTGGCCTCCATCCCCTCCAAGCTCTTCTCCAACCCAAACCCTTCCATGGTGTTCAGCTGCTGACTCTCTCCACCCTCCCCCCCAGCCCCAGGGCTGGTGCTGCAGCAGCAGCAGCTCCAGCAGGGACCCAAGGACCCAAAGCCCTCAAACATTTCTGCTGCCAGGGTTGGGGCTGGAGTCAGCCCCAGGCCACAGCAACCTCAGCCAGAACTTTCCAGACACCAGAAGGAAGCCACAGCAGCCTTGGGCTGACATCTCCTGGCTGGAGAGGGGAAGGAGAGGAGCTGAGATGCACAGAGCTGCTGCTCAGGGGTCCTGAGAGCCTGGTTGAGGTCAGGCAGAGAGTTGGGAGCTGCCCCCTGGCTGCCCCCAGCCCAGGGCAGGGGGTTTGGGGCTCTGAGCTCTGCCTGGGGCTGTCCCTGCTGGCTGCAGGGCTGCCACTGGGTGCCTTCAGCCCAACCCCTTCCATGCTTCCATCACCCTTGGGAGGTTCCTTCTCACCTCTCCCTCCCCAGCATCTTCTGCCTCCTTTCCTTCTCCAGCTCATTCCTGGCCAGGGCTCAGCCTTGGGCCTGAGAACCCAACCAGGGTGAGGTGGTGGTGGGAAGGGACCCCTGGAGCCTCCCCAGGCCAGGGGCACCCCCAGCAGCTTGCCCCAAGGGCACCATGGCACCAGGGGGGTTGGAAGCTCTCCACAGCCTCTCTGGGCAGCCTGCTCCAGGCCTCTCCAGCAGCCTCACCCCAAACAAGTTGCTCCTGCTGGCACCTCCTGCCTGCCCCTTGCTGCCCCTTGAGCCCTGGGCACCACTCAGCAGATGCCAGCCCCAGGCCCTTGCTCCCCACAGCTCCTTGAGCTCTTGCTGAGCATTGCTCAGCTCCCCTCTGGGGCTGCTCTGCTCCAGCCTCAGCAGCCCCCAGGGCCCTCAGCTGCTCCTCACAACTTCCCCAGACCCTTCCTCACCTTTGTTGTCCTCCTCTGGCCCTCAGCCTCTCCCCAGCCTCCCCTGGACTCTCTCCAGCACTTCCCAGGCTCTGCCCTGGGCAGCCCAGCCCTGGCCCCAGCCCTGCAGCTGTGGCCTCCCCAGAGGGGCAGCAGAACCTCCCTGCCCCTGCTGCTGCCCACACTCTGCTCCATGCCCCCCCAGGACACCTTTGGCCTCCCCTAGGGCACCTTGCTGGCTGCTGGGCACCTCCTTGTGCCCCCTCCCAGCACCCCCAGCTCCTTCTCCTGACAGCTGCTCTCCCCTCAGCTGTGCTGCTCAGGGGGGTTCTGGGCTGCAAACCTGCAGCTTCCCCTCAGCAGCTCTGCAACCTGCCCCAAAGAGGTCCCCAGGAGGAGCAGCTCAGGGACACAAATCAGCTGCTGCTGCTGCCTCCAACCTCCCCTGGCTCCTGGGGGTGCTGCAGGCTGCCAGGGGATGATAAGGATTTGGGGATAAGGATTTGGGACCAGGGATCTTGGACTTGGTTTCAGGGTCCTGGGACCAGGGGATTTGGGGGATAAGGCCTTGGGACAAGGGATTTAGGGATAGGAACGTGGCACCAGGGTCTTGGGACCAGTTCCCCTCCACCCCACCCCCAGCTCCCACAGGCTGGGCAGCCCCCAGGCAGCTCTCCCCGTGGCCAGCAGGACCTTGGCTCTCTACAGAAGCCTTTGGGGCTCCACCACAGCCCAGGGCAGCTCGGGGAGGAACGACAGGACTTTGCTGGAGCTCCCAGGAGGGTCCTGCCCTGCCCCGCCCCCTCGCCCAGCCCAGCCCCCCCCCCACCCCGCGGCTGATAGTCACCCTTGGAGAGGTGGTCTCTGAGGTAGCAGGAGGCCAGCAGAGCCAGCAGGGCAGGCAGCGCAGCTGCGGGGGGACACCTCCCGGCCCTGCCCCCACCGCCCCGGGGGTCTTCTCCTGGGTGCCAGGCGGGCTGGGCGCCCGCAGCCCGGGGCCAGGGCGGGGCCAGGGCGGTGCCAGGCGGGCGGGGGGGCGGCAGCGGGGCCCAGACCACCGGCAGCCGCGGGCTCAGGACCTCCGCTCTCGGGGTGCCCTTGGGGCCCGGCCTCCCCTCTGGGGGGGTACCCCCCGGGTCTGGCCTCGGGGGCAAGGGGCAGCCCCAGGGGCCGGGCCCCACGGCTAAGGGGGAGCCCCCCACGCTCGGCCCCACCGCTCGCAGGGACCCCCCCGGGCCGGGCCCCACTCGCGGGGGGCTCTCCCTAGGGCCCCGCGGCCGCGCCCCCCAGGCCACGCCCCGCCACGGCAGCCCCCGGCTCGGGGTTGGCTGCGGCGCGGCCTCACGGCGCCCCCTGGCGGCGGCCGCCCAGCCCAGCCGGCGGCCGGTGGTCGCGGCTCCTTCTTCTACCTCCGCAGTCCCGTAAGGAGGCCGTGCCGGCGCCAGCCACGGGCGAGCCCGGAGGAGCCGCCGCAGTCCCGGTGGCGGCGGCAGGGACGCCAGGAGAGCCAGCATGGTCCTCTCGCTCCCGGCGCTAGGCGGCTGACAGCGTTTGCATCACCCCCCCCCCCCAACAACGCACGCCGCTAAAGCCGGGGAACCAAGATGGCGGCGCGGGCAGCCAGGAGCCTGTCACGGCGTCGGCGCGCAGGGCCTGCTGGGAGTTGTAGTCCTCGCCCCCGCTACCGGCCGCGCCGCGATAGGGGCCGTGAACTACCATCCCAGCGGGCGTCGAGAGGTAGGCACGCTCGCCCGTGGCATGCCGGGAAGAGGCGGTGGCAACACGGCAGTGTCAGGACCACGGGTTCGAGACCCGGGAGGGACTGGCCGCCGGGCGGCGCACCTGCAGCACAGAATGGGTTGGGAAGACTTCCAGGGGCACGGAGTCTAAGCTTCAACCACCACCACCACCACCCCATGGCCCTCAGCACCACATCTTCCGAATCCCTCCAGCCATTGGGACTCCACCACTGCCCTGGGCAGCCTGCCACAGGCCTGGGCACCCCTCAAGGGGCACCAATTGCTCCTCAGGGCCAAGCTCAACCTGCCCTGCCACAACCTGAGGCCATCTCCTCTTGGTCCAGCCCTCAGGAGCAGCCCTTGAGCCCCAGCTGGCTGCAAGCTGCTCTCAGGGAGCTGCAGAGAGCCACAAGGTCTCCCCTCAGCCTCCTCTGCTGCAGCCTCAACCCCCCGCCGCGTTGCTTTGGCTCGGGGGCGGGGCCGGGGCCGCCACTTCCGCTCCGGCAGGCGGCAGCAGCGCCTCGCGCCGCTCTCACGGCCGCTCCCATCCGGCCCAGGCCGCTTTGAAGGCGCTCCGTCGTCACTGGGCGCGCCGCCGCCCGTGACGTCATCGAGCCGCGCCGCGCCCTGGGCTGTCGCTATGGAGCTGCTGAGCGCCCAGGAGGAGGAGGATGAATGGATGCTGCGATCCCTGCGCTTGTGAGGCCCTTCCGCGGCCTCCTCTCCGCTTCCCCGCTCCCTCCTCGGCCCTCTAGGCTCCGCCGACCTCCCCCTCTCCTCTTTTCCCCGCAGGTACGGAGATCTCCACGACTTCGAGCTCCAGGCCCCCACCCGCGTCATCGAGTGGGCCCCGGGCAGCCGTGAGTGGGGTTGAGGGGAGGGCAGGTCCTGAGCTGGATCCTCCTGGGTGGTGGTCGAAGGGCTGAGCTGACCTGGGAGGCTTGGTGGGGAAAAGGAGGGGTGGGGGCGTGGGGAGAGAGGAAACGATGTGGGGCTGGGGAGAAGGGAGGCTGGGGGGGAGAGCTGGGCTGGGGCTGGGAGGGGGAGGGAAGCTGGCTGGGGGCTATGGAGGGAGGAGAGGGGAGGCCGTGGGCATAAGAAAACTGGTTGGGGGGTTATGGAGGGAGAAGAAGAGAAATCATGGGGTAGGGAAAGTGGTTGGGGGCCGAGGAGGGACGAGAAGGGAGGCCATGGGGTAAGGAAGCTGGTTGGGGGCTGTGGAGGGAGGAGAAGGGAGGTCATGGGGTAAGGAAACTGGTTGGGGCCTGTGGAGGGAGGAAAAAGGAGATCATGGGGTAGGAAAAGTGGTTGGGAGCCAAGGAGGGAGGAGAGGGAAGCCTATGGGGGTAGGGAAACTGGTTGGGGGCTGTGGAGTGAGCCCTGGGCTGGGTCTCAGGGCCTGGGCAGGAGGGGCTGTTGGAGGCCTCTCTCACCTTGTCCCTGGCTCTCTCTGCCCACCCCAAGGGCTCTGTGTAGCTGGGTATGGCCAGGCTGGTGGCAATGAGATCCTGCAGCTGGTGCCACCTCCAAGCCTGCAGCTGAAGGGCACCCAGGTGGGTGAGGCAGGATGGCAGCAGAGCTCTGGTGTCACCTGGGGAGGCTGCCTGGGGTTTCCTGGGCTGCTCTCTGCTGCTCTCAGGAGAGACTTTGAGCTGGCTGGGGCAGCAGGGGAAGGACAAACATCAGCAGGCTGAGGGGGCACAGCAGCTGGCACAGAAGCTGCTGTTTGGGCACTGGCTGAGCAGAAAGCTCTGCAGCCAGGTGGTGCCAGGGTAGCTACAAAGCCTTGGCAGAGCCCTTGGCAGAACCTTTGGCAGAGCCCTTGGCAGGAGGCTTTTCCAGAGACCTTCTCTGCCACTTTTGGGCCACTTCAGTGCTGCAGCTCCTGATGGAGCAGGCCTGGAGCAGGCTGCCCAGAGAGCTGCTGGAGCCTCCACCTCTGGAGAGCTTCCCACCCCCACTGGCTGGGGCCCTGTGTGGCCTTCTCAAACTGAGACTTGGCCTTAGAGAGTCCTCAGAGATCCCTCCCAAGCCCTTGTCTTGCTTCTGTGCTTTGTGGGCAGCCCAGGGCTGTGTCCTGTGTCTCTGTCTGCTTTTTGTGGGCACCAACCAGAGCAGGAGGAGTGGAGAGATGATGGGAGGGGTCTGCAGCTGGGGGGGACCTGGCCCTGTCCTACCACAGCCACTCAGGAGAGGACAGCTCCTGGGGGGCAGCTCCAGCTCCTGCCCACTTTAGCTGAGGGGGGAAGGTGGGCACTGGGGAGCCCACAGCTGCAAGCCTGGGGGCAGGGTTGGGCAACTCCCTGCCAGGAGGAGCTTGGGGGCTGGGGCAGGGCCAGAGAAGAGCAAGGAAGCTGGGGAGGGGTGTGGGGAAGGAGGAGAAGGCTGTGGAGAAGTTGTGAGGAGCAGCTGAGGGCCCTGGGGGGGTTGAGGCTGCAGCAGAGGAGGCTGAGGGGAGAGCTTGTGGCTCTCTGCAGCTCCCTGAGAGCAGCTTGCAGCCAGCTGGGGCTCAAGGGCTGCTCCTGAGGGCTGGGCCAAGAGGAGATGGCCTCAGGTTGTGGCAGGGCAGGTTGAGCTTGGCCCTGAGGAGCAATTGGTGCCCCTTGAGGGGTGCCCAGGCCTGTGGCAGGCTGCCCAGGGCAGTGGTGGAGTCCCCATGGCTGGAGGGGTTGGGGAGCTGTGGTGCTGAGGGCCCTGGGGTGGTGGTGCTGGGGCAGTGCTGAGGCCATGCTTGGCCTCCACCATCTCCAAGCTCTCTCCCACTCCCCTCTGTGATGCCCCCTGTGCTCTCCAGGGCCTGCTCTCAGAGAGGGATTTCAAGGTGCAGTGTGGAGGCTTCTCCCAGCGTCCTGTGCACAACCTGAAGCACCTCCCAGGCACCAGGTAAGGGCAGGAGCTGCCTGCAGGGCTGCTGGGGCTGGAGGGGAGCTCTGGAGGGAGCCACAGCTCCTCCTTGCCTGCTGCCCTGCCCTGCTGCTCCACCTGGGCAGCAGCACAGCTCCAGGTGGGGACCTCACTGCCAGGGGCTCTGAGGAGGAGCCAGGGGGCACATCCTGCCCAGAGGGAGGCTTTGGGCTCCCCAGGGATCTCCTCTGAGGTACAGGAGCCTGGGAAGTCTCCTGGCTGTGCCTCTTCCACCTCTGCCTGCTCCTCCTGGGGCTGGGCTGGATGGGGCTGGGCTGGAGGTGCTGAGCAGGATGGGGCTGGGCTGGATGGGGCTGGGCTGGATGGGGCTGGGCCAGAGGTGCTGAGCAGGATGGGGCTGGGCTGGAGGTGCTGAGCAGGATGGGGCTGGGCTGGATGGGGCTGGGCTGGATGGGGCTGGGCCAGAGGTGCTGAGCAGGATGGGGCTGGGCTGGAGGTGCTGAGCAGGATGGGGCTGGGCTGGATGGGGCTGGGCTGGAGGTGCTGAGCAGGATGGGGCTGGGCTGGAGGTGCTGAGCAGGATGGGGCTGGGCTGGATGGGGCTGGGCTGGAGGTGCTGAGCAGGATGGGGCTGAGCTGGATGGGGCTGGGCTGGCGGTGCTGAGCAGGATGGGGCTGGGCTGGAGGTGCTGAGCAGGATGGGGCTGAGCTGGATGGGGCTGGGCTGGATGGGGCTGGGCCAGAGGTGCTGAGCAGGATGGGGCTGGGCTGGAGGTGCTGAGCAGGATGGGGTTGAGCTGGATGCAGGATGGGGCAGAGCTGGATGGGGCTGGGCTGGAGGTGCTGAGCAGGATGGGGCTGAGCTGGATGGGGCTGGGCTGGATGGGGCTGGGCTGGAGGTGCTGAGCAGGATGGGGCTGGGCTGGAGGTGCTGGCAGGATGGGGTTGAGCTGGATGGGGGCTGGGGCAGAGCTGGATGGGGCTGGGCTGGAGGTGCTGAGCAGGATGGGGCTGGGCTGGATGGGGCTGGGCTGGAGGTGCTGAGCAGGATGGGGCTGGGCTGGAGGTGCTGAGCAGGATGGGGCTGAGCTGGATGGGGCTGGGCTGGATGGGGCTGGGCCAGAGGTGCTGAGCAGGATGGGGCTGGGCTGGAGGTGCTGAGCAGGATGGGGTTGAGCTGGATGGGGCTGAGCAGGATGGGGCAGAGCTGGATGGGGCTGGGCTGGAGGTGCTGAGCAGGATGGGGCTGAGCTGGATGGGGCTGGGCTGGATGGGGCTGGGCTGGCGGTGCTGAGCAGGATGGGGCTGGGCTGGAGGTGCTGAGCAGGATGGGGTTGAGCTGGATGGGGCTGAGCAGGATGGGGCAGAGCTGGATGGGGCTGGGCTGGAGGTGCTGAGCAGGATGGGGCTGGGCTGGATGGGGCTGGGCTGGAGGTGCTGAGCAGGATGGGGCTGGGCTGGAGGTGCTGAGCAGGATGGGGCTGGGCTGGATGGGGCTGGGCTGGAGGTGCTGAGCAGGATGGGGCTGGGCTGGATGGGGCTGGGCTGGATGGGGCTGGGCTGGATGGGGCTGGGCTGGAGGTGCTGAGCAGGATGGGGCTGAGCTGGATGGGGCTGGGCTGGATGGGGCTGGGCCAGAGGTGCTGAGCAGGATGGGGCTGGGCTGGAGGTGCTGAGCAGGATGGGGCTGAGCAGGATGGGGCAGAGCTGGATGGGGCCGGGCTGGAGGTGCTGAGCAGGATGGGGCTGAGCTGGATGGGGCTGAGCAGGATGGGGCTGGACTGTATGGGGCTGGGCTGGCGGTGCTGAGCAGGATGGGGCTGAGCAGGATGGGGCTGGGCAGGATGGGGCTGGGCAGATGGGGCTGAGCTAGATGGGTGGTTCTCAGTCAGTGCCTGGGGTGGTCCTTAGTGCCCCTGGGGTGGTGCTCAGCCAGTCCCTGGGGCAGTGCTCAGGGCGCCCCAGGGGTGGTTGTGAGCCCCTGGGGTGGTCCTGTGCCCTCAGCTTGCTGGTCACCAGTGGCCCCCCAGACAGCTCCCTGCAGCTCTGGCAGGTCCCAGCAGAGGACTCTGGTAAGGGATGGGGAGGGGGCTGGGGTTGGGGCAGGGAGGGGCTGGGGTTGGGGCAGGGAGGGGACTGGGGTTGGGGCAGGAGGGGGCTGGGGTTGGGGCAGGAGGGGACTGGGGTTTGGGGCTGGGGAGGGGGCTGGGGTTGGGGCAGGGAGGGGACGGGTTGGGGAAGGGACTGGGGTTGGGGCAAGGAGGGGGCTGGGGTTGGGGTAGGGAGGGGTTGGGGCAGGGAGGGGACTGGGGTTGGGGCAGGGAGGGGGCTGGGGTTGGGGCAGGAAGGGGACTGGGGTTGGGGCAAGGAGGGGACTGGGGTTGGGGCAAGGAGGGGACTGGGGTTGGGGCAAGGAGGGGGCTGGAGTTGGGGTAGGGGAGGTCGGGGCTGGGGCTGGAGGGGTTGGGGCTGGGCTAGCAGTGCCTTCTGGTGCCTCTGGAGGTCCCTTTGGGCGCTGTGAGGTGCCCCAGTCCAGGCTGGGTGAGGCCTGGAGCAGCCTGGGCCGGGGGGAGCCGTCTCTGGGGGTCCAGGGCAGGGGCTTGGGGCTAGCTGAGCATTGAGGTCCCTCCAAGCCATGCCCTGGGGCCGGGCCGTGGGGCTGCCGGGCCGTGGGGCAGGCTGGCAGCTCCTTCTCTCTCTGCCCCCAGCAGATCTGCTGAGGTGTGTGAGCTCCATAGCTGCAGAGCAGGGGGCTGGGCAGCCCTGGGCCAGGATCAACACCCATGCCAGCAGGGCTGCCTGGGTGCTGCACGGCGCCAGCCTCGGCAGCGTCCGCATCACCGACGTGGAGGCACAGAAGTGTGTCTACAGGGCAGGTACTCAGCGGGGATGGGATGGGGCTGGCTGAGCTGGGCAGGGGCTGACTGAGCTGGGAATGGGGCTGGGCTGGGGCTGACTGAGCTGGGATGGGGCTGGGCAGGGGCTGACTGAGCTGGGCAGGGGCTGACTGAGCTGGGCTGGAGCAGTCTGGGCTGGGGCTGGAGCAGTCTGGGCTGGGCTGGGGCTGGAGCAGTCTGGGCTGGGGCTGGAGCAGTCTGGGCTGGGTTGGGGCAGTCTGAGCTGGGCAGTCTGGGCTGGGCTGGGGCTGGAGCAGAGCTGGGCTGGGGCTGGGCAGTCTGGGCTGGGGCTGGGGCTGGGCAGTCTGGGCTGGGGCTGACTGAGCTGGGCAGGGGCTGGGCAGGGGCTGTCTGGGCTGGGGCTGGGGCAGTCTGGGCTGGGCTGGGGCAGTCTGGGCTGGGGCTGGGGCAGTCTGGGCTGGGGCTGGAGCAGTCTGGGCTGGGGATGGGGCTGGGCTGGGGCAGTCTGGGCTGGGCTGGGGCTGTCTGGGCTGGGCTGGGGCAGTCAGGGGCTGGGGCTGGGGCAGCTGGGCTGGGGCTGGAGCAGTCTGGGCTGGGCTGGAGCAGTCTGGGCTGGGGCTGGAGCAGTCTGGGCTGGGGCTGGGGCAGTCTGGGCTGGGGCAGGGGTCTGGGCTGGGGCTGGACTGCAGTCTGGGCTGGGGCTGGAGCAGTCTGGGCTGGGGCTGGAGCAGTCTGGGCTGGGGCTGGGGCAGTCTGGGCTGGGGCTGGAGCAGTCTGGGCTGGGTTGGGGCTGTCTGGGCTGGGGCTGGAGCAGTCTGGGCTGGGGCTGGGGCAGTCTGGGCTGGGGCTGGAGCAGTCTGGGCTGGGGCTGGGGCAGTCTGGGCTGGGGCTGGGGCAGTCTGGGCTGGGGCTGGGGCAGTCTGGGCTGGGGCTGGAGCAGTCTGGGCTGGGGCTGGAGCTGTCTGGGCTGGGCTGGGGCTGGAGCAGTCTGGGCTGGGCTGGGCTGGAGCAGTCTGGGCTGGGGCTGGAGCAGTCTGGGCTGGGGCTGGAGCAGTCTGGGCTGGGGCTGGGGCAGTCTGGGCTGGGCTGGGGCTGGAGCAGTCTGGGCTGGGGCTGGAGCAGTCTGGGCTGGGCTGGAGCAGTCTGGGCTGGGTTGGGGCAGTCTGGGCTGGGGCTGGAGCTGTCTGGGCTGGGCTGGGCTGGGGCTGTCTGGGCTGGGCTGGGGCTGTCTGGGCTGGGGCTGGAGCAGTCTGGGCTGGGCTGGGCTGGAGCAGTCTGGGCTGGGCTGGGTTGGGGCAGTCTGGGCTGGGGCTGGAGCAGTCTGGGCTGGGGCTGGGGCAGTCTGGGCTGGGGCTGGAGCAGTCTGGGCTGGGGCTGGGGCAGTCTGGGCTGGGGCTGGAGCAGTCTGGGCTGGGGCTGGAGCAGTCTGGGCTGGGGCTGGGGCAGTCTGGGCTGGGCTGGGGCAGTCTGGGCTGGGCTGGGGCTGGAGCAGTCTGGGCTGGGGCTGGAGCAGTCTGGGCTGGGGCTGGGGCTGCAGTCTGGGGGTCTGGGCTGGGGCTGGAGCAGTCTGGGCTGGGTTGGGGCAGTCTGGGCTGGGCTGGGGCAGTCTGGGCTGGGCTGGGGCTGTCTGGGCTGGGCTGGAGCAGTCTGGGCTGGGCTGTGAGGTCCTCCCCTGGCTGCCTGCAGGCTGAGCTGCTCTCCCCTGCCTCTCCCTGCAGCCTGCAGCAGCAGTGAGAGCCTCTCGGGCCTGGCCTTCCTGGACCCCAGCAGCTTGCTGCTGTGCAGCTCGGGGGGGCAGCTGTGCCTGGCAGACTGCAGGCAGCAGCCCCCCGGCCCCCTGCAGCCCCTGGGGGGGCCCTGGCTGCCCCCTGGGCACCCCCACTGCTGCCTGGGGGTGAGGAGCATGGCTGGGGGCAGCTCCCTGCTCTTGGCTCTGCTCTCCAGCAGAGGCCACCTGGCCCTGGCAGACCTCAGGAAGGCCTCTGAGCCCTTGGCATCAGCCTGCTGCAGGGTGCCCTGTGCCAGCCCTGACCCGCAGCTGCTCTGTGTCTCCTGGGCTCCTGCCCTGGAAGGCTGCTTGGCTGTCTCAGGTAGGTCCTGCTCCTGCCTGGAGGGGGCTTGGCGGGGGTCCCAGGTAGGTCCTGAAAGGTGCTGAGGTGCCCTGAAAGGTGCTGAGGTGCTCTGGAGGGGGCTTAGTGGTCTCAGGTAGGTCTTGAAGGGTGCTTGGGTGCCTCAGGGAGGGCCAGACCGTTTCCACCCTTCCTCCAGGCCCTTCCCCTCCTCTTCCTTCTCCTCCTCCAGGCCCTTCCCCTTCTCCTCCTCCTCCTTTTCCAGGCCTTTCCTCCTCTTCCTCCTTTTCCAGGCTCTTCCTCCTCTTAGGCCTCCTTTTCCAGGCCCTTCTCCTCCTCCTCCTCCTCCTCCAGGCCTTTCCCCTCTTCCTCCTCCTCCTCCAGGCCTTTCCCCTCTTCCTCCTCCTCCTCCAGCCCCTTCCCCTCTTCCTCCTCCTCCTCCAGCCCCTTCCCCTCTTCCTCCTCCTCCAGGCCCTTCCCCTCTTCCTCCAGCCCCTTCCCCTCTTCCTCCTTCTCCAGGCCCTTCCCCCCAGCTTCCTCAGCTGCTCCTCACAACTTCTCCACAGCCTTCTCCTCCTTCCCCACACCCCTCCCCAGCCTCCTTGCCCTGCTCTGGCCCTGCCCCAGCCCTCAAGCTCCTCCTGGCAGGGAGGGCCCAACCCTGCCCCCAGGCTTGCAGCTGTGGGCTCCCCAGTGCCCAGCCCAGGGGCACAATCCCTGCCCTGCTCCTGCTGCCCACCCCATTGCTGCTCCAGCCCAGGCTGCTGCTGCCCTCCTTGCCCACCTGGGCACCCCCTGGCTCCTCTCCACCTGCTGCCAACCAACCCCCCAGGGCCTTTCCCCCCCAGGCACTTCCCAGCCCCTCTGCCCCCCCAGCCTGCAGCCTCCCTGTGCTGGCTGTGCCCCCCGGGGGCAGGTGCCAGCCCCTGTGCCCCTCTCTGAGGAGGGGTCCTGAGCCCTGCAGCTGCAGCAGGAGGCAGCTCCAGCTCTGTGCTCTCCTCTCTGCCCCCTCCAGGCTTCGATGGAACTGTGCAGCTCTACAGCACCCAGGCCTGGGGTGGCTCTGCTGGGGAGGTGGAAGCCTTCTTCACCCACCAGGGCCACACCTTTGGGGGGGGCAGCAGCACTGGGGACCCTCCCCTGGTGACCACCCACACCTGGCACCCAGACCAGCCCAGGACCCTGCTGTCTGCTGCCACCAATGGCTCCCTGCAGGCCTGGGACTGGCTGCAGCCTGCTGACAGCTCTGGGTAGGTCCTGCCCTGGGGACCACCTCTGCTGGGGGCTCCCTGGCCCTGGGGCTCCCTAGCCCTGGGGACCACCTCTGCTGGGGGCTCCCTAGCCCTGGGGGCTCCCTAGCCCTGGGGACCACCTCTGCTGGGGGCTCCCTGGGGGCCACCTCTGCTGGGGGCTCCCTAGCCCTGGGGGCTCCCTAGCCCTGGGGCCACCTCTGCTGGGGGCTCCCTAGCCCTGGGGGCTCCCTAGCCCTGGGGCCACCTCTGCTGGGGGCTGCCTAGCCCTGGGCC
This sequence comes from Melanerpes aurifrons, assembly GCA_011125475.1. Classification (NCBI taxonomy): domain Eukaryota; kingdom Metazoa; phylum Chordata; class Aves; order Piciformes; family Picidae; genus Melanerpes; species Melanerpes aurifrons. The sequence goes on from WWNC01000150.1 coordinate 307,000, forward strand.
CCTCCCCTGGCTGCCTGAGGAGCCCCCTGGGAGGCAGCAGAGTTTGGGTGTCCCTCCCTGGCCCGGTGCTCGAGGTGGGTTTTGGTCCTTCCCCCCCCTCCCCCTTTGCCCTCCCCCCCGCGGTGCCCTCTGCTGGTTGCCCAGGTCCTTGGCAGGGCACATCCATCCTGCTGGCACCCTGTATGCCAGCCTCCCTCCCCCTCCCCCCCTGCAGAGGAGCTCGGTCCCGGGCCGGCAGCTGCGGCAGGAAATGAGCTGCTGCGGGATGGGGGGGGGCAGGGCGGGGGTGGGGGCAGGGCAGGGGCACCCCCAGCCCCCCTCCCTCCCCGGGGCCGCTGGCTGCTGGGCCCGTGGCTGTCACCTCCCCCCAGGAAGCCACAGGCCCCTGCAGGGGGAGCAGCAACCCCCTCTGCAGCCACAGCCTGCTGCAGGGGGCGGGGGGCTCAGCCTGGGCTGCAGGGAGACCTCCTGGGGACCCCTCAGGGATCCAGGGAGACCTCCTGGTGAGCACTCAGGGCTGCAGGGAGACCTCCTGGGGAGCCCTCAGGGATCCAGGGAGACCTCCTGGGGAGCACTCAGGGCTGCAGGGAGACCTCCTGGGGAGCACTCAGGGCTGCAGGGAGACCTCCTTGAGTCCTTTTAGGGCTCCAGGAAGACCTCCTGGTGGCCTCTAAGTACTCCAAGGAGCTGAGAAGGCTCCAGGGAGACCTCCTTGAGTCCTCTCAGGGCTGCAGGGAGACCTCCTTGAGGTCTTTCAGGGCTCCAAGGAGCTGAGAAGGCTGCAGGGAGACCTCCTGGTGGCCTCTCAGGGCTCCAAGGCCTCCCTGGCAGGGCCTGAAGGGACCCCCAGGACCCTCCCTGGCAGGACCTGAAGGGACCCCCAAGGACCCTCCCTGGCAGGGCCTGAAGGGACCCCCAAGGACCCTCCCTGGCAGGGCTCCAGCAGGGACCCCCAAGGACCCTCCCTGGCAGGGCTGAAGGGACCCCCAAGGACCCTCCCTGGCAGGGCCCAAAGGGACCCCCAAGGACCCTCCCTGGCAGGGCTCCAGCAGGGACCCCAGGACCCTCCCTGGCAGGGCTCCAGCAGGGCCTTTCCCTAGAGAGCTGAGGCTTCATTTTGGGCCTGAAAAAGGGAAGTTTGGTTGCAGCTCTCCTGCCAGGAAGCCAACTTTGCTTCCTTGGCCTCTCCACCCCACCCCCAGCAGCAGCAGGGCTAGGGCCAGGCTTGGGGCTCTGCTCTGCAGCTCCTCCAGCAGCCTCCCTGGCCCCTGGGGCTCCTTCCTCTCAGCCCCCCAAGACCTTCACCCTGCTGTGGGGGGCCCTGGAGAAGCACCAGGAGCCACCCCCCGGGGCCAAGGCTCTGTCCCAGCACCCCAAGAGCCAAGCAGCAGCAGGATGGGGACCAAAGCTGAGGACCCTCCAAGCCCCTGAGGGGTTGGTGGGCTTCAGGCTGCAGCTTAGCACAGCTCCAGAGGTGACCTCACCAGCTTTGGGCTGGAGAAGAGCTTGGAGGGGATGGAGGCCAAGCACTGCCCCAGCACCACCCCAGGGCCCTCAGCACCACAGCTCCCCAACCCCTCCAGCCATGGGGACTCCACCACTGCCCTGGGCAGCTGCCACAGGCCTGGGCACCCCTCAAGGGGCACCAATTGCTCCTCAGGGCCAAGCTCAACCTGCCCTGCCACAACCTGAGGCCATCTCCTCTTGGCCCAGCCCTCAGGAGCAGCCCTTGAGCCCCAGCTGGCTGCAAGCTGCTCTCAGGGAGCTGCAGAGAGCCACAAGCTCTCCCCTCAGCCTCCTCTGCTGCAGCCTCAACCCCCCCAGGGCCATACTGGGAGCTCCTCCAGAGCCACACTGGGAGCCCCCCCAGGGCCATACTGGGAGCCCCCCCAGGGCCATGTTGGGAGCCCCCCCAGGGCCATACTGGGAGCCCCCCAGGGCCATACTGGGAGTCCCCCTGGGCTATAGCTGGAGCCCCTCCAGGGCCATACTGGGAGCCCCCTTGGGCCATACTGGGAGCCCCCCTGGGCTATAGCTGGGAACCTCTCCAGGGCTATACTGGGAACCCCTCCAGGGCCATACTGGGAGCCCCCCTGGGCTATAGCTGGAGCCCCTCCAGAACCATACTGGGAGCCCCTCCAGGGCCATACTGGGAGTCCCCCTGGGCTATACTGGGAACCTCTCCAGGGCCATACTGGGAACCTCTCCAGGGCCATACTGGGAGCCCTCCAGAGCCATACTGGAAACCCCCCAGGGCCATACTGGGAGCCCCCCCTGGGCCATACTGGGGGCCCCCCTGGGCTATAGCTGGAGCCCCTCCAGGGCCATACTGGGACCCTCCAGGGCCATACTGGGAGTCCCCCTGGGCTATACTGGGAACCTCTCCAGGGCTATACTGGGAGCCCCTCCAGGGCCATACTGGGAGTCCCCCTGGGCCATACTGGGAACCCCTCCAGGGCCATACTGGGAACCTCTCCAGGGCCATACTGGGAGCCCTCCAGAGCCATACTGGAAACCCCCCAGGGCCATACTGGGAGCCCCCCCTGGGCCATACTGGGGGCCCCTCTGGGCCATACTGGGGGCCCCCCCAGGGCCATACTGGGAGCCCCCCCAGGGCCATACTGGCAGCCCCTCCAGGGCTTGGCCCTAGCCCCCCCCCCAGCTGCAGAATCCTTTCCCCCTTCACACCCCCCCCCCACCTGGGGGAGCTGTGCCAGAGAAGTGGGGGGAGGGGTTGGGGCCTGGGTTGGGTTGTTGTGGTCTCCTCCTCCCGAGCTGGGGGATTCTAGGGGGGGGTGTCTGAGGCTGGTTGATGTCTTCTGGAGTTTAATAAACTAGAATAATTTATTTGAAACACAGAAACGTCACTGGGGGGGGGGGTGGGGGAGGGGCTTGGGGCACAACCCAGGGCAGCAAAGCTCCAGGAGCAGGACAAAGGGAAACCACTCTACAAAACGGGGGGGGGGGGACACACACCCGGGGGATCCCCTCCCCTCCAACAGCTTCCTACCCCCCCCCCCCCCAGCTTCAGCTCTGCACCCCCAGGACAGGCACAGGATGGAGCTGGGGGTCCCTTCCCCTCCCCCTCACTCCCCCCAGCTTCAGCTCTGCACCCCCAGGACAGGCACAGGATGGAGCTGGGGGTCCCTTCCCCTCCCCTCACTCCCCCCAGCTTCAGCTCTGCACCCCCAGGACAGGCACAGGATGGAGCTGGGGGTCCCTTCCCTTCTCCTCCCCCTCCCTCCCCCCAGCTTCAGCTCTGCACCCCCAGGACAGGCCCAGGATGGAGCTGGGGGTCCCCTTCCTTCTCCTCCCCTCCCTCCCCCAGCTTCAGCTCTGCACCCCAGGACAGGCCCAGGATGGAGCTGGGGGTCCCTTCCTTCTCCTCCCCCTCCCTCCCCCCAGCTTCAGCTCTGCACCCCCAGGACAGGCCCAGGATGGAGCTGGGGGTCCCTTCCCCTCCCCCCCCAGCTTGGCTGGCTCCCAGCTGACCCCCAGCAGCACAGGGCAGGGGAGAGGGTGGCACCGGGGCTGGGGGTGGCACCAAGGAACCTCCAGGGGCTGAGGATGGCTCCAAGAAACCTCCAGGGGCTGGGAATGGCCCCAAAGGGAGCTCCAGGCTGGGCAGCACCACAAGGTCCTGGTGGGACACTGGTGGAGGTGGGAAGTGCTGTGGCTCCCCCCAGAGAGGGAGCAGAGAGAGCCTCAGGGAATGTTCTGGGTTGGGAAGAGGTCTCCAGAGCTCAGGGAGGTGCTGAGGGAAGGGCTCTGGGTTCAGAAGAGGCTTCCAGAGCTCAGGAAGGGCTCTGGGTTCAGAAGAGGCTTCCAGAGCTCAGGAAGGGCTCTGGGTTCAGAAGAGGCTTCCAGAGCTCAGGAAGGGCTCTGGGTTCAGAAGAGGCTTCCAGAACTCAGGAAGGGCTCTGGGTTCAGAAGAGGCTTCCAGAGTTCAGGGAGGTGCTGAGGGAAGGGCTCTGGGTTCAGAAGAGGCTTCCAGAGCTCAGGGAGGGCTCTGGGTTCAGGGAGGTGCAGAGCTCAGGAAGGGCTCTGGGTTCAGAAGAGGCTTCCAGAGCTCAGGGAGGTGCTCAGGAAGGGCTCTGGGTTCAGAAGAGGCTTCCAGAGTTCAGGGAGGTGCTGAGGGAAGGGCTCTGGGTTCAGAAGAGGCTTCCAGAGCTCAGGGAGGGCTCTGGGTTCAGAAGAGGCTTCCAGAGCTCAGGAAGGGCTCTGGGTTCAGAAGAGGCTTCCAGAGCTCAGGAAGGGCTCTGGGTTCAGAAGAGGCTTCCAGAACTCAGGAAGGGCTCTGGGTTCAGAAGAGGCTTCCAGAGTTCAGGGAGGTGCTCAGGGAATGTTCTGGGCTGGGAAGAGGTCTCCAGAGCTCAGGGAGGTGCTCAGGGAATGTTCTGGGTTGGGAAGAGGCTTCCAGAGCTCAGGGAGGTGCTCAGGAAGGGTTCTGGGTTCAGAAGAGGCTTCCAGAGTTCAGGGAGGTGCTGAGGGAGGGCTCTGGGTTCAGAAGAGGCTTCCAGAGCTCAGGGAAGTGCTCAGGGAGGGCTCTGGGCTGGGAAGAAGCCTCCAGAGGCTTGATGCAGGCAGCAGGGCAGCAGCAGCCTGGTGCCAGCCGGGCTGGGGCCAGCTGCAGGAGTGCAGGGCAGCCCCCAGCAGAGCTCTGCAGCTCGGGCAGGGGCCAAGGGCCCTGCTGGGAGCCTGCTGGGTCCAAGGGGAGGGCAGCCCAGAGGCCTCTGGCAGCCCTCCCCCTAGGGGCAAGGAGCAGCTGCTGCTGGGCACAGCCCCCCCCGCCCCCGTGGGGCAATGCCCTGGCCCCAGGGGGCACAGCCCCGAGGCCACTGCCCCTGGGGCAACCACAGCTGCCAGCTGGCTCCCTCCAGCTGGCCCCAGCCTGACCTGGGGGTCACTCAGCAGGGAGCACCCAGCAGGGGAGCATCCATCAGAGGAGCACCCAGCAGGGAGCACCCAGCAGGTGCCACCCAGTGCCAGTGCCCCAGGGGGCTGGGGGAGCTCTTGGGGGGGGGGGAGGGGGAGGTCAAAGCATCCCAGGGGCTGCTGGTGGGGGGGCAGAGGGCACATGCAGCAGGCCCCCCAGGACAGGGAGGCTGAGGCAGGGCTGGCAAGAGGGGAGGGGAGGGGAGGGGGAGGCCCAAGCTGCCTAGAAGAGACCCTCCCCAGTGGCAAACTTTGGGGGCTGGTAGAAAAGCCCCAGGAGAGGCAGGGGCTGGGGGCTGGGGAAGTGCTGAGCTCTTGTGTGTGGGGGGGGAGGTGTGTGTGTCCCCTCCCCCCCCAGCCCCTCCCCCAGCACCTCCCCGGGGGGGTAGGAAGCCAACATCTGGAGGCTGTGGCACAGCTGGAGGGCCGGAGAGAAGGCGGCGACGGCGGCGGGAGGGAGGAAGGAAAGGGGCGGGGCGAAGAGGGGGCGGGATCAGAGGGAGGGAGCAGGTGGATAGGCCACGCCCCCTCCGCCCTCGCCCCGCCCCCCTCCGCCCTCGCCCCGCCCCCTCGCCCCGCAGGCAGCCCGCGGAGCTGGGGCTGGGGCAGGGGCAGGGGAAGGGGAAGGGGAGGGGGAAGGAGGAGCAGCGGCGGCGCCGGGGTCCCGGGGGTCCCGGGGCCGCTTATCGGTCGTTGAGCTGCGGGGAGTTGGTCCTCTCCTCCTCATCCTCCTTGTCCTCCTTCATGCCCTTGAGCCGCTGCCGGGCGAAGTCCTCGAACACGATGTCGTCGTCACTACGGGGGGGGAGGCGCAGCGGGGGACAAAGCTTCAGCTCCGGGGAGGGGAGAGGGGGGACCGGGAGAAGGGGAACCGGGAGGGGTCGGGCCCGGCCCCGGTGAGAAAGAGCAAAGGGCTCGGGAGGCTCAGGAAGGACCTGGGAGGCTCAGGAGGCAAGAGGGCAGCAAAAGGCTTTGTGGGGTGGGAAGGGAGCTCCAAGAGCTTGGAGCCATGGGATGGGCTGGGAAGGACCTTCTGAGGTCATGGAGTCATGGAATGGGTTGGGTTGAAGGCACCTTCCAAGGTCAAGGAGTCATGGAAGGGGTTGGGAAGGACCTTGTGAGGTCATGGAGTCATGGAATGGGTTGGGTTGGAGACACCTTCCAAGGTCAAGGAGCCATGGAAGGGGTTGGGAAGGACCTTCTGAGGTCATGGAGCCATGGAATGAGTTGGGGGCACCTTGCAGTGCCAGCCAGTGCCAGCCCTGCAGCCAGCAGGGACAGCTCCCAGCAGAGCTCAGAGCTCTGGGGGTCAGGGATGTGCCAAGAGGAGATGGCCTCAGGTTGTGGCAGGGGAGGTTGAGCTTGGCCCTGAGGAGCAATTGGTGCCCCTTGAGGGGTGCCCAGGCCTGTGGCAGGCTGCCCAGGGCAGTGGTGGAGTCCCCATGGCTGGAGGGGTTGGGGAGCTGTGGTGCTGAGGGCCCTGGGGTGGTGGTGCTGGGGCAGGGCTTGGCCTCCACGAGCTCCAAGCTCTCTTCCCTGCTCCTCTCTCAGCAGCCCCTGAAGCTCTTCCACCCTTTGCCTCCTGGGCTCCCCTCCTTCCAGAGCAGCCTGCAGCAGCCCCAGGGCTGTGCCCAGGGTGGTGCTGGGCTCCCCTCCCCAGGCTCCCCTCCCACTCCTTGGCAGGATGGAGCGGCACAGATCCAACCTCTCCTTCCAGCTGACCCCTTCCCCACCCCCCCTGAGCCCCCAGCCCAGCCCCCAGCAGTGGTCTCTTACTTGGGGTCCTCCTGGAAGCCATGCAGGGGGGGAGGGGGGAGGAGAGAAGAGAGAGGGAGGGGTGGCAAGAGTTAGGGGGTACCTGCTGAGGGGGGGTTAGGGGGCTCAGGGGGTGCTAGGGGGGGACTTAGGGGGTGCCAGAGGGGGAGGCTTAAGGGGGTGTCATGGGTGGACTGAAGGTGTGCCATAGGGGGGGCTCAGGGGGGTGCCATGGGGGGGCTGAGGGGGTGCTAGGGGGGGGCTGAGGGGGTGCCATGCAAGCTCCACTTCATGCCTGGTGGCCCCACTGCAGCCCCCACCCAGGGGCAGGCTCTGGGCTCTTACTTTGTGTCCAGCTCGATCAGGTTGGTGTCGATGGGAGCTTCGTTCTCTGGAGCTGAAGAGGAGGAAGGAAGGAAGGAAGGAAGGAAGGGGTTGGGTGTGGGGGCCCTGGGGATTGGCACCTCCAGAAGGGAGGAGGGCAGCCAAGTGGCTTCAAGCCTGGCACTTGGGGACTGCTCCACACCACCTCCACAGCAGCCAAAGGCAACCCAAATCAACTCAAGCTCACCCAAGGCCACCCCAAATCAGCTCAAGACCACCCCAGGCCACCCCAAATCAGCTCCAGATCACCTCAAGACCACCCCAAATCAACCCAACTCCACCTCAAGACCACCCCAAGGCCACCCCAAATCAGCTCTAGACCACCTCAAGACCACCCAAGGCCACCCCAAATCAAATCAAGACCACCCAAGGCCACCCCAAATCAACCCAACTCCACCTCAAGATCACCCCAAGGCCACCCCAAATCAGCTCCAGACCACTCAAGGCCACCCCAAATCAGCTCCAGACCACTCAAGGCCACCCCAAATCAACCCAAGACCACCCAAGGCCACCCCAAATCAGCTCCAGACCACCTCAAGACCACTCAAGGCCACCCCAAATCAGCTCAAGATCACCCAAGGCTACCCCAAATCAGCTCAAGACCACCCCAGGCCACCCCAAATCAACTCAACACCACCCAAGGCCATCCTGAATAAACCCAGCTCCACCTCAAGACCACCCAAGGCCACCCCAAATCAGCTCAAGACCACACAAGGCCACCCCAAATCAACCCAACTCCACCTCAACAACACCCCAGGCCACCCCAAATCAACTCAAGACCACCCCAGGCCCCCCCAAATGAAGCCAGCACCACCCCAATCCCCCCCAGTGGTGGCTCTCACCGTCCCTGTGTGCTGGCTCCTCCTTGGGCTTGGGGTGCATCAGGGTGAAGGGAAGCTCCACAGCCACATCACTGCAGGAGAGCTGGGTTAGGGCAGGGGCAGCATGGGGAGGGGGCACAGTTGCCAGGAGAAGGAGCTGGGCGTGCTGGGAGGGGGCACAAGGAGGTGCCCAGCAGCCAGCAAGGTGCTCTGGGGGAGGCCAAAGGTGTCCTGGGGGGCATGGAGCAGAGTGTGGGCAGCACGAGGGGCAGGGAGGTTCTGCTGCCCCTCTGCTCTGCCCTGGGGAGGCCACAGCTGCAGGGCTGGGGCCAGGGCTGGGCTGCCCAGGGTAGAGCCTGGGAAGTGCTGGGGAGAGTCCAGGGGAGGCTGAGGAGAGGCTGAGGGCCAGAGAAGGACAACAAAGGTGGGGAAGAGTTTGGGGAAGGAGGGGAAGGGTCTGGGGAAGTTGTGAGGAGCAGATGAGGGCCCTGGGGGCTGCTGCTGAGGCTGGAGCAGAGCAGCCCCAGAGGGGAGCTGAGCAATGCTCAGCAAGAGCTCAAGGAGCTGTGGGGAGCAAGGGCCTGGGGCTGGCATCTGCTGAGTGGTGCCTAGGGCCCAAGGGGCAGCAAGGGGCAGGCAGGAGGTGCCAGCAGGAGCAACTTGTTTGGGGTGAGGCTGCTGGAGAGGCCTGGAGCAGGCTGCCCAGAGAGGCTGTGGAGAGCTTCCAAACCCCCCTGGTGCCATGGTGCCCCTGGGCACACTGCTGGGGGTGCCCCTGGCCTGGGGGGGACTCCAGGCTGGAGTTGGACACCCAGGGACAGCATGACCCCCACCCACCTCAGGAGCTGAGGACCCCTCAACTCCCCCCATGCATTGTCCTCTCTACCCTCCCCAGGCCTCTTGCTGACCTCCTGGGCTGCCCCTTGCAGCTTTGGGGCTCACCACAAGCCCTCCCCCCCAGCTCCCCCCTCAGGGGCTCAGCACAAAGCTGCCTCTGAGCAGCTTAGCAGCAGCTGCAGGAGCCAGGCCTGGGCTCAGGCTGCCCTGCTGGCAGTGCCACGTGAGGGGCTGCAGGCCGTGGGCACCACCCTGGGCACCGGCCAGGGGCCCTGGAGGAGCTGCACTGAGTGCCCCACAGCTCAGCTGGCACAGCCCTGATGGGGTGGCACGGCAGGGACATGGCCTTGAGCTGCTCTGGGAGCAGGGGTGGGGGTGGAGAACTGCTGGCTCCAGGCTGGAGCTGGGGGAAGGGGGAGGGCAAGGGGCAGAGGGGCACCGAGGCCTGGCACCTGTACCCCTGGGGCACAGCCAGCACAGGAAGGCTCCAGGCTGGGAAGTGCCTGGGGGGGAAAGGCCCTGGGGGGGTTGGTTGGCAGCAGATGGAGAGGAGGCAGGGGGTGCCCAGGTGGGCAAGGAGGGCAGCAGCAGCCTGGGCTGGAGCAGCAATGGTGTGGGCAGCAGGAGCAGGGCAGGGATTGTGCCCCTGGGCTGGGCACTGGGGAGCCCACAGCTGCAAGCCTGGGGGCAGGGTTGGGCCCTCCCTGCCAGGAGGAGCTTGAGGGCTGGGGCAGGGCCAGAGCAGGGCAAGGAAGCTGGGGAGGGGTGTGGGGAAGGAGGAGAAGGCTGTGGAGAAGTTGTGAGGAGCAGCTGAGGGCCCTGGGGGGGTTGAGGCTGCAGCAGAGGAGGCTGAGGGGAGAGCTTGTGGCTCTCTGCAGCTCCCTGAGAGCAGCTTGCAGCCAGCTGGGGCTCAAGGGCTGCTCCTGAGGGCTGGGCCAAGAGGAGATGGCCTCAGGTTGTGGCAGGGGAGGTTGAGCTTGGCCCTGAGGAGCAATTGGTGCCCCTTGAGGGGTGCCCAGGCCTGTGGCAGGCTGCCCAGGGCAGTGGTGGAGTCCCCATGGCTGGAGGGGTTGGGGAGCTGTGGTGCTGAGGGCCCTGGGGTGGTGGTGCTGGGGCTGTGGAGGGCACAGGGGGGGTCAGGGGGTGCAGTGGAGGTGGGGGGGGTTGGTGCTCTGGGCCTTACCTCGAGGCCAGGTCTCCAAGCAGCCTGGGGAGGGGCAAAGGAGACAACTCTGTCAGTCACTGTCCCCACTGGGATGTCCCCAGAGGAGCTGTGGGGCCGCCCTTGCCCACAGCTTCTTCATCCCAACCTCAGGGAGAAGGAGGAAGAGGAGGAGGAGGGGAAAGGGGAAGGAAAATGGGGAAGGGGAAGGAGGAAGGAGGAGGAGGGGAAGGGGGAGGGGGAGAAAGAGAAGGAGAAGGAGGAAGAGGAGGAGGAGGGGGAGGGGGTGGTGGGATCCCCACACTCACCCTCCTCTGGACACCACCAGCTTGACCTTGACCTTGTAGGACACAATGATGCCCAAGATCTCCTTGTTGGCTCCATCCCTCAATCTGGACCAAAGGGGCAGCAGTCAAGGGGATGTCCAGGGAGACCCTCCCCAAGCCCAACCCCCTCCCTGAGCACCCTCCTGGAGTGAAGGAGGAGGAGGAGGAGGAGGAGAAGGAGAGAAGGAGGGGGAGAGGGGGAGAGAAGGAGGAGGAAAGGAGGAGAGGAGGAGGAGGAGAGGAGAGGAGAGAGGAGAGGAGAGGAGAGGAGAGGAGAGGGAGAGGAGAGGAGAGGAGAGGAGAGGAGAGGAGAGGAGAGGAGAGGAGAGGAGAGGAGAGGAGAGAGAGGAGAGGAGAGGAGAGGAGAGGAGAGGAGAGGAGAGGAGAGGAGAGGAGAGAGAGGAGAGGAGAGGAGAGGAGAGGAGAGGGAGAGAGGAGAGGAGAGGAGAGGAGAGGAGAGGAGAGGAGAGAGGAGAGGAGAGGAGAGAGGAGAGGAGAGGAGAGGGAGAGGAGGGAGAGGAGAGGGAGAGGAGAGGGAGAGGAGGGAGGGGAGGGGAGGGGAGGGAGGGGAGGGAGGGGAGGGGGAGGGAGGGGAGGGAGGGGAGGGGAGGGAGGGGAGGGGAGGGAGGGGAGGGAGGAGAAAGCTGCAGGGGAGGTGCTGAGGGTGGGGGGAAGCCAGAGGAGGCCTCCCAGGGTGCTGAGCTGCTCCTGGGGGTGTGGGGAGCCCCGGGGGGGCACTGGGGGAGGGTCTCACAGGGTGCTGGAGGCCAGGTTGGTGTCCTCGTGCTTGAGCTTGCCGTCCAGGGCCAGGCCTCTCTTCTCCCGGTTGTTGGCCAGGAAGGGGGTCAGGGTGTAGACCTTGCAGAAGGTGGAGCTGGGGGCCACCAGGTCACTGCCCAGGAGGGGAGGGGGACAGAAAGGAGCATCAGCCACGGCTCCAGGGGACCACCACCCCCGGGAGCTGCCCCCACAAGCCCGCCCCAGGGGTCACCAGGGAGAGTTTGGCAGCTGTCAAAGAGCAGGAGAAGCCTGGAGGGCAGCTCCAGCCCTCAGGCTGAGCCTGGAGGGCATCCTAGATGCCAGCTTGAGCCTGAAGGGCATCCTAGATCCCAGCCTGAGCCTGGAGGGCATCCTAGATCCCAGCCTAAGCCTTGAGGACCTCTCCACCCCAGCCCTACCCCAGAGGACTTCTCCTTCCCATCTCCCCCCGCAAAGCCATCTCCCCCACAGCCTAGTGCCCTCCATCCCCATCCCCCTCCCTCCCATCCCCACCCTGGTGTCCCTCTGCAGCCCAGCTGCCACCTGAGTGCCACCCCAGGCCGGGTACCCCCCCCCCCAGAATGCCAGCCCCGGAGGTCTCCACCTGCCCACTCCTCCCTCCCCTCTTCCCCCCCGCCGCCGGCAGCGCTTCCCCCCAGGGGTCTCGGGAGGGGGCTCCACGGTGTCCCCGCGCCCAGAGGATGTCCCCACCGTGCCCCCACCCCCAGGGGATGCCCCCACCGTGCCCCCACCCCTAGGGGATGCCCCCACCGTGCCCCCCAGACTCAACTCAGCGTCCTCCACGGCCACAGGGCACTTGTACTGGGCGGTGTTGAAGAGGCAGATGTCGGCATACTGGCGCACTGGGGGGGGGCACAGGCAGGTAGGCTGGGCAAGGAGCACCCCCAGGGCGCCTCCAGGGGCACCTCCAGGGGCACAGGGGGCCAGCAGAGTCTCCCCCCCAGGCCCTCACCTGAGATCTTGATCTTCTTGACCGTCTTGTTGGTGTTGTTGGTGACGTGGACGTTGACGCTGATGGGCTCCCCGTGGTAGTAGATCTAAGGGGGTGGAGGGGGGCACGGGGGTGGCACTGCCAGGGGGTGCCCCAGGGCAGGGCAGGAGGGCTTCTCCTGCTTGGGAGGCTCCCCAAGAGCAGGAGATATCAGCAGGGGGGTCAGGGAGGGTGGGGGGCAGGGAAGGCAATGACCCTCAGCATCGCTGGGGTTGGTTGGAAGCTCCTCTGAGTCGCTGGTGGGCAGGGGGCAGGAGGTGACCAAGGGAGCAGGGGGTGGGAGGCACCTCCAGAGGGCATGGAGCCATGGAAGGGGTTGGGTTGGGAGGGACCTCCCAAGGTGATGGAGCCATGGAAGGGGTTGGGTTGGAAGGGACCTCCCAAGGTGATGGAGCCATGGAAGGGGTTGGGTTGGAAGGACCCTTCCAAGGTGATGGAGCCATGGAAGGGGTTGGGTTGGGAGGGACCTCCCAAGGTGATGGAGCCATGGAAGGGGTTGGGTTGGGAGGAACCTTCCAAGGTGATGGAGCCATGGAAGGGGTTGGGTTGGAAGAGACCTCCCAAGGTGATGGAGCCATGGAAGGGGTTGGGTTGGGAGGGACCTCCCAAGGTGATGGAGCCATGGAAGGGGTTGGGTTGGAAGGGACCTCCCAAGGTGATGGAGCCATGGAAGGGGTTGGGTTGGAAGGACCCTTCCAAGGTGATGGAGCCATGGAAGGGGTTGGGTTGGGAGGGACCTCCCAAGGTGATGGAGCCATGGAAGGGGTTGGGTTGGGAGGAACCTTCCAAGGTGATGGAGCCATGGAAGGGGTTGGGTTGGAAGAGACCTCCCAAGGTGATGGAGCCATGGAAGGGGTTGGGTTGGGAGGGACCTCCCAAGGTGATGGAGCCATGGAAGGGGTTGGGTTGGGAGGGACCTCCCAAGGTGATGGAGCCATGGAAGGGGTTGGGTTGGAAGGAACCTTCCAAGGTGATGGAGCCATGGAAGGGGTTGGGTTGGGAGGGACCTTCCAAGGTGATGGAGCCATGGAAGGGGTTGGGTTGGGAGGGACCTTCCAAGGTGATGGAGCCATGGAAGGGGTTGGGTTGGGAGAGACCTCCCAAGGTGATGGAGCCATGGAAGGGGTTGGGTTGGGAGGGACCTCCCAAGGTGATGGAGCCATGGAAGGGGTTGGGTTGGAAGGCTCCTCCCAAGGTGATGGAGCCATGGAAGGGGTTGGGTTGGGAGGGACCTCCCAAGGTGATGGAGCCATGGAAGGGGTTGGGTTGGGAGGGACCTCCCAAGGTGATGGAGCCATGGAAGGGGTTGGGTTGGGAGGGACCTCCCAAGGTGATGGAGCCATGGAAGGGGTTGGGTTGGGAGGAACCTTCCAAGGTGATGGAGCCATGGAAGGGGTTGGGTTGGAAGAGACCTCCCAAGGTGATGGAGCCATGGAAGGGGTTGGGTTGGGAGGGACCTCCCAAGGTGATGGAGCCATGGAAGGGGTTGGGTTGGGAGGGACCTCCCAAGGTGATGGAGCCATGGAAGGGGTTGGGTTGGGAGGACCTTCCAAGGTGATGGAGCCATGGAAGGGGTTGGGTTGGGAGGGACCTTCCAAGGTGATGGAGCCATGGAAGGGGTTGGGTTGGGAGGACCTTCCAAGGTGATGGAGCCATGGAAGGGGTTGGGTTGGGAGGGACCTCCCAAGGTGATGGAGCCATGGAAGGGGTTGGGTTGGGAGGGACCTCCCAAGGTGATGGAGCCATGGAAGGGGTTGGGTTGGGAGGGACCTCCCAAGGTGATGGAGCCATGGAAGGGGTTGGGTTGGAAGGCTCCTCCCAAGGTGATGGAGCCATGGAAGGGGTTGGGTTGGAAGGCTCCTCCCAAGGTGATGGAGCCATGGAAGGGGTAGGGCTGGAGGCACCTCCAGAGGAGACTGAACTATGGGTCACCCCAGGATCCAACAAAGTCCTCCTCCTGCCCCTCGGGGCCACCACCCCCCACGGTGCTCCGCCCCGGCCCCGCCCTCGGCCCCGCCCTACCTCCTTGTCGAGGGAGGCCTCGAGGTGCAGGGGTTTGTCGGACATGAGGAACTGCCTGGTGGTCTCCGCCATGGGCTGGGGGCCCGGCCGCTCGGGGGCGTACTGCACCTTCCGGATCACCAGCCGCACCGAGTTCCTGCGCAGCGCGGGCACCCTGCTGCCAGCCTGACCCTGCCAGCCTCACCCCTGCCAGCCTCACCCCTGCCAGCCTCACCCCTGCCAGCCTGATCCCTACCAGCTTGACCCCTGCTAGCCTGACCCTGCCAGCCTCACCCCTGCCAGCCTGATTCTGCCGGCCTCACCCCTACCAGCCTGACCCCTGCCAGCCTCACCCCTGCCGGCCTGACCCCTGCCGGCCTCACCCCTGCCGGCCTCACCCCTGCCGGCCTGATCCCTACCAGCCTGACCCCTGACAGCCTGACCCTGCCAGCCTCACCCCTGCCAGCCTGATCCCTGCCAGCCTGACCCCTGCCGGCCTCACCCCTGCCGGCCTCACCCCTGCTGGCCTGACCCTGCCAGCCTGATCCCTACCAGCCTGACCCCTGCCAGCCTGACCCTGCCAGCCTGACCCTGCCAGCCTCGCCCCTGCCAACCTCGCCCCTGCAACACCTGCCCCATGCCAGCCTGCTCAATACCAGCCTGCCCACTGCCAGCCTGGCCACATGCCAGCCTGCTCTGCCACGCCTGCCCAACGCCAGCCTGCCCACTGCCAGCCTGGCCTGCAGCAGCTGCCCCATGCCAACCTGCCCCCTGCCCCATGCCAGCCTGGTCTGCCACAGCTGCCCCACCAGCCCACTGCCAGCCTGGCCTGCAGCAGGTGCCCCATGCCAGCCTGCCCCATGCCCACTGCCAGCCCTGCCTGCAGCAGCTGCCCCATGCCCACTGCCAGCCTGGTCTGCAGCAGCTGCCCCATGCCAGCCTGCCACAACCAGCTGCCACCCTGCCCTCCCTGGAGCCACCACCCCCACCCCCAGGCCGGAGGCCCCTTCCAGCCCCCTCGCCCAGGCTGTGCCCTCCCCGTGCCCGCCCTGCGCCCCCGCCCTGCCCAGCCACCCTCCCCTCACCTCTTGTGGATCTTCTCCTCCAGGTTCTCGGCGCAGAAGGCCTTCACCTCGTAGTCCACCCCACAGGCCTGGGGGGCAGCAGAGGGCACAGGAAGCTCCAGGAGGTGCCCTCCAGCCCCAGGAGCAGGGAGGGGCAGTGGCAGGGGCGGGGGCAGTGCCCGGGGTGGGGGCAGTGCCCGCGGGCACCAGGGCTGTACCTTGCCGGTGTCCTCAGGGCCGGGCTGCAGAGTGACCGAGCAGGGCAGGTTGGGAGGGATCTGCAAGGCCACAGGGAGGGTCAGGAAGGGACCTGGGGCCCTGACCCTCCCCCTCCTACCTCGACCCTCCCCCTCCATCAACCCTTCCCCTCCCCCCCAACCCTTCCCTTCCACCCCAACCCTTCTCCTCCATACCCAACCCTCCCCCTCCTTCACCAACCTTCTCCTCCTCACCAACACTCCCCCTTCTACTAAACCTTCTCCTCCACCAACCCTCCCCCTCCACCAACCCTCCCCATCCACCCCAACCCTCCCCCTCCACCAACCCTCCCTCTCCACCACCTCTTCCCCTCCACCCCACCCCTTCCCTTCCCCCTAACCCTTCCCCTCCACCCCCCTCCCTTCCTCCCCTCCGCCCTCCTCCCATCTCCTCCTGCCGGGGCAGCCGCCCCTGGGCATGAGGGGAGGGAAGGGTGCCGCGGGGTGGCACCAGGGGATGGGGTGCCAGGGGAGGGTGTGGGCATCACCTGGAAGGTGAAGGGGTAGGCATGGTCACCCAGCTTCTTGAGCAGCCTCTCCTGCAGCCTGCTGAGAGGCCTCCTGTCCTCGGGCAGGGGGGGGAAGGGCTGGGAGCTGGCCACGAAGAGGTCCTTGCGGAAGGTCAGCCCCAGCACGTCCAGGTCCTCGCGGCCGTAGCGGAAGGCGCAGGTCAGGGTGACGAACACTGGGCACAGGGGAGGGCACCCTGGGGTGGCGCTGCCCGCCTGGGGGAGCGGGGGGCAGCACACCCCTGCACGAGGGGCTGGCTCCAGCAGCGGGGAGGGAGGGGGAGGGGGTGGAATGAGGTTTAAAGGGTCAGCCCCCAAGCAGAAGTGGTCTGGGGGCGTGGGGAGGGGGTGGCAGCATGGGGTGGGGGTGGCATGGGTGGGGGCACTAAGGGATCAGGGTGGCATCATGGGGTGAGGGTGGCAGCATGGGATGGGGGCACTAAGGGGTGAGGGTGCCATAAGGTGGTGGCATCATGGGGTGAAGGTGGCATGGGGTGGGGGCACTAAGGGGTGGGGGTGGCATAGGGGGTGGCAGCATGGGGTGGAGGTGGCAGCATGGGGTGGGGGCACTAAGGGGTGAGGGTGCCATAAGGTGGTGGCATCATGGGGTGAAGGTGGCATGGGGTGGGGGCACTAAGGGGTGGGGGTGGCATAGGTGGGTGGCAGCATGGGGTGGGGGTGGCATGGGTGGGGGTGACATGGGTGGGGACACTAAGGGGTGGTGGTGCCATAAGGTGGTGGCATCATGGGGTGGAGGTGGCAGCATGGGGTGGGGTGGCATTAGGGTGGGGGTACTAAGGGATCAGGGTGGCATCATGGGGTGAAGGTGGCATGCATGGGGGTGGGGATGGGGACATAGGGTGGGGTGCCTAAGGGATGGTGGCATCATGGGGTGGAGGTGGCAGCATGGGGTGGGGATGGCATAGGGTGGGGGTACTAAGGGATCAGGGTGGCATCATGGGGTGAAGGTGGCATGGGGTGGGGCACTAAGGGATCAGGGTGGCATCATGGGGTGGAGGCATAGGGGGGTGCCATCATGGGGGTAGGGGTGGCATGGGGTGGGGGTGGCAGCATGGGGAGCGGGTGGTGGCACGGGGTGGGGGTGGTGGCACCATGGGGGTGGGGATAGCACCATGGGGAGAGGGTGGTGGCACCATGGGGTGGGGGTGGCATCATGAGGGGGTGGTGGCACCATGGGGTAGGGGCGGGGATGGCACCAGGGGGTGGGGGCGGCCCAGAGCCGCTGAGGCGCGGGTAGGGGCAGGCACGGGGGGGGTGCCAGGCTGCGGCGGTGCCAGCCCCATGCCAGGCTCTTTACCTTTCCTCTCCTTGAGGTACTCAGGGTCCACCAGCACCACCCCATCTGCAACAGAGTGCCAGGGGAAGGGGGCACTCAGGGGGCAGCGGGGGGGGGGGGTGTGCCCACCCCAGGGGGTGCCCAGCCCCGGGGGGGTGCCCCCTGCCGTGCCCAGCCCCAGGGGGTGCCACCTACCCACGGGGTCCACCAGGTCAATGTGGTCCACGAAGTCTCTCTTGCCCAGGTACACAGTCAGCTGGGGGGAGGGGGCACAGGGAGGGCACCGTGGGAGCAGGGCACCTGGGTACTACCCACTGGAGTGCCAACCCCTAACACCCCCCCAAGACTGGCACTCCCTCCAGCTGTGCCCACACCTGCTGGCACCACCCCCAGCCCAAGCCTGGCACCTCCTCCAGCTGTGCCAACTGCTGGCACCACCCCCCCAGCCCCAAGCCTGGCACCCCCTCCAGCTGTACCCACACCTGCTGGCACCACCCCCAGCCCAAGCCTGGCACCCCCTCCAGCTGTGCCCACACCTGCTGGCATCACCCCCAGCCCAAGCCTGGCACCCCCTCCAGCTGTGCCCACACCTCCTGGCACCACCCCCAGCCCAAGCCTGGCACCCCCTCCAGCTGTGCCCACACCTGCTGGCACCACCCCCAGACCAAGCCTGGCACCCGCTCCAGCTGTGCCCACACCTGCTGGCACCAACCCCAGCCCAAGCCTGGCACCCCCTCCAGCTGTGCCCACACCTGCTGGCACCCCTGGAGCATGGCACAGCGCCACCAGCAGGTGCCCAGCGGGCCTCGTTCCCCCCGCCCCGGTGCCAGGGCAGGAGCTGGCACTTCTGGAGGGGGCCCAGGGCAGGGGCCTGGAGTTGGCACCAACCCCCAGGCTGCCCCCTGGGCACTCACCTTGCCGTTGGGGCTGGCCTTCTTGAACACCCTGCAAGGGACAGGCTCCGCTCAGCGCCTGGCACCAGCCTGGCACCAGCACTGGGCAAGGGGGGAACAGAGGGGCCCAAGGGGTGGGGAGGAAATGGGGAGAAGTGACCAGGGGCTGGGGAGAGGTGGCCAGAGGTGGCCAGGAGTTGGGGAGAGGTGGCCAAGGGGTGGCCAGGAGCTGCTGAGAGGTGGCCAGGAGCAGGTCTGAGGTGGCCAGAGGTGGCCAGGGGCTGGTTAAGGGTGGCCAGGGGCTGAGAAGTGGCCAAGGGCTGCCCAGGGGTGGCCACAAGCAGGGCTGTGGGGTGCTGGTGGACTCCCCCACTGTGTGCTGGGCAGCCTGGCACAGGCCCTGGGCACCCCTCAAAGGGGCACCAATGGCTCCTCAGGGCCAAGCTCAACCTCCCCTGCCACAACCTGAGGCCATCTCCCCGGTGCCCAACCCAGAGGCACCATCTCTGCTCCTGCTGCTGCTGCTGCCCAGGCTGCTGCTGCCCTCCTTGCCCACCTGGGCACCCCCTGGCTCCTCTCCAGCTCTCCCTCCCTCCCAGCAGGGCTCCCTCCGGGAGCTGCAGGCAGGCAGCGGGCAGGGCTGCCCTGGCACAGTGCCACCCTTAATGGGCACCCCTGGCACAATCCCTGCCAATCCCTGCTAAGCCCATTAAAAGCCTCCAGGAGGATTAGGGGAGGCTGGGGAGGGCAGGAAGCAGGACCAGGCCGGTGCCAGGCCGGTGCCAGGTGCTGCCAGGCCGGTGCCAGGCCCTTCCTCACCTCCCCCCCCCAGCTGCCCACCTCAGCCCCCAGGGAGGCTCTCCTGGCAGGGCCAAGGGAGGTTGGCATCAGAGCTCCAGGGGCACCGTGCCCAGGGGCTGAGGGCACCGCTGCTGGCATCGTGCCAGGGGGGCGGGGGCTGGGAGGCGGGGAGAGGTTGGGGGGACACACAGTGGGGGCACAGAGGTTGGTGGCCAGGGGGGACAGGGAGGGGACAGGGAGGGGACAGGGAGGGGACAGTGGTGGCCATGGGGGGACAGGGAGGGACAGGGAGGGGACAGTGGTGGCCAGAGGGGGACAGGGAGGGACAGGAGGCGACACTGGTGGTCAGGAGGGGACAGGGAGGGGACAGGGAGGGGACAGGGAGGGGACAGAGGTGGTCGGGGGGGACAGGGAGGGGACAGGGGAGGGGACAGAGGTGGCCATGGAGGGACAGGGAGGGACAAGGAGGGGACAGGGAGGGGACAGTGGTGGTCAGGAGGGGACAGGGGAGGGGACAGTGGTGGCCAGGGGGGACAGGGAGGGGACAGAGGTGGCCAGGGAGGGGACAGTGGAGGACACGGAGGGGTCAGGGGGACGGGGGGACAGGGAGGGGACAGGGAGGGGACAGGGAGGGGACAGTGGTGGTCAGGGAGGGGACAGGGAGGGGACAAGGGACAGAGAGGACAGGGAGGGGACATGGAGGGACAGGGGAGGGACAGGGAGGGGACAGTGGTGGCCAGAGGGGGACAAGGAGGGACAGGGAGGGGACAGAGGTGGCCAGGGGGAACAGGGAGGGGACAGAGTGGGACAGGGATGGGACAGAGGTGGTCGGGAGGGGACAGGGAGGGGACAAGGAGGGGACAGGGAGGGGACAGGGAGGGACAGTGGTGGCCATGGAGGGACAGGGAGGGACAGGGAGGGGACAGGGAGGGGACAGTGGTGGCCAGAGGGGGACAAAGAGGGACAGGGAGGGGACAGAGGAGGACAGGGAGGGGACAGTGGTGGCCAGGGGAGACAGGGGGAACAGGGAGGGGACAGAGGAGGACAGGGAGGGGACGGGGGGGGATGGGGGGGGACGGGGGTGGCCAGAGGGGGACAGGAAGGGGACAGTGGTGGCCTCCCAGCCTTCCTGACCACGCCCTGGAGGGGGTGTGGCCGCTGCTGGGTGGGGCAGGGCGGGGCAGGAGGGAGCTCTGAGCCTTCCCTGCCCTCCCCCCAACCCTTCCGGTGTCGAAACCCTGCCCACAGGAAGCCACCAACGGCACCCAGCAGCACCCAGCAGCACCCTAGCAGCACCCAGCAGCACCCAGCAGCACCCCAGCAGCACCCAGCAGCACCCTAGCAGCACCCAGCAGCACCCAGCAGCACCCCAGCAGCACCCCAGCAGCACCCAGCAGCACCCTAGCAGCACCCAGCAGCACCCAGCAGCACCCTAGCAGCACCCAGCAGCACCCCAGCAGCACCCAGCAGCACCCAGCAGCACCCAGCAGCACCCAGCAGCACCCTAGCAGCACCCCAGCAGCACCCAGCAGCACCCCAGCAGCACCCCAGCAGCACCCAGCAGCACCCTAGTAGCACCCAGCAGCAACCCAGCAGCACCCAGCAGCACCCAGCAGCACCCTAGCAGCACCCAGCAGCACCCTAGCAGCACCCTAGTAGCACCCTAGCAGCACCCTAGCAGCAGCCAGCAGCACCCTAGAAGCACCCAGCAGCACCCTAGAAGCACCCTAGCAGCACCCAGTAGCACCCAGCAGCACCCAGCAGCACCCTAGTAGCACCCAGCAGCACCCTAGCAGCACCCAGTAGCACTCAGCAGCACCCAGCAGCACCCAGCAGCACCCTAGCAGCACCCTAGTAGCACCCTAGCAGCAGCCAGCAGCATCCAGTAGCACCCAGCAGCACCCTAGAAGCACCCAGCAGCACCCTAGAAGCACCCTAGCAGCACCCAGCAGCACCCAGCAGCACCCAGCAGCACCCTAGTAGCACCCAGCAGCACCCTAGCAGCACCCTAGTAGCACCCAGCAGCACCCTAGTAGCACCCTAGCAGCACCCAGCAGCACCCTAGTAGCACCAGTAGCACCCTAGCAGCACCCACCAGCACCCAGCAGCACCCTAGTAGCACCCTAGCAGCACCCAGCAGCACCCTAGTAGCACCCTAGAAGCACCCAGCAGCAACCCAGCAGCACCCAGCAGCACCCAGCAGCACCCTAGCAGCACCCAGCAGCACCCGAGCAGCACCCTAGTAGCACCCTAGCAGCACCCTAGCAGCAGCCAGCAGCACCCTAGAAGCACCCTAGCAGCACCCAGTAGCACCCAGCAGCACCCAGCAGCACCCTAGTAGCACCCTAGCAGCACCCTAGTAGCACCCTAGCAGCACCCAGTAGCACTCAGCAGCACCCAGCAGCACCCAGCAGCACCCTAGCAGCACCCTAGTAGCACCCTAGCAGCACCCTAGTAGCACCCTAGCAGCAGCCAGCAGCATCCAGTAGCACCCAGCAGCACCCTAGAAGCACCCAGCAGCACCCTAGCAGCACCCTAGCAGCACCCAGCAGCACCCAGCAGCACCCAGCAGCACCCTAGTAGCACCCAGCAGCACCCCAGCAGCACCCTAGCAGCACCCAGCAGCACCCTAGTAGCACCCTAGCAGCACCCAGCAGCACCCTAGAAGCACCCTAGCAGCACCAGTAGCACCCTAGCAGCACCCACCAGCACCCAGCAGCACCCTAGTAGCACCCAGCAGCAACCTAGAAGCACCCAGGAGCACCAGTAGCACCCTAGCAGCACCCAGCAGCACCCTAGTAGCACCCTAGAAGCACCCAGCAGCACCCTAGCAGCAGCCCTAGTAGCACCCAGCAGCACCCTAGCAGCACCCAGCAGCACCCCAGCAGCACCCAGCAGCACCCTAGAAGCACCCAGCAGCACCCTAGCAGCACCCAGTAGCACCCAGCAGCACCCAGCAGCACCCTAGCAGCACCCTAGCAGCACCCAGCAGCACCCTAGTAGCACCCTAGCAGCACCCAGCAGCACCCTAGTAGCACCCTAGAAGCACCCCAGCAGCACCCTAGCAGCACCCTAGCAGCACCCTAGCAGCACCCTAGCAGCACCCAGCAGCACCCAAGCAGCACCCAGCAGCACCCTAGCAGCACCCAGCAGCACCCTAGCAGCACCCAGCAGCACCCAGCAGCACCCAGCAGCACCCTAGCAGCACCCAGCAGCACCCTAGCAGCACCCTAGCAGCACCCAGCAGCACCCTAGAAGCACCCTAGCAGCACCAGTAGCACCCTAGCAGCACCCAGCAGCACCCTAGTAGCACCCTAGAAGCACCCAGCAGCACCCTAGCAGCACCCTAGTAGCACCCAGCAGCACCCTAGCAGCACCCAGCAGCACCCTAGCAGCACCCAGCAGCACCCTAGCAGCACCCTAGTAGCACCCTAGCAGCACCCTAGCAGCACCCAGTAGCATCCAGCAGCACCCAGCAGCACCCAGCAGCACCCTAGAAGCACCCAGCAGCACCCTAGAAGCACCCAGTAGCACCCAGCAGCACCCAGCAGCACCCTAGCAGCACCCTAGCAGCACCCTAGTAGCACCCTAGCAGCACCAGTAGCACCCTAGCAGCACCAGTCGCACCCAGCAGCACCCTAGTAGCACCCAGCAGCACCCTAGTAGCACCCAGTAGCACCCAGCAGCATCCAGTAGCACCCAGCAGCACCCAGCAGCACCCTAGAAGCACCCAGCAGCAACCTAGAAGCACCCAGGAGCACCCAGGAGCACCCCAGCAGCACCCAGCAGCACCCTAGCAGCACCCAGCAGCACCCTAGCAGCACCCTAGCAGCACCCAGCAGCACCCTAGCAGCACCCTAGCAGCACCCTAGCAGCACCCTAGCAGCACCCAGCAGCACCCAGCAGCACCCTAGTAGCACCCAGTAGCACCCTAGCAGCACCCTAGCAGCACCCTAGCAGCACCTAGCAGCACCCAGCAGCACCCTAGAAGCACCCACCAGCACCCTAGAAGCACCCAGCAGCATCCTAGTAGCACCCAGCAGCACCCACCAGCACCCTAGAAGCACCCAGCAGCACCCTAGAAGCACCCAGCAGCACCCAGGCAGCACCCCAGCAGCACCCAAGCAGCACCCACCAGCACCCTAGTAGCACCCAGCAGCACCCTAGTAGCACCCAGCAGCACCCTAGCAGCACCCAGCAGCACCCAGGCAGCCCCCCAGCAGCACCCAGGCAGCACCCCAGCAGCACCCCAGCAGCACCCCAGCAGCACCCAGCAGCACCCCAGCAGCACCCCAGCAGCACCCTAGCAGCACCCAGCAGCACCCAGCAGCACCCTAGCAGCACCCAGCAGCACCCAGCAGCACCCAGCAGCACCCTAGCAGCACCCAGCAGCACCCCAGCAGCACCCAGCAGCACCCTAGCAGCACCCAGCAGCACCCAGCAGCACCCTAGCAGCACCCCCCCAGCAGCACCCAGCAGCACCCCAGCAGCACCCCAGCAGCACCCAGCAGCACCCTAGTAGCACCCAGCAGCAACCCAGCAGCACCCAGCAGCACCCAGCAGCACCCTAGCAGCACCCAGCAGCACCCTAGCAGCACCCTAGTAGCACCCTAGCAGCACCCTAGCAGCAGCCAGCAGCACCCTAGAAGCACCCAGCAGCACCCTAGAAGCACCCTAGCAGCACCCAGTAGCACCCAGCAGCACCCAGCAGCACCCTAGTAGCACCAGCAGCACCCAGCAGCCCTAGCAGCACCCAGCAGCACCCAGCAGCACCCAGCAGCACCCAGCAGCACCCTAGCAGCACCCTAGTAGCACCCTAGCAGCAGCCAGCAGCATCCAGTAGCACCCAGCAGCACCCTAGAAGCACCCAGCAGCACCCTAGAAGCACCCTAGCAGCACCCAGCAGCACCCAGCAGCACCCAGCAGCACCCTAGCAGCACCCAGCAGCACCCTAGCAGCACCCTAGTAGCACCCAGCAGCACCCTAGTAGCACCCAGCAGCACCCAGCAGCACCCTAGCAGCACCCAGCAGCACCCTAGAAGCACCCACCAGCACCCAGCAGCACCCTAGCAGCACCCTAGCAGCACCCACAGCACCCAGCAGCACCCTAGCAGCACCCAGCAGCACCCTAGCAGCACCCTAGTAGCACCCTAGCAGCACCCTAGCAGCAGCCAGCAGCACCCTAGAAGCACCCTAGCAGCACCCAGTAGCACCCAGCAGCACCCAGCAGCACCCTAGTAGCACCCTAGCAGCACCCTAGTAGCACCCTAGCAGCACCCAGTAGCACTCAGCAGCACCCAGCAGCACCCAGCAGCACCCTAGCAGCACCCTAGTAGCACCCTAGCAGCACCCTAGTAGCACCCTAGCAGCAGCCAGCAGCATCCAGTAGCACCCAGCAGCACCCTAGAAGCACCCAGCAGCACCCTAGAAGCACCCTAGCAGCACCCAGCAGCACCCAGCAGCACCCAGCAGCACCCTAGTAGCACCCAGCAGCACCCTAGCAGCACCCTAGTAGCACCCAGCAGCACCCTAGTAGCACCCTAGCAGCACCCAGCAGCACCCTAGAAGCACCCTAGCAGCACCAGTAGCACCCTAGCAGCACCCACCAGCACCCAGCAGCACCCTAGTAGCACCCAGCAGCAACCTAGAAGCACCCAGGAGCACCAGTAGCACCCTAGCAGCACCCAGCAGCACCCTAGTAGCACCCTAGAAGCACCCAGCAGCACCCTAGCAGCACCCTAGTAGCACCCTAGCAGCACCCTAGCAGCACCCAGCAGCACCCCAGCAGCACCCAGCAGCACCCTAGAAGCACCCAGCAGCACCCTAGCAGCACCCAGTAGCACCCAGCAGCACCCAGCAGCACCCAGCAGCACCCTAGCAGCACCCTAGCAGCACCCAGCAGCACCCTAGTAGCACCCTAGCAGCACCCAGCAGCACCCTAGTAGCACCCTAGAAGCACCCAGCAGCACCCTAGCAGCACCTAGTAGCACCCTAGCAGCACCCTAGCAGCACCCAGCAGCACCCCAGCAGCACCCAGCAGCACCCTAGAAGCACCCAGCAGCACCCTAGCAGCACCCAGTAGCACCCAGCAGCACCCAGCAGCACCCTAGCAGCACCCAGCAGCACCCTAGCAGCACCCTAGCAGCACCCAGCAGCACCCTAGAAGCACCCTAGCAGCACCAGTAGCACCCTAGCAGCACCCAGCAGCACCCTAGTAGCACCCTAGAAGCACCCAGCAGCACCCTAGCAGCACCCTAGTAGCACCCAGCAGCACCCTAGCAGCACCCAGCAGCACCCTAGCAGCACCCTAGTAGCACCCTAGCAGCACCCTAGCAGCACCCAGTAGCATCCAGCAGCACCCAGCAGCACCCAGCAGCACCCTAGAAGCACCCAGCAGCACCCTAGAAGCACCCAGTAGCACCCAGCAGCACCCAGCAGCACCCTAGCAGCACCCTAGTAGCACCCTAGCAGCACCAGTAGCACCCTAGCAGCACCAGTCGCACCCAGCAGCACCCTAGTAGCACCCAGCAGCACCCTAGTAGCACCCAGTAGCACCCAGCAGCATCCAGTAGCACCCAGCAGCACCCAGCAGCACCCTAGAAGCACCCAGCAGCAACCTAGAAGCACCCAGGAGCACCCAGGAGCACCCCAGCAGCACCCAGCAGCACCCTAGTAGCACCCAGCAGCACCCTAGCAGCACCCTAGCAGCACCCAGCAGCACCCAGCAGCACCCTAGCAGCACCCTAGCAGCACCCTAGCAGCACCCAGCAGCACCCAGCAGCACCCTAGTAGCACTCAGTAGCACCCTAGCAGCACCCAAGCAGCACCCAACAGCACCCTAGAAGCACCCCAGCAGCACCCTAGAAGCACCCAGCAGCACCCTAGTAGCACCCAGCAGCATCCTAGTAGCACCCAGCAGCACCCCCAGCACCCAAGCAGCACCCAGCAGCACCCTAGAAGCACCCAGCAGCACCCAGCAGCACCCCAGCAGCACCCTAGCAGCACCCAGCAGCACCCACCAGCACCCACCAGCACCCAGCAGCACCCAGCAGCACCCTAGCAGCACCCAGCAGCACCCTAGTAGCACCCAGCAGCACCCTAGCAGCACCCAGCAGCCCAGGCAGCCCCCAGCAGCACCCAGGCAGCACCCCAGCAGCACCCAAGCAGCACCCACCAGCACCCTAGTAGCACCCAGCAGCACCCAGCAGCACCCTAGTAGCACCCAGCAGCACCCTAGTAGCACCCAGCAGCACCCTAGCAGCACCCAGCAGCACCCAGCAGCACCCTAGCAGCACCCAGCAGCACCCAGCAGCACCCTAGCAGCACCCTAACAGCACCCTAGCAGCAGCCAGCAGCATCCAGTAGCACCCAGCAGCACCCTAGAAGCACCCAGCAGCACCCTAGAAGCACCCTAGCAGCACCCAGCAGCACCCAGCAGCACCCAGCAGCACCCTAGTAGCACCCAGCAGCACCCTAGCAGCACCCTAGTAGCACCCAGCAGCACCCTAGTAGCACCCTAGCAGCACCCAGCAGCACCCAGCAGCACCCAGCAGCACCCTAGTAGCACCCTAGCAGCACCAGTAGCACCCTAGCAGCACCCACCAGCACCCAGCAGCACCCTAGTAGCACCCAGCAGCACCCTAGCAGCACCCAGCAGCACCCTAGTAGCACCCTAGCAGCACCCTAGCAGCACCCAGCAGCATCCAGCAGCACCCTAGCAGCACCCTAGTAGCACCCTAGCAGCACCCTAGCAGCACCCTAGCAGCACCCTAGTAGCACCCTAGCAGCACCCAGCAGCACCCAGCAGCACCCTAGCAGCACCCTAGCAGCACCCTAGTAGCACCCTAGCAGCACCCAGCAGCACCCTAGTAGCACCCTAGCAGCACCAGTAGCACCCAGCAGCACCAGTAGCACCCAGCAGCACCCAGCAGCACCCTAGTAGCACCCAGTAGCACCCTAGCAGCATCCTAGTAGCACCCAGCAGCATCCAGTAGCACCCAGCAGCACCCAGCAGCACCCTAGAAGCACCCAGCAGCAACCTAGAAGCACCCAGGAGCACCCAGGAGCACCCCAGCAGCACCCAGCAGCACCCTAGTAGCACCCAGCAGCACCCTAGCAGCACCCTAGCAGCACCCTAGCAGCACCCAGCAGCACCCAGCAGCACCCTAGTAGCACCCAGTAGCACCCTAGCAGCACCCTAGCAGCACCCTAGCAGCACCTAGCAGCACCCAGCAGCACCCTAGAAGCACCCACCAGCACCCTAGAAGCACCCAGCAGCATCCTAGTAGCACCCAGCAGCACCCACCAGCACCCTAGAAGCACCCAGCATCACCCTAGCAGCACCCAGCAGCACCCTAGCAGCACCCTAGTAGCACCCAGCAGCACCCTAGCAGCACCCAGCAGCACCCAGCAGCACCCTAGCAGCACCCTAGTAGCACCCTAGCAGCACCCTAGCAGCACCCAGCAGCATCCAGCAGCACCCAGCAGCACCCAGCAGCACCCTAGCAGCACCCAGTAGCACCCAGCAGCACCCTAGCAGCACCCTAGCAGCACCCTAGTAGCACCCTAGCAGCACCCAGCAGCACCCTAGTAGCACCCTAGCAGCACCAGTAGCACCCTAGCAGCACCAGTAGCACCCTAGCAGCACCAGTAGCACCCAGCAGCACCCAGCAGCACCCTAGTAGCACCCAGTAGCACCCTAGCAGCATCCTAGTAGCACCCAGCAGCATCCAGTAGCACCCAGCAGCACCCAGCAGCACCCCAGCAGCACCCAGCAGCACCCTAGTAGCACCCAGCAGCACCCTAGCAGCACCCTAGCAGCACCCTAGCAGCACCCAGCAGCACCCAGCAGCACCCTAGTAGCACCCAGCAGCACCCTAGTAGCACCCAGCAGCACCCTAGCAGCACCCAGCAGCACCCAGCAGCACCCTAGCAGCACCCAGCAGCACCCAGCAGCACCCTAGCAGCACCCTAACAGCACCCTAGCAGCAGCCAGCAGCATCCAGCAGCACCCAGCAGCACCCTAGAAGCACCCAGCAGCACCCTAGAAGCACCCTAGCAGCACCCAGCAGCACCCAGCAGCACCCAGCAGCACCCTAGTAGCACCCAGCAGCACCCTAGCAGCACCCTAGTAGCACCCAGCAGCACCCTAGTAGCACCCTAGCAGCACCCAGCAGCACCCAGCAGCACCCAGCAGCACCCTAGTAGCACCCTAGCAGCACCAGTAGCACCCTAGCAGCACCCACCAGCACCCAGCAGCACCCTAGTAGCACCCTAGCAGCACCCTAGCAGCACCCAGCAGCACCCTAGTAGCACCCTAGCAGCACCCTAGCAGCACCCAGCAGCATCCAGCAGCACCCTAGCAGCACCCTAGTAGCACCCTAGCAGCACCCTAGCAGCACCCTAGCAGCACCCTAGTAGCACCCTAGCAGCACCCAGCAGCACCCAGCAGCACCCAGCAGCACCCTAGCAGCACCCTAGCAGCACCCTAGTAGCACCCTAGCAGCACCCAGCAGCACCCTAGTAGCACCCTAGCAGCACCAGTAGCACCCTAGCAGCACCAGTAGCACCCAGCAGCACCCAGCAGCACCCTAGTAGCACCCAGTAGCACCCTAGCAGCATCCTAGTAGCACCCAGCAGCATCCAGTAGCACCCAGCAGCACCCAGCAGCACCCTAGAAGCACCCAGCAGCAACCTAGAAGCACCCAGGAGCACCCAGGAGCACCCCAGCAGCACCCAGCAGCACCCTAGTAGCACCCAGCAGCACCCTAGCAGCACCCTAGCAGCACCCTAGCAGCACCCAGCAGCACCCAGCAGCACCCTAGTAGCACCCAGTAGCACCCTAGCAGCACCCTAGCAGCACCCTAGCAGCACCTAGCAGCACCCAGCAGCACCCTAGAAGCACCCACCAGCACCCTAGAAGCACCCAGCAGCATCCTAGTAGCACCCAGCAGCACCCACCAGCACCCTAGAAGCACCCAGCATCACCCTAGCAGCACCCAGCAGCACCCTAGCAGCACCCTAGTAGCACCCAGCAGCACCCTAGCAGCACCCAGCAGCACCCAGCAGCACCCTAGCAGCACCCTAGTAGCACCCTAGCAGCACCCTAGCAGCACCCAGCAGCATCCAGCAGCACCCAGCAGCACCCAGCAGCACCCTAGCAGCACCCAGTAGCACCCAGCAGCACCCTAGCAGCACCCTAGCAGCACCCTAGCAGCACCCTAGTAGCACCCTAGCAGCACCCAGCAGCACCCTAGTAGCACCCTAGCAGCACCAGTAGCACCCTAGCAGCACCAGTAGCACCCTAGCAGCACCAGTAGCACCCAGCAGCACCCAGCAGCACCCTAGTAGCACCCAGTAGCACCCTAGCAGCATCCTAGTAGCACCCAGCAGCATCCAGTAGCACCCAGCAGCACCCAGCAGCACCCCAGCAGCACCCAGCAGCACCCTAGTAGCACCCAGCAGCACCCTAGCAGCACCCTAGCAGCACCCTAGCAGCACCCAGCAGCACCCAGCAGCACCCTAGTAGCACCCAGTAGCACCCTAGCAGCACCCTAGCAGCACCTAGCAGCACCCAGCAGCACCCTAGAAGCACCCACCAGCACCCTAGAAGCACCCAGCAGCATCCTAGTAGCACCCAGCAGCACCCACCAGCACCCTAGAAGCACCCAGCAGCACCCTAGCAGCACCCAGCAGCACCCTAGCAGCACCCTAGCAGCACCCAGCAGCACCCTAGCAGCACCCAGCAGCATCCAGTAGCACCCAGCAGCACCCAGCAGCACCCTAGAAGCACCCTAGCAGCACCCTAGCAGCACCCAGTAGCACCCAGCAGCACCCTAGCAGCACCCAGCAGCACCCAGCAGCACCCTAGCAGCACCCTAGCAGCACCCTAGTAGCACCCTAGCAGCACCCAGCAGCGCCCTAGCAGCACCCTAGTAGCACCCTAGCAGCACCCTAGTAGCACCCAGCAGCACCCTAGCAGCACCCAGCAGCACCCTAGTAGCACCCAGTAGCACCCTAGCAGCACCCTAGCAGCACCCCAGTAGCACCCAGCAGCACCCAGCAGCACCCAGCAGCACCCTAGCAGCACCCAGCAGCACCCTAGTAGCACCTTAGCAGCACCCTAGTAGCACCCCAGTAGCACCCAGCAGCACCCTAGCAACACCCTAGCAGCACCCAGTAGCACCCAGCAGCACCTTAGCAGCACCCAGCAGCACCCCAGCAGCACCCAGAAGCACCCCAGCAGCACCCAGCAGCACCCTAGTAGCACCCAGCAGCACCCTAGGAGCACCCCAGTAGCACCCAGCAGCACCTTAGCAGCACCCTAGTAGCACCCAGCAGCACCCTAGGAGCACCCTAGCAGCACCCAGCAGCACCTTGCTAGCACCCAGCAGCACCCTGCTAGCACCCAGCAGCCATGGCGGTCACAGCTTCTAATTAAAGGTGGGGACAGCAGGGGCTGGGGTCTGGGGGGGTCACAGTAGGGTCTGGGGGGTCACAGCTCCTAATTAAAGGGGAGGTCACCAGGGGCTAGGACCTCGGCGGGGTCACTGCTGGGGCTGGGGCCTGGGGGAGTCACAGCTCCTAATCTAAGGGGGGGACAGCAGGGGCTGGGTACTGGGGGGGGAATCACAGTAGGGCCTGGGGTGGTCACAGCTGGGGCTGGGGCCTGGGGGGGTCACTGCTGGGGCCTGGGGGTCACAGCTCCTAATTGAAGGGGGACAGCAGGGGCTGGGGACTGGGGAGGGGATCACAGTAGGGCCTGGGGGTCACTGCTGGGGCTGGGGGGGTCACAAGCCCCAGAGGACAGGGGGTGGGGGGGTGACACCAGGGTGTGGCTCCTGAGGGCCACAAGCCCCAAATGACAGCTGGGGGCACCCAGGGCCTGGTTCCTGGGTGGGGGCACCGGGCAGGGGGGGCTGGGACTCTCTCCCTAACTCTGCAGGTGACCCTCATGTGCCCCTTGGACCCCCCTGGGATGTACTGAGAGGTCCCTGGGGGGGAGGGGGAGGGGCTGACTGAGGGGACCTGGGGGGCACTTAAGGGGTCTGGAGGGACAGGGGCTGAATGGGCTGGGGGGAGACTGAGAGGGCCTGGGCGGGAGTTAAGGGACCTGGAGGGGCAGGGACTGAAGGGACTGGGGGGAGACTTCAGGGACCAGGGAGGGGGACTGAAGGGACCTGGGAGGGGGACTGAGGGGGCCTGGGGGGAGACTGAGGGGGCCTGGGGGAGACTGAGGGGGCCTGGGGGCAGGGACTGAAGGGACTGGGGAGACTGAGAGGATCTGGGGGGGTACTTCAGGGACCAGGAAGGGAGATTGAAGGGGTCTGGGGGAGACTGAAGGGACCTGGGGAGAGACTGAGGGGGCCTGGGAGGGACTTAAGGGACCTGGGGGCACTTATGGAACCTGGGGGCAGGGACTGAAGGGACTGGGGGAGACTGAGAGGGTCTGGGGGACTTCAGGGACCGGGGAGGGGGACTGAAGGGACCTGGGAGGGGGTCTGGGGGAGACTGAGGGGGTCTGGGGGCACAAGGTACCTGTTGGGAGGAAGCGAGGAGGGGACCTGGGGGGGACTTCAGGGACTGGGAAGGGGGACTGAAGGGACCTGGGGGAGACTGAGAGGGTGTGGGGGGTGACTGAAGGGACCTGGGGGAGACTGAGAGGGTGTGGGGGGTGACTGAAGGGACCTGGGGGAGACTGAGGGGGCCTAGGGGAGACTGAGGGGGTCTGGGGTCACAAGGTACCTGTTGGGAGGAAGCGAGGAGGGGACCTGGGGGGGACTGAGGGGGTCTGGGGGGGACTTCAGGGACCAGGGAAGGGGACTGAAGGGACCTGGGGGTGACTGAAGGGAGTCTGGGGGGTGACTGAGGGGCCCTGGGGGCACAAGGTACCTGTTGGGAGGAAGCGAGGAGGGGACCTGGGGGGGACTTCAGGGACCGTGGGGAGACTGAGGGGTCGGGGTGACTGAAGGGGTCTGGGGGCTTAAAGGACTTCAGGGAGCGGGGTGGGGACCCGAGAGGGAGTGAAGAGAGCTGGGAGGGACCCTGGCGGGCAGGGCTGCGGCAGGCGTTCCGGCATCTCCCCACCGCCGCCATCCCCGGGGGGTGTCAGCCCCGAAGCCAGCCCCCCGCCCCCCGGCCCCCCCCCGGGTGCCCCCCACTCACCGGGTGCCTTTGTCCCCCATGGCCCCCGCGGATCCTCCGGGCAGCTCCACCGGGAAACGCCGAGCGGGGCTTGGAAAATTACTGGCAGGATGGTGGAAAGGAAAAGAGGAGGAGGAAGAGGAGGCGGCGGCGGCGGCGGCGGCTCGGGGCGGGCGCGGGGTCGCGGCGGCCCGGGGAACGGCCCCGGTGCGGCGGGTCCGGAGAGGCTCGGAACCGCTCGGAACGGCTCGGCACCGCCTTCGGAAGGGTTCGGCTGGGCTCGGCTGGGTTCGGAACGAGCCCGAGCGCTGGCTGGCGGCGGGACCCCTCCGGCTGGGTTCGGCTGGGTTCGGCTGCGCTCGGCTGGGTTCGGAAGGAGCCCGAGCGCTGGCTGGCGGCGGGACCCCTCCGGCTGGGTTCGGCTGGGCTCGGCTGGGTTCGGCTGCGCTCGGCTGGGTTCGGCTCGGTTCGGAAGAAGCCGGAGCGCTGGCAGGCGGCGCGAACCCTCCGGCTGGGTTCGGCTGGGCTCGGCTGGGTTCGGAAGGAGCCCGAGCGCAGCCTGGCGGAGCGGCCCCTCCGGCTGGGCTCGGCTGGGTTCGGGCGCTGCCCGAGCGCACTCCTGCGTCGCGGCCTCTGGGGATCAGTTCGGAAGGGCTCGGCCCCGGTTCGACTCGGGCCCTGCCGGCTGGGCTTGGCTCGGCGCGGCCCCTAGGAGGGTCGGTTCGGAACCGCTCGGCTGGACTCCGCTCGGCTCGGCTGCGTTCGGACGCAGAGCCTCACAGGGCGGCCCCTGGGGCTCGGGTCGGAACCGCTCGGCTGGGTTCGGCTCGGGTCGGAACCGCTCGGCTGGGTTCGGCTCGGGTCGGAACCGCTCGGCTGCGTCCGGCCGGGTTCGGGCGCAGCCCCGCGGGGCAGCCCCTGGGGCTCGGGGTCGGAATTGTTCGTCTAGGTTCGGAACCGCTCGGCTGGGTTCGGATGGGGCGCGGCTGAGGGCAGCCCAGGTGGGCGGGGGTGGTGTTTGTAGGGGGGGTGGTGGCCTCGGTTCGGAACCGCTCGGCTGGGTTCGGGCACAGCCCCGCGGCGCGGACCCGGAGACGGGGGGCGGCGGCACGCGCGGGGGCCCGCGCGCGTGCAGCGGGAAGGCGGGGGCGGGGGGGATGCGCGCGCCCCTGCACATGGCACCCCCATTGGGCTACGCTCACCACAGTCTCTTCTGATTGGCTGAGCCCGTCCCCCGCTCCCCTCCCAACCCCCTGCTTCCTTCCCGTGACGCGACAGCCAATCAGAATCCGCCCTCGGAAACGGGGACGCGGGTTATTCCCACGGGGTAGCCAATCAGAGCCCGCCCTCGGAGCGGGGCCTTGGGGCAGGGCCGCGCAGGGGCAGGGAGGAGGAAGGGGAGGCGAGGGCAGGGCAGGAGCAGGCAATGAGGAGGGGAGGAGCAGGCAGGGAGGAGGAGCAGGCAGGGAGAGGCAGGAGCAGGCAGGGATGGGCAGGAGAAGGCAGGGATGGGCAGGAGAAGGCAATGAGGAGGGGAGGAGCAGGCAGGGATGGGCAGGAGCAGGCAGGGATAGGTAGGAGCAGGCAATGAGGAGGGGAGGAGCAGGCAGGGATCGGCAGGAGTGGGCAGGGAGGAGGAAGAAGAAGGGACAGCCAAGGACAGAGAGGAGCAGGCAGAGATGGGCAGGAGCAGGCAGCGTCAGGAAGGAGCAGAAAAGTGACAGGCAGGGATGAGGAGGAAGGGACGAGCAGGAGCGGGCAGGGATGAGCAAGGGCAGGCAGCAATAGGCGGGGATGGCCAGGGATAGGGAGGAAGAAGGAGCAGACAGGGATGATGAGGAGAAAGGGGCAGAGGCAGGGAGGGGAAGGAGCAGGCAGGGATGGGATGGGCAGGAGGAGGCAGAGATGGGGAGGAGGAAAGAACAGGTAGGAGCCGGCAGGGAGGAGCAAGAACGAGGAGGAGGAGCAGGCAGGGCCGAGGAGGAAGGGTTGGGAGGAGCAAACAGGGACAGGGAGGATCGGTAGGAAGGAAGAGGGAGGGGCAGGGAGAGGCAGGAGGAGGAAGGGACTTGGGGGGAGAGGGGGAGGGAGGTGCGGAGGAAGCGGGGGAGGAGGAGGAGGCAGCACGTGCCAGCAGGGCTGGGCAGGGACAGGCAGTGTGGTGCTGTGCGGTGCAGCCTGATGCTGTGCGCTGCAGAGCGGTGCTGTGCTGTACAATGTGGTGCTGTGCAGTGCAGCCTGGTGCTGTGCAGTAATGCTCCAGCACCCTGCAACAGGATTGCCCCCACGGCTGCACCCTGGGACCAGCAGGATAGGGAGGAAGGGGGCAAGGTTGGGGGGGGGGGGAAGGGACAGGGAGGAGCAGGATGGTGCTGAGCAACCCCAAAGCCAGCCCAGTTCCGGCATGGAGGTGGCCTAAAGCTGGAGGACCTTTCTCAGGGGGTCACTGAGGTGGGAGGCCCAGGGGTCATCTGCATCCCACCCAGGGATCTGCCCCACCCCTCCTGGATATGGAGGGGTCCCAGCTGGGGTCACATCCTGACCTGGAAGCGTCCCGGGGTGGGGCAGAACATCCGGGGAGGGGAGGAGGGGAGGAACTGAGTCATCCTGAGGGATCTCCTTGGCATGTCCACAGCATCCAAGGGGGCTGCAGCATTTGGGGAGGAGGGTGGGGGGGTACCTTACAGGGGAGCCTCAGCTTGCGCCCCCCCCTCCCCCCCCCCAAATGTTCAGGTTTGGCACCGAATGCAACCACCTCGTGCCCTCCTGCCCGAGGCCATCCCTTGAGGGCACCTCCCCTGCTCCAGGGCATCCACACCCCGGGCACCCGGACCCCCAGGTACCCACGGAGCCACCGCGGGGGACATCGACGTACGAAATTTATTTAGGAAAACCGAAACCCACCAGAAAATAAACATCGGAGGAGGAGGAGGAGGAGAAAGAGGAGGAGAAAAAGGAGGAGGAGGAGAAAAAGGAGGAGGAGGAGAAAGAGGAGGAGAAAAAGGAGGAGGAGGAGAAAAAGGAGGAGGAGGAGAAAAAGGAGGAGGAGGAGAAAAAGGAGAAGAAAAAGAAGGAGGAGAAAAAGGAGGAGAAGGAGAAGGAGGAGAAAAAGGAGGAGAAGGAGAAAGAGGAGGAGAAAGAGGAGGAGAAAAAGGAGGAGGAGGAGAAAAAGGAGAAGAAAAAGGAGGAGGAGAAAAAGGAGGAGGAGAAAGAGGAGGAGGAGGAGAAGGAGGAGGAAAAAGAGGAGGAGAAGGAGGAGGAAAAAGAGGAGGAGAAGGAGGAGGAAAAATAGGAGGAGAAGGAGGAGGAGAAGGAGGAGGAGAAGGAGGAGGAGAAAAAATCAGGAGAATGAGGAAGGAGGGGAAAAGGAGAAGGGGAAAGAAAGGAGGAAAATGGAGAAGGGGAAAGAGGAAGGAGGGGAAAAGGAGAAAGAGAAAGGAGGAAAAAGGAGAAGGGGAAAGAGGAAGGAGGGGAAAAGGAGAAGGGGAAAGAGGAAGGAGGGGAAAAGGAGAAGGGGAAAGAGGAAGGAGGGGAAAAGGAGAAGGGGAAAGAGGAAGGAGGGGAAAAGGAGAAGGGGAAAGAGGAAGGAGGGGAAAAGGAGAAGGGGAAAGAGGAAGGAGGGGAAAAGGAGAAGGGGAAAGAGGAAGGAGGGGAAAAGGAGAAGGGGAAAGAGGAAGGAGGGGAAAAGGAGGAGGGGAAAGAGGAAGGAGGGGAAAAGGAGGAGGGGAAATAGGAAGGAGGGGAAAAGGAAAGAAGACAAAGAGAAGAAGAAGAAAAGAAGAGGTTAAAGAAGGGGGAGAAGAAATAAGCAGAAGAGGTTGAAGAAGGAATGGAAGTAGAAAGAAGAGATTGAAAGAGAGGAAATAGAAGATGAAAGAAGAGGTTGAAAGAGGACGAGAAGAAACGAGAGGTTGGAGGAGGAGAAGAAGGAAAGAAGAGACTGCACGAGGAAGAATAGAAGAAGAAGTTGAAGAAGGAGAAAAACAGAAAAAGAAGAAGAAGAAGAGGAAGAAGAGTGGAGAGGAAGGAAGCAGAGGAAGAAAGAACAGGAAAGAAGGAGAGGAAGCAAAAGAAGAAGAAAGAGGAAGGAAAAGCAGAAAAAGAGGAAGAAAGAAGAGGGGGAAGGAGAGGAAGAAAGAGGAGGGAGAAGGAGAGGAAGAAAGAGGGAGAAGGAGAGGAAGAAGGGAGAGGGAGAAGGAGAGGAAGAAGGGAGAGGGAGAAGGAGAGGAAGGAAGGAGAGGGAGAAAGGAAGAAGGGAGAGGGGGAAGGAGAGGAAGAAGGGAGAGGGGGAAGGAGAGGAAGAAAGGAGAGGGGGAAGGAGAGGAAGAAAGGAGAGGGGGAAGGAGAGGAAGAAGGAGAGGGAGAAGGAGAGGAAGAAGGGAGAGGGAGAAGGAGAGGAAGAAGGAGAGGAAGAAAGGAGAGGGAGAAGGAGAGGAAGAAAGGAGAGGGAGAAGGAGAGGAAGAAGGGAGAGGGAGAAGGAGAGGAAGAAGGGAGAGGGAGAAGGAGAGGAAGAAGGGAGAGGAAGAAAGGAGAGGGAGAAGGAGAGGAAGAAAGGAGAGGGAGAAGGAGAGGAAGAAGGGAGAGGGAGAAGGAGAGGAAGGAAGGAGAGGAAGAAAGGAGAGGGAGAAGGAGAGGAAGAAAGGAGAGGGAGAAGGAGAGGAAGAAAGGAGAGGGAGAAGGAGAGGAAGAAAGGAGAGGGAGAAGGAGAGGAAGAAAGGAGAGGGAAAAAGGAAGAAGGGAGAAGGAGAGGAAGAGAGAGGGGGAAGGAGAGGAAGAAAGGAGAGGGGGAAGGAGAGGAAGAAGGGAGAGGAAGAAGGAGAGGAAGAAAGGAGAGGGAGAAGGAGAGGAAGAAAGGAGAGGGAGAAAGGAAGAAGGGAGAGGGAGAAGGAGAGGAAGAAGGGAGAGGGAGAAGGAGAGGAAGAAGGGAGAGGGAGAAGGAGAGGAAGAAGGGAGAGGGAGAAGGAGAGGGAGAGGGAGAAGGAGAGGGAGAAGGAGAGGGAGAAGGAGAGGAAGAAGGGAGAGGGGGAAGGAGAGGAAGAAGGGAGTGGGAGAAGGAGAGGAAGAAAGGAGAGGGAGAAGGAGAGGAA
Source organism: Melanerpes aurifrons (assembly GCA_011125475.1). NCBI lineage: Eukaryota > Metazoa > Chordata > Aves > Piciformes > Picidae > Melanerpes > Melanerpes aurifrons. The sequence continues at coordinate 344,044 of WWNC01000150.1, forward strand.
GAAAGGAGGGGGGAAGGAGAGGGAGAAGGAGAGGAAGAAGGGAGAGGGGGAAGGAGAGGAAGAAAGGAGAGGGGGAAGGAGAGGGAGAAGGAGAGGAAGAAGGGAGAGGGGGAAGGAGAGGAAGAAAGGAGAGGGGGAAGGAAGGGAAAGGAGAGGAAGAAGGAGAGGGGGAAGGAGAGGAAGAAAGGAGAGGAAGAAAGGAGAGGGGGAAGGAGAGGGAGAAGGAGAGGAAGAAGGGAGAGGGGGAAGGAGAGGAAGAAAGGAGAGGGGGAAGGAGAGAAGAAAGAGGAGGAAGAAGGGGCGGGGGTGAGGAGCAGCAGAGGAGCGCGGCGCAAAGTGCGGACGGAGAAGCCGGGGGTGGGGGGGTCAGCTTTCGGGTGCTCCCCGCTCGGGGTGGTCCTGGCCGGATGCCCTCCCAGTGCCCAGCGGGGGCTGTACAGAGGCTGGCAGCTGGGAGGCTTCCACCACCCGCGGGCACCGGCGGCGGAGGGCTGCGGAAGGGGGACAGTGCCTCCCCCAAAAAAACCCCAACCCCATGGCCCCCGGGGCTGTGCCACCCCCGGGGCTGTGCCACTCCCAGCCTGCCAGCCGGGGGGGTGGGGGGGCTGGGAACCGCCTTCCTCCTCTTGCACTCTTGGGGTGTTGGGGGTTGCTGCCTTCTGGGGTTGTCCCTGTCCCCACCCCCCACTCCGTGTCCTCGCACGGTGCTGGGTTGGGGGGGGGGGGGTGGTCTTTGAGGGGGGAGGGACTCTCGCAGGTGGAGCCATGGGCCAGCAGCCAGATGTGGTCCGAGGATGGGGGGGCTCGGGGGGGCTCGGGGGGCAAACATCTGGCTAAAGGCATCTCCGAGTAGGTAAGGCAAAAGGAATTGAGGGCACTTGGTCCCCAGCAGGAGGTTTGGGGGGGGGAGGGGAGGTCCCCCCAGGGGCTCCTGCAGGCACACCCCGCCCCCCCCACCCCGGGCTGCCAGGGGAGGTCCTTCTGAGCCAGGAGATGCCAAGGGCACCACTGTCACCTTCCCTGCCAAGGGGGGATGAAAAGGGGGGCCCCAACTCCTGTGCTGCCTTCTCTGGGGGCTTAGCAGCCCCCTGCATCCTGCACACCCCCACCCCCCCGTGGTCCTCAGCTTGCCCTGGGGGTCCTGCTCAGGGCTGGCTTGGGTTGGGGGGGGGACAAAGAACTGGAAGGGGGGGCACAAAGAGCTGGAGGGGACCCTGTGGGGGCTGGATGGGCAAAAGGACACTCCCCCCCCCCGAGGGGTGAGGAAGTCCAAAGAGGGTGGGGGGATGGAGATGGAGGGTCCATGCATGGTGGTCTGCAGTGGGGACCACAGGAGGCCATGGGGGTCCATGCAGGGTGGTCTGCAGGACCACAGGAGGCCATGGGGGTCCATGCAGGGTGGTCTGCAGGACCACAGGAGGCCATGGGGGTCCATGCAGGGTGGTCTACAGGACCAGAATGGACCATAGGAGACCATCAAGGACCATGCAGGGTGGTCTGCAGGACCAGAATGGACCACAGGAGACCATCAAGGACCATGCAGGGTGGTCTGCAGGACCACAGGAGGCCATGGGGGGCTATGCATGGTGGTCTGCAGGACCACAGGAGACCATCAGGATCCATGCATGATGGTCTGCAGGACCACAGGAGACCATCAGGATCCATGCATGGTGGTCTGCAGGACCTATGTGGACCACAGGAGACCATCAGGATCCATGCATGGTGGTCCGCAGGTCCACAGGAGACCATGGGGGTCCATGCAGGGTGGTCTGCAGGACCAGAAGGAGCACAGAAGACCTTCAAGGTCCATGCATGGTGGTCTGCAGGACCACAGGAGGCCATGGGGGTCCATGCAGGGTGGTCTGCAGGACCAGAAGGAGCACAGGAGGCCATGGGGGTCCATGCAGGGTGATGATTATGGGAGGAGCTGTGGAGCCCCTGGGAGCTGGAGCTGTTCATGGACATCTTGGTCACTGCTTGTGGAGGACAGAAGGCTCCTGGGTGGCCACCACAGAGCAACACCCAGCTGCTGGGGACACGGTGAGGACAAGCTGGGGTCCCTCTGGGGGTGCAGGAGCCCCTCCTGGGGGGGTGCCATCAGGAGCCTCCCCTGCTTCCCCCTCCCCCCCCGAGCTTGGCAGCTCTGTAGCCCTTGCAGGGGCCGTGGCCCTGTGGGACCAGGCTGGCTGAAGGCCACCAAGTGGGGCTGAAGGTCCTGGCAGGAAGGCTTCCAGCCAGCAGCTGCTCCTTCAGCAGGGTGGCAGCAGGACCTGAGCAGGGGCTGGGGGCAGAGCACCTCCGGGGGCGCCCCCCTGCTCCTCCCTGCTGCCTCTTCCTCCCCCTTTGTCCTGGCTCCTCTTGTCCTCAGCCGTCCTGCAGCCTCCTCTGGGGCACCTCTGCGTGCCCTGAAGCCCCCCAGGTGCTGTCCTTTTCCATCCTGCGGCTCCCCAACTCCCTTGCAAGGGGAAGGACCCCTCCCAAGGTGACCCCTCCGGAGGTGCTCCCCCCGAAGATGCCGTCCCCATTGTCCCCCCAAGGACCTGCAGCCCTTAAGGCAGTTCCAAGCACATCCTCCAGCCCCCATGCTGGCCTCTGATGGCCCAGCACTGGAGGGGGACCCCTGAACCCCTGCCCCCCCCCCGACCCCGTAGTCGGGGAAGGTCCTGGGGTAGAGGTTGGCAGCAGCTGCGGTGCTCCAGAGCCATCGATGACCTCCCCCCCAGACTTCCTCCGCATGGCTTAGAGGGGGTGGGGGGCGAGGGGGGAGGAGGAGGAGGGGTGGGGATGCTCCTGGTCCAGCCTCCGTCGTCCCTCCAGCGCCATCCTCCCTCCTCCTCACTCCGGCCCTGCCCCCTCGGGCCCTACCCCCTCGGGCTGCGCCCCTTCGGGCTCCAGGCAGCCGTTGAGCTGGGGGTCGGGGGCTTGGGGGTCGTATTCCTCGTCCAGGAAGTCCAAGGAGTTGTTGCTGGGCAGCCCCCGGATGGTGAACTTGTGAGAGACCTTGGTCCACTGCTCCCTGTTGCTGGCAACCCTCTGGTACAGCTCTGCCGCCTTGGGGAAGAGGTCCTGCAGCAGCCTGGGGAGGGGAGGGGGCAGGGGAGAGGGGGAGAGGGGTAGAGGAGCACTTCCTCAACAGGGGCTCCGACCCCTCAGCCAGGGGTGGAAGCTCAGCTCCTCAGGCCAAGCTTCCTGGAAGCTCAGCTCCTCAGCCCAGGCTTCCTGGACTCCCAACAGCTCATCCCAAGCTTCCTGGAGTCCCAACAGCTCATCCCAAGCTTCCTGGAAGCTCAACTCCTCATCCCAGGCTTCCTGGAGTCCCAACATCCCATTCCAAGCTTCCTGGAAGCTCAGCTCCTCATCCCAAGCTTCCTGGAGTCCCAACAGCTCATCCCAAGCTTCCTGGAAGCTCAGCTCCTCATCCCAGGCTTCCTGGAGTCCCAACAGCTCATCCCAAGCTTCCTGGAAGCTCAGCTCCTCATCCCAAGCTTCCTGGAGTCCCAACATCCCATCCCAAGCTTCCTGGAAGCTCAACTCCTCATCCCAGGCTTCCTGGAGTCCCAACATCCCATTCCAAGCTTCCTGGAAGCTCAGCTCCTCATCCCAAGCTTCCTGGAGTCCCAACAGCTCATCCCAAGCTTCCTGGAAGCTCAGCTCCTCATCCCAGGCTTCCTGGAGTCCCAACAGCTCATCCCAAGCTTCCTGGAAGCTCAGCTCCTCATCCCAAGCTTCCTGGAGTCCCAACATCCCATCCCAAGCTTCCTGGAAGCTCAACTCCTCATCCCAGGCTTCCTGGAGTCCCAACATCCCATCCCAAGCTTCCTGGAAGCTCAGCTCCTCATCCCAGGCTTCCTGGACTCCCATCAGCTCATCCCAAGCTTCCTGGAAGCTCAAGACCAAGAGGTGGGTGGGTGGGTGGCAGCCATGGTGTGAGTGTCAGCAGTGGGTGGGGGGCAGAGGTGCCAAGGTGTGGGGGGCAGAGGTGCCAAGGTGTGGGGGGCAGAGGTGGAGGTGCTCAGAACCCCCTGCCCAGGCCTCTCCAAGCCCTTCTGCCCAGCCCCCCTTGGGCCAGGGCGGGGTGGCAGTGCCCAGAGGGGCCGGCTGGTGCCAGGGGGGCCCGGCTGGTGCCAGGGGGGCAGGCTGGCACTCACTTGTAGATGGGCATGGCGATGTGCTCCATGAAGCTGATCTGCAGCTCGGGGATGTAGGCCTTCTCCCTGTCCATCATCTCCAGGGGGCGGTTGCCCATGGCCTTCTCCTGCAAGGGGGTGCCCAGGGCAGTGCCCAGCACTGGTGCCCAACCCCTCTTCCACCTCATCCTCCCCTCCCCCCATTCAGGTGCCAGCTGGCCCTGGTGCCACCTGGCCCTGGTGCCACCTACCAGGTCACCCTGGGAGAAGAACTCCTTATAGATCAGCTCCTGCAAGGCACAACCTGTCAGGACCACTGCCCCCCAGCCCTGCCCGGCCCCCACTCCTCCTCCTCCTCACCCCACCCCTGCCCTCCCCCCACCCCCTCACACCTGCCCACCCCACCTCCCCTCCCCTCATTTCCCCTGCCTCTCTTCTCTATCCCACCCCACCTTCCCTCCCCTCCCCTGCCCTCCTCCACTTTCCCCTCCCCACCCCTGCCCTCCCCCACCTTCCCCTCCCTTTTCCCTCTTCTTCCCCTCCCCACCCCTTCCCTCCCCTCCCCTTCCCTCCCCACCCCTGCCCTCCCCCACCTTCCCCTCCCTCTTCCCTCTTCTTCCCCTCCCCACCCCTTCCCTCCCCTCCTCTTCCCTCCCCACCCCTGCCCTCCCCCCACCTTCCCCTCCCCCTTACACCTGCCCTCCCTTCCCTATCCCACCCCACCTCTCCTTCCCCCACCTGCCCTCCCCCTATGCCCTCCTACCTTTCCCTCCCCACCCACCTGCCCTTCCCTCTCCCCTTGCCCACCCCCTGCCCTCCCCCCCACACCTTCCCTCCCCCCTCTCCCCACCCTAACCCCTTGCCTTCCCCCCAGCCCCCCCCCCATTTCCCCTGGAGCTTCTCCCCCCTCCCCCCCGCGGGGCTCCTTCCCCGGGGGCTGCAGCCCCTCTGCAGGGCACGATGCCAGCCCGGGGGGAGCGGACTGGGGACCCGCAGCCGCCAGGCCGAGAGCCCGGGGGGGGGGGGGAGGAGGGGGGCAAGGCCCCGGCCGTGCCGACTCACAGCGATCTTCCTGGTGGTCTTCCAGCCCTTGGTCTGGTCGGAGAGGTCGCAGGAGGTCATCAGGAGGCAGAGGAGGAGGCTGCGGTGCTGCTTGTTCTTGGGGTCGTAGCCCACTGCCGGCCGAGGGGAGGGCAAGGGGCTGGCTTGGGGGGAGGGGCTCTGCGGAGGCTGCCCACCCCCCGACCCCACCCCCACCCCCTACCTTCTGCAGGAGGAGGCTGAAGGCAGCCCAGAGAGAGCCTTGGTAGGGTGGGGTGGGGATGGAGATGAGGATGGGGTGGTATAGGATGGCATGGGATGGGGATGGGATGAAGATGGGATGGGGATGGGCATGGGGATGAGGATGGGATGGGGATGAGGATAGGATGGGGATGAGGATGGGGATGGGATGGAGATGGGGATGGGGATGGGATGGTATAGGATGGCATCGGATGGGGATGGGATGAGGATGGGATGGGGATAAGGATGGGATGGGATGAGGATGGGATGGGGATGAGGATGGGATGGGGATGAGGATGGGGATGGGATGGGATGGGATGGGATGAGGATGGGATGGGGATGAGGATGGGATGGGGATGAGGATGGGATGGGATGAGGATGGGATGGGGATGAGGATGGGATGGGATGGGATGAGGATGGGATGGGATGAGGATGGGATGGGGATGAGGATGGGGATGGGATGGGGATGAGGATGGGATGGGATGGGATGAGGATGGGATGGGATGGGATGGGATGGGATGGATGGGATGGGGATGAGGATGTGGATGGGATGGGGATGAGGATGGGATGGGATGGGATGAGGATGGGATGGGGATGAGCATGGGGATGGGGGAGGGATGGGGTGGGGCTGGGGTCCCACCACTCCCCTCCTCACCCCCCAGTGCCAGGCAGGAGCTTCACCTTCTGCCATCTTCTGGAGGTCCTTGAAGATGCGCAGGTGGTGAGCCAGGTCGGTGGCCAGGATGATGTCCCTCATCAGGTCCAACATCCGCTGGTAGTCCTGCAGGGGCAGCACCAGGTGGGTGCTGGGCACCACCTCCGGGCCCCCCGGGGCTGGGGGAGATGGAAGCTCTGGAGGGGCAACTGAAGCCAGAGGGGGACCCAAGGCTCTGGAGGGGGACCCAAGGCTCCAGAGGGGGAACTGAAGCCAGAGGAGGACCCAAGGCTCTGGAGGGAAAGCTGAGGCTCTGGAGGGGGACCCAAGGCTCCAGAGGGGGAACTGAAGCCAGAGGAGGACCCAAGGCTCTGGAGGGGGACTAGAGGCTGGAGGTGGAACTGAAGCCAGAGGAGGACCCAAGGCTCTGGAGGGGGACTAGAGGCTGGAGGTGGAACTGAAGCCAGAGGAGGACCCAAGGCTCTGGAGGGGGACTAGAGGCTGGAGGTGGAACTGAAGCCAGAGGGGGACCCAAGGCTCTGGAGGGGGACTAGAGGCTGGAGATGAAACTGAAGCCAGAGGGGGGACCCAAGGCTAGAGGGGGGACCCCAGGCTCTGGAGGGGAAACTGAAGCTGGAGGGAAAACTGAAGCCAGAGGGGGACCCAAGGCTCTGGAGGGGAATCTGAGGCTCTGGAGGGGGACCTGAGGCCAGAGGGGGAACCCAAGACCAGAGGGGGAACCCAAGACCAGAGGGGGAACCCAAGACCAGAGGAGGGACCCCAGGCTCTGGAATGGGAACTGAGGCTGGAGGGAGACCCAAAGCCAGAGGGGGACCCAAGGTGCTGGAGGGGGACCCGAGGCCAGACGGGGACTCAAGTCTCTGGAGGGGGACCTGAGGCCAGAGAGGGGACCCGAGGCTCTAGAGGGGGATCCAAGGTAGTGGAGGGGAAGCCGAAGCTCTGAAGGGGGACCTGAGGCCATAGGGGGACCCAAGGGGCTGGAGGGGGCCCCCAGGCTCCGGGTTGGGCCCCCAGGTTCCGGGTTGGGCCCCCAGGCTCACCTTGCGTGAGAAGTGGTCGAAGATGTTGCAGCCTTGGCTGTTGAGGATGGCGATGGCCTGGGCGAAGTGGTGCCGCTGCGGGGGGCACCCAGGGCACGGGGGTGAGGCTGGGGGCACCACCAGGGGCACCCCCAGAGCCCCTGGCGGGAGGGAGGGAGGGCAAGGGCAGGAGCTCACCTCCATGACGGAGCCCTCGGAGCTGTAGAGCGCGGCCAGGACGGACTTCTGTGGGGGGCAAAGCGGCCAAGGGGCATGGAGCTGGGCAGCACCCAGCCCCTGCCTGGGCACCAGCCCTGGCACCACCACCACCACCGATGCCAGCAGCACCCCCATACTGCCAACACCCCCACCAATGCCACCACCATACCATCATGTCAATGCCGCCACCAATGCCACCGCCAATGCCACCACAGCCACCAGCACCATCACCATCACCCCCACACCACCACCACCAATGCCACCACTGCCACCAACACCATGACCACCATCACCAACACCCCCACACCACCAATGCCACCACAGCCACCACCACCATCACCAACACACCACCACCACTGCTGTCACCAACACCCCCACACCTCCACCACCACTGCCACCAACACCAACACCCCCACACCATCAATGCCACCACTGCCATCACCACCAGTGCCACAACAATGCCACCACCATCATCTCCATTCCAGTGCCACCACCACCATCACCAATGCCACCAGTGCCATCATACCACCACCATCATCTCCATTCCAGTGCCACCGCCACCATCACACCAATGCCACCACCACCACCCCTGCCACCACCATCACACCAATACCATCACCAATGCCACCAATGCCATCATACCACCACCATCTCCATTCCAGTGCCACCGCCACCATCACACCAATGCCACCACCACCACCCCTGCCACCACCATCACACCAATACCATCACCAATGCCACCAATGCCATCATACCACCACCATCTCCATTCCAGTGCCACCGCCACCATCACACCAATGCCACCACCACCACCCCTGCCACCACCATCACACCAATACCATCACCAATGCCACCAATGCCATCATACCACCACCATCTCCATTCCAGTGCCACCGCCACCATCACACCAATGCCACCACCACCACCACCCCTGCCACCACCATCACACCAATACCATCACCAATGCCACCAATGCCATCATACCACCACCATCTCCATTCCAGTGCCACCGCCACCATCACACCAATGCCACCACCACCACCCCTGCCACCACCATCACACCAATACCATCACCAATGCCACCAATGCCATCATACCACCACCATCTCCATTCCAGTGCCACCACCACCATCACACCAATGCCACCACCATCACACCAATGCCACCAATGCCATCATGCCACCACCACCCCTGCCACCACCACCACACCAATGCCACCAGCATCACCACCCCTGCCACCACCATCACCAATGCCACCAATGCCATCATACCACCACCATCATCTCCATTCCAGTGCCACCACCACCACACCAATGCTGCCATCACCACCAATGCCACCAAGGCCAGCATGCCACCACCATCACCACCCCTGCCACCTCCATCACCAATGCCATCATACCACCACCATCACACCAATGCCACCAATGCCATCATGCCACCACCATCACCACCCCTGCCACCACCATCACACCAATGGCACTACCGTCACCACCCCTGCCACCACCATCACCAATGCCACCAATGGCATCATGCCACCACCATCATCTCCATTCCAGTGCCACCACCACCACCACACCAATGCCACCACCATCACCACCAATGCCACCAATGCCATCATACCACCACCACCACACCAATGCCACCACCATCACCACCAATGCCACCAATGCCATCATACCACCACCATCACACCAATGCCACCATCACCACCCCTGCCACTACCATCACCACCCCACCCCCCCCGCCCCATGCCAGCACCGTGCCAGCGCCAGGCTGGGCTCACCGAGGCCACCTGGAAGGAGTTATTGGTGCCCCTGTGGTCCAGGTCGTGGCACATGCAGGAGATGAAGAGTGCAAAGATCTCGATGTCTCTGGGGGGGGCAAGGAGGGCACCTGAGGAGGGCAGGAGGAGGGCAGAAGGGCCAGGGGGAGGGGGAAGGGAAGATGCCAGGGCAGGAAGGAGGAGGGCAGAAGGGACAAAGAGGGTGGAGGAGAGGTGCCAGTGCAAGCTGAGGGCAGAAGGGGCAGGGTGGGGAGGGAGGGGAGATGCCAGGGCAGGCTGAGGATTAGGGATAGGGATAGGAGGTGCCAGGGCAGGCAGAGTTAGGGATAGGAGGTGCCAGGGCATGCTGAGGGTTAGGATTAGGGTTAGGGATAGGAGATGCCAGGGCAGGGTTAGGGATAGGATTAGGGATAGGAGGTGCCAGGGCAGGCTGAGGGTTAGGGTTGGGATAGGAGATGCCAGGGCAGGCTGAGGGTTAGGGTTAGGGATAGGAGGTGCCAGGGCAGGCTGAGGGTTAGGGTTAGGGATAGGAGGTGCCAGGGCAGGGTTAGGGTTAGGGTTAACGATAGGAGGTGCCAGGGCTAGGGATAGGAGGTGCCAGGGCAGGCTGAGGGTTAGGGTTAGGGTTAGGGTTAGGAGATGCCAGGGCAGGCTGAGGGTTAGGATTAAGGATAGGAGGGTTAGGGTTAGGGATAGGAGGTGCCAGGGCAGGCTGAGGGTTAGGGATAGGGATAGGAGGGTTAGGGTTAGGGATAGGAGGTGCCAGGACAGGCAGAGTTAGGGATAGGAGGTGCCAGGGCAGGCTGAGGGTTAGGATTAGGGTTAGGGATAGGAGATGCCAGGGCAGGGTTAGGGATAGGATTAGGGATAGGAGGTGCCAGGGCAGGCTGAGAATTAGGGATAGGAGCTACCAGGGCAGGGCTAGGGTCAGGGTTAGGGATAGGATTAGGGATAGGAGGTGCCAGGGCAGGCTGAGGGTTAGGGTTGGGATAGGAGATGCCAGGGCAGGCTGAGGGTTAGGGTTAGGGATAGGAGGTGCCAGGGCAGGCTGAGGGTTAGGGTTAGGGATAGGAGGTGCCAGGGCAGGCTGAGGGTTAGGGTTAGGGATAGGAGGTGCCAGGGCAGGCTGAGGGTTAGGGTTAGGGATAGGAGGTGCCAGGGCAGGCTGAGGGTTAGGGTTGGGATAGGAGGTGCCAGGGCAGGCTGAGGGTTAGGGTTAGGGTTAGGGTTAGGAGGTGCCAGGGCAGGCTGAGGGTTAGGATTAAGGATAGGAGGGTTAGGGTTAGGGATAGGAGGTGCCAGGGCAGGCTGAGGGTTAGGGATAGGGATAGGAGGGTTAGGGTTAGGGATAGGAGGTGCCAGGGCAGGCTGAGGGTAAGGTTTAGGGTTAGGTCAGGCAGCAGGAGGGCAGAAGCAGCAGAGGGGTGGTGCCAGGGCAGGCTGAGGGCTAGGGATAGGAGGTGCCAGGGCAGGCTGAGGGTTAGGGTTAGGGTTAGGTCAGGCAGCAGGAGGGCAGAAGCAGCAGATGGGTGGTGCCAGGGCAGGCTGGGGCAGGGGGGGCCGGATCCTTACTCCAGGTAGTTGACCAGCTCCAGGTTCTTGTAGAGCAGGTAGCAGAAGTGGGAGACGGAGAAGGCGTGCATCCAGTTGTGGTACGGAGGGTCCCTGTAGCCCTTCTTCACCATCAGGCAGAACCTGGCACCAGAGGTGGCACAGCCCCCTTCAGCGCCACCCCCCCCAGGGCCTGGCACCGCGCCCACGAGGCGGTGGAGGGGGGAGGGGCGGCGGGCCGACCTGGTGAGCGTCTGTCTGTCCATCTTGTAGGTGCTGATGAAGTTCATGTCCTGCAGCATGCTGAGGATGGCCTGCGGGGGGCGCCGGAGGGCTGGCACCGGCAGCGGCGACAAAACCTCTGCCGCCCAGCGCCCCCCTGCCCTCCCCCTCTCCGGGTCGTGCCACCTCGGGGGGGGGGTGGGGTGGCGGGAAGGAGGATGCTCAAGGAGGGGCAGGAGATTCCCCCCAGCTCAGCCCCCAGCTGGGGGTGGCAGGGGAGGGAGGTCTGGGACAGGGCACAGAGGGGAGGGTGGCACTGAGGGCACACAGGGGAGGGTGGCACTGGGGTGGCACAGAGGGGAGGGTGGCACTGGGGTGACACAGGAGATGGTGGCACTGGGGTGACACAGAGGGGAGGGTGGCATTGGGTGCACACAGGAGAGGGTGGCACTGGGGTGCACTGGGTGCACAGAGGGGAGGGTGGCACTGGGTGCACAGAGGGGAGGGTGGCACTGGGTGGCATAGAGGGGAAGGTGGCATTGGGTGCACACAGGAGAGGGTGGCACTGGGGTGGCACAGAGGGGGAGGGTGGCACTGGGTGCACACAAGAGAGGGTGGCACTGGGGTGCACTGGGTGCACAGAGGGGAGGGTGGCACTGGGGTGGCACGGAGGGGAGGGTGGCACTGGGGTGACACAGACAGGAGGGTGGCACTGGGGGCACACAGGAGATGGTGGCACTGGGGTGGCACAGAGGGGTGGGTGGCACTGGGGTGGCACGGAGGGGAGGGTGGCAGCGGTGCTGACCATGGAGGTGTCGTCCTCGGGCAGGGAGCGGGGCGTGTAGGTGAAGCTGGCGAAGTTGGGGTCGATGGTGGCCACGGGCTGGATGCCCTCGCTCAGCAGCTTTGTGTATTCATCATCTGACACCTGCAGGAGCCACAGCGCCCCCAGGCTGTCCCCAATGCCACCTCCCCCCCAGCACCAGGACAGAACCTCCGAGGTTCCACCCCCAGACCCTTCGTCCCCCGGCGAGAGCGGAGGACCTCTGGGTTGCAGCAGCCCCAGCCCTGCCCCCAGCTGTGACAGCAGCTCAGGGGGAGGGGCAGCAGGGTGGCAGGGGTGCCTCCAGAGGGGGTGGCCCTGGCTGTGCCCTGACAGCTCACCTTCATGTGGTACATCATCATCTCGTTGGCCAGGTGGCTGCGGTACTGCGCCTCATTCACCTTCTTGTACAGCAGAGACTGGGGGGGGGGAGGGAGTGGGAGAGGGGAGGGCTGAAGGGGGGCAGGAGCCCCTCCAGACCTCCCCAATGGCCCCCAGCCCACCCTCTGGCTTCTTTGGCCTGTCCCATCCCATTTCAACCCAACCCAGCCCATCCTCAGCCCAACTCATCCCATCCTCAGCCCCACCACCCTTTCCGTCCCATCCATTGCCATCAATCCCAGCCCAGCCCATCCCATCACACCCAGCCCAGCCTATCCCATCCCATCCATCCTAGCCTAGCCCATCCCAGCCCATCCTAGCCCAGCCCATCCCATCACACCCAGCCCAGCCTATCCCATCCCATCCATCCTAGCCTAGCCCATCCCAGCCCATCCTAGCCCAGCCCATCCCATCCATCCATCCATCCATCCATCCCATCCCATCCACCCCACCCATCCCATCCTAGCCCATCCCATCCACCCCACCCATCCCATCCATCCTAGCCCATCCCATCCCATCCACTCCACCCATCCCACCCATCCTAGCCCATCCCATCCCTTCTATCCTAGCCCATCCCATCCACTCCACCCATCCCACCCATCCTAACCCATCCCATGCACCCCACCCATCCCATCCATCCCATCCCACCCATCCTAGCCCATCCCATCCACTCCACCCATCCCATGCATCCCATCCCACCCATCCTAGCCCATCCCATCCACCCCACCCATCCCATCCATCCTAGCCCATCCCCCCCTTCTATCCTAGCCCATCCCATCCCATCCACCCCACCCATCCCATCCATCCTAGCCCATCCCCCCCTTCTATCCTAGCCCATCCCATCCCATCCACCCCACCCATCCTACCCATCCTAGCCCATCCCATCCCACCCATCCCAACCCATCCCATCCACTCCACCCATCCCATCCATCCCATCCCACCCATCCTAGCCCATCCCATCCCTTCTATCCTAGCCCATCCCATCCACCCCCCATCCTATCCTACCCCATCCCATCCCACCCCCTCCCCACCACCCCTTGTCCCCACCGACTGGGGCCGGGAGAGGTCTCCAACATCTCCACCCCTGTGCCAGCTCTGCCCAGGCTGCGCCCCCCCCAGGGCTGGGCACCTACGTGGGCGATGCTGATGCCGCAGTAGATGGAGAAGGCAGTGGCCAGGTCCTCATCAAACTTGCTGAACCAGGGCCCATTGATCTTGTTGACCAGCTCCGCCACCCCGATCACCTCTGGCACACAGGGGCACGGGATGAGGCCCCGGTGCTGGGCACAGGCTCATGGCCATGGGCACAGGATGAGGCCCCAGTGCTGGGCACAGGCTCATGGCCGTGGGCACAGGATGAGGCCCCGGTGCTGGGCACAGGCTCATGGCTGTGGGCACAGGGTCATGGCCATGGGGACAAGATCAGGTCCCGGTGCTGGGCACAGGGTCGTGGCCGTGGGCACAGGATGAGGCCCTGGTGCTGGGCACAGGCTCGTGGCCGTGGGTACAGGCTCATGGCCACGGGGGCAGGATCAGACCCCGGTGCTGGGCACAGCCTCGTGGCTGTGGCTTGGGGACAAGGTTGTGCCCAAGGGGACAGGATCAGGCCCAGGTGCTAGGCACAGGCCAGGTGGTGCCCAGGCTGAGTGTTGGGCAGGCTAGGAGGCTCCCAGGCTTGGATGCCCAGGCTGGGAGGTGCCAAGTTGAATGGTGCCCATGCTGGGCAGTGCCCAGGCAGTGCGGTACCCATGCCGGGCAGTGCCCACGCTGGGAGGCTCCCGGGCCGGGCGGGGGCAGGGGTGGCACCGACCTTGGCTCTCGTTCTTGATGGGGAAGCAGAGGATGTTCCTGGTCCGGAAGCCGGTGCTGTCGTCCACGCCGCGGTAGAACAGGGGGTGGGAGTAGGCGTCCTGGATGTTGAGGATCTTGCCCGTGGTGGCCACGTGCCCGGCGATGCCCTGGTCCGCGGGGATCCTGATCTCGTAGCTCTGCAGGGGGCAGGGAGGGTTGCCAAGGGCTGGGTGGGGCTGGGCACACCTCCCCCCACCCCCGTGCCAGGTGGAATCCCCCCCGGGGTGCCCTGCGCTCACCTCGTCGTCCACCACCCCCCCGTCGAAGACTTTGGCAACCAGCTCATGGCTGAGGCGGTCCAGGAGGAACACAGAGCAGCTGCAGGGGGCAGGCAGGCACAGGGGCATCAGGATCCGGCCATCCCCACCCATCCATCCATCCATCCATCCATCCATCCATCCCCATCCATCCATCCATCCATCCATCCATCCATCCATCCATCCATCCATCCCCATCCATCTATCCATCCATCCATCCATCTCCACCCATCCCCATCCATCTCCATCCATCCCCATCCATCCATCCCCCTCCATCCATCCCCATCCCCATGCATCCATCCCTCTCCATCCATCCATCCATCCATCCCCATCCATCCCCCTCCATCCATCCCCATCCATCCATCCCCATCCATCCATCTCCATCCATCCATCCATCCCCATCCATCCATCCCCATCCATCCCCCTCCATCCATCCCCATCCATCCATCCATCCCCATCCATCCATCTCCATCCATCCATCCCCATCCATCCCCCTCCATCCATCCCCATCCATCCATCCATCCCCATCCATCCATCTCCATCCATCCATCCCCACCCATACCTCCATCCATCTCAATCCATTTCCATCCATCCATCCCTCTCCATCCATCCCCATCCATCCATCTCCATCCATCCATCCATCTCCATCCATCCATCCCCATCCATCCATCCATCTCCATCCATCCATCCCCATCCATCCATCCCCATCCATCCCCATCCATCCATCTCCATCCATCCATTCCCATCCATCCAGCCCCATCCATCCCCCCATCCATCTCCATCCATCCATCCATCCACCCATCCATCTCCATCCATCCATCCATCCATCTCCATCCATCCAGCCCCATCCATCCAGCCCCATCCATCCCCATCCATCCATCTCCATCCATCCATCCCCATCCATCCATCCCCATCCATCCCCACCCATCCATCCCCATCCATCCATCCCCATCCATCCATCCCCATCCATCCCCATCCATCCCCACCCATCCATCTCCATCCATCCATCCCCATCCATCCAGCCCCATCCATCCCCCCATCCATCTCCATCCATCCATCCATCCACCCATCCATCTCCATCCATCCATCCATCCATCTCCATCCATCCAGCCCCATCCATCCAGCCCCATCCATCCCCATCCATCCATCTCCATCCATCCATCCCCATCCATCCATCTCCATCCATCCCCATCCATCCCCATCTATCCATCTCCATCCATCCATCCCCATCCATCCAGCCCCATCCATCCAGCCCCATCCATCCATCCATCTCCATCCATCCATCTCCATCCCTCCCTCCCTCTGCCTCCCTCTCCCTCCCTGCCGGTGCCCCCTGGTGCCCGGTGCCAGTCTCACATCTCGGCATTGCTCAGGTTCCTGGCCTCGGTGATGATCTCCTGGAGCAGGACTGAGACATCATCTGGGGGGGGAGTGGGCAAGGCTCAGGGACCCCTGCCCAGGCAGCAGCCACCTCCCACCCCCCACTCCCCTCATCACAGCTGGGACGGGGGGTTGCCACCACCCTAGGGGTCACCATCCCCTAGTGCCACCACCCCAGGGGTCGCCATCCCCTAGTGCCACCATCCCAGGGGACACCATGCCCCAGTGCCACCATCCCAGGGGTCACCATCCCCTAGTGCCACCATCCCAGGGGACACCATGCCCTGGTGCCACCATCCCAGAGGTCACCATCCCCTAGTGCCACCATCCCAGGGGTCACCATCCCCTAGTGCCACCATCCCAGGGGGCACCTACCCAAGTGCGTGAAGAGATTCTTTGCCACCTGCAGCAGGGCCTGGAGGACAACAGAGGGGGCATCAGAAAGGGCATCGGGGTGCGGGGGGGGAGACATAAGAGGGGGGGTATCATCAGAGGGGGCATTAGGGGGAGTATCAGACGGGGCATCAGAGGAGAACATCAGCTGTGGCATCAGAAGGGGCATCAGAGAGGGAGATCAGAGGGGTCATTCAGGGGGCTTATGAGTGGGCATTGGGGGGACATGAGAGGGGGCATCAGAGGGGGCATTGGGGGGGCTTATGAGTGGGTATTGGGGGGGACATCAGAGGGGCCATTCAGGGGGGCTTATGAGTGGGCATCGGGGGGGACATCAGAGTGGGACATTATCAGAGGGGGCATCAGAGGGGGCAGCATCAGAGGGGACATCAGGGGAGAGGGACATCCAAGGGGACATCATCAGAGGAGGGCATCAGAGGGGGACATCATCAGAGAGGGCATCAGGAGGGTATGGGGGGCACCAGAGGGGGACATCAGGAGGGGTTCCCCCAGGAGTGTGCCCGCAGCAGGGAGGTGCCAGGGGCAGGGAGGTGCCAGGGGCAGGGAGGGTGCTGGCGGCAGGGGGGGTGCCCGAAGCGAGGAGGTGCTGAGGGGTGGGAGGTGCCCACGGCAGGGAGGTGTCCGAGGGGGGGAGGGGGTGCCCGGGTGGCACTGACCTGGCACTCACACTTGAGCTTCTGCTCCTTCTGGAAGGCCAGGGTGCTGGTGAGCACTGTGGAGGTGTAGCAGAAGCAGTGCAGGATCTTGTGCTCGTCCGAGCGAGTGTAGCTGCCGCGGGGACACCGGCGACGCTCAGCGGGCACCCGGGGGGCACGCGCCCACGGGGCTCCCGGGGGGCGCCCGGGGGGCACTTAGGGGCGACCCGGGGAACGCTTAAGGGGAACCCGGGGAACGCTTAGGGGACACCCAGGGGACACCCAGGGGACACTTAGTGGGCAGCCAGGGGACACTTAAGGGATACCTAGGGGACACTCGGGGGACAGTTAAGGGACACTTAGCCAGCGGACACTTAGGGAGCACCCAGGGGACACTTAGGGGGCAGCCAGGGGACACTTAAGGGATACCTAGGGGACACTCGGGGGACAGTTAAGGGACACTTAGCCAGCGGACACTTAGGGAGCACCCAGGGGACACTTAGGGGGCAGCCAGGGGACACTTAGGGGACAGTTAAGGGTCACTTACCCAGCGGACACTTAGGGGGCACCAGGGGGGACACCCAAGTGAGACTCGAGGGACGCTTACCCCAGGGGACACAGGGGACAACTCAAGCCTCTCTCCACACCCAGCAGTGCCCCCTGCAGGCCCCGGGCGGAAGGGACACCCTGGGGGGCCGTGGTGCCCCCTGGTGGCCGCGGGAGGAAGGGACGCGTGGGGGGCAGTGGTGTCTCCTAGTGGCCATGGGCAGAGGGGATGCCCCGGGGGACAGCGGTGCCCCCTGGTGGCCGCGAGTGGAGGGGACGCCCTGGGAGGCAGCGGGGAGGCCCTGGGGGGCAGCGGTGCCCCCTGGTGGCTGTGAGTGGAGGGGATGCACTGGGGGGCAGCAAGGGGGCTGCAGGGGGCAGCGGAGCCCCCTGGTGGCCGCGAGTGGAGGGGAACGCCCCGGGCGGCAGCGAGGAGGCCCAGGGGGCAGCGGTGCCCCCTGGTGGTGGCAGGGGGCGCTCACCTCTCTCCGCTGAGCTTGTTGAAGGCGCAGGCCAAGGCCACGACCTGCGCGGTGGCTCTGCTGGTCACAGGGACGCACAGCATGGAGCTCACCTCCGTGCCCAGCATGCGGCTCAGCTGCTCGTGCTCCTCCTGCCGGCACCGCGGGCACCCCCGTGGGCATCTCCCCACCGGGGCACCCAGGCGGCTGCCTCCACGTGGGGCACCCGTGGGACACCCCCGTGGGCATCACCACATGGGCACCGATTGGGCATCAAGGTGGGCATCTCCCCAGCGGGCACCCATGCGGTGCCCCCCCACAGGGTACCCCTGTGGGCATCTCCATGTGGGCATCTCCCCAGCAGGCACCCATGCAGTGCCTCCCCACAGGGTACCCCTGTGGGCATCTCCATGTGGGCATCTCCCCAGCGGGCACCCATGCGGTCCCTCCCCACAGGGCACTCAGGTGGGCATCTCTGTGTGGGTATCTCCACATGGGCACCAACTGGGCAGCAAGGTGGGCATCTCCCCAGTGGGCACCCATGCGGTCCCTCCCCACAGGGCACTCAGGTGGGCATCTCTGTGTGGGTATCTCCACATGGGCACCAACTGGGCAGCAAGGTGGGCATCTCCCCAGTGGGCACCCATGCAGTGCCTCCCCACAGGGCACCCAGGTGGGCATCTCCATGTGGGCATTTCCACATGGGCACCTCCACATGGGCACCAATTGGGCAGCAAGGTGGGCATCTCCCCAGCAGGCACCCATGTGGTGCCTCCCCACAGGGCACCCAGGTGGGCATCTCCATGTGGGCATCTCCACATGGGCACCAACTGGGCAATAAAGTGGGCATCTCCCCAGTGGGCACCCATGCAGTACCTCCCCACAGGGCACCCCTGTGGGCATCTCCATGTGGGTATCTCCACATGGGCACCAACTGGGCAGCAAGGTGGACATCTCCCCAGCAGGCACCCATGTGGTGCCTCCCCACAGGGCACCCAGGTGGGCATCTCCATGTAGGGCACCAAGGTAGGTCTCCCCACATGGGCACCCAGGTGGGGCACTCACATGGGCATCTCTCCATGAGGCACCAAGGTGGGCATCTCCACGTGGGGCACCAAGGTGGGAATCTCTACATGGGCACCAAGCTGGGTGTCTCCACATGGGCACTCATGGGGAGCCAAGGTGGGCATCTCCACGTGGGACACCACGGTGGGCATCTGTACATGGGTGCCTGTGGGGCACCCAGGTGGGCATCTCCCCTTGTGGCAGTAAGGTGGGCAGCTCCCCATAGGGCACCCATAAGGCACCGAGGTGGGCACCTCCTCGTCCCCAGCAGAGGGCACACAGCGCCCCCTAGAGGAGATGGCAGGGCTGGCACCCACCTGGCTGATGTCCTGCAGGGTGATTGACTTCTTGTCCTCCACCACCCTGCCCAGGCGCCCGAAGGTCAGCTGCGGGGGCACGAGCTGCCCTCAGCCCCTGGCACTCCCTGCCCTGTGCCCACCCCGTGCCAGCCCCATGCCTGCCCCAGTCCCACCCTGTGCCAGCCCTGTGCCCACCCTCTGTGCCAGCCCCGTGCCCACCCCAGTCCTGCCCAATGCCCACCCTGTGCCAGCCCCATGCCCACCCCAGTCCTGCCCAATGCCCACCCTGTGCCAGCCCCATGCCTGCCCCAGTCTCACCCTGTGCCAGCCCCGTGCCCGCCCTGGTCCAGCCCTGTGCCCACCCCAGTCCCACCTTGTGCCTTCCTCGTGCCCACCCTGTGTTGGCCCTGGTCTGGCCCTGGTCCCACCCTGGTCCAGCCCAGTGCCCACCCCGTGCCAGCCTGGTGCCCACCCCAGTCCTTCCCTGTGCCAGCTCTGTGCCATCCCCCTGCCTGCCCTGGTCCCATCCTGTGCTGGCCCCGTGCCCACCCTTGTCATGCCCTGTGCCCACCCTGTGCCTCCCCTGTGCCAGCCCCGTGCCCACCCCGGTCCAGCCCTGTGCCCACCCTGTGCCTCCCCTGGTCCCATCCTGTGCCAGCCCCGTGCCCACCCTGTCCTGCCCTGGTCCCACTCCAGTCCTGCCCCGTGCCCGCCCCGTGCCAGCCTGGTGCCCACCCCAGTCCTTCCCTGTGCCAGCTCTATGCCATCCCTGTGCCTCCCCTGGTCCCACCCTGTGCCCACCCTGTCCCTGCCCTGGTCTGGCCCTGGTCCCACTCCAGTCCTGCCCTGTGCCCACCCTGTGCCCGCCCCGTGCCCGCCCTGCTCACCGAGAAGCTGATCTCCTCCTCCAGCACTCTGTCCCCTACCACCTGCAAGGGGCCAGGAGGGGGTGGCTGAGGTGCCAAGGGGTGCCCAGGCCCCAGGGATGCCAAGGGGGAGGGTTGGCAGGGCAGGGTGGGCACAGCACCCACCTGGCAGAACAGTTGGTGGTTGTCCTCCGAGACCAGCAGCAGGCAGCAGCTCAGGGACTCTGTCTCCTGCTTCAGCTTCAGGGGTGGGGTGGGCACAGGGTTGGGGGGCACCAGCCTCAGGGGTGCCCCCCAGCTGCCCAACAGCTGCCCCCCCAGCTGCCCCAGGGGGTGGTGCCCAGAAGGGGGTGCCAGGGGAAGGGGGTCGGGGGTGGGGGGTCCAAGGAAAGGGCCTGGGGGGAGGGGGTGCCCAGGGTGATGCCCAGGGGAGGTGACTGAGGAGGATGCCAATGGAGGGTGCCAGGAGCAGGTGCCCGGGGGGGGGAGGTCTGGGAGGGTTTTCAACCAAGGAGGGTGCCCAAGGGGGGATGCCAAGGGTGGGTACCTGGAGCAGGTGCCCGGGGGAGTGCCCAGGGGGTGCCCAGGAGGGGGTGCCCGGAGCAGGTGCCCAGGGGGAGTGCCCAGGGGGTGCCCAGGAGGGGGTGCCTGGAGCAGGTGCCCAGGTGGAGTGCCCAGGGGGTGCCCAGGAGGGGGTGCCTGGAGCAGGTGCCCAGGTGGAGTGCCCAGGGGGTGCCCAGGAGGGGGTGCCTGGAGCAGGTGCCCAGGTGGAGTGCCCAGGGGGTGCCCAGGAGGGGGTGCCTGGAGCAGCTGCCCAGGTGGGGGTGCCCAGGGTGTGCCCAGGAGGAGGTGCCTGGAGCAGGTGCCCAGGTGGAGTGCCCAGGGGGTGCCCAGGAGGGGGTGCCTGGAGCAGCTGCCCAGGTGGGGGTGCCCAGGGTGTGCCCAGGAGGGGTGCCCCGGAGCAGGTGCCCAGGGGGAGTGCCCAGGGGGTGCCCAGGAGGGGGTGCCTGGAGCAGCTGCCCAGGTGGGGGTGCCCAGGGTGTGCCCAGGAGGGGGTGCCTGGAGCAGCTGCCCGGGGGAGTGCCCAGGGGTGCCCAGGAGGGGTGCCGGAGCAGGTGCCCAGGGGAGTGCCCAGGGGTGCCAGGAGGGGGTGCCTGGAGCAGCTGCCCAGGTGGGGGTGCCCAGGGTGTGCCCAGGAGGAGGTGCCTGGAGCAGGTGCCCAGGTGGAGTGCCCAGGGGTGCCCAGGAGGGGGTGCCCGGGCAGGTGCCCAGGGGTGCCCAGGAGGGGGTGCCTGGGAGTGCCCAGGTGGGGGTGCCCAGGGTGGAGGAGGGGTGCCTGGAGCAGCTGCCCAGGTGAAGTGCCCAGGGGTGCTCAGGTGGGGGCCCAGGAGGGGGTGCCCAGGGGGTGCCCAGGAGGAGGTGCCTGGAGCAGGTGCCCAGGTGAAGTGCCCAGGGGGTGCTCAGGAGGGGGTGCCTGGAGCAGGTGCCCAGGAGGGGGTGCCCAGGGGGTGCCCAGGAGGGGGTGCCTGGAGCAGGTGCCCAGGAGGGGGTGCCCAGGGGGTGCCCAGGAGGGGGTGCCAACTCACATAGTTGATGACCTTCAGCTGCAGCGAGGCCGCATCCAGGTCGTAGAGCTCCCCTGCACCGGGGGTGAGAGACCCCCACTGGCACCCTGCCCACCCACCCCCACCCCACCCTGGGCACCCCTCCCCAAGGGGGAGATGCTCCCAGTGGTGTCCCCACCCCCCCTGGACCCCCATCCTGCTCTCCCCCTCCCTCCTGGACCCCTATCCTGCTCTCCCCCTCCCCCCTGGACCCCTATCCTGCTCTCCCCGTCCACCCTGGACCCCTATCCTTCTGTCCCCATCCCCCCTGGACCCCCATCCTGCTCTCCCCATCCCCCTTGACCCCCCCCACCCTGCTGTCCCCATCCCCCTTGACCCCCATCCTTCTGTCCCCATCCCCCTGGACCCCCACCCTGCTCTCCCCATCCCCCCTGGATCCCCATCCTGTTCTCCCCCTCCCCCCTGGCGCTTCTCACCCTGGTGTCCCCCATGCCCCCAGCCCGCCCCCCGCTCCGTGCCATGCCCCCCCCGGGGGGTGCCCTCACCACAGAGCTGCAGGATCTTGCAGTCCAGGTCGCTGTAGCTGCTCCCTGGCTCCTTCTCAGCCTTGGCCAAGGAGCTCTGGGAGGGGCTGGGGGAGAGGCTGCCCTGGGGCGGGGGCTGCAGCTTCTGCAGGGCTTGCAGGCGCCGGTAAGCCACCAGGGTCTGCGGGGGGGCACACGGGGGGGCGTGGGCACCGGGGGGAAGGGTGCCCGGGGAGGATGGGGACACGGGGATGGGGTTCAAGGGGGGAAAGGCACAGCAGGATGGGGGCCCGGGGGGGATGGAGAGAGCAGGATGGGGTTCAAGGGGGGACAGGGACAGCAGGATGGGAGCCGGGGGATGGGGAGAGCGGGATGGGTGCCTGGGGGATGGGGACACGGGGATGGGGGTCCAGGGGGGACGGGGACAGCAGGATGGGGGCCCAGAGGAGATGGAGAAAGTGGGATGGGGGCCCAGGGGGATGGGGAGAGGAGGATGGGGGCCCAGGGGGGGATGGAGAAAGCGGGATGAGGGCCCAGGGGGATGGGGACACAGGGATGGGGGCCCAGAGGAGATGGAGAAAGTGGGATGGGGGCCCAGGGGGATGGGGAGAGGAGGATGGGGTTCAAGGGGGGACAGGGACAGCAGGATGGGGGCCAGGGGGGGATGGGGAGAGCAGGATAAGGTTCAAGGGGGGACAGGGACAGCAGGATGGGGGCCCGGGGGGGATGGGGACACCATTGGGAGCATCTCCACCATGGGGACTTTCATCCATGGAGAGGGGACCCCGGGGTGGGGGTGGATGGGCAGGGTGCCAGTGGGGGTGGGGGCAGGGTGCCGGGGGGTGGGCTGGCAGGCGGGGCAGGGGTGCCCAGGCGCCCGGCAGGGGGCACTCACGTGTCTCTCCAGGGCACGCAGGTTCTGCTCATCAGAGTCACTCAGCTGCCCACAGTGCACCTGGGGAGGGGGTGCCGGAGGGGGGGGAGGGTCAGCAGCCGGTGGTGCCCGGGAGCCGGTGCCCAGGGCCCCCCGCGGGCCCGGCCTGCGCCCCCTGCTCACCAGGATGACGCAGACCACGGTGCTGCTCTCCTTGTCCACCAGTGGCAGGATGAGAACTGAGGGGGGAGGGCTGGGCTGGCACCCAGGCTGGCACCGGGGGGCTGGGCGCTCGGAGGGGGCTCAGTGTGGCCTCCTGTGCCACCCAGCCAGCCAGCTCCAGCCAGCCAGCTCCAGCCAGCCAGCTCGCCACCTCCATCCCCATCCAGCCCTCCCTCTCCACCCCCTCCATCCCTTCCTCCCCATCCCTCTCCATCCCTCTGTGTCTCTCCAGCCCTCTCCAGCCCTCCCTCTCCACCCCCTCCATCCCTTCCTCCCCATCCCTCTCCATCCCTCTGTGTCTCTCCAGCCCTCTCCAGCCCTCCCTCTCCACCCCCTCCATCCCTTCCTCCCCATCCCTCTCCATCCCTCTGTGTCTCTCCAGCCCTCTCCAGCCCTCCCTCTCCACCCCCTCCATCCCTTCCTCCCCATCCCTCTCCATCCCTCTGTGTCTCTCCAGCCCTCTCCAGCCCTCCCCTCCACCCCCTCCATCCCTTCCTCCCCATCCTCTCCATCCCTCTGTGTCTCTCCAGCCCTCTCCAGCCCTCCCTCTCCAGCCCTTTCCCTCCCTTCCTTTCCATCTCTCTATCTCTATCCATTCCTCTCCATTCCTCCCTCTCTATCCCTCCCTCCCCATCCCTCTATCCCTCACCATCCCTCCCTCCCTCTTCATCCCTCCATCCCTCTCCATGCCTCTATCTCCATCCCTCCCCATCTCTCCCTCCCTCCCCATCCCCCCATCCCTCCATCTCTCCCCATGCCCCCTCCCCCAGCCCCCACCTTGTGTGCCAGGTGCCAGGGGTGCTGCCAGGGGTGCCAGGTGCTTGCCAGGCAGCTCTGCAGGGGGCAGCCCCCCGCACTCCAACCGCTTCTGCCTCCGCACTGCATCCCTGCGGGGGCAAGGCACAGCCTGAGCCTCCCCCTGGCACCTGGCAGGGCAGGGCACAGCCCGTGGGCAGGGCACAGCCCGTGGGCAGGGCAAGGCGGGGCCCAGGAGCAGGGCACAGCCCAGGAGCAGGGTACAGCCTGTGGGCAGGGCAGGGCCATCCCAAAGACACTGCCAGGGCATGGAGAGCCCCAGGACAGGGGCACCCTAGGGAAGGTGACACCCCCGGGGCGGGGCCAGCCCGGCCAAGGTGCCCCCTCCCCGTGCCAAGGGCCCCTGGTGGGCACGAGGGGGGCAGGGCAGGGCAGGGCAGGGCCAGACCTGATCTTGCCGTGGGGGGGCAGCTCGTGGGGGGGGTCGTCACACAGCAGCCTGGGGTCCCCCTCCCGCAGGTACAGGTAGAGGTGCTCCTGGGGGGGGGGGACACGACATGGGGGGGACACATGTGGGGACACCATGGAGCCAGCACTGTAGGGCCACCAGCGCCCCCCCAGGGCCACCAGCACCATCCCAGGGCCACCAGCATCACCCCCAGGGCCACCAGCATCCCCCCCCAGGGCCACCAGCACCATCCCAGTGCCACCAGCACCGCCCCAGGGCCACCAGCACCACCCCCAGGGCCACCAGCACCCTCCCCAGGGCCACCAGCACCCTCCCCAGGGCCACCAGCATCAGCCCCAGGGCCACCAGCATCCCCCCCAGGGCCACCAGCACCATCCCAGGGTCACCAGCACCACCCCCAGGGCCACCAGCATCACCCCTAGGGCCACCAGCACCCTCCCCAGGGCCACCAGCACCATCCTAGGCCCACCAGCACCATCCCAGGGCCACCAGCATCAGCCCCAGGGCCACCAACAGCCCCCCCAGGGCCACCAGCACCATCAGGATCACCCCCAGCACCCCACCAGCAGCCCTCCAGGGCCATCAACATCCCCCCCCAGGGCTACCAGCACCATCAGGATCACCCCCAGCACCCCAGGGCCACCACCCCCTGGTGGGCACCAGGCTGAACCTGGCACGGTGCCCACCCCACCTACCACCCTGGGCAGCAGGGAGATGAGGGCATGGCGCAGGCTGTCCCGCAGGCTGCCGACGTCCAGCACGGCCCCCAGGCTCAGCAGGGCATCCTGGGGGGCACCAGGGGTCAGAGGGGGCACCAGCAGGGCCACCAGGACCATCAGGGCAAGGTGGCACAGAGCCAGGGGGAGGGGCAGCAGGGCTCAGGGGGGCACAGAGCCAGGGGGAGGGGCAGCAGGGCTCAGGGGGGCACAGAGCCACGGGGAGGGACCAGGGGTCAGGGTGACACCATCAGGGCCACCACTGGCACCTTGGGGCCACCAGTGACTGGCAACACCCCCCAGCAGTAGCCACAGTGCCCCCTCCAGTAGCCACAGTGTCCTCCCCAGTAGCCACAGTGACCCCCAAGCAGTATCCACAGCATCCCCCCCAGCAGTAGCCACAGTGTCCTCCCCAGTAGCCACAGTGTCCTCCCCAGTAGCCACAGCGTCCTCCAAGCAGTAGCCACAGTGTCCTCCCCAGTAGCCACAGTGACCCCCAAGCAGTAGCCACAGTGTCCTCCCCAGTAGCCACAGCGTCCTCCAAGCAGTAGCCACAGTGTCCTCCCCAGTAGCCACAGTGACCCCCAAGCAGTAGCCACAGCGTCCCCCCCAGCAGTAGCCACAGTGTCCTCCCCAGTAGCCACAGTGTCCTCCAAGCAGTAGCCACAGTGTCCTCCCCAGTAGCCACAGTGACCCCCAAGCAGTAGCCACAGTGTCCTCCCCAGTAGCCACAGTGACCCCCAAGCAGTAGCCACAGTGACCCCCAAGCAGTAGCCACAGTGTGTCCCCAGTAGTAGCCAGAACTTTCCCCCCCAGTAGTAGCCACAGTGTCCTCCCCAGTAGCCACAGTGTCCCCCCCAGCAGTAGCCAGAACAAGACCTCAGCTGCCCCTGGGCTCTGTCCCTTCCTCAGCCCCAGAGAGGGCAGCAGAGACCCCTCAAAGACCCCCACCACCCCCAGCGCTGCAGCCCAGGGACATCTCCAGCTCCACGTCACCCCTGGAGCATCCTCAGCTGCCTCTGTGCCACCCTTGGTGCATCCTCAGCTGCTTCTGTGCCACCCTTGGAGCATCCTCAGCCTGGTCCATGCCACCCCTGGAGCATCCTCAGCTGCTTCTGTGCCACCCTTGGAGCATCCTCAGCCTGGTCCATGCCACCCCTGGAGCATCCTCAGCTGCTTCTGTGCCACCCTTGGAGCATCCTCAGCCTGGTCCATGCCACCCCTGGAGCATCCTCAGCTGCTTCTGTGCCACCCCTGGAGCATCCTCAGCCTGGTCCATGCCACCCCTGGAGCATCCTCAGCTGCTTCTGTGCCACCCCTGGAGCATCCTCAGCCTGGTCCATGCCACCCCTGGAGCATCCTCAGCTGCCTCTGTGCCACCCCGGAGCATCCTCAGCCTGGTCCATGCCACCCCTGGAGCATCCTCAGCTGCTTCTGTGCCACCCCTGGAGCATCCTCAGCCTGGTCCATGCCACCCTTGGAGCATCCTCAGCTGCCTCCATGCCCTTGCCCCATCCTCCTCTTGGTCCATGCCACCTTTGGAGCATCCTCAGCTGGCTCCATGCCCTTGCCCCATCCTCCTCTTGGTCCATGCCACCCTTGGAGAAGCCTCAGCCAGGTCCATGCCCTTGCCCCATCCTCCTCTTGGTCCATGCCACCCTTGGAGAAGCCTCAGCCAGGTCCATGCCCTTGGTCCATCCTGCTCTTGCTCCCTGCCACCTTGGGAGCAGGTCTGGGGGGCAGCTGGGAGGTGCCCGGAGGTGCCAGTGGCCGTGGGTGCCCTTGGCACTGGCTGGGATCCCAACAGGGCTGCATCTCCAGCTGCCTACTCCCACTGGAGACACAAGCACTGTAGAATGCAGCCAGGCCATCTCCTTCTGTCCTTCCTGGTGTCCTTCTGTCCATCTGTGCTGCCTCAGGTCACTCTCCTGGTGTCCTTCTGTCCATCTGTGGTGGCGGTTCAGGTCACTCTCCTGGTGTCCTTCTGTTCCTCCTTGGTGGCTCAAGTGCCCATCCTGCTATCCCTCTGTCCTCTGTCCCTTCTGGCTCAAGTGCCCATCCTGCTGTCCCTCTGTCCCTCCCTCCTGGCTCAAGTGCCCATCCTGATGTCCCTCTGTCCTTCCCTGGTGGCTGAAGTGCCCATCCTGATGTCCATCCCAGGGGGGAGGGAGGAAGGCTGGGAATGGCATCCCACAGATCCCACTTGATCCCACTCACCCCAATGGATCCCACTTTTCCCACTCATCCAATTCCTTCCCACTTGATCCCCCTCATTCCAACCATCCCACTTGTCCCACTTCATCCCACTTGATCCCCCTCATTCCAGTCATCCCAGGTGCCCCACTTGATCCCACTCTTCCTCAGTGACCCCACTTGATCCCACTCATCCCACTCTTCCTCACTCACCCCACTTGATCCCACACATCCCACTTTTCCCACTCATCCAGCTTGTTCAACTTGATCCACTTGATCCCACTTCATCCCACTCACCTCACTTGATCCCTGTCATTCCACTTGATCCCACTCATCCTACTCATTCCTACTTGATCCCACTCATTCCAACCATCCCACTTGTCCCAATTCATCTCCCCTCATTCCAGTCATCCCAGGCACCCCACTTGATCCCACTCTTCCTCACTCACCCCACTTGATCCCACTCATCCCACTTGATCCCACTCATTCCAGCCATCCCACTTTTCCCACTCATCCAACTCATTCCATTTGATCCCACTCACCCCAATCAATCCCACTTGATCCCACTTATTCCAATCATCCCATTTGATCCCACTTGATCCCAGTCATCCCACTTGATCCCACCCACCCCACCTGATCCCACTCATCCCATTTGATCCCACTTGATCCCAGTCATCCCATTTGATCCACCCACCCCATTTGATTCCATTCATTCCAATCATCCCATTTGATCCCACTTGATCCCAGTCATCCTACTTGATCCCACTCATTCCAATCATCCAATTTGATCCCACTTGATCCCACCCTACCTGATCCTGCTCATCCCACTTGATCCCATTCATTCCAATCATCCCACTTGATCCCACCCACCCCACTTGATCCCACTCATTCCAAACATCCCACTTGATCCCACCCACCCACTTGATCCCAGTCATCCCATGTGATCCCACTCATTCCAAACATCCCATTTGATCCCACTTGATCCCAGCCATCCCACTTGATCCCACCCCCCCACTTGATCCCACTCATTCCAACCATCCCATTTGACCCCACTTGATCCCCCTCCCCCACCTGATCCCCCTCACCCTGCTCATCCCAACTCCCCACCCCAGTGCCAGCATTCCCAGCTCCTGGAGGGGCTGCAGACCCTCTGCCAAAGCGCCTGAGGGTGGAGCCGACGCCCAGGGGCTAATCCAGGAGCTAGTTAAGGGGCTAATTAATTAAGGGGCTTAATTAAACTCCCAGAGCTGGAACTTCCACAGGGAACCTTTGCCCTCCCTCGGGAACGTCTCATTTGGAAGCCAGAGGGTGGAGTCCCCTTCCTCCCTCTCCCATCTCGCTCCTGGCGCCTCCCCGCCTTGGGTCTGGGGCGGGCTGAGGGGAACGATCCGGACCCATTTGCCCAGCTCCGCGGAGGGGAGGGTTGGGACTCGGGGCTGCAGCCACACCGGCTCCAGCATTCCTGGCTGCGCGGCGGGCTGCTCCGGATCCAACCAGCAGAGGAAGCCCTGGGCCACCCCATCCCCGGCACTGGCAATGCCACCAGGAGCCGCTCCCAGCCCTGGACCTGCAGCCCTGCAGGCAGGGAACCAACACTCCCCCGGGAAGAGCTCTCCCAGAGCCAGATCCCAGCTCCCCAGGAGGACACAGAGAGATAATGAACTCCATGGAGAGAGGAGGAGAATCCTGGTGGAGCAATCCCACTTCCCACAGTCTTTCCCCCCTCCCATCCCTTCCTCTTTCTCCCATCCCTTTCCCCCCTCCTCCCATCCCTTCCCCCTCTCCCCATCCCTTCCTCCTTCTCCCATCCCTTCCCCCTCTCCCCATCCCTTCCTCCTTCTCCCATCCCTTCCCCTCTCTCCCCATCCCTTCCTCCTTCTCCCCATCCCCCTCCTTCTCCCATCCCTTCCTCCTTCTCCCATCCCTTCCCCTCTCTCCCCATCCCTTCCTCCTTCTCCCATCCCTTCCCCTCTCTCTCCATCCCTTCCTCCTTCTCCCATCCCTTCCACTCTCTCCCCATCCCTTCCTCCTTCTCCCCATCCCTTCCTCCTTCTCCTTCCTCCTTCTCCCCATCCCTTCCTCCTTCTCCCCATCCCTTCCTCCTTCTCCCCATCCCCCTCCTTCTCCCATCCCTTCCTCCTTCTCCCATCCCTTCCCCTCTCTCCCCATCCCTTCCTCCTTCTCCCATCCCTTCCCCTCTCTCTCCATCCCTTCCCCCTTCTCCCATCCCGTCCCCTCTCTCCCCATCCCTTCCTCCTTCTCCCCATCCCTTCCCCCTTCTCCCCATCCCTTCCCCTTCTCCCATCCCTTCCCCCTTCTCCCATCCCTTCCCCCCTTCTCCCATCCCTTCCCCCCTTCTCCATCCTCCTCCTCCAGGACTCCTCCTCCTCTCCCAGCTGGAAGCTGCTGACCCAAGCCTCCCTTTTTGCCCCCACCCCACTGCCCCCAGGTTGTGCCCCCATGCCCTGAGGCCCCAGCCCCCTTCCCACCCCCAGAGCCCACCACGGTCACTCCTTGGCACCCCCAAAGAAGCAGCTGAAACCCTCCCTTCCCCCTTCCCCTCCCCCTAAAAAAAGACCTCCAAAGCCTCAGGACCCCTCCCCAAGCTGAGCTCCAGCAGCTGGTGGCCAGCAGCAGGAGAGCCACCAGAAGCATTCGTGGAGCGATCTGCTGGTGGTAAAAATAGCCCCAGGCTGTGATTCATCTCCTCCCCACCCCCACCTCCCCTTCCATTCCCACCCCCACACCCCCACTCCCCTCCCCCCCCAGCTCCTGCAGCAGCTCTGAGCACCCCCTCCCAGCGCTCCCAGGTCCCCAGCACCCCCTCAGCCCAGCTGCTCCTGCTGGCAGTGGTTAAATATAGCCCAGCCCTGGGGGGCTGCTGGCCACCAGGAGATGCCAACAGGCAGAGCTGGCAGGGGAGGGATGGCAGGAGGGGCATCAACAGGAGGGAATTTGGGGGGGGGGGGGATTGGTGTGGGAGGGAGAGAAGGGAATGGGGAAACTGAAGCAGGGAAGCAGACCCTGAGGGCACAGAGTCTGACCTGATACGACACCGAATGCCAGAACCCAGCCTGCTGTTGGGGAAGGGACCCCTGGCGCCCCCAAGCCAGCAGGGCACCCCCAGCAGCTTGCCCCAGGGGCACCAGGGGGGGTTGGAAGCTCTTCACAGCCTCTCTGGGCAGCCTGCTCCAGGCCTCTCCAGCAGCCTCACCCCAAACAAGTTGCTCCTGCTGGCACCTCCTGCCTGCCCCTTGAACCCTGGGCACCACTCAGCAGATGCCAGCCCCAGGCTCTTGTCCCCCACAGCTCCTTGAGCTCTTGCTGAGCATTGCTCAGATCCCCTCTGGGGCTGCTCTGCTTCAGCCTCAGCAGCCCCCAGGGCCCTCAGCTGCTCCTCACAACTTCCCCAGACCCTTCCCCAGACCCTTCCCCACCTTTGTTGTCCTCCTCTGGCCCTCAACCTCTCCCCAGCCTCCTCTGGACTCTCTCCAGCACCTCTCAGGCTCTGCCCTGGGCAGCCCAGCCCTGGCCCCAGCCCTGCAGCTGTGGCCTCCCCAGGGCAGAGCAGAGGGGCAGCAGAACCTCCCTGCCCCTGCTGCTGCCCACACTCTGCTCCATGCCCCCCCAGGACACCTTTGGCCTCCCCAGGCACCTTGCTGGCTGCTGGGCACCTCCGTGTGCCCCTTCCCAGCACCCCCAGCTCCATCCTTGTCCCCTTGTCCCCAGCCCAGCATTGCTCCAGGACCTTTCCCCCAGCCCTCCAGCGACCACTCCCCAGGGAATCATCTCCTCCAGAGTGGGGCTGGAGGGGGCACAGCAGCCCTGCTGGGAGCCACCACCCTGCCAGGGAGCTGCGAGCTGGTTTGAGATCCAGAGGAAGGATAAAGAAGGGATTTGAGGAGGGGGAGGAGGGAAAGGGGGGCGGGGGGGGAGGGCTGAGTCTGATGAGCCCCTAGCTGAGGTCACCCAGAGAGGTGGCAGCTGCCTCCTGGCTGCCACCAGCCCAGGGCAGGCTGTTGGCGGGGGGCTCTGCTGCCTGGGGTGGGGCTGCCCTTGAAAGGTCCTTTCCAAGCCCTGAGCCTCCGATCGCCACCCCCCTCTCCCCCCCCTTCAGCAGCATCCCTGCGGGGAAGGTGCAGAGCAGGAGAAGAGGAAGGGATGGAAGGAGAAGGGGAAAGGGAAGGCATCCATCAGCCGCCAGCCTGCAGCTGCGGGTCCCAGATCTCATTGCTTTAATCTAATCAAGGCAGCGAGCAACCTGCAACCCGCAGGAGCTCCTTAATTAGCTGATCTTTAAAGGGGGCCTTAATGAGCCTCCTAATGAGGCTCGACGGGAAGGAGACGCTGCTGGGAGGGCTCTTGCCTCCCCGCGGTCATTTAGCCCAGGTCCTGGTGTGGTCAGCTCCAGATGAGGAGATCTGGAGGCGCAGGGCAGAAACCCTGGCACTGAGCCACCCCTGGCATCCGGAGACGCTGGGCTGAGTGGGACCAGGGCTGCAGGATGGGGAGCTGGGGGGGAGGGGAGGGAGCAGGCACCCCCAAACCCCTCCACACCGTGAACCTCACAGTTCCAGACCTGCCCCAGGCTCTCCAGCAAGGAAGGAGAAGCTCAGGGTCGGGCTTGGGCTGGGCTGACCTCACAGCTCCGTCCCTGCCTCAGTTTCCCCAATCAGTTCAGGCTCACAGCCCTGAAGGAGCAGCTCAAGGTTGGGCTTGGACTGGGCTGGGCTGCCCTGAGCCCCTTGCTGACCTCACAGCTCCATCCCTGCCTCAGTTTCCCCGTGGGCTGCAGGGGGTGGTCTTTGTGGGATGCTCTGCGGGGGGTAGCACAGGGTGGTCCTCTTGGAGCACTTTGGTGGAGAGTTTGCACAGGGCTGAGACCAAGCAGCCCCTGGGGAGATCTTTGCATCCCTGGGGACACCCCCATAGCCAAGGGGTCACCTCTATGTCCATGGGGAGCCTCTTATGTCCATGGGTACACCCCCATGCCCCCAGGGATCCTTTCATGTCCATGGGGACTCCCTATGTCTATGGGGACACCCCCATGCCCGTGGGGACACCTCCACGTCCCTGAAGACGCCCCCATGTCCCTAAGGTCCCGTTCATGTCCCTGGGGACCCCCTCCCCACCCCAATGTCCCTGGGCCCCCCATAACTTGCCTCCAGGACCCCTTTTGATCCTCCCCCCCGCCCCCAGCTCCAGCCTTTTCCAACCCCTCCCTCTCCCAGGTCCCCTGAGCCACCCTCGGGAGCTGTGTCCCCCTGCCTTCCCCCCCCGCGGCTGTCCCTTTGCCGCCCCCCAGCTCCGCTGCGGGAACAGAGGCAGAGTCAAGGTCGCTTCCTGTTGATGTCCCTTCGTCGGGCAGGGACAATCCTCAAGGATTTCCCGTCCGCAGGAACACCGACGGGCCCCCCCGAGTCCCCCGACGGCCGCTGGCTCTGTCCCCAAGCCCTGCCGCCCGGCCCCCAGCCCCTGCCGCCCGTCCCCAGCCCCTGCCGCCCGTTCCCCTGCCCCTGCCGCCCGGCCCCCAGCCCCTGCCGCCCGTCCCCGAGCCCCTGCCGCCCGTTCCCCAGCCCCTGCCGCCCGTCCCAGCCCCTGCCGCCCGTTCCCCAGCCCTGCCGCCCGTCCCCAGCCCCTGCCGCCCGTTCCCCAGCCCCTGCCGCCCGTTCCCCAGCCCTGCCGCCCGGCCCCCAGCCCTGTCCTGCACTGGGGAGGGGACAAGGAACCCCTCAGCCCCATGGCACTTGTTCCCAACCCACGCCCCCTGCCTCTGGGCAGCAAGAAGATGAAGCCACGCAGGTCCCCAAACCCCTCCTGACATTCCCTGGCCACCAGGTCCCCTCCCCACGGCCACCAGGTCCCCTCCCCAGGGCACAGCCCTGCAGCCCTCAGCATCCTCCCGAGGTGGCCGCAGCTGCACCGGGAGCAGCATCCCTGGCACCCAACCAGCTGCATGCCAAGGGGCAGCCCTAAGCCACCCAGGTGCCACCCAAGGGACAGGGACAGCCCTAAGACACCCAGGTGCCCACCATGGAACCCAGCTGCATGCCAAGGGACAGCCTTAAGCCACCCTGGCGCCACTTAAGGGACAGGAACAACCCTAAGCCACCCAGGTGCCCACCCTGGCATCCAGCTGCATGCCAAGGGACAGCCCTAAGCCACCCAGGTGTCCACCATGGCATCCAGCTGCATGCCAAGGGACAGCCCTAAGCCACCCAGGTGCCCACCCTAGCACCCAGCTGCATGCCAAGGGACAGCCCTAAGTCACCCAGGTGCCCACCATGGCACCCAGCTGCGTGCCAAGAGACAGCCCTAAGCCACCCAGGTGTCCACCATGGCACCCAGCTGCATGCCAAGGGACAGCCCTAAGACACCCAGGTGCCCACCATGGCACCCAGCTGCATGGCAAGAGACAGCCCTAAGCCACCCAGGTGCCACCTAAGGACAGGAACAACCCTAAGCCACCCAGGTGCCCACCCTTGCACCCAGCTGCATGCCAAGGGACAGCCCTAAGCCTCCCAGGTGCCACCTGAGGGACAGGAACAGCCCTAAGCCACCCACATGTCCATGGCACCCAGCTGCATGTCAAGGGACAGCCCTGAGCCACCCAGGTACCACCCAAGGGACAGAAACAACCCTAAGCCACCCAGGTGCCCACCCTAGCACCCAGCTGCATGCCAAGGGACAGCCCTAAGCCACCCAGGTGCCACCCTGGCACCCAGCTGCTGGGTAGGCTGATCCCAAGCCTTTGGAGCACTGCAGGCAGAGGGCTCCAGGAGGGAGCTGGCACCATCCCCATCCCTGGCACCACGGTGCCCATCCCGTCCCCCACTGGCCAGCAGCGCCTCCCAGCTAGCTCTGAAGGCCCTGGGGGCTGTGCCAGGGCTGGGGCTGTGCCAGGCTGGGGCTGTGCCAGGGCTGGACCTGCTCTGGAGTATCCCAGAGGGCACGCAGCCTGCAGAGGAGCTCGGAGGAACAGGGCTGGGGACAAGCAGGGGGGCAGGGTGGGGGCTCTGGGGAGGGGGCTGGAGCACCCCACACCTCTCCTCCTGGCATGGGCAGTGCCAGCTGGGCTGTGAGCTGGCAGGGGGGAGCTCATCCCGGAGCTTCTGCTGGGATCTGGGCAAATTGAATTGCAGGCATCTGCAGCTGGAGGGGAATTGGATTTGGGAGAAGCCTGAGGAGCAGGGGGGGGGGAGGGGAGGGGAGGGGAGGAGGGGGCTGGGGGCTGCTGCCCTTGGGGGGCAGCTCTGGGTGTGCAGAAACCTCCTCAGATTGCCACTCAGGGGAGGGTTTGGGCACCGAATGCCAGAGCCCAGCCTGGTGGGGAGGGGGTGGGAAGGGACCCCCGGAGCCCACCCCCTGCCCAGGGGCACCCCCAGCAGCTTGCCCAGGGGCACCATGGCACCAGGGGGGGTTGGAAGCTCTCCACAACCTCTCTGGGCAGCCTGCTCCAGGCCTCTCCAGCAGCCTCACCCCAAACAAGTTGCTCCTGCTGGCACCTCCTGCCTGCCCCTTGAGGCCTGGGTAGCATTCAGCAGATGCCAGCCCCAGGCTCTTGCCCCCCAGCCCTGCAGCTGTGGCCTCCCCAGGGCAGAGCAGAGGGGCAGCAGAACCTCCCTGCCCCTGCTGCTGCCCACACTCTGCTCCATGCCCCCCAGGGCACCTTTGGCCTCCCCACAGGACACCTTGCTGGCTGCTGGGCACCTCCTTGTGCCCACCCCCAGCTCCTTCTCCTGGCAGCTGCTCCCCAGCAGCTCCCCCCTGGGCTGTGCTGCTGCAGGAGGTTGTCCCTGCCCAGGGGCAGGACCCTGCCCTTGCCCTGCTTGGACTTCAGCAGCTTCCTTCCCCATAACCCCAACCGCCAGGACCCCCTCCTCATTACCCCAACCCCAGGAGCTGCTTTGGGCTCTCAGCCCTAGAGGGGAGGAGGTCTCCTGGTCCCTAACCCTGACCCCTCCCCAAAACCCCAAGCTCAGGAGCTGCTCTGGGCTCTCAGCCCCGGAGGGGGGAGGTCTCCCGGTCCCTGCCATCACCTCCTTGCAGAATGTCTCAGCTCAGCTCCAGCAGCCCAAGGTCAGCCTTGGTGGCTACCAAGGCCGGGAGGATTCTGCCCCCAGGCTGCATCCAGCCCGAGGAATTCCTCTCCCCACCCCCGGCGCAAAAAAGCCAATCTCAGCCGCAGCTGCTCCTCACCCAAACCTCAGCCAGGCACCAGCAGCACCCTCCTGGGGAGCTGCAGTCCTGGGGTGCCCCAGCAGCACCCAGACCCCAGCTCCTCAATCCTTGGGGTGCACCAGCAGCACCCAGACCCCAGCTCCTGAATCCTTGGGGTGCACCAGCAGCATCCAAACCCCAGCTCCTGAATCCTTGGGGTGCACCAGCAGCACCCAGACCTCACCTCCTGAATCCTTGGGGTGCACCAGCAGCATCCAGACCCCAACTCCTGAATCCTTGGGGTGCCCCAGCAGCACCCAGACCCCAGCTCCTGAATCCTTGGGGTGCAACAGCAGCACCCAGACCTCACCTCCTGAATCCTTGACACCAGCAGCTCCTGACCCCAGCTCCTGAATCCTTGGGTGCACCAGCAGCATCCAAACCCCAGCTCCTGAATCCTTTGAGGACCCCAGCTCCTGAACCAGCAGCACATCCAAACCCCAGCTCCTGAATCCTTGGGGTGCACCAGCAGCACCCAGACCCCAGCTCCTGAATCCTTGGGGTGCACCAGCAGCACCCAGACCCCAGCTCCTGAATCCTTGGGGTGCCCCAGCAGCACCCAGACCCCAGCTCCTGAATCCTTGGGGTGCCCCAGCAGCACCCAGACCCCAACTCCTGAGTCCTTGGGGTGCACCAGCAGCACCCAGACCTCACCTCCTGAATCCTTGAGGTGCCCCAGCAGCACCCAGACCTCACCTCCTGAATCCTTGGGGTGCACCAGGAGCACCCAGACCCCAACTCCTGAATCCTTGGGGTGCCCCAGGAGCACCCAGACCTCACCTCCTGAATCCTTGGGGTGCACCAGGAGCACCCAGACCCCAACTCCTGAATCCTTGGGGTGCCCCAGCAGCACCCAGACCCCAACTCCTGCACCAGGAGCACCCAGACCCCAGCTCCTGAATCCTTGGGGTGCCCCAGCAGCACCCAGACCCCAACTCCTGAATCCTTGGGGTGCACCAGGAGCACCCAGACCCCAGCTCCTGAATCCTTGGGGTGCCCCAGCAGCACCCAGACCCCAGCTCCTGAATCCTTGGGGTGCCCCAGCAGCACCCAGACCCCAGCTCCTGAATGCTTGGGGTGCAACAGCAGCACCCAGACCTCACCTCCTCCACCCTTGGGGTGCACCAGCAGCACCCAGACCCCAGCTCCTGAATCCTTGGGGTGCACCAGCAGCACCCAGACCCCAGCTCCTGAATCCTTGGGGTGCACCAGCAGCACCCAGACCCCAGCTCCTGAATCCTTGAGGTGCACCAGCAGCACCCAGACCCCAGCTCCTGAATCCTTGAGGTGCACCAGCAGCACCCAGACCCCAGCTCCTGAATCCTTGGGGTGCCCCAGCAGCACCCAGACCCCAACTCCTGAATCCTTGGGGTGCACCAGGAGCACCCAGACCCCAGCTCCTGAATCCTTGGGGTGCCCCAGCAGCCCAGACCCCAGCTCCTGAATCCTTGGGTGCCCCAGCAGCACCCAGACCCCAGCTCCTGAATCCTTGGGGTGCCACCAGCAGCACCAGACCCCAGCATCCAAACCTCACCTCCTGAATCCTTGGGGTGCAACAGCAGCACCCAGACCCCAGCTCCTGAATCCTTGGGGTGCACCAGCAGCATCCAAACCTCACCTCCTGAATCCTTGGGGTGCAACAGCAGCACCCAGACCCCAACTCCTGAATCCTTGGGGTGCACCAGCAGCATCCAAACCCCAGCTCCTGAATCCTTGGGGTGCCCCAGCAGCACCCAGACCCCAACTCCTGAATCCTTGGGGTGCACCAGCAGCATCCAAACCTCACCTCCTGAATCCTTGGGGTGCAACAGCAGCACCCAGACCCCAGCTCCTGAATGCTTGGGGTGCACCAGCAGCATCCAAACCTCACCTCCTGAATCCTTGGGGTGCACCAGCAGCACCCAGACCCCAGCTCCTGAATCCTTGGGGTGCACCAGCAGCATCCAAACCTCACCTCCTGAATCCTTGGGGTGCAACAGCAGCACCCAGACCCCAGCTCCTGAATCCTTGGGGTGCCCCAGCAGCACCCAGACCCCAACTCCTGAATCCTTGGGGTGCCCCAGCAGCACCCAGACCCCAGCTCCTGAATCCTTGGGGTGCAACAGCAGCACCCAGACCTCACCTCCTCCACCCTTGGGGTGCACCAGGACCCCCATGCAGCCTCCCCCCTCCCCCAGCCCAGGACCATTTCTTCCCTCCCCCACTTTGGTCCCCAAGTCCACCCTGGCCACCAAAAGCTCTGAAGCCCACCTCCCATAACCCCGACTCCCAGCACCACCTCCCCATAACCCCCAACCCCAGGACCCCCTAAACCCCAACCCCAGTACCCCATCCCCATAACCCCGACCCCAGCACTCCCTCCCTATAACCCCCAACCCCAGGACCCCCCTAAACCCCAACCCCATCCCCCCATCCCCATAACCCCAACCCCAGCACCCCCTCCCCAAAACCCCCAACTTCAGGACCCCCTAAACCCCAACCCCCAGCACCCTCCCCATAACCCCAACCCCAGGACCCCCTAAACCCCAACCCCAGCACTCCCTCCCCATAACCCCAAACCCAGGACCCCCTAAACCCCAACCCCAGTACCCTCTCCCCATAACCCCCAACCTCAGGACCCCCTAAACCCCAACCCCAGCACTCCCTCCCCATAACCCCCAACCTCAGGACCCCTAAACCCCAACCCCAGCACCCCTCCCCATGCCCCCGCCCCCCACGGGCCTGATCCTGCACCCACCACCAAATCTCTCCTCGGGGACTGGTTGGGAAGCTCCAAAGTGGGAGAAGAAATGGGGGGCGGGGGGGGTGGTGGTGGTCTTCTTCTCCCCTCCCTCCCACCCCCCACCCCTCCCTCCCTCCTAGGGCTGACCTTTGGGAGGGTGGGGGAGGAACCCAACCCTTCCTCCCGGCGTGGAAGGCAGCAGCAGCTCGGCCCTTTTCCTCCCCTTTATGGCCCTGCTGATGTGTCCCGCAGGAAGCTCAGGGACACAAATGTCGTGTCCCCCCCCCCGCCCCCTGCCACCCCCCTCCCCCCGCCTCCACTTCCAGTGTCACCATCACACACACCCCCGCTCCCCCTCCCCGCCTCAAACTGGTTCTTACTGGGGGGGAAACTGAGGCAGGAGCGACCCTACCACCACCATCATCATCATCATCACCATCATCATCCCAAACCCTCTGCCTGGTGGCATCTAAAGACCTTGGGGACAATGTGGGGGGCGCTGGGGTTGCCCCCTCCCCTCCACTGTCACCAATTCCTCCACTCCCCCCACCCCAAACCCTCCACTGACCCTACCACCACCATCATCATCTTCATCCTCATCCTCATCCCTCAACCCCTGCCTGGTGGCATCTAAAGACCTTGGGGAAAATGTGTCCTCCACTGTCACCAATTCCCCCACTCCCCAACCCCAAACTGGTCCTTACTTGGGGGGAAACTGAGGCAGGAGCGACCCTACCACCACCATCATCATCATCACCATCATCATCATTCCAAACCCTCTGCCTGGTGGCATCTAAAGACCTTGGGGGCAATGTGTGGGGGCAGTGGGGGTGCCCTCCCCCCCCTCCAGTGTCACCAATTCCCCCACTCCCCAACCCCAAACTGGTCCTCACTAGTGGGGAAACTGAGGCAGGATCCTCATCCTCCTCCTCATCCCCAACCCCCTGCCTGGTGGCATCTAAGGACCTTGGGGGCAGGGAGGGGGTCCCCCCTTTGGGGACAATGTGGTGGCCCTCCCCCTCCCCCATTCCCTCCCTCCTCCCCCCTCTCCATCAAGCTCCTTCCTGTGGACTGGTCCCAATTAGGGCCCTGATGGATGCCCAGCCCGAGGCTAATTGGATTGGGAGGAAGAGGAGGCCCAGGCACAGCTTCGGCCTCACCTTCCCCATCCCAGCTCATACTGGGGGGAGGGGGTAAGGGCATGATAAAGATGCCCCCCCCCCGGCAACCCCCTCTCCCCCCCCAGCTCCAAACACCTCTCCTGGGGGTCCCAAAGCAGCATCCAGGGGACTGGGATTGGGGGGTGGGGGGGTGGGAAATGGGTCTGGGGGCAGGTATGGATGGACTGGGATTTGGCAGAGCCCAGATGGAGCAGGTGAAGCTTTCCAGACTGGGATCAGCCCCTCCAGACTGGGATCCAACCCTTCCAGAGAGGGATCCAACCCTTCCAGGCTGGGATCAGCCCCTCCAGACTGGGATCCAACCCTTCCAGAGAGGGATCCAACCCTTCCAGGCTGGGATCAACCCCTCCAGACTAGGATCTACCTCTCCACACTGGGATCCAACCCCTCCAGACTAGGATCCACCTCTCCACACTGGGATCCAACCCCTCCACACTGGGATCCAACCCTTCCAGACTGGGATCCAACCCTTCCAGACTGGGATCAGCCTCTCCAGACTGGGATCCAACCCTTCCAAACTGGGACCAGCCCCTTCCAAACTGGGATCAGCCCCTCCAGACTGGGATCCAGCCTCTCCAGACTGGGATCCAACCCTTCCAGACTGGGATCAGCCTCTGCAGACTGGGATCAGCCTCTCCAGACTGGGATTCAGCTTCTCCAAACTGGGATCCAGCCTCTCCAGACTGGGATCCAACCCTTCCAGACTGGGATCAACCCCTCCAGACTGGGATTCAACCCTTCCAGGCTGGGATTCAGCCTCTCCAGAATGGGATTCAGCCTCTCCAGACTGGGATCCAGCCCTTCCACACTGGGATTCAGCCTCTCCAGACTGGGATCCAACCCCTCCACACTGGGATTCAACCCTTCCAGACTAGAATCAACCCCTCCAGACTAGGATTCAAGCCTTCCAGACTGGGATCAGCCCCTCCAGACTGGGATCAGCCTCTCCACACTGGGATCAGCCCCTCCAGACTGGGATCAGCCTCTCCAGACTGGGATCCAACCCTTCCAGACTGGAATCAACCCCTCCAGACTGGGATCAGCCCCTCCAGACTAGGATTCAACCCTTCCAGACTGGGATCAGCCCCTCCAGACTGGGATCCAACCCTTCCAGACTGGGATCCAACCCTTCCAGACTGGAATCAACCCCTCCAGACTGGGAACAGCCCCTCCAGACTGGGATCCAACCCCTCCAGACGGGGATCCAACCCTTCCAGACTGGGATCCAACCCTTCCAGACTGGGATCAACCCCTCCAGACTGGGATTCAACCCTTTCAGACTGGGATCAGCCCCTCCAGACTGGGATTCAACCCCTCCAGACTGGGATCAGCCCCTCCAGACTGGGATCAGCCCCTTCCAGACTGGGATTCAACCCCTCAAGACTGGGATCCAACCCTTCCAGACCAGGATCAGTCCCTCCAGACTGGGATCAGCCCTTCCAAACTGGGACCAGCCCCTTCCAGACTGGGATTCAACCCTTCCAGACTGGGATCAGCCCCTCCAGACTGGGATCCAACCCTTCCAGACTGGGATCAGCCCCTTCCAGACTGGGATTCAGCCCCTCCAGACTGGGATCAGCCCCTTCCAGACTGGGATTCAGCCCCTCCAGACAGGGATCCAACCCTTCCATGCTGGGATCAGCCTCTCCAGACTGGGATCAACCTCTCCACACTGGGATCCAACCCTTCCAGACTGGGATCCAACCCCTCCAGACTGGGATCAGCCCCTTCCAGACTGGGATTCAGCCCTGCCAGACTGGGATCCAGCCTCTCCAGACTGGGATCCAACCCTTCCACGCTGGGATCAGCCTCTCCACACTGGGATTCAACCCTTCTAGACTGGGATCAGCACCTCCACACTGGGATCCAACCCTTCCAGACTGGGATCAGCCTCTCCACAGTGGGATAAACCCCTCCAGACTGGAATCAACCTCTCCACACTGGGATCAGCCCTTCCAAACTGGGATCAGCCTCTCCAGACTGGGATCCACCTCTCCAGACTGGGATCCAACCCTTCCAGACTGGGATCCAACCCTTCCAGACCTGGATTCAGCTTCTCCACACTGAGATCCAACCCCTCCAGACTGGATCAACCTCTCCAGACTGTGCTGCCCCCTGCCCCACAGCAGCCCCCTCCCCAGGTCGGAGGCGCAGGAGGTGCGGCACCAAACCTTTCCCCATCCACCTCCTGGGCTGCAGCCCCCCCCCCCAGTATCCAGCTGGTCCATACTGGGGGGGGAGGGAGGGGCCTACCGGGGGTCCCCCTTCCCATTACAGCCCCCCCTCAAGCCAGGTCTGATGCTGGGGGTGGGGGGCCAAGAGCTCAGCTCTTGGGGTTCCCACTGCGAGCAGAGCCAGGGGGGGGGAGAGCACATGCAGGGGAATGGAGACCCCACCTCCAACCCCAGGCACAGAACCACGTCTAGACCCCCCCCCCCAAATCGACAGACCACAAAAGACCCTCCTCCCTCAGCCTGGAGAACTCTTCACACCCCCTTCCCCCCATTTTCACGCGTGTCCCGCCCCCCCCCGGGGGGGTGTCACTCACATTGTCCAGGAGGGTCCCCATGGCGTGGCTCAGCTGTGGGTGTCCCCCCCCACGAACTGGGACCAGCACTGGGGCCGCCCCCCACCTCGGCCCAGCCCATTTCCTCCCCCACCTCCGCCCCCCCCCCCCCGCAGGAAGGAGGTGGCCGGGGGGGGGACACGGACAGACGGACACACGACACACACACAGAGCCCAGAGCGTCCTGAGCCCGGGGGGGGGGGGGACGCACACGGAGACGGCACAGACAGAGCCCCCCCCAGCCAGACCCCACTCCCAACAGCTTCCTGCCTCAGTTTCCCCCCACTCAGGTTCTCCCGGGGGAGGTTTCGCGGCCCCCCCCCCCGCGAATAAAACAGCAACGAGGGGGAGCTCAGTCTCGGGTGGGGAGGGGGTCGCGCCGCACCCCCACCCTGGGAGGCACAGCCGGCGCCGACCTCCCCTCCCCACCCCCCCCAAAATCGATCCGGGACCACCCTCCCCGCAATAGAAACCTGAAGATTCCCCCCCCCCCCGACTGATCGGAGTGGGTGGGGAGTGGGCTCTGCAGGGTAGTCCCTGTCCCGAGTGGGAGGAGAGCCGGGGTGGGGGGTCTCGGGTGGGAAGGGAGGAGACTTTAGGGGTCGGGGGGGGGGGGGGAGGAGGAGGGGGAAGTGGGTCTGAGGGTCTGAGAAGGGGTAGTGGGGGGTGGAAGGGGGCTCAGCAAGGCTGTCCCAGCCCTGAGTGGGGGGAGTCTCGGGTGGGAAGGGGAAGTGGGTCCGAGGGTCTTGAGGTGGGGGTCGTGGGGGGTAGTGGGCTCAGCAAGGCAGCCCCGGTCCCGAGGGGGAGGGGAAGAAGCTGTGAGGGGGCTCTGGGCGGGAGGGGAGGGGAGGGGGGACTTCGGGGTCTCAAG
This sequence comes from Melanerpes aurifrons, assembly GCA_011125475.1. Taxonomy (NCBI): domain Eukaryota; kingdom Metazoa; phylum Chordata; class Aves; order Piciformes; family Picidae; genus Melanerpes; species Melanerpes aurifrons. The sequence goes on from WWNC01000150.1 coordinate 386,779, forward strand.
TGGGAAGGAAGCTGGGTCGGGGGTCCTGGGCTGGAAGCCAGGTGGGGTTAGGGGGTCCCGAGTTAGAAGGGGGAGGTGTGGGGGTGTTAGGGAACTCGAGTGGGAAGGGGAGGGGAGGGTTAGGGGTCTCGAGTGGGAAGCAGCGTGGGGCTGGTGGCCTTGAGTGGCAGGGGAGGAGGGTTTGGGAGTCCCGAGTGGTAAGGGGGGGGGGGTTAGGGGTCTCGAGTGTGAAGTGGGGGGAGGGTTAGGGGTCCCTAGTGGAGAGTGGGTTTAGGGACCCCTAGTGGTAAGGGAGGAGTGGGTTTAGGGGGTCCCGAGTGGTAAGGGGGGAGTGGGTTTAGGGGTCCCTAGTGGGAAGTAGGGAGTGGGTTTAGGGGCCCGAAGTGGGGAGTGGGTTTAGGGGTCTCGAGTGGCAAGGGGGGAGTGGGTTTAGGGGTCCGAAGTGGGGAGTGGGTTTAGGGCCCCCTAGTGGTAAGGGGGGAGTGGGTTTAGGACCCCCTAGTGGTAAGGGGGGAGTGGGTTTAGGAGCCCCTAGTGGTAAGTGGGGAGTGGGTTTAGGGGTCCGAAGTGAGGAGTGGGTCTAGGGGCCCCTAGTGGGAAGGGGAGAGTGGGTTTAGGGGTCCCTAGTGGGAAGTGGGGAGTGGGTTTAGGGGCCCCTAGTGGTAAGGGGGGAGGGGGTTTAGGGGTCCCTCGCGGGGGGAGGGAGGAGAGGCTTTAGCAGCCTTGGGTGGGGAAGGGGAAGCAGCTCTGGGAGGGGTCCTGGGGGGGGAGAGGGGAAGGATTTGGGGGGGGGTCTCAGGCGGGAAAGGCAGGTGGAGGAGGGGTGAGGGTGGGATCCGAGCAAGCTCCCTCCCGGGTGGCATCGATGCTGGGGGTGGGAGGGGGGGGTCCCCGCGCTGCCCCTACCTGTAACGCCTCGCAGCGGGGCGCAGCCTCCTCCAGCTTCAGCAGAACCTGCTGGCCCCGTCTGAAAAAGCGGAGCAGGGGGGTCAGGAGATGCTGCAGCCCCCCCAGCACCATCCTCGCCGCTGACTTTCTCCTTCTCCCGGCACGGCACGGCACGGCACGGAACGGCACGGCTCCGCGACGGCCTTGCCCGGACCCTCCCCGGGTGGCAGGATCCTGCCGCTCCCCGCCCCGCTCCGCCCCGGGCTCCGCGCCCGCTCCGCTCCGCACCTGCTGCCGCTGCCGCTGCGCGGGGTCCGGAGGGGAGGGGCGAGGGGGGGGAGGGGGACACTGCCCTGCTGTTGGGGAGGAGGGGGTCTTGAGGGGGGCACTGGAGTAGAGGGGGGAGGGTGAAGGTGAAGGTGCTGGGGTGGGGAGAGGGAGGGGTGGGGGTCCTTGGGGTTGGGGTCCTTGGCGGGGGGGGGGGAGGGAGGAGTGGGGGTCCTGGGGTGGGGGACGAGGGCTGAGGGTCCTTGGGGTTGGGGTGGTGTTCCTGGTGGGGGTGGTGGGGGTGGTGGGGGAGGGTCCTTGGTTGGAGAAGGGTTGGGGGTGAGGGTCTTTGGGCGGGGCAGGGGCCGGGGCATTGCTCCCGGGGTGGGGTGCGGGTCGCGGGGAGGGTCCGTGTGTGAGAGGAGGGTCTCGGGGTGGGGAGAAGGGTGAGGGGAGGGTCCTTGAGGTGGGGAGGGGTCGGAGCATTGCTCCTCGATAGGCGGGGCGGGGTGAGGGTCCTGGGGTGAAGGTCCAAGGGTGCGGTGGGGATCGGAGCATTGCTCCTGGCATGGGGGCGGGGGCTCGGGTCCGGGTGGGGAGAGGGGTGAGGGGAGGGTCCTTGGGTGGGGAGAGGGGTGAGGGGAGGGTCTTTGGGTGGGGAGAAGGGTGAGGGGAGGGTCTTTGGGGTGGGGAGGGGCAGGGGTGAGGGTCTTGGGGTGGGGGTCCCTGGGTGTGATGGGGGTCAGAGCATTGCTCCTGGCATGGGGTGAGGAGGGGGTCAGGCTGAGGGTCCTGTGGTGGGGAGGGGGTCAGGGTGAGGGTCCTGGGGTGAGGAGGGGGTCAGGTTGAGGGTTCTGGGGTGAGGGTCCCTGGGTGTGATGGGGGTCAGAGCACTGTTCCTGGCATGGGGTGAGGAGGGGGTCAGGCTGAGGGTCCTGTGGTGGGGAGGGGGTGAGGGTCTTGGGGTGGGGGTCATCAGTGTGAGGAGGGGGTTCTGGGATGGGAAAGGGGTCAGAGGGTTGCTCCCTGGGTTGGGGAGGGGTCGGGGTGGGGGTCTCTAGTATGGGAAGGAGGTCAGGAGAGGAATCCCCAGTGTGGGGGAGGGGTTGGGGTGAGTGTCCTGATGTGGGGAGGGGTCCCAGTATGGGGGTGGGGCTCGTGGTGTGAGGAAGGGGGGGGGGTCTAGACCTCGGTCCCCAGCAAGGGGGGGGGGTCAGGGTGAGGGTCCTGGTGTGAGGTGTGGGTGGGAGCAGCGGTCCCAGTGTGGGGAGGGGGTCCCAGAGGGGGCTGGGAGCTGCCTGCCCTGAGCCTTTCCCCTTCTTGGGGGCTGGGGGAGGTGGGGGTCACCTCCCAGTCCCCTCCCCCCATCCCAACACAGGCCCCCCCCATTCCTGACTGATATTGGGGGACAACCCCCTGGAAGGACCCCCTCCTGGCATGGGGAGGAGCCCCCAGCCTATACCAGACCCCCATTTGGGGAGGGGGCTTCACCCCCAGCTTCCTCTGCTGCCTCCTCCCCCCCCCCCCCCAGGGGCAGGCACCAGGAATTGGGGTCCCAAGACCCTGAGGAGCCCTTGGCAGGGGCACAGGGAAGGGTCCAGCAGCACGAGGGGGGCAGGGGGGAGGTGTGTGGATCCTAGTTCAGCAGGGGTGGACCCCAGTATGGTGAGGATGGATCCCAGCCTGGCCTGGGGTGGATCCCAGTTCGGCATGGGATGGATCCCCAGCACCCCAGGAGCACCCCAGAAGAGCCCAGGAGTACAGCAGCAGCACCCAGCAGCACCCCAAGACACCCAGCAGCACCCCAGAAGAACCCAGCTGCACCCAAGAAGGATCCAGGAGGAGCCAAGAGCATCTAGAAGCACCCCAGAAGAGCCCAGAAGTACCTCAGGAGCACACAGGAGTACCCCAAGACACCCAGCAGCACCCCAGAAGAACCCAGCTGCACCCAAGAAGGACCCAGGAGGAGCCAAGAGCATCTTGGAGCACCCCAGAAGAGCCCAGGAGTACACCAGTAGCACCCCACAAGAACCCAAGAAGGAGCCAGGAGGAGCCAAGAGCATCTAGAAGCACCCCAGAAGAGCCCAGGAGCACCCCAGAAGAGCCCAGGAGCACCTCAGGAGCACACAGGAGCACCCCAAGACACCCAGCAGCACTCCAGAAGAACCCAGCTGCACCCAAGAAGGACCCAGGAGGAGCCAGGAGCATCTTGGAGCACCCCAGAAGAACCCAGGAGCACCCCAGAAGAGCCCAGGAGCACCTCAGCAGCACACAGGAGCACCCCAGGACACCCAGCAGCACCCCAGAGGAACCCAAGAAGGAGCCAGGAGGAGCCAGGAGCATCTAGAAGCACCTCAGAAGACCCCAGGAGGAGCCCAGGCCAGCCAAGAGCCCCCCAAAACAACCTCAGAAGGACCCAGCTGCACCCAACAAGCACCCAGGAGGAGCCAGGAGCACGCCAGAAGCATCTAGGAGCACCTCAGAAAGAACCAAGCAGCAGCCAGGAGCAGCCCAGGACACCCAGCAGCACCTAGAAGCCCCTCAGGAGCACCCAAGGAGCAGCCAGGAACACCCCAGGAGCACCCCAGAAGAGCCCAGGAGTACATCAGGAGCACCCAAGAAGGACCCAGGAGGATCCAGGAGTATCTAGAAGCACCTCAGAAGAACCCAGGAGCAGCCAGGGGGACCCAGGAGCACCTCAGAAGAACCAAGAAGCAGACAGCAGCCCCCCAGTAGCCCCCCAGCAGCCCCTCAGTGGCAGCAGCCTTGCAGTGGAGGGGGTTGGAAGGGTCCAACCATCCCCACCCTGCTTCAGGCCTTGAGGACTCCCAGGGCAGCTCCCCTGGGGGTCCAGCAGGTCCCCCAGGATGAAGCCCCAGGGTGAGGGGTTGGGGTACCCCACCCTCACCTCACCCCTGCCCCACCCTGGTTTGATAGCTCTGCCCAGACTGGATGGCTCCTGCTGCTTTGGGTGGGGGTCCTGAGCTCCCTGCAGGGAGCAGAGTCCCTGTGGGCCCAGTAGATCCTTGTGGGGCCAGTGGATTCCTCAGATGGGTCTGGTAGATCAGCCAAGGAGCCAGTAGATCCTCGTGGGGCCAGCAGATTCCTTATAGGGCCAGTAGATCTTTGTGGGGCCAGTAGATTCCCCATGGGGCCAGTAGATCCCTGTGGGGCCAGTAGATTCCACGTGGGCCCAGTAGATCCCTGTGGGGCCATGAGGTTCCATTTGGAGCTGGCAGATCCTTGTGGGGCCACTAGATCCTTGTGGGGCCAGTAGATTCCCCATGGGGCCAGTAGATCCCTGTGGGGCCAGTAGATCCCCCAAGGGTCTGGTAGATCAGACAAGGAGCCAGTAGATCCTTGTGGGGCCAGTAGATTCCTTATAGGGCCAGTAGATCTTTGTGGGGCCAGTAGATTCCCCATGGGGCCAGTAGATCCCTGTGGGGCCATGAGGTTCCATTTGGGGCTGGCAGATTCCCCATGGGGCCACTAGATCCTTGTGGGGCCAGTAGATTCCACATGGGGCCAGTAGATCCCTGTGGGGCCATGAAGTTCCATTTGGGGCTGGCAGATTCCCTGTGGGGCCAGTAGATTCCCCATGGAGCCAGTAGATCCCTGTGGGGCCATGAGGTTCCATTTGGGGCCAGTAGATCCCTGTGGGACCAGTAGATCCCTGTGGGGCCAGTAGATCAGCCAAGGAGCCAGTAAATCCCCATGGGGCCAGTAGATTCCTTATAGGGCCAGTAGATCTTTGTGGGGCCAGTAGATCCCTGTGGTGCCACAAGGTTCCATTTGGGGCTGGCAGATTCCCTGTGGGGCCACTAGATCCTTGTGGGGCCAGTAGATCCCCCATGGGGCCAGTAGATCCCTGTGGGGGCATGAAGTTTCATTTGGGGCTGGCAGATTCCCCATGGGGCCACTAGGTCCTTGTGGGGCCAGTGGATTCCCCATGGGTCTGGTAGATCCTCCATGGGGCCAGTAGATTCCCTGTGGGACCAGTGGGTTCCCCATGGGCCTGGCAGGTTCCCCTTGGGGCCAGTAGATTCCTTTTGGGAGCTCAGTGAATTCCCTGTGGGACCAGGAGATCCCCACAGGGAGAGAGGGGCACAGGGGGCATAGGGCAGAGGGAGAGAGGGGCAGAGGGAGAGAGGGGCAGAGGGGGCAGAGGGAGAGAGGGCAGGGCAGAGGGAGAGGGAGAGGGGCAGAGAGAGGGCATGGGGCACTGAACACAGGGAGAGAACACAGGGAGAGAGGGGCAGAGGGAGAGAGGGGCAGAGGGAGAGAGGGGCAGAGGGGGCACTGAACACAGGGAGAGAGGGCAGAGGCAACATAGGGCAGAGGGAGAGAGGGACAGAGGGAGCAAGTGACACGTGGAGAGAGTGGCATGGGGACACTGAACACAGGGAGAGAGGGGCACAGGGAGAGAAGGGCAGAGGGAGAGAGGGGCAGAGGGAGCAAGTGACACATGGAGAGAGTGGCACAGGGGGCATTGAACACAGGGAGAGAGGGGCAGAGGGAGAGAGGACAGAGGGGGCAAGTGACACATGCAGAGAGGGGCAGAGGGAGCATCAAACACAGGGAGAGAGGGGCAGAGGCGACATAGGGCAGAGGGAGAGGGGGCAGAGGGAGCAAGTGGCACATGGAGAGCGGGGCAGAGGGGGCATTGAACACAAGGAGAGAAGGCAGAGGGGGCAAGTGACACATGGAGAGAGGGGCACAGGGGGCACTGAACACAGGGAGAGAGGGGCAGAGGGAGAGAGGGGCAGAGGGAGAGAGGGGCAGAGGGAGAGAGGGGCAGAGGGACCCGGGGCCATGGGGATGCAGGGGCACAGGGAGACAGCAGTGACCAGGGACAGAGGGACACAGGGCTGCCTGGAGACAAGGCAGAAGGCAGTGGGACACTGGGATGCAGGGACACAGCAATGACTAAGGACAAGGACACAGGGCTGCCAGGGGACAGGGAGAGAGGGACACAGGGACAGAGGGAGAGAGGGACACAGGGACACGGGGAGAGAGGGACACGGGGACACGGGGAGAGAGGGACACGGGGAGAGAGGGAGAGAGGGACACGGGGACAGAGGGAGAGAGGGACACAGGGACAGAGGGAGAGAGGAGCACAGGGACAGAGGGAGAGAGGAGCACAGGGACAGAGGGAGAGAGGGACACAGGGACAGAGGGAGAGAGGGACACAGGGACAGAGGGAGAGAGGGACACAGGGACACGGGGAGAGAGGGAGAGAGGGACACGGGGACAGAGGAGCACAGGGACACGGGGAGAGAGGAGCACAGGGACACGGGGAGAGAAGGACAGAGGGAGAGAGGGAGAGAGGAGCACAGGGACAGAGGGAGAGAGGGACACAGGGACAGAGGGAGAGAAGAGTAGAGGGAGAAAGGAGCACAGGGACAGAGGGAGAGAGGAGCACAGGGACAGAGGGAGAGAGGGACACAGGGACAGAGGGAGAGAGGGACACAGGGACACGGGGAGAGAGGGAGAGAGGGACACGGGGACAGAGGAGCACAGGGACACGGGGAGAGAGGAGCACAGGGACACGGGGAGAGAAGGACAGAGGGAGAGAGGGAGAGAGGAGCACAGGGACAGAGGGAGAGAGGGACACAGGGACAGAGGGAGAGAAGAGTAGAGGGAGAAAGGAGCACAGGGACACGGGGAGAGAGGAGCACAGGGACACGGGGAGAGAGGGACACGGGGAGAGAGGGACACGGGGAGAGAGGAGGGAGCAGGGACAGAGGGAGAGAGGGACACAGGGACAGAGGGAGAGAGGGACACAGGGACAGAGGGAGAGAGGAGTAGAGGGACAGGGACAGAGGGAGAGAGGAGCACAGGGACAGAGGGAGAGAGGACACAGGGACAGAGGGAGAGAGGAAGGGACAGAGGGAGAGAGGGAGAGAACGGGGACAGAGGAGCACAGGGACAGGGGAGAGAGGAGCACAGGGACGGGGAGAGAAGGACAGAGGGAGAGAGGGAGAGAGGAGAGGGACAGAGGGAGACAGGGACACAGGGACAGAGGGAGAGAAGAGTAGAGGGAGAAAGGAGCACAGGGACACGGGGAGAGAGGAGCACAGGGACACGGGGAGAGAGGGACACGGGGAGAGAGGGACACGGGGAGAGAGGAGGACACGGGAGAGAGGAGCACAGGGACAGAGGGAGAGAGGGACACAGGGACAGAGGGAGAGAGGGACACAGGGACAGAGGGAGAGAGGAGTAGAGGGAGAAAGGAGCACAGGGACAGAGGGAGAGAGGGACACAGGGACAGAGGGAGAGAGGGACAGAGGGACAGAGGGAGAGAGGACAGAGGGACAGAGGGAGAGAGGAGCAGAGGGACAGAGGGAGAGAGGAGCACAGGGACAGAGGGAGAGAGGAGCACAGGGACAGAGGGAGAGAGGAGTAGAGGGACAGAGGGAGAGAGGAGCACAGGGACAGAGGGAGAGAGGAGTAGAGGGACAGAGGGAGAGAGGAGTAGAGGGACAGAGGGAGAGAGGAGCACAGGGACAGAGGGAGAGAGGAGCACAGGGACAGAGGGAGAGAGGAGTAGAGGGAGAAAGGAGCACAGGGACAGAGGGAGAGAGGGACACAGGGACAGAGGGAGAGAGGAGTAGAGGGAGAAAGGAGCACAGGGACAGAGGGAGAGAGGGACACAGGGACAGAGGGAGAGAGGAGTAGAGGGAGAAAGGAGCACAGGGACAGAGGGAGAGAGGAGCACAGGGACAGAGGGAGAGAGGAGTAGAGGGAGAAAGGAGCACAGGGACAGAGGGAGAGAGGGACACAGGGACAGAGGGAGAGAGGGACACAGGGACAGAGGGAGAGAGGAGCACAGGGACAAAGGGACACAAGGACAAGAGGGGACATAGGACACAAGGGAGGTGGGACACGCGTGCCAGGGGATGAGGCAGTGTGACACGGGGGTGCAGGGACACTTTGGGGGGTGCAGGGACACCAGGCTGTGAGTCCCCAGGGAACGCCTCTGGGCGCCGGGGGGGAGGCGGGCGGGGCGGGGGGAGCTGGATCCAGGCTCTTTCCCGCCCCTGCTTCCCACATTTTCCCCTCCTTCCTTCCCAGCATCCCAGCCTGGGGGCTCCCCGGGTGTCCTCTGTCGCTGTCCCCCTGCGGCCACCCCGCGCTCGGTGGCGCTCGGAGGGAGCAAAGTCCCCGGGGCCGGGAAACATTAACCCGGAGCGGCCGGGGGAGCAGCGGCTCCCGGGAGCGCTGCCGGCGCCCCGATCCTGCCCTGCACCCCAAAACCTGGCACCCTGCAGGCTCCATCCTGCACCCAGCACCCCAAAAGCTGGCACCCTGCAGCCTGCAAGCTCCATCCTGCACCCAGCACCCATAAACCTGGCACCCTGCAGTCTATGGGCTCCATCCTGCACCCAGCACCCCAAAACCTGGCACCCTGCAGCCTATGGGCTCCATCCTGCACCCAGCACCCCAAAAGCTGACACCCTGCAGCCTACGGGCTCCATCCTGCACCCAGCACCCCAAAAGCTGACACCCTGCAGCCAACGGCTCCATCCTGCACCCAGCACCCCAAAAGCTGGCACCCTGCAGCCTGCAGGCTCCATCCTGCACCCAGCACCCCAAAAGCTGGCACCTGCAGCCTGCAGGCTCCATCCTGCACCCAGCACCCCAAAAGCTGGCACCTGCAGCCTGCAGGCTCCATCCTGCACCCAGCACCCCAAAACCTGGCACCCTGCAGCCTATGGGCTCCATCCTGCACCCAGCACCCCAAAAGCTGACACCCTGCAGCCTGTAGGCTCCTTCCTGCACCCAGCACCCCAGAAACTGGCACCCTACAGTCTCCATCCTGCACCCAGCACCCCAAAATCGGGCACCCAGGACCCTGCAGCCTGCACCTAGCAATAAGGGTCTGGGGGTCAAGAGGAGTCAGGGGGACACCTGGCGTCCAGCACAGCCCCTGGGGCCAGCAGGTGTGCCCAGGTGTGCCAAGGGGGACAGGATCCTTAGCACCAGGGCTTGGAGCATTCCTGGGATCAGGGCTTGGAGCATCCCAGAGCCTCATCCCAGAGCCTCATCCCAGCACTCCTAGAGCCTCATCCCAGCACTCCTAGAGCCACATCCCAGCATTCCCAGAGCCATATCCCAGAGCCACATCCCAGCAATCCCAGAGCCACACCCCAGAGCCTCATCCCAGCACTCCTAGAGCCTCATCCCAGCACTCCTAGAGCCACATCCCAGCACTCCCAGAGCCATATCCCAGAGCCACATCCCAGCAATCCCAGAGCCACATCCCAGAGCCTCATCCCAGCACACCCAGAGCCACATCCCAGAGCCACATCCCAGCACTCCCAGAGCCACATCCCAGAGCCACATCCCAGAGCCACATCCCAGCACTCCTAGAGCCTCATCCCAGAGCCACATCCCAGCACTCCTACAGCCACATCCCAGATCCCCATCCCAGCACTCCCAGAGCCTCATTCTAGCATTCCCAGAGCCACATCCCAGAGCCACATCCCAGCACTCCCAGAGCCTCATCTCAGCACTCCCAGAGCCACATCCCAGAGCCACATCCCAGCACTCCCAGAGCCTCATCCCAGCACTCCTAGAGCCACATCCCAGCACTCCCAGAGCCACATCCCAGAGCCTCATCCCAACAATCCCAGATCCACATCCCAGCACTCCCAGAGCCACATCCCAGCACTCCCAGAGCCACATCCCAGAGCCTCATTCCAGCACTCCCAGAGCCACATCCCAGCACTCCCAGAGCCACATCCCAGAGCCACATCCCAACACTCCTAGAGCCACATCCCAGAGCCACATCCCAGCACTCCCAGAGCCACATCCCAGCACTCTAGAGCCTCATTCCAGCACTCCCAGACCCACATCCCAGAGCCTCATCCCAGCACTCCCAGAGCCTCATTCTAGCATTCCCAGAGCCACATCCCAGAGCCACATCCCAGCACTCCCAGAGCCTCATCTCAGCACTCCGAGCCACATCCCAGCACTCCCAGAGCCACATCCCAGCACTCCCAGAGCCAGCACTCCCAGAGCCACATCCCAGAGCCTCATCCCAGAACTCCTAGAGCCACATCCCAGAGCCACATCCCAGCACTCCCAGAGCCTCATCCCAGCACTCCCAGAGCCTCATCTCAGCACTCCCAGAGCCACATCCCAGAGCCACATCCCAGCACTCCCAGAGCCACATCCCAGAGCCACATCCCAGCACTCCCAGAGCCTCATCCCAGCACTCCCAGAGCCTCATCTCAGCACTCCCAGAGCCACATCCCAGAGCCTCATCCCAGCACTCCTAGAGCCTCATCCCAGAGCCACATCCCAGCACTCCTAGAACCACATCTCAGAGCCACATCCCAGCACTCCCAGAGCCACATCCCAGAGCCACATCCCAGCACTCCTAGAGCCACATCCCAGCACTCCCAGAGCCACATCCCAGAGCCACATCCCAGCACTCCTACAGCCACATCCCAGATCCCCATCCCAGCACTCCCAGAGCCTCATTCTAGCATTCCCAGAGCCACATCCCAGAGCCACATCCCAGCACTCCCAGAGCCTCATTCTAGCATTCCCAGAGCCACATCCCAGAGCCACATCCCAGCACTCCCAGAGCCTCATCTCAGCACTCCCAGAGCCACATCCCAGAGCCACATCCCAGCACTCCCAGAGCCTCATCCCAGCACTCCCAGAGCCACATCCCAGCACTCCCAGAGCCACATCCCAGAGCCTCATCCCAACAATCCCAGAGCCACATCCCAGCACTCCCAGAGCCACATCCCAGCACTCCCAGAGCCACATCCCAGAGCCTCATTCCAGCACTCCCAGAGCCACATCCCAGCACTCCCAGAGCCACATCCCAGAGCCACATCCCAACACTCCTAGAGCCACATCCCAGAGCCACATCCCAGCACTCCTAGAGCCACATCCCAGCACTCCCAGAGCCTCATTCCAGCACTCCCAGACCCACATCCCAGAGCCTCATCCCAGCACTCCCAGAGCCTCATTCTAGCATTCCCAGAGCCACATCCCAGAGCCACATCCCAGCACTCCCAGAGCCTCATCTCAGCACTCCCGAGCCACATCCCAGCACTCCCAGAGCCACATCCCAGCACTCCCAGAGCCTCATCTCAGCACTCCCAGAGCCACATCCCAGAGCCTCATCCCAGAACTCCTAGAGCCACATCCCAGAGCCACATCCCAGCACTCCCAGAGCCTCATCTCAGCACTCCCAGAGCCACATCCCAGAGCCACATCCCAGCACTCCCAGAGCCACATCCCAGAGCCACATCCCAGCACTCCCAGAGCCTCATCTCAGCACTCCCAGAGCCACATCCCAGAGCCACATCCCAGCACTCCTAGAGCCACATCCCAGCACTCCCAGAGCCACATCCCAGAGCCACATCCCAGCACTCCTACAGCCACATCCCAGATCCCCATCCCAGCACTCCCAGAGCCTCATTCTAGCATTCCCAGAGCCACATCCCAGAGCCACATCCCAGCACTCCCAGAGCCTCATTCTAGCATTCCCAGAGCCACATCCCAGAGCCACATCCCAGCACTCCCAGAGCCTCATCTCAGCACTCCCAGAGCCACATCCCAGAGCCACATCCCAGCACTCCCAGAGCCTCATCCCAGCACTCCTAGAGCCACATCCCAGCACTCCCAGAGCCACATCCCAGAGCCTCATCCCAACAATCCCAGAGCCACATCCCAGCACTCCCAGAGCCACATCCCAGCACTCCCAGAGCCACATCCCAGAGCCTCATTCCAGCACTCCCAGAGCCACATCCCAGCACTCCCAGAGCCACATCCCAGAGCCACATCCCAACACTCCTAGAGCCACATCCCAGAGCCACATCCCAGCACTCCCAGAGCCACATCCCAGCACTCCTAGAGCCTCATTCCAGCACTCCCAGACCCACATCCCAGAGCCTCATCCCAGCACTCCCAGAGCCTCATTCTAGCATTCCCAGAGCCACATCCCAGAGCCACATCCCAGCACTCCCAGAGCCTCATCTCAGCACTCCGAGCCACATCCCAGCACTCCCAGAGCCACATCCCAGCACTCCCAGAGCCTCATCTCAGCACTCCCAGAGCCACATCCCAGAGCCTCATCCCAGAACTCCTAGAGCCACATCCCAGAGCCACATCCCAGCACTCCCAGAGCCTCATCTCAGCACTCCCAGAGCCACATCCCAGAGCCACATCCCAGCACTCCCAGAGCCACATCCCAGAGCCACATCCCAGCACTCCCAGAGCCTCATCTCAGCACTCCCAGAGCCACATCCCAGAGCCTCATCCCAGCACTCCTAGAGCCTCATCCCAGAGCCACATCCCAGCACTCCTAGAACCACATCTCAGAGCCACATCCCAGCACTCCCAGAGCCACATCCCAGAGCCACATCCCAGCACTCCTAGAGCCACATCCCAGCACTCCCAGAGCCACATCCCAGAGCCACATCCCAGCACTCCCAGAGCCACATCCCAGCACTCCCAGAGCCACATCCCAGAGCCTCATCCCAGCACTCCCAGAGCCTCATTCTAGCACTCCCAGAGCCACATCCCAGAGCCACATCCCAACAATCCCAGAGCCACATCCCAGAGCCACATCCCAGCACTCCCAGAGCCTCATTCTAGCACTCCCAGAGCCACATCCCAGAGCCACATCCCAACAATCCCAGAGCCACATCCCAGAGCCACATCCCAGCACTCCCAGAGCCTCATTCTAGCACTCCCAGAGCCACATCCCAGAGCCACATCCCAACAATCCCAGAGCCACATCCCAGAGCCACATCCCAGCACTCCAGAGCCTCATTCTAGCACTCCCAGAGCCACATCCCAGAGCCACATCCCAACAATCCCAGAGCCACATCCCAGAGCCTCATCCCAGCACTCCCAGAGCCTCATTCTAGCACTCCCAGAGCCACATCCCAGAGCCACATCCCAACAATCCCAGAGCCACATCCCAGAGCCACATCCCAGAGCCTCATCCCAGAGCCTCATCCCAACAATCCCAGAGCCACATCCCAGAGCCACATCCCAGCACTCCCAGAGCCACATCCCAACAATTTCAGATCCACATCCCAGCACTCCCAGAGCCACATCCCAGAGCCTCATCCCGGAGCCTCATCCCAGCACTCCGAGCCACATCCCAGCACTCCCAGAGCCACATCCCAGCACTCCCAGAGCCTCATCTCAGCACTCCCAGAGCCACATCCCAGAGCCTCATCCCAGAACTCCTAGAGCCACATCCCAGAGCCACATCCCAGCACTCCCAGAGCCTCATCCCAGCACTCCCAGAGCCACATCCCAGCACCCAGAGCCACATCCCAGCACTCCCAGAGCCACATCCCAGAGCCACATCCCAGCACTCCACAGCCACATCCCAGATCCCATCCCAGCACTCCCAGAGCCTCATTCTAGCATTCCCAGAGCCACATCCCAGAGCCACATCCCAGCACTCCCAGAGCCACATCCCAGAGCCACATCCCAGCACTCCCAGAGCCTCATCCCAGCACTCCCAGAGCCTCATCTCAGCACTCCCAGAGCCACATCCCAGAGCCACATCCCAGCACTCCTAGAGCCTCATCCCAGAGCCACATCCCAGCACTCCCAGAGCCACATCCCAGAGCCACATCCCAGCACTCCTAGAGCCACATCCCAGCACTCCCAGAGCCACATCCCAGAGCCACATCCCAGCACTCCCAGAGCCACATCCCAGCACTCCCAGAGCCACATCCCAGAGCCTCATCCCAGCACTCCCAGAGCCTCATTCTAGCACTCCGAGAGCCACATCCCAACAATCCCAGAGCCACATCCCAGCACTCCCAGAGCCACATCCCAGAGCCTCATCCCAGCACTCCCAGAGCCTCATTCTAGCACTCCCAGAGCCACATCCCAACAATCCCAGAGCCACATCCCAGAGCCACATCCCAGCACTCCCAGAGCCTCATCCCAACAATCCCAGAGCCACATCCCAGAGCCTCATCCCAGAGCCTCATCCCAGCACTCCCAGAGCCTCATCCCAGAGCCTCATCCCAACAATCCCAGAGCCACATCCCAGAGCCACATCCCAGCACTCCCAGAGCCTCATCCCAACAATCCCAGAGCCACATCCCAGAGCCTCATCCCAGAGCCTCATCCCAGCACTCCCAGAGCCTCATCCCAGAGCCTCATCCCAACAATCCCAGAGCCACATCCCAGAGCCTCATCCCAGCACTCCCAGAGCCACATCCCAGAGCCTCATCCCGAGCCTCATCCCAGCACTCCGAGCCACATCCCAGCACTCCCAGAGCCTCATCCCAGCACTCCCAGAGCCACATCCCAGAGCCTCATCCCAGAACTCCTAGAGCCACATCCCAGAGCCACATCCCAGCACTCCCAGAGCCTCATCCCAGCACTCCCAGAGCCACATCCCAGCACTCCTAGAGCCACATCCCAGCACTCCCAGAGCCACATCCCAGAGCCACATCCCAGCACTCCTACAGCCACATCCCAGATCCCCATCCCAGCACTCCCAGAGCCTCATTCTAGCATTCCCAGAGCCACATCCCAGAGCCACATCCCAGCACTCCCAGAGCCACATCCCAGAGCCACATCCCAGCACTCCCAGAGCCTCATCCCAGCACTCCCAGAGCCTCATCTCAGCACTCCCAGAGCACATCCCAGAGCCTCATCCCAGCACTCCTAGAGCCTCATCCCAGAGCCACATCCCAGCACTCCTAGAACCACATCTCAGAGCCACATCCCAGCACTCCCAGAGCCACATCCCAGAGCCACATCCCAGCACTCCTAGAGCCACATCCCAGAGCCACATCCCAGCACTCCTAGAACCACATCTCAGAGCCACATCCCAGCACTCCCAGAGCCACATCCCAGAGCCACATCCCAGCACTCCCAGAGCCACATCCCAGCACTCCCAGAGCCACATCCCAGAGCCTCATCCCAGCACTCCCAGAGCCTCATTCTAGCACTCCCAGAGCCACATCCCAGAGCCACATCCCAACAATCCCAGAGCCACATCCCAGAGCCACATCCCAGCACTCCCAGAGCCTCATCCCAACAATCCCAGAGCCACATCCCAGAGCCTCATCCCAGAGCCTCATCCCAGCACTCCCAGAGCCACATCCCAGAGCCTCATCCCAGAGCCTCATCCCAACAATCCCAGAGCCACATCCCAACAATCCCAGAGCCACATCCCAGAGCCACATCCCAGAGCCTCATCCCGGAGCCTCATCCCAGCACTCCCAGAGCCACATCCCAGAGCCTCATCCCAGAGCCTCATCCCAGCACTCCCAGAGCCACATCCCAGAGCCACATCCCAGAGCCTCATCCCAGAACTCCTAGAGCCACATCCCAGAGCCACATCCCAGCACTCCCAGAGCCTCATCCCAGCACTCCCAGAGCCACATCCCAGCACTCCTAGAGCCACATCCCAGCACTCCCAGAGCCACATCCCAGAGCCACATCCCAGCACTCCTACAGCCACATCCCAGATCCCCATCCCAGCACTCCCAGAGCCTCATTCTAGCATTCCCAGAGCCACATCCCAGAGCCACATCCCAGCACTCCCAGAGCCACATCCCAGAGCCACATCCCAGCACTCCCAGAGCCTCATCCCAGCACTCCCAGAGCCTCATCTCAGCACTCCCAGAGCCACATCCCAGAGCCACATCCCAGCACTCCTAGAGCCTCATCCCAGAGCCACATCCCAGCACTCCCAGAGCCACATCCCAGAGCCACATCCCAGCACTCCTAGAGTCACATCCCAGCACTCCCAGAGCCACATCCCAGAGCCACATCCCAACACTCCCAGAGCCACATCCCAGCACTCCCAGAGCCACATCCCAGAGCCTCATCCCAGCACTCCTAGAGTCACATCCCAGCACTCCCAGAGCCACATCCCAGAGCCACATCCCAACAATCCCAGAGCCACATCCCAGAGCCACATCCCAGCACTCCCAGAGCCTCATCCCAACAATCCCAGAGCCACATCCCAGAGCCTCATCCCAGAGCCTCATCCCAGCACTCCCAGAGCCACATCCCAGAGCCTCATCCCAGAGCCTCATCCCAACAATCCCAGAGCCACATCCCAGAGCCACATCCCAGCACTCCCAGAGCCACATCCCAACAATTTCAGATCCACATCCCAGCACTCCCAGAGCCACATCCCAGAGCCTCATCCCGGAGCCTCATCCCAGCACTCCGAGCCACATCCCAGCACTCCCAGAGCCTCATCCCAGCACTCCCAGAGCCACATCCCAGAGCCTCATCCCAGAACTCCTAGAGCCACATCCCAGAGCCACATCCCAGCACTCCCAGAGCCTCATCCCAGCACTCCCAGAGCCACATCCCAGCACTCCTAGAGCCACATCCCAGCACTCCCAGAGCCACATCCCAGAGCCACATCCCAGCACTCCTACAGCCACATCCCAGATCCCCATCCCAGCACTCCCAGAGCCTCATTCTAGCATTCCCAGAGCCACATCCCAGAGCCACATCCCAGCACTCCCAGAGCCACATCCCAGAGCCACATCCCAGCACTCCCAGAGCCTCATCCCAGCACTCCCAGAGCCTCATCTCAGCACTCCCAGAGCCACATCCCAGAGCCTCATCCCAGCACTCCTAGAGCCTCATCCCAGAGCCACATCCCAGCACTCCTAGAACCACATCTCAGAGCCACATCCCAGCACTCCCAGAGCCACATCCCAGAGCCACATCCCAGCACTCCTAGAGCCACATCCCAGAGCCACATCCCAGCACTCCTAGAACCACATCTCAGAGCCACATCCCAGCACTCCCAGAGCCACATCCCAGAGCCACATCCCAGCACTCCCAGAGCCACATCCCAGCACTCCCAGAGCCACATCCCAGAGCCTCATCCCAGCACTCCCAGAGCCACATCCCAGAGCCACATCCCAGAGCCACATCCCTACAATCCCAGAGCCACATCCCAGAGCCACATCCCAGCACTCCCAGAGCTCATCCTAACAATCCCAGAGCCACATCCAGAGCTCATCCCAGAGCCTCATCCCAGCACTCCCAGAGCCACATCCCAGAGCCTCATCCCAGAGCCTCATCCCAACAATCCCAGAGCCACATCCCAGAGCCACATCCCAGCACTCCCAGAGCCACATCCCAGAGCCACATCCCAACAATTTCAGATCCACATCCCAGCACTCCCAGAGCCACATCCCAGAGCCTCATCCCGGAGCCTCATCCCAGCACTCCCAGAGCCACATCCCAGAGCCTCATCCCAGAGCCTCATCCCAGCACTCCCAGAGCCTCATCCCAGCACTCCCAGAGCCTCATCACAGAGCCACATCCCAGCACTCCCAGAGCCTCATTCTAGCACTCACAGAGCCACATCCCAGAGCCCCATCCCAGCACTTCCAGAGCCTCTTTCTAGCACTCCCAGAGCCACATCCCAGAGCCCCATCCCAGCACTCCCAGAGCCACATCCCAGAGCCCCATCCCAGCACTCCTAGAGCCACATCCCAGAGCCCCATCCCAGCACTTCCAGAGCCACATCCCAGCACTCCTAGAGCCACATCCCAGAGCCACATCCCAGCACTTCCAGAGCCTCATTCTAGCACTCCCAGAGCCACATCCCAGAGCCCCATCCCAGCACTCCTAGAGCCACATCCCAGAGCCACATCCCAGAGTCACATCCCAGCACTCCCAGAGCCACATCCCAGAGCTTCATCCCAGCACTCCTAGAGCCTCATCCCAGCACTCCTAGAGCCACATCCCAGAGCTTCATCCCAGCACTCCTAGAGCCTCATCCCAGCACTCCCAGAGCCACATCCCAGAGCCACATCCCAGCACTCCCAGAGCCACAACCCAGAGCCACATCCCAGAGCCACATCCCAGCACTCCCACAGTCACAACCCAGAGCCTCATCCCAGCACTCCCAGAGCCTCATTCTAGCACTCCCAGAGCCACATCTCAGAGCCACACCCCAGCACTCCTAGAGCAACATCCCAGCACTCCCAGAGCCACATCCCAGAGCCACATCCCAGCACTCCCAGAGCCACATCCCAGCACTCCCAGAGCCACATCCCAGCACTCCCAGAGCCTCATTCTAGCACTCCCAGAGCCACATCCCAGAGCCTCATCCCAACAATCCCAGATCCACATCCCAGCACTCCCAGAGCCACATCCCAGCACTCCCAGAGCCACATCCCAGAGCCTCATTCCAGCACTCCCAGAGCCACATCCCAGCACTCCCAGAGCCACATCCCAGAGCCACATCCCAACACTCCCAGAGCCACATCCCAGAGCCACATCCCAGCACTCCCAGAGCCACATCCCAGCACTCCTAGAGCCTCATTCCAGCACTCCCAGACCCACATCCCAGAGCCTCATCCCAGCACTCCCAGAGCCTCATTCTAGCATTCCCAGAGCCACATCCCAGAGCCACATCCCAGCACTCCCAGAGCCTCATCTCAGCACTCCGAGCCACATCCCAGCACTCCCAGAGCCACATCCCAGCACTCCCAGAGCCACATCCCAGCACTCCCAGAGCCTCATCTCAGCACTCCCAGAGCCACATCCCAGAGCCTCATCCCAGCACTCCCAGAGCCTCATCCCAGATCCACATCCCAGCACTCCTAGAACCACATCCCAGAGCCACATCCCAGCACTCCCAGAGCCACATCCCAGAGCCACATCCCAGCACTCTTAGAGCCACATCCCAGCACTCCCAGAGCCCCATCCCAGAGCCACATCCCAGCACTCCCAGAGCCACATCCCAGCACTCCCAGAGCCACATCCCAGAGCCTCATCCCAGCACTCCCAGAGCCTCATTCTAGCACTCCCAGAGCCACATCCCAGAGCCACATCCCAGCACTCCCAGAGCCTCATCCCAGAGCCACATCCCAGCACTCCCAGAGCCTCATCCCAACAATCCCAGAGCCACATCCCAGAGCCTCATCCCAGAGCCTCATCCCAACAATCCCAGAGCCACATCCCAGAGCCACATCCCAGCACTCCCAGAGCCACATCCCAGAGCCACATCCCAGAGCCACATCCCAGCACTCCCAGAGGCACATCCCAGAGCCACATCCCAACAATTTCAGATCCACATCCCAGCACTCCCAGAGCCACATCCAAGAGCCTCATCCCAGAGCCTCATCCCAGCACTCTAGAGCCACATCCCAGAGCCTCATCCCAGCACTCCCAGAGCCTCATCTCAGAGCCACATCCCAGCACTCCCAGAGCCTCATTCTAGCACTCACAGAGCCACATCCCAGAGCCCCATCCCAGCACTTCCAGAGCCACATCCCAGAGCCCCATCCCAGCACTCCTAGAGCCACATCCCAGAGCCCCATCCCAGCACTCCTAGAGCCACATCCCAGAGCCCCATCCCAGCACTCCTAGGGCCACATCCCAGAGCCACATCCCAGCACTTCCAGAGCCACATCCCAGCACTCCTAGAGCCACATCCCAGAGCCCCATCCCAGCACTCCTAGGGCCACATCCCAGGGCCACATCCCAGCACTCCCAGAGCCACATCCCAGAGCCTCATCCCAGAGCCTCATCCCAGAGCCTCATCCCAACAATCCCAGAGCCACATCCCAGAGCCACATCCCAGAGCCTCATCCCAGAGCCTCATCCCGACAATCCCAGAGCCACATCCCAGCACTCCTAGAGCCTCATCCCAGCACTCCCAGAGCCACATCCCAGAGCCTCATCCCAACAATTCCAGAGCCACATCCCAGCATTCCCAGAGCCACATCCCAGAGCTCATCCCAGAGCCTCATTCAACAATCCCAGAGCCTCATCCCAGCTCATCCCAGCACTCCCAGAGCCACATCCCAGAGCACATCCCAGCACTCCCAGAGCACATCCCCAGCATTCCTAGAGCCTCATCCCAGCACTTCTAGAGCCACAACCCAGAGCCTCATCCCAGCACTCCCAGAGCCACATCCCAGAGCCTCATCCCAGAGCCTCATCCCAGTACTCCCAGAGCCACATCCCAGAGCCACATCCCAGAGCCTCATCCCAGCACTCCCAGAGCCACATCCCAGAGCCACATCCCAGAGCCTCATCCCAGCACTCCCAGAGCCACAACCAAGAGCCACATCCCAGCACTCCCACAGCCACAACCCAGAGCCTCATCCCAGCACTCCCAGAGCCTCATTCTAGCACTCCTAGAGCCACATCTCAGAGCCACACCCCAGCACTCCTAGAGCAACATCCCAACAATCCCAGAGCCACATCCCAGAGCCACATCCCAGCACTCCCAGAGCCACATCCCAGAGCCACATCCCAGCACTCCCAGAGCCACATCCCAGAGCCACAACCCAGAGCCTCATCCCAGCACTCCCAGAGCCACAACCCAGAGACACATCCCAGCACTCCTAGAGCCTCATCCCAGCACTCCTAGAGCCACATCCCAGAGCTTCATCCCAGCACTCCTAGAGCCTCATCCCAGCACTCCTAGAGCCACATCCCAGAGCTTCATCCCAGCACTCCTAGAGCCTCATCCCAGCACTCCCAGAGCCACATCCCAGAGCCACAACCCAGAGCCTCATCCCAGCACTCCCAGAGCCACATCCCAGAGCTTCATCCCAGCACTCCTAGAGCCTCATCCCAGCACTCCTAGAGCCTCATCCCAGAGCTTCATCCCAGCACTCCTAGAGCCTCATCCCAGCACTCCCAGAGCCACATCCCAGAGCCACATCCCAGCACTCCCAGAGCCTCATCCCAGAGCCCCATCCCAGCACTCCCAGAGCCTCATCTCAGCACTCCTAGAGCCACATCCCAGAGCCACATCCCAACAATCCCAGAGCCACATCTCAGAGCCACATCCCAGCACTCCCAGAGCCACAACCCAGAGCCTCATCCCAGAGCCACATCCCAGCACTCCCAGAGCCACATCCCAGAGCCTCATCCCAGCACTTCCAGAGCCACATCCCAGCACTCCCAGAGCCTCATCCCAGAGCCTCATCCCAGAGCCTCATCCCAACAATCCCAGAGCCACATCCCAGAGCCACATCCCAGCACTCCCAGAGCCTCATCCCAACAATCCCAGAGCCACATCCCAGAGCCACATCCCAGCACTCCCAGAGCCTCATCCCAGAGCCACATCCCAGAACTCCTAGAGCCTCATCCCAGCACTCCCAGAGCCACATCCCAGAGCCTCATCCCAGCACTCCCAGAGCCACAACCCAGAGCCACATCCCAGAGCCACATCCCAGCACTCCCAGAGCCTCATTCTAGCACTCCCAGAGCCACATCTCAGAGCCTCATCCCAGCACTCCCAGAGCCACAACCCAGAGACACATCCCAGAGCCTCATCCCAGCACTCCCAGAGCCACATCCCAGAGCTTCATCCCAGCACTCCTAGAGCCTCATCCCAGCACTCCTAGAGCCACAACCCAGAGCCTCATCCCAGCACTCCCAGAGCCACATCCCAGAGCCTCATCCCAGAGCCTCATCCCAGCACTCCCAGAGCCACATCCCAGAGCCACATCCCAGAGCCTCATCCCAGCACTCCCAGAGCCACATCCCAGAGCCACATCCCAGAGCCTCATCCCAGCACTCCCAGAGCCACAACCCAGAGCCACATCCCAGAGCCACATCCCAGCACTCCCACAGCCACAACCCAGAGCCTCATCCCAGCACTCCCAGAGCCTCATTCTAGCACTCCTAGAGCAACATCCAAACAATCCCAGAGCCACATCCCAGGACCACATCCCAGCACTCCCAGAGCCACATCCCAGAGCCACATCCCAGCACTCCCAGAGCCACATCCCAGAGCCACATCCCAGCACTCCTAGAGCCTCATCCCAGAGCCACATCCCAGCACTCCCAGAGCCACAACCCAGAGACACATCCCAGAGCCTCATCCCAGCACTCCCAGAGCCACATCCCAGAGCTTCATCCCAGCACTCCTAGAGCCTCATCCCAGCACTCCTAGAGCCACATCCCAGAGCTTCATCCCAGCACTCCTAGAGCCTCATCCCAGCACTCCCAGAGCCACATCCCAGAGCCACATCCCAGCACTCCCAGAGCCTCATCTCAGCACTCCCAGAGCCTCATCCCAGAGCCACATCCCAGCACTCCCAGAGCCTCATCTCAGCACTCCTAGAGCCACATCCCAGCGCCACATCCCAGAGCCACATCCCAACAATCCCAGAGCCACATCTCAGAGCCACATCCCAGCACTTCCAGAGCCACAACCCAGAGCCTCATCCCAGAGCCTCATCCCAGCACTCCTAGAGCCTCATCCCAACAATCCCAGAGCCACATCCCAGCACTCCCAGAGCCACATCCCAGAGCCTCATCCCAGCACTCCCAGAGCCACATCCCAGAGCCACATCCCAGCACTTCCAGAGCCACAACCCAGAGCCTCATCCCAGAGCCTCATCCCAGAGCCTCATCCCAACAATCCCAGAGCCACATCCCAGAGCCACATCCCAGCACTCCTAGAGCCTCATCCCAACAATCCCAGAGCCACATCCCAGAGCCACATCCCAGCACTCCCAGAGCCTCATCCCAGAGCCACATCCCAGAACTCCTAGAGCCTCATCCCAGCACTCCCAGAGCCACAACCCAGAGCCACATCCCAGAGCCACATCCCAGCACTCCCACAGCCACAACCCAGAGCCTCATCCCAGCACTCCCAGAGCCTCATTCTAGCACTCCCAGAGCCACATCTCAGAGCCACGCCCCAGCACTCCTAGAGCAACATCCCAACAATCCCAGAGCCACATCCCAGAGCCACATCCCAGCACTCCTAGAGCCACATCCCAGAGCCACATCCCAGCACTCCTAGAGCCACATCTCAGAGCCACACCCCAGCACTCCTAGAGCAACATCCCAACAATCCCAGAGCCACATCCCAGAGCCACATCCCAGCACTCCCAGAGCCACATCCCAGAGCCACATCCCAGCACTCCTAGAGCCACATCCCAGAGCCACATCCCAGCACTCCCAGAGCCACATCCCAGAGCCACATCCCAGCACTCCCAGAGCCTCATCCCAGCACTCCCAGAGCCTCATCTCAGCACTCCCAGAGCCACATCCCAGAGCCTCATCCCAGCACTCCCAGAGCCTCATCCCAGCACTCCCAGAGCCACATCCCAGCACTCCCAGAGCCACATCCCAGAGCCACATCCCAGCACTCCCAGAGCCACATCCCAGAGCCACATCCCAGCACTCCCAGAGCCACATCCCAGATCCACATCCCAGCACTCCCAGAGCCACATCCCAGAGCCTCATCCCAGCACTCCCAGAGCCTCATCCCAGAGCCTCATCCCAGCACTCCCAGAGCCTCATCCCAGCACTCCCAGAGCCTCATCCCAGAGCCTCATCCCAGCACTCCCAGAGCCTCATCCCAGCACTCCCAGAGCCACATCCCAGATCCACATCCCAGCAACCCCAGAGCCACATCCCAGAGCCACATCCCAGCACTCCCAGAGCCACATCTCAGAGCCACACCCCAGCACTCCTAGAGCAACATCCCAACAATCCCAGAGCCACATCCCAGAGCCACATCCCAGCACTCCTAGAGCCACATCCCAGAGCCACAACCCAGCACTCCTAGAGCCACATCCCAGAGCCACATCCCAGCACTCCTAGAGCCACATCTCAGAGCCACACCCCAGCACTCCTAGAGCAACATCCCAACAATCCCAGAGCCACATCCCAGAGCCACATCCCAGCACTCCCAGAGCCACATCCCAGAGCCTCATCCCAGCACTCCCAGAGCCTCATTCTAGCACTCCCAGAGCCACATCCCAGAGCCTCATCCCAACAATCCCAGAGCTTCATCCCAGATCCACATCCCAGCAACTCCAGAGCCACATCCCAGAGCCTCATCCCAGCACTCCCAGAGCCACATCCCAACAATCCCAGAGCCACATCCCAGAGCCTCATCCCAGCACTCCCAGAGCCACATCCCAGCACTCCCAGAGCCACATCCCAGCACTCCCAGAGCCACAACCCAGAGACACATCCCAGAGCCTCATCCCAGCACTCCCAGAGCCACATCCCAGAGCCACATCCCAGCACTCCTAGAGCCACATCCCAGAGCCACATCCCAGAGTCATATCCCAGCACTCCCAGAGCCACATCCCAGAGCCTCATCCCAGCACTCCTAGAGCCTCATCCCAGCACTCCCAGAGCCACATCCCAGAGCTTCATCCCAGCACTCCTAGAGCCTCATCCCAGCACTCCCAGAGCACATCCCAGAGCCTCATCCCAGCACTCCCCACAACCCAGAGCCACATCCCAGAGCCACATCCACAGCACAACCCAGAGCCTCATCCCAGCACTCCTAGAGCAACATCCCAGCACTCCCAGAGCCACATCCCAGAGCCACATCCCAGCACTCCCAGAGCCACATCCCAGCACTCCCAGAGCCTCATCCCAGCACTCCCAGAGCCTCATTCTAGCACTCCCAGAGCCACATCCCAGAGCCTCATCCCAACAATCCCAGAGCTTCATCCCAGATCCACATCCCAGCACTCCCAGAGCCACATCCCAGCACTCCCAGAGCCACATCCCAGAGCCTCATCCCAGCACTCCCAGAGCCTCATTCTAGCACTCCCAGAGCCACATCCCAGAGCCTCATCCCAACAATCCCAGATCCACATCCCAGCACTCCCAGAGCCACATCCCAGCACTCCCAGAGCCACATCCCAGAGCCACATCCCAGCACTCCCAGAGCCACATCCCAGCACTCCCAGAGCCACATCCCAGAGCCTCATTCCAGCACTCCCAGAGCCACATCTCAGCACTCCCAGAGCCACATCCCAGAGCCACATCCCAGCACTCCCAGAGCCACATCCCAGCATCCTAGAGCCTCATCCCAGCACTCCCAGAGCCACATCCCAGAGCCTCATCCCAGCACTCCCAGAGCCTCCTAGCATTCCCAGAGCCACATCCCAGAGCCACATCCCAGCACATCCCAGAGCCTCATCCAGCACTCCCAGAGCCACATCCCAGCACTCCCAGAGCCACATCCCAGCACTCCCAGAGCACATCCCAGCACTCCCAGAGCCTCATCTCAGCACTCCCAGAGCCACATCCCAGAGCCTCATCCCAGCACTCCCAGAGCCTCATCCCAGATCCACATCCCAGCACTCCTAGAGCCACATCCCAGAGCCACATCCCAGCATCCCAGAGCACATCCCAGAGCCACATCCCAGCACTCTTCCCAGAGCACATCCCAGCACTCCCAGAGCCACATCCCAGAGCCACATCCCAGCACTCCCAGAGCCACATCCCAGCACTCCAGAGCACATCCCAGAGCTTCATCCCAGCACTCCCAGAGCCTCATCCCAGCACTCCAGAGCCACATCCCAGAGCTTCATCCCAGCACTCCCAGAGCCTCATCCCAGCACTCCCAGAGCCACATCCCAGAGCCACATCCCAGCACTCCCAGAGCCACATCCCAGAGCCACATCCCAGAGCACATCCCAGCACTCCCACAGCCACAACCCAGAGCCTCATCCCAGCACTCCTAGAGCCATCCCAGCACTCCCAGAGCACATCCCAGAGCACATCCCAGCACATCCCAGAGCCACATCCCAGCACTCCCAGAGCCTCATCCCAGCACTCCCAGAGCCTCATTCTAGCACTCCCAGAGCCACATCCCAGAGCCTCATCCCAACAATCCCAGAGCCACATCCCAGCACTCCCAGAGCCACATCCCAGCACTCCCAGAGCCACATCCCAGAGCCTCATCCCAGCACTCCCAGAGCCTCATCTCTAGCACTCCCAGAGCCACATCCCAGAGCCTCATCCCAACAATCCCAGATCCACATCCCAGCACTCCCAGAGCCACATCCCAGCACTCCCAGAGCCACATCCCAGAGCCACATCCCAGCACTCCCAGAGCCACATCCCAGCACTCCCAGAGCCACATCCCAGAGCCTCATTCCAGCACTCCCAGAGCCACATCTCAGCACTCCCAGAGCCTCATCCCAGAGCCACATCCCAGCACTCCCAGAGCCTCATCCCAGCACTCCTAGAGCCTCATTCCAGCACTCCCAGACCCACATCCCAGAGCCTCATCCCAGCACTCCCAGAGCCTCATCTCAGCACTCCCAGAGCCTCATCCCAGAGCCACATCCCAGCACTCCCAGAGCCTCATCTCAGCACTCCCAGAGCCTCATCCCAGCACTCCCAGAGCCACATCCCAGAGCCACATCCCAGCACTCCCAGAGCCTCATCTCAGCACTCCCAGAGCCTCATCCCAGAGCCTCATCCCAGCACTCCCAGAGCCTCATCCCAGAGCCTCATCCCAGCACTCCCAGAGCCACATCCCAGAGCCACATCCCAGCACTCCCAGAGCCACATCTCAGCACTCCCAGAGCCTCATCCCAGCACTCCCAGAGCCACATCCCAGAGCCACATCCCAGCACTCCCAGAGCCACATCCCAGAGCCACATCCCAGCACTCCCAGAGCCTCATCTCAGCACTCCCAGAGCCTCATCCCAGCACTCCCAGAGCCACATCCCAGAGCCACATCCCAGCACTCCCAGAGCCTCATCCCAGAGCCACATCCCAGCACTCCCAGAGCCTCATCCCAACAATCCCAGAGCCACATCCCAGAGCCGCATCCCAGCACTCCCAGAGCCACATCTCAGAGCCACACCCCAGCACTCCTAGAGCAACATCCCAACAATCCCAGAGCCACATCCCAGAGCCACATCCCAGCACTCCCAGAGCCACATCCCAGAGCCACATCCCAGCACTCCCAGAGCCACATCCCAGAGCCACATCCCAGCACTCCTAGAGCCACATCTCAGAGCCACACCCCAGCACCCAGAGCAACATCCCAACAATCCCAGAGCCACATCCCAGAGCCACATCCCAGCACTCCAGAGCCACATCCCAGAGCCTCATCCCAGCACTCCCAGAGCCTCATTCTAGCACTCCCAGAGCCACATCCCAGAGCCTCATCCCAACAATCCCAGAGCTTCATCCCAGATCCACATCCCAGCAACCCCAGAGCCACATCCCAGAGCCACATCCCAGCACTCCCAGAGCCACATCCCAACAATCCCAGAGCCACATCCCAGAGCCTCATCCCAGCACTCCTAGAGCCACATCCCAGCACTCCTAGAGCCACATCCCAGCACTCCCAGAGCCACAACCCAGAGACACATCCCAGAGCCTCATCCCAGCACTCCCAGAGCCACATCCCAGAGCCCCATCCCAGCACTCCTAGAGCCACATCCCAGAGCCACATCCCAGAGTCATATCCCAGCACTCCCAGAGCCACATCCCAGAGCTTCATCCCAGCACTCCTAGAGCCTCATCCCAGCACTCCTAGAGCCACATCCCAGAGCTTCATCCCAGCACTCCCAGAGCCTCATCCCAGCACATCCCAGAGCACATCCCAGAGCCACATCCCAGCACATCCCAGAGCCACTCCCAGAGCCACATCCCAGAGCCACATCCCAGCACTCCCAGAGCCACATCCCAGAGCCTCATCCCAGCACTCCCAGAGCCACATCCCAGCACTCCCAGAGCCACATCCCAGAGCCACATCCCAGCACTCCCAGAGCCACATCCCAGCACTCCCAGAGCCTCATCCCAGCACTCCCAGAGCCTCATCCCAGAGCACTCCCAGAGCCACATCCCAGAGCCTCATCCCAACAATCCCAGATCCACATCCCAGCACTCCCAGAGCCACATCCCAGCACTCCCAGAGCCACATCCCAGAGCCTCATCCCAGCACTCCCAGAGCCTCATTCTAGCACTCCCAGAGCCACATCCCAGAGCTCTCATCCCAACAATCCCAGATCCACATCCCAGCACTCCCAGAGCCTCATCCCAGCACTCCCAGAGCCACATCCCAGAGCCACATCCCAGCACTCCCAGAGCCTCATTCCAGCACTCCCAGAGCCTCATCCCAGCACTCCCAGAGCCACATCCCAGAGCCACATCCCAGCACTCCCAGAGCCACATCCCAGCACTCCCAGAGCCTCATCCCAGCAGACCCACATCCCAGAGCCTCATCCCAGCACTCCCAGAGCCTCATTCTAGCATTCCCAGAGCCACATCCCAGAGCCACATCCCAGCACTCCCAGAGCCTCATCTCAGCACCTGAGCCACATCCCAGCACTCCCAGAGCCACATCCCAGCACTCCCAGAGCCACATCCCAGCACTCCCAGAGCCTCATCCAGCACTCCCAGAGCACATCCCAGAGCCTCATCCCAGCACTCCCAGAGCCTCATCCCAGATCCACATCCCAGCACTCCAGAACCACATCCCAGAGCACATCCCAGCACTCCCAGAGCCACATCCCAGAGCCACATCCCAGCACTCTTAGAGCCACATCCCAGCACTCCCAGAGCCACATCCCAGAGCCACATCCCAGCACTCCCAGAGCCACATCCCAGCACTCCCAGAGCCACATCCCAGAGCTTCATCCCAGCACTCCTAGAGCCTCATCCCAGCACTCCTAGAGCCACATCCCAGAGCTTCATCCCAGCACTCCTAGAGCCTCATCCCAGCACTCCCAGAGCCACATCCCAGAGCCACATCCCAGCACTCCCAGAGCCACAACCCAGAGCCACATCCCAGAGCCACATCCCAGCACTCCCACAGCCACAACCCAGAGCCTCATCCCAGCACTCCTAGAGCAACATCCCAGCACTCCCAGAGCCACATCCCAGAGCCACATCCCAGCACTCCCAGAGCCACATCCCAGCACTCCCAGAGCCTCATCCCAGCACTCCCAGAGCCTCATCCTAGCACTCCCAGAGCCACATCCCAGAGCCTCATCCCAACAATCCCAGATCCACATCCCAGCACTCCCAGAGCCACATCCCAGCACTCCCAGAGCCACATCCCAGAGCCTCATCCCAGCACTCCCAGAGCCTCATTCTAGCACTCCCAGAGCCACATCCCAGAGCCTCATCCCAACAATCCCAGATCCACATCCCAGCACTCCCAGAGCCACATCCCAGCACTCCCAGAGCCACATCCCAGAGCCACATCCCAGCACTCCCAGAGCCACATCCCAGCACTCCCAGAGCCACATCCCAGAGCCTCATCCCAGCACTCCCAGAGCCACATCCCAGCACTCCCAGAGCCACATCCCAGAGCCACATCCCAGCACTCCCAGAGCCACATCCCAGCACTCCTAGAGCCTCATTCCAGCACTCCCAGACCCACATCCCAGAGCCTCATCCCAGCACTCCCAGAGCCTCATTCTAGCATTCCCAGAGCCACATCCCAGAGCCACATCCCAGCACTCCCAGAGCCTCATCTCAGCACTCCGAGCCACATCCCAGCACTCCCACAGCCACAACCCAGCACTCCCAGAGCCTCATCTCAGCACTCCCAGAGCCACATCCCAGAGCCTCATCCCAGCACTCCCAGAGCCTCATCCCAGATCCACATCCCAGCAATCCCAGAGCCACATCCCAGAGCCACATCCCAGCACTCCCAGAGCCACATCCCAGAGCCACATCCCAGCACTCCCAGAGCCACATCCCAGCACTCCCAGAGCCACATCCCAGAGCCACATCCCAGCACTCCCAGAGCCACATCCCAGCACTCCCAGAGCCACATCCCAGAGCCTCATCCCAGCACTCCCAGAGCCTCATTCTAGCACTCCCAGAGCCACATCCCAGAGCCACATCCCAGCACTCCCAGAGCCTCATCCCAGAGCCACATCCCAGCACTCCCAGAGCCTCATCCCAACAATCCCAGAGCCACATCCCAGAGCCTCATCCCAGAGCCTCATCCCAACAATCCCAGAGCCACATCCCAGAGCCTCATCCCAACAATCCCAGAGCCACATCCCAGAGCCACATCCCAGCACTCCCAGAGCCACATCCCAGAGCCACATCCCAGAGCCACATCCCAGCACTCCCAGAGCCACATCCCAGAGCCACATCCCAACAATTTCAGATCCACATCCCAGCACTCCCAGAGCCACATCCCAGAGCCTCATCCCAGAGCCTCATCCCAGCACTCCCAGAGCCACAACCCAGAGCCTCATCCCAGAGCCTCATCCCAGCACTCTAGAGCCACATCCCAGAGCCTCATCCCAGCACTCCCAGAGCCTCATCTCAGAGCCACATCCCAGCACTCCCAGAGCCTCATTCTAGCACTCACAGAGCCACATCCCAGAGCCCCATCCCAGCACTCCTAGAGCCACATCCCAGAGCCCCATCCCAGCACTCCTAGGGCCACATCCCAGAGCCACATCCCAGCACTCCCAGAGCCACATCCCAGCACTCCTAGAGCCACATCCCAGAGCCCCATCCCAGCACTCCTAGGGCCACATCCCAGAGCCACATCCCAGCACTTCCAGAGCCACATCCCAGCACTCCTAGAGCCACATCCCAGAGCCCCATCCCAGCACTCCTAGGGCCACATCCCAGAGCCACATCCCAGCCTTCCCAGAGCCACATCCCAGCACTCCTAGAGCAACATCCCAGAGCCCCACAGCATCCCAGGCCACATCCCAGAGCCACATCCCAGCACTCCCAGAGCCACATCCCAGAGCCTCATCCCAGAGCTCATCCCAGAGCCTCATCCCAACAATCCCAGAGCCACATCCCAGAGCCACATCCCAGAGCCTCATCCCAGAGCCTCATCCCAGCACTCCCAGAGCCACATCCCAGAGCTTCATCCCAGCACTCCTAGAGCCTCATCCCAGCACTTCTAGAGCCACAACCCAGAGCCTCATCCCAGCACTCCCAGAGCCACATCCCAGAGCCTCATCCCAGAGCACTCTCCCAGCACTCCCAGAGCCACATCCCAGAGCCTCATCCCAGAGCCTCATCCCAGCACTCCCAGAGCACATCCCAGAGCCACATCCCAGAGCCACATCCCAGCACACCCAGAGCCACAACCCAGAGCCACATCCCAGAGCCACATCCCAGCACTCCCAGAGCCTCATTCTAGCACTCCCAGAGCCACATCTCAGAGCCACACCCCAGCACTCCTAGAGCAACATCCCAACAATCCCAGAGCCACATCCCAGAGCCACATCCCAGCACTCCCAGAGCCACATCCCAGAGCCACATCCCAGCACTCCCAGAGCCACATCCCAGAGCCACATCCCAGAGCCACATCCCAGCACTCCCAGAGCACATCCCAGAGACACATCCCAGAGCCTCATCCCAGCACTCCCAGAGCCACATCCCAGAGCTTCATCCCAGCACTCCTAGAGCCTCATCCCAGCACTCCTAGAGCCACATCCCAGAGCTTCATCCCAGCACTCCTAGAGCCTCATCCCAGCACTCCTAGAGCCACATCCCAGAGCTTCATCCCAGCACTCCTAGAGCCTCATCCCAGCACTCCCAGAGCCACATCCCAGAGCCACATCCCAGCACTCCCAGAGCCTCATCTCAGGACTCCCAGAGCCTCATCCCAGCACTCCCAGAGCCTCATCCCAGAGCCACATCCCAGCACTCCCAGAGCCTCATCTCAGCACTCCTAGAGCCACATCCCAGCGCCACATCCCAGAGCCTCATCCCAACAATCCCAGAGCTTCATCCCAGAGCCACATCCCAGCACTCCCAGAGCCACATCCCAGAGCCTCATCCCAGAGCCTCATCCCAGCACTCCCAGAGCCTCATCCCAGCAATCCCAGAGCCACATCCCAGCACTCCCAGAGCCACATCCCAGAGCCTCATCCCAGCACTCCCAGAGCCACATCCCAGAGCCACATCCCAGCACTTCCAGAGCCACAACCCAGAGCCTCATCCCAGAGCCTCATCCCAGAGCCTCATCCCAACAATCCCAGAGCCACATCCCAGAGCCACATCCCAGCACTCCTAGAGCTCATCCCAACAATCCCAGAGCACTCATCCCAGCACTCCCAGAGCCTCATCCCAGAGCCACATCCCAGCACTCCAGAGCCACATCCCAGCACTCCCAGAGCCTCATCCAGCACTCCCAGAGCCACATCCAGAGCCACATCCCAGAGCACATCCCAGAGCCAATCCCAGAGCACATCCCAGAGCCTCATCCCAGCACTTCCAGAGCCACAACCCAGAGCCTCATCCCAGCACTTCCAGAGCCACAACCCAGAGCCTCATCCCAGAGCCACATCCCAGCACTCCCAGAGCCACATCCCAGAGCCTCATCCCAGCACTCCCAGAGCCACATCCCAGAGCCACATCACAGCACTTCCAGAGCCACATCCCAGCACTCCCAGAGCCTCATCCCAGAGCCTCATCCCAGAGCCTCATCCCAACAATCCCAGAGCCACATCCCAGAGCCACATCCCAGCACTCCTAGAGCCTCATCCCAACAATCCCAGAGCCACATCCCAGAGCCACATCCCAGCACTCCCAGAGCCTCATCCCAGAGCCACATCCCAGAACTCCTAGAGCCTCATCCCAGCACTCCCAGAGCCACATCCCAGAGCCTCATCCCAGCACTCCCAGAGCCACAACCCAGAGCCACATCCCAGAACTCCTAGAGCCTCATCCCAGCACTCCCAGAGCCACATCCCAGAGCTTCATCCCAGCACTCCTAGAGCCTCATCCCAGCACTCCCAGAGCCACATCCCAGAGCCACATCCCAGAGCCTCATCCCAGCACTCCCAGAGCCACATCCCAGAGCCACATCCCAGCACTCCCACAGCCACAACCCAGAGCCTCATCCCAGCACTCCCAGAGCCTCATTCTAGCACTCCTAGAGCAACATCCCAACAATCCCAGAGCCACATCCCAGGGCCACATCCCAGCACTCCCAGAGCCACATCCCAGAGCCACATCCCAGCACTCCCAGAGCCACATCCCAGAGCCACATCCCAGAGCCACATCCCAGCACTCCTAGAGCCTCATCCCAGAGCCACATCCCAGCACTCCCAGAGCCTCATCCCAGCACATCCCAGAGCCTCATCCCAGCACTCCCAGAGCCACATCCCAGAGCCACATCCCAGAACTCCTAGAGCCTCATCCCAGCACTCCCAGAGCCACATCCCAGAGCTTCATCCCAGCACTCCTAGAGCCTCATCCCAGCATCCCAGAGCCACAGAGCCACATCCCAGCACTCCCAGAGCCTCATCCCAGAGCCACATCCCAGCACTCCCAGAGCTCATCTCAGCATCCTAGAGCCACATCCCAGAGCCACATCCCAGAGCCACATCCCAACAATCCCAGAGCCACATCTCAGAGCCACATCCCAGCACTTCCAGAGCCACAACCCAGAGCCTCATCCCAGAGCCTCATCCCAGAGCCTCATCCCAACAATCCCAGAGCCACATCCCAGAGCCACATCCCAGAGCCTCATCCCAGCACTCCCAGCACATCCCAGAGCCACATCCCAGCACTCCCAGAGCCACAACCCAGAGCCTCATCCCAGAGCCTCATCCCAGAGCCTCATCCCAACAATCCCAGAGCCACATCCCAGAGCCTCATCCCAGCACTCCCAGAGCCTCATCCCAACAATCCCAGAGCCACATCCCAGAGCCTCATCCCAGCACTCCCAGAGCCTCATCCCAGAGCCACATCCCAGAGCCTCATCCCAGCACTCCCAGAGCCACAACCCAGAGCCACATCCCAGAGCCTCATCCCAGCACACATCCCAGAGCCTCATCCCAGCACTCCCAGAGCCTCATTCTAGCACTCCCAGAGCCACATCCAGAGCCTCATCCCAGCACTCCCTAGAGATCCCAACAATCCCAGAGCCACATCCCAGAGCCACATCCCAGCAACTCCAGAGCCACATCCCAGAGCCACATCCCAGCACTCCCAGAGCCACATCTCAGAGCCACACCCCAGCACTCCTAGAGCAACATCCCAACAATCCCAGAGCCACATCCCAGAGCCACATCCCAGCACTCCCAGAGCCACATCCCAGAGCCACATCCCAGCACTCCTAGAGCCACATCCCAGAGCCACATCCCAGCACTCCCAGAGCCACATCCCAGAGCCACATCCCAGCACTCCCAGAGCCTCATCCCAGCACTCCCAGAGCCTCATCTCAGCACTCCCAGAGCCACATCCCAGAGCCTCATCCCAGCACTCCCAGAGCTCATCCCAGCATCCCAGAGCCACATCCCAGCACTCCCAGAGCACATCCCAGAGCCACATCCCAGCAATCCCAGAGCCACATCCCAGAGCCACATCCCAGCACTCCCAGAGCCACATCCCAGAGCCTCATCCCAGCACTCCCAGAGCCACATCCCAGAGCCTCATCCCAGCACTCCCAGAGCCTCATCCCAGAGCCTCATCCCAGCACTCCCAGAGCCTCATCCCAGCACTCCCAGAGCCTCATCCCAGAGCCTCATCCCAGCACTCCTAGAGCCTCATCCTCCCAGAGCCAATCCCAGAGCCACATCCCAGAGCCTCATCCCAGCACTCCCAGAGCTCATCCCAGCATTCCAGAACTCCTAGATCCACATCCCAGCAACCCCAGAGCACATCCCAGAGCCATCCCAGCATCCCAGAGCCACATCTCCACACCCCAGCAATCCCAGAGCAACATCCCAACAATCCCAGAGCCACATCCCAGAGCCACATCCCAGCACTCCTAGAGCCACATCCCAGAGCCACATCCCAGCACTCCCAGAGCCTCATCCCAGAGCCACATCCCAGCACTCCCAGAGCCACATCCCAGAGCCACATCCCAGCACTCCCAGAGCCACATCCCAACAATCCCAGAGCCACATCCCAGAGCCTCATCCCAGCACTCCCAGAGCCTCATTCCAGAGCCTCCCCAGCACATCCCAGAGCCTCATCCCAGCAATCCCAGAGCTTCATCCCAGAGCCTCATCCCAGCAATCCCAGAGCTTCATCCCAGATCCACATCCCAGCAACTCCCAGAGCCACATCCCAGAGCCAATCCCAGAGCACTCCCAGAGCCTCATCCCAGCACTCCCAGAGCCTCATCCCAGACTCCCAGCACATCCAGAGCCTCATCCCAGTACTCCCAGAGCCACATCCCAGAGCCACATCTCAGCACTCCCAGAGCCACATCCCAGCACTCCCAGAGCCACATCCCAGCACTCCCAATCCCATTGTCATACCCCCTAGGGTTTTCCACCCTCTCAGGCCAGCCTTTGGAATTCCTGCTCAAATTCCCTGTGGCTCCTGAGGGATTCCCCCTCCTCTCTGCTCCTCCAGCTCCTTTCTGCCACCCAAGGAATCCCTCAGCTCCCTTTGGCAGGTTCAGGATCGATTATCCCAGTGGGAATAACCAGGTAGGAGGAGCAGGACAGGGAATTATCCCTGGAGAAGGAGGCAGCATCCTTGGGACCACCAAAGGGCATCCCCCCCTGGCTGGTGGAGGCAGCAGGGGATGGGCTGGGGGCAGCCACAGCTCCACCATTCCAGCCCCATGGCTCCTGAATTCCCTTGGAAATATCCTAGGAGGGGCCAAATCATAGGGAATAAAGTCTGGGAGGTATTAAAGTGAGGGAGGGCTCAACCCACCCCCTCCTGGCTGGTGGAGGCAGCAGGGGATGGGTTGGAGGCAGGCACAGCTCAACCACTCCAGCCCCATGGCCTCTGTATTACCCTTGGGAACACCTTAGAGGGATCAGATCCTTTGGGATCAAACCCATAGGGATCAAATCCATAGGGAATGAAGTCTGGGAGGTGTTAAAGTGAGGGAGGGCTCAACCCACCCCCTCCTGGCTGGTGGAGGCAGCAGGAAATGGGTTGGAGGCAGCCCCAGCTCAACCACTCCAGCCCCATGGCTCCCGAATTCCCTTGGGAACACCTTAGAGGGATCAGATCCTTAGGGATCAAATCCATAGGGAATGAAGTCTGGGAGGTATTAAAGTGAGGGAGGGCTCAACCCTTTCCCCCTCCTGGCTGGTGGAGGCAGCAGGGGATGGGTTGGGGGCAGCCACAGCTCAACCATTCCAGCCCCATGGCCTCTGAATTCCCTTGGGAATAGCCTCGGGGGGGCACCAAATCCTCAGGGAATCAGGAGTGGGTGGTGTAAGAGGGGGGTGTGGGGGGTGGGGCAGGCCCTGCAAGGGTTAAACCTGGGGGTGTGGGAGCTAAAAATAGGCCTTGACTTGCTCCCTGCTGGCTCCTAATGACTCATCCCGGAGCAATTTACCGCTCCTTACATAACGGCTGCCAGCTGGAGGGGAAAGTGGCACCCAGGGATCCAGGGATCCTCATTCCCTCTTTTCCCTCCCCTGGTTCATCCACACAGCAGCTCAGGAGCCCTCAAATCCCACCCCATCCCTGCCTTACTCCTCAGGATGCCAGCCTGCTGCTGGAGGTGGTGGGGAAGGGACCCCTGGAGCCGCCCCAGGCCAGCAGGGCACCCCCAGCAGCTTGCCCCAGGGGCACCATGGCACCAGGGGGGGTTGGAAGCTCTCCACAGCCTCTCTGGGCAGCCTGCTCCAGGCCTCTCCAGCAGCCTCACCCCGGACAAGTTGCTCCTGCTGGCACCTCCTGGATGCCAATTGCTGCCCCTTGAGCCCTGGGCACCACTCAGCAGATGCCAGCCCCAGGCTCTTGCCCCCCCAGCC
This sequence comes from Melanerpes aurifrons, assembly GCA_011125475.1. Classification (NCBI taxonomy): domain Eukaryota; kingdom Metazoa; phylum Chordata; class Aves; order Piciformes; family Picidae; genus Melanerpes; species Melanerpes aurifrons. Next base: position 423,348 of record WWNC01000150.1, read on the forward strand.
CTGCAGCTGTGGCATCCCCAGGGCAGAGCAGAGGGGCAGCAGAACCTCCCTGCAATCCCAGTGTCACATCCCAGAGCCACCTCCCAGAGCCACATCCCAGCACTCCCAGTGCCACCTCCCAGTGCCACATCCCAGTGCCTCATCCCATCACTCCCAGTGCCACATCCCAGTGCCACATCCCAGTGCCACATCCCAGTGCCTCATCCCATCCCAGTGCCACATCCCAGTGCCACATCCCAGTGCCACCTCCCAGAGCCACATCCCAGTGCCACATCCCAGTGCCACATCCCAGAGCCACATCCCAGCACTCCCAGTGCCACATCCCAGTGCCACCTCCCAGAGCCACATCCCAGTGCCACATCCCAGTGCCACATCCCAGCACTCCCAGTGCCACATCCCAGTGCCACCTCCCAGAGCCACATCCCAGTGCCACATCCCAGGTCCACATCCCAGTGCCACCTCCCAGAGCCACATCCCAGAGCCACATCCCAGTGCCACCTCCCAGAGCCACATCCCAGAGCCACCTCCCAGAGCCACATCCCAGAGCCACCTCCCAGAGCCACATCCCAGAGCCACATCCCAGAGCCACATCCCAGCACTCCCAGTGCCACATCCCAGTGCCACATCCCAGAGCCACCTCCCAGAGCCACATCCCAGTGCCATCCCAGACCTCCCAGTGCCACATCCCAGAGCCACATCCCATCACTCCCAGTGCCACATTCCAGAGCCACATCCCAGCACTCCCAGTGCCACATCCCAGTGCCACATGCCATCACTCTCATTGCCATATCCCAGTGCCACATCCCAGTGCCACCTCCCAGAGCCACATCCCAGAGCCACATCCCAGAGCCACATCCCAGCACTCCCAGTGCCACATCCCAGTGCCACATCCCAGAGCCACCTCCCAGAGCCACATCCCAGTGCCACATCCCAGAGCCACCTCCCAGTGCCACATCCCAGAGCCACATCCCAGAGCCACATCCCAGTGCCACCTCCCAGAGCCACATCCCAGAGCCACATCCCAGTGCCACCTCCCAGAGCCACATCCCAGAGCCACATCCCAGAGCCACATCCCAGAGCCACATCCCAGTGCCACCTCCCAGAGCCACCTCCCAGAGCCACATCCCAGAGCCACATCCCAGTGCCACCTCCCAGAGCCACATCCCAGTGCCACATCCCAGAGCCACATCCCAGAGCCACATCCCAGAGCCACATCCCAGAGCCACATCCCATCACTCCCAGTGCCACATTCCAGAGCCACATCCCAGCACTCCCAGTGCCACAGTGCCACATGCCATCACTCTCATTGCCATATCCCAGTGCCACATCCCAGTGCCACATCCCATCAATCCCAGTGCCATATCCCAGTGCCACCTCCCAGCACTCCCAGTGCCACATCCCAGTGCCACATCCCAGTGCCACATCCAGCACTCCCAGTGCCACATCCCAATGCCACATCCCAGTGCCACATCCCACCAATCCCAGTGCCAGCTCCCAGCACTCCCAGTGCCAACAAACCCAAGGGAAGCCGCCTTGGTCCCCAGTCCCCCCCCCCCAGCACCCCTGGGGCCGCCCCCAGCCGAAGCGCTGCCTGGGCCTGGGAGGGGGGCTCGATCCTGGCGGGGTGCTGAGCCCCCAGCCCCCGCTCTGTCCCCCGGCTGCTGGAGGGGACGGGGAGCGGCGGCGGAGGGCTGCAAGCGCGGCGGCAGCGGTGCCCGGGGCTTTGTTTGGGTAGCTGCTAATGAGGCCTAATTAGAGCGGCTGTGTAATTAACGGCGCCCGGGGCCCCCGCAGCGCGCCGCGCACGGGTGGCACTGGGGCTGGGGGGGGGAGCTGCCAAGCAGCAGCGGCCCTGGCACCTGCCCGCCGCAGCTGGGCACCCAGGGCACCCAGGAGGGCATCGGGGGAGGGGGGGCACTGGGGTCTCCAGGAGGGCATCGGGGGGGGGGAGCACAGGGGGCCCAATACAGTCAGTGGGCATTGGTGGGGAGCACTGGGGTCCCAGGAGGGCATTGATGGGGGGCACTGAGTTCCCAGTACACCCAGAAGGGCATTGGTGGGGGCACTGGGAGCCCCAGGAGGGCATCGATGGGCGGGCACTGGGGTCCTAGTACATCAGAAGGGCACTGAATGAGGAGCACTGGGGTCCCAGTACACACAGGAGGGCATTGATGTGGGCACTGGGATGCCCAGGAGGGCATCAGTGGGGAGCACTGGGGTCCCAGGAGGGCATTGATGGGGGGCACAGGGGGGGCAGTACATCCAGGAGGGCATTGATGGGTGGCTCTGGGGTCCCCAGGAGGGCATGAAGAGAGGGCATCAATGGAGGGCACCAGGAGGGATCCCCCACCTCCCCAGAAGCCCTCTCCTGCATCCTTCCACCGTGAGGCTCACCTGGAGGCTGCCAACCACTCCCACCCAGCCCCCGCCGTGGCACCCAGCGGTGCCAGGCAGCTGCCTGGGCACTGCCCCGAGCCCGGAGCCGGAGGATGATCTCCAGGCTGATCCCGGCTGGATCCCAGCACGGCCGGGAGATTGCCCACGGCCAAAGATCCCCGCTGGAGACGGCGCTGGAATCCCTGCCTCCAGCTCGGAGCCATCCTGGGCTCCTTCCAGCCCAGCCAGAAGGCAGCAGCCGGTGGGGAAGGGGCAGAGGCAGGGAGGTGCCCTCAGTGCTGCCACCCCCACCCCCCCCCCACCACCCCCCCAGCGCTGCCGCCTGCTCTTTGTTTGCTCAGGAAACCGCTGCCAGCCTCCCCCCGGGGCTGGGGAGGGGGTGGAAGGGCTCAGCTCTGTTTGCACAGCGAACCTCCGGCCCCCGCCTGCTGCCCACTCCCCCTGCGGCCAGCTGCCGGCGCTGCCGGCGCTGCCAGGCTGCAGGAGCAGCTCCCCGCCGCTGCCAGGAGCGGCAGGAATGCAGGGCTCGGGGAAACGGCAAAGCCACCTAGGGGGCAGGGGCTGGGGGATGCACAGCCACAGCCCTGCTGCAGCCCAGGCCCTGCAAGCTGCACAGCCACAGCCCTGCTGCCTCCCAGCCCTGCAAGCTGCACAGCCACAGCCCTGCTGCAGCCCAGCCCTGCAAGCTGCACAGCCACAGCCCTGCTGCAGCCCAGCTCTGCAAGCTGCACAGCCACAGCCCTGCTGCCTCCCAGCCCTGCAAGCTGCACAGCCACAGCCCTGCTGCAGCCCAGCCCTGCAAGCTGCACAGCCACAGCCCTGCTGCCTCCCAGCCCTGCAAGCTGCACAGCCACAGCCCTGCTGCAGCCCAGCCCTGCAAGCTGCACAGCCACAGCCCTGCTGCAGCCCAGCCCTGCAAGCTGCACAGCCACAGCCCTGCTGCAGCCCAGCCTGCAAGCTGCACAGCCACAGCCCTGCTGCCAGCCACAGCCCTGCTGCCTCCCAGCCCTGCAAGCTGCCAGCCACAGCCCCTGCAGCCCAGCCCTGCAACCTGCACAGCCACAGCCCTGCTGCAGCCCAGCCCTGCAAGCTGCACAGCCACAGCCCTGCTGCAGCCCAGCCCTGCAAGCTGCACAGCCACAGCCCTGCTGCAGCCCAGCCCTGCAAGCTGCACAGCCACAGCCCTGCTGCAGCCCAGCTCTGCAAGCTGCACAGCCACAGCCCTGCAAGCCGCACAGCCACAGCACTGCTGCCTCCCAGCCCTGCAAGCTGCACAGCCACAGCCCTGCTGCAGCCCAGCTCTGCAAGCTGCACAGCCACAGCCCTGCTGCAGCCCAGCTCTGCAAGCTGCACAGCCACAGCCCTGCAAGCTGCACAGCCACAGCCCTGCTGCAGCCCAGCCCTGCAAGCTGCACAGCCACAGCCCTGCTGCAGCCCAGCCCTGCAAGCTGCACAGCCACAGCCCTGCTGCAGCCCAGCTCTGCAAGCTGCACAGCCACAGCCCTGCTGCAGCCCAGCCCTGCAAGCTGCACAGCCACAGCCCTGCTGCAGCCCAGCCCTGCAAGCTGCACAGCCACAGCCTGCAGCCCAGCCCTGCAAGCTGCACAGCCACAGCCCTGCTGCAGCCCAGCTGCAGCAGCACAGCCAGCCAGCCCTGCTGCAGCCCAGCCCTGCAAGCTGCACAGCCACAGCCCTGCTGCAGCCCAGCCCTGCAAGCTGCACAGCCACAGCCCTGCAAGCTGCAGCCCCTGCAGCCCAGCCCTGCAAGCTGCACAGCCACAGCCCTGCTGCAGCCCAGCCCTGCAAGCTGCACAGCCACAGCCCTGCTGCCTCCCAGCCCTGCAAGCTGCACAGCCACAGCCCTGCTGCAGCCCAGCCCTGCAAGCTGCACAGCCACAGCCCTGCTGCAGCCCAGCCCTGCAAGCTGCACAGCCACAGCCCTGCTGCAGCCCAGCCCTGCAAGCTGCACAGCCACAGCCCTGCAAGCTGCACAGCCCAGCCCTGCTGCAGCCCAGCCCTGCTGCACAGCCACAGCCCTGCTGCAGCCCAGCCCTGCAAGCTGCACAGCCACAGCCCTGCTGCAGCCCAGCCCTGCAAGCTGCACAGCCACAGCCCTGCTGCCTCCCAGCCCTGCAAGCTGCACAGCCACAGCCCTGCTGCCTCCCAGCCCTGCAAGCTGCACAGCCACAGCCCTGCTGCCTCCCAGCCCTGCAAGCTGCACAGCCACAGCCCTGCTGCAGCCCAGCCTGCTGCAAGCTGCAAGCCAGCCACAGCCCTGCTGCAGCCCAGCCCTGCAAGCTGCACAGCCACAGCCCTGCTGCAGCCCAGCCCTGCAAGCTGCACAGCCACAGCCCTGCTGCAGCCCAGCCCTGCAAGCTGCACAGCCACAGCCCTGCTGCCTCCCAGCCCTGCAAGCTGCACAGCCACAGCCCTGCTGCAGCCCAGCCCTGCAAGCTGCACAGCAGCCCTGCAAGCTGCCCTGCAAGCTGCACAGCCACAGCCCTGCTGCAGCCCAGCCTGCAAGCTGCACAGCCACAGCCCTGCTGCAGCCCAGCCCTGCAAGCTGCACAGCCACAGCCCTGCTGCCTCCCAGCCCTGCAAGCTGCACAGCCACAGCCCTGCTGCCTCCCAGCCCTGCAAGCTGCACAGCCACAGCCCTGCTGCAGCCCAGCCCTGCAAGCTGCACAGCCACAGCCCTGCTGCAGCCCAGCCCTGCAAGCTGCACAGCCACAGCCCTGCTGCAGCCCAGCCCTGCAAGCTGCAGCCCTGCTGCAGCCCAGCCCTGCAGCCCTGCTGCCTCCCAGCCCTGCAAGCTGCACAGCCACAGCCCTGCTGCCTCCCAGCCCTGCAAGCTGCACAGCCACAGCCCTGCTGCAGCCCAGCCCTGCAAGCTGCACAGCCACAGCCCTGCTGCAGCCCAGCCCTGCAAGCTGCACAGCCACAGCCCTGCTGCCTCCCAGCCCTGCAAGCTGCACAGCCACAGCCCTGCTGCAGCCCAGCCTGCAAGCTGCACAGCCACAGCCTGCAAGCTGCCCAGCCCTGCAAGCTGCACAGCCACAGCCCTGCTGCCTCCCAGCCCTGCAAGCTGCACAGCCACAGCCCTGCTGCAGCCCAGCCCTGCAAGCTGCACAGCCACAGCCCTGCTGCAGCCCAGCCCTGCAAGCTGCACAGCCACAGCCCTGCTGCAGCCCAGCCCTGCAAGCTGCACAGCCACAGCCCTGCTGCAGCCCAGCCCTGCAAGCTGCACAGCCACAGCCCTGCTGCCTCCCAGCCCTGCAAGCTGCACAGCCACAGCCCTGCTGCAGCCCAGCCCTGCAAGCTGCACAGCCACAGCCCTGCTGCAGCCCAGCCCTGCAAGCTGCACAGCCACAGCCCTGCTGCAGCCCAGCCCTGCAAGCTGCACAGCCACAGCCCTGCTGCAGCCCAGCTCTGCAAGCTGCACAGCCACAGCCCTGCTGCAGCCCAGCCCTGCAAGCTGCACAGCCACAGCCCTGCTGCAGCCCAGCCCTGCAAGCTGCACAGCCACAGCCCTGCTGCAGCCCAGCCCTGCTGCCAGCCCTGCAAGCCCAGCCAAGCTGCACAGCTGCACAGCCACAGCCCTGCTGCCTCCCAGCCCTGCAAGCTGCACAGCCACAGCCCTGCTGCCTCCCAGCCCTGCAACCTGCACAGCCACAGCCCTGCTGCAGCCCAGCCCTGCAAGCTGCACAGCCACAGCCCTGCTGCAGCCCAGCTCTGCAAGCTGCACAGCCACAGCCCTGCAAGCTGCACAGCCACAGCCCTGCTGCAGCACAGCCCTGCAAGCTGCACAGCCATAGCCTTGCTGCAGCCCAGCTGCAGCCACATCAACTCTGTAAGCTCCACATCCCCATTCCAGGGCCAGTCTGAGAACTCCAAATCTCCATCCCAGCCACCTGGCAGCCCTGCAAGCTGCAGATTCCCTTTTCATGGCATGCTGCATGCTGCAAATCCCCATCCCTGCTGCACATCAGCCCTGAAAGAACTAAGTCCCTGTTCCATGGCATCCTACAAGCTCCACACCCCTGTGCCAGGGCATCCTGAGAACTCCAAAGCCCTGTTCCATGGCATCCTGAGAGCTCCAACCCTGTGCATAGCAGTCTTGGAAGCTCCACATCCCCAATCCAGGGCCACCCTGAGAGCTCCAACTCCCCATCCCTGCTGCATGGCAGCTCTGCAAGCTCCACCTCCCTGTGCCAGGGCACCCTGAGAGCTCCACATCCCTGTGCCAGGGCATCCTACAAGCTCCACATCCCTGTGCCAGGGCATCCTGAGAGCTCCATATCCCTGTGCCAGGGCATCCTGAGAGCTCCACATCCCTGTGCCAGGGCATCCTGAGAGCTCCACCTCCCTGTCCCAGGGCACCCTGAGAGCTCCACATCCCTGTGCCAGGGCATCCTGAGAGCTCCACATCCCTGTGCCAGGGAATTCTGAGAGCTCCACATCCCTGTGCCAGGGCATCCTACAAGCTCCACACCCCTGTGCCAGGGCACCCTGAGAGCTCCACATCCCTGTGCCAGGGCATCCTGAGAGCTCCACATCCCTGTGCCAGGGCATCCTACAAGCTCCACATCCCTGTGCCAGGGCACCCTGAGAGCTCCACATCCCTGTGCCAGGGCATCCTGAGAGCTCCACCTCCCTGTGCCAGGGCACCCTGAGAGCTCCACATTCCTGTGCCAGGGCACCCTGAGGGCTCCACCTCCCTGTGCCAGGGCACCCTGAGAGCTCCACCTCCCTGTGCCAGGGCACCCTGAGAGCTCCACCTCCCTGTGCCAGGGCACCCTGAGAGCTCCACCTCCCTGTGCCAGGGCACCCTGAGAGCTCCATACCCCTGTGCCAGGGCATCCTGAGAGCTCCACATCCCTGTGCCAGGGAATCCTGAGAGCTCCATACCCCTGTGCCAGGGCATCCTACAAGCTCCACATCCCTGTGCCAGGGCATAGCTCCACATCCCTGTGCCAGGGCACCCTGAGAGCTCCACATCCCTGTGCCAGGGCATAGCTCCACATCCCTGTGCCAGGGCACCCTGAGAGCTCCACATCCCTGTGCCAGAGCATCCTACAAGCTCCACCTCCCTGTGCCAGGGCACCCTGAGAGCTCCACCTCCCTGTGCCAGGGCACCCTGAGAGCTCCACATCCCTGTGCCAGGGCATAGCTCCACATCCCTGTGCCAGGGCACCCTGAGAGCTCCACATCCCTGTGCCAGGGAATCCTGAGAGCTCCATACCCCTGTGCCAGGGCATCCTGAGAGCTCCACACCCCTGTGCCAGGGCACCCTGAGAGCTCCACACCCCTGTGCCAGGGCATCCTGAGAGCTCCACATCCCTGTGCCAGGGCATCCTGAGAGCTCCATACCCCTGTGCCAGGGCATCCTGAGAGCTCCACACCCCTGTGCCAGGGCACCCTGAGAGCTCCACATCCCTGTGCCAGGGCATCCTGAGAGCTCCACCTCCCTGTGCCAGGGCATCCTACAAGCTCCACACCCCTGTGCCAGGGCACCCTGAGAGCTCCACATCCCTGTGCCAGGGCATCCTGAGAGCTCCACCTCCCTGTGCCAGCGCACCCTGAGAGCTCCACCTCCCTGTGCCAGGGCACCCTGAGAGCTCCACATCCCTCCACATCCCTGTGCCAGGGCATCCTACAAGCTCCACATCCCTGTGCCAGGGCATAGCTCCACCCTGTGCCAGGGCACCTGAGAGCTCCACATCCCTGTGCCAGGGCATAGCTCCACATCCCTGTGCCAGGGCACCCTGAGAGCTCCACATCCCTGTGCCAGAGCATCCTACAAGCTCCACCTCCCTGTGCCAGGGCACCCTGAGAGCTCCACCTCCCTGTGCCAGGGCACCCTGAGAGCTCCACATCCCTGTGCCAGGGCATAGCTCCACATCCCTGTGCCAGGGCACCCTGAGAGCTCCACATCCCTGTGCCCTGAGAGCTCCATACCCTGTGCCAGGGCATCCTGAGAGCTCCACACCCCTGTGCCAGGGCACCCTGAGAGCTCCACACCCCTGTGCCAGGGCATCCTGAGAGCTCCACATCCCTGTGCCAGGGCATCCTGAGAGCTCCACACCCCTGTGCCAGGGCATCCTGAGAGCTCCACATCCCTGTGCCAGGGCATCCTGAGAGCTCCATACCCCTGTGCCAGGGCATCCTGAGAGCTCCACACCCCTGTGCCAGGGCACCCTGAGAGCTCCACACCCCTGTGCCAGGGCATCCTGAGAGCTCCACATCCCTGTGCCAGGGCATCCTGAGAGCTCCATACCCCTGTGCCAGGGCATCCTGAGAGCTCCACATTCCTGTGCCAGGGCATCCTGAGAGCTCCACACCCCTGTGCCAGGGCACCCTGAGAGCTCCACATCCCTGTGCCAGGGCATCCTGAGAGCTCCACCTCCCTGTGCCAGGGCATCCTACAAGCTCCACACCCCTGTGCCAGGGCACCCTGAGAGCTCCACATCCCTGTGCCAGGGCATCCTGAGAGCTCCACCTCCCTGTGCCAGCGCACCCTGAGAGCTCCACCTCCCTGTGCCAGGGCACCCTGAGAGCTCCACATCCCTGTGCCAGGGAATCCTGAGAGCTCCATACCCCTGTGCCAGGGCATCCTGAGAGCTCCACACCCCTGTGCCAGGGCACCCTGAGAGCTCCACACCCCTGTGCCAGGGCATCCTGAGAGCTCCACATCCCTGTGCCAGGGCATCCTGAGAGCTCCACACCCCTGTGCCAGGGCACCCTGAGAGCTCCACATCCCTGTGCCAGGGCATCCTGAGAGCTCCACCTCCCTGTGCCAGGGCATCCTACAAGCTCCACACCCCTGTGCCAGGGCACCCTGAGGGCTCCACCTCCCTGTGCCAGGGCACCCTGAGAGCTCCACCTCCCTGTGCCAGGGCACCCTGAGAGCTCCACATCCCTGTGCCAGGGCACCCTGAGAGCTCCACATCCCTGTGCCAGGGAATCCTGAGAGCTCCATACCCCTGTGCCAGGGCACCCTGAGAGCTCCACATCCCTGTGCCAGGGAATCCTGAGAGCTCCATACCCCTGTGCCAGGGCATCCTGAGAGCTCCACATCCCTGTGCCAGGGAATCCTGAGAGCTCCATACCCCTGTGCCAGGGCATCCTACAAGCTCCACATCCCTGTGCCAGGGCATAGCTCCACATCCCTGTGCCAGGGCACCCTGAGAGCTCCACATCCCTGTGCCAGAGCATCCTACAAGCTCCACCTCCCTGTGCCAGGGCACCCTGAGAGCTCCACCTCCCTGTGCCAGGGCACCCTGAGAGCTCCACATCCCTGTGCCAGGGCATAGCTCCACATCCCTGTGCCAGGGCACCCTGAGAGCTCCACATCCCTGTGCCAGAGCATCCTACAAGCTCCACCTCCCTGTGCCAGGGCACCCTGAGAGCTCCACATCCCTGTGCCAGGGAATCCTGAGAGCTCCATACCCCTGTGCCAGGGCATCCTGAATGCTCCACCTCCCTGTGCCAGGGCACCCTGAGAGCTCCACATCCCTGTGCCAGGGCATCCTGAGAGCTCCACCTCCCTGTGCCAGGGGAGAGCTCCACACCCCTGCCAGGGCATAGCTCCACCTCCTGTGCCAGGGCATCCCAAGCTCCACATCCCTGTGCCAGGGCATCCTGCAGAGAGCTGCCAGAGCATCCTACACCCTGTGCCAGGAGAGCATCCCTGCCAGAGAGCTGCCAGGGCATCCATCCCTGTGCCAGGGCATCCCTGCCAGGGCATCCTGAGAGCTCCACCTCCCTGTGCCAGGGCATCCTACAAGCTCCACACCCCTGTGCCAGGGCATAGCTCCACATCCCTGTGCCAGGGCACCCTGAGAGCTCCACCTCCCTGTGCCAGGGAATCCTGAGAGCTCCATACCCCTGTGCCAGGGCATCCTGAGTGCTCCACATCCCTGTGCCAGGGCATCCTGAGAGCTCCACACCCCTGTGCCGGGCATAGCTTCACATCCCTGTGCCAGGGCATCCTGAGAGCTCCACCTCCCTGTGCCAGGGCACCCTGAGAGCTCCACGTCCCCATCCCTGCTGCACAGCCTCCCCAGGCTCCAGGCTCCATCTGTCTGGAAGCAGAAGAGGAAATCTGAGCCCTTCCCCTCTCATCCTCTCCCCAGGCAGTGCCACAGGTGATGCCAGGTGCCACGGGCTCCGCCTGGCAGCCCAGGGGGCAGCCCAGGAGCCAGCAGTGCCACCACCACCCTGGGGGACCTTCAGGAGAGGCCACCAAGAGCCCGGGGGAGCTGTGCCGGGTGGGCAGGGCTGGCAGGCAGCCCCGGGAGGGAGAGCAGAAGGCTCCCCCTGGAGCTGCAGGGAATGCCAGGGAGGGGAGGGCAGCCTGCCAGGCGCTGCCGGCTCAGCTCTCAGCGAGCAGGCTGAGCTGCCCCCCGGGGGCGGGCATCAGGAGGCAGCTAGCAGGAAGCCTGCAGAGCCTGCTCCTCACATCCCCACGGCTCCCCTGCCGCCCCCCGCTTGCCTGCCTGCGTTGTTCTCCCTCCCGTCCCGTCCCGTCCCGTCCCGCCGCGCTCCTCCTGCTCAGCCCTGCCCGGCGCTGAAGCCCAGGGCCAGGCACCGGCTGGCCCTGCCGCCATGCCTTGGGAAGGGAGCAGGGCTCCACATCCTGCCCCTGCCAGCCCTGCCCCAGCCCTCTCTGGGCACCAGGAGCCCCTCCTGGGCTCCCCCAAGACCTCCTCCTGCCAGCAGGCTGCCAACAGCTGCTGCCCAGCTCCTGTCCCCTCCCAGCCAGAGCCCAGCTGCACCTGGGGGGGATCAACACACCATGGGCTTCCAGAGTCCTGGAATGCCAGCCTGGAGGTGGTGGGAAGGGATCCCTGGAGCCCCCTCAGGCCAGCAGGGCACCCCCAGCAGCTTGCCCAGGGGCACCATGGCACCAGGGGGGGTTGGAAGCTCTCCACAGCCTCTCTGGGCAGCCTGCTCCAGGCCTCTCCAGCAGCCTCACCCCAAACAAGTTGCTCCTGCTGGCACCTCCTGCCTGCCCCTTGGTGCCCCTTGAGCCCTGGGCACCCCTCAGCAGATGCCAGCCCCAGGCTCTTACCCCCCCAGCCCTGCAGCTGTGGCCTCCCCAGGGCAGAGCAGAGGGGCAGCAGAACCTCCCTGCCCCTGCTGCTGCCCACACTCTGCTCCATGCCCCCCAGGGCACCTTTGGCCTCCCCCCAGGGCACCTTGCTGGCTGCTGGGCACCTCCTTGTGCCCACCTCCAGCTCCTCCTCCTGGCAGCTGCTCCCCAGCAGCTCCCCCCTGGGCTGTGCTGCCCCAGGAGGTTGTCCCTGCCCAGGGGCAGGACCCTGCCCTTGCCCTGCTTGACCTTCAGCAGCTTCCTGCCCAGGGCTCCCTGGCACTGCCAGCACAGCCTGAGGGCTGTGCCCACTGCTGCCAGCTGGGTGCAGCTCTGCAGCCTCAGTTTCTGAGCTGCCTTGAGAGGGGTCCAGCTGGTGCCAGAGGGGACATGGGGTGGGTGCCAGGGCCGCCATGGGCACCAGAGGAGGCATGCAGCTGGCAGAGAGGTGCAGGAGCACCACCACCACCCCACACACACACACCTGGCACAGGCCCCCAGGCTGGCAGAACCTCTCAGCCCTCAGCAAGGGCTGAAGCTCCCCGTGGCTGAGCTACCTTTGTGCCACCCCCCAGGGGTGAAGTGGGCACTGCAGCCACCCCCAGCCCCTCTGCTGGGCCTTGCAGTAGGGCTGTGGGTTCCTGGGGCTGGTGGGAAGAGGAGGAGCTTGGCACTGGGGTGGGCATGGGGAGGTTTCATCCTTCCTCCCCCATTGCCTTTGGCACTGCCAACCCTCCTGAAGCCCCTTGGCAGCCACCAGCTGCACCACAGCCAGATCCTGCTGCTGGTGGCACCACCACAGCTGGCATGGCCCAGGCTGGGGGCCACTTTCTAGCAACTGATGGATTCTAGGCTGGCTCTGTCAAGCTGTGCCCAGCCAGGGCTGAGCTGCTGGGGGTGGGGGGAGGGGGCAGGAAGCACCCCCAGGGGCTGGGGCTGGCCAGGCTGGAGCCATGGGGGTGGGCATGGGGCTGAGGGCACCGAGGGCAAGGGCTGGGACCTGCCCAGGAAGGCTCCAGGCAGCAGGAGAGGGGCAGGGACTCTGCTGCCGGCACCCAGAGGGGGTCCAAAGCCCCTGGTGCTGGGTGGGGGCCGTCCAGGCTCCCTTGGGCAGCTCAGAGCTTCCCTGAGGGGAGGGCTGAGGGTGAGCAGGATGAGCCCCTGCACCTGCTGGGCTGGCTGTGCCCGGGGGCCATGCCCAGCGGGGGGAGGGGAGGGTGCTGAGCCCTGGGCATCACTGCCAGGCCTCTGCTGAGGTGGCCTGGGCATTGCCAAGCCCAAAGCCATCCAGATCAGAGCTCCTCTGCCTTGAAGGACCAAAGCTGTGCTGGTCTTAAAGCCCCCGTGGTCCTAAGCCCCAGGATCACCTGGTTCATGAGGGAAGGAGCCAGCAGGGCAAGGGAGGCCAGGCTGGCACAGCTGGGGGTGCCCAGGCTGGAGGAGGGCTCCAGGGACACCTCCTGGTGGCCTGGCAGGGCTGGAAGGGCTCTCCTGGGTGCCCAGGCTGGCACAGCTGGGGGTGCCCAGGCTGCAGGAGGGCTCCAGGGACACTTCCTGGCAGGGCTGGAAGGGGCCCAGGAGCAAGCTGGAGCCAGGCTCTGGAGCAGGAGCTGTGGGGCCAGGCCCAGGGGGGATGGTTTGGAGCTCCAGGAGGAAGCCTCAGGGCAGAGGGCAGGGAGAAGGCTGAGGAGAGCCTGGCCCAGGGTGCCCAGGGTGGGGGAGCTGCCCCCTGGCTGGCAGCATCCCAGGGCAGGGGGTTTGGGGCTCTGAGCTCTGCCTGGGGCTGTCCCTGCTGGCTGCAGGGCTGGCACCAGGTTGCCCCTTGGCAGGTCCCTGCCCACCCAAGCCCTGCCAGGACTCCATGGTGCCCACCCACAGCTGCAGCTCTCTGCTGGCTTCCCCATCCCTGGCCCTGGCTCACAGTGGGGCAGGGGCAGCTGTGCCAGGATGAGGGAATCCTGGGATGGGTTGGGGCAAGGAACCACAGCAGGGGGGAGGCTGGACCTGGATATCTTCAACCTTCCACCAGCCCAGGCTGTCCCAGACCCCATCCAGCCTCTCCCTCAGCACCTCCAAGGAGGGGGGATGCCAGCAAGGCATGCCCAGGGCTGGCACCTTGGTTCCAGGGTGCTCTGGGTGCCTCTCTGCTGTAGCTGCAAGGCCTGGGGGTGGGGGCAGGAGGGGGGCAGGAGGGTTGGGGTCTCCTGGCTCAGACACAGCTCCCACGCTCGGAGGTGTGCCAGGCTGAGCCTTCCCTGCCAGCCTGCCCACACACCTGCTGTGCCACCGCCCTGCCAGCTTGCTGAGTGGGGAGAGGGTTGGTGCCCAGGACCCCTGCCAAGCTCCCACCCCCTCCCAGCCCCTTCCATCCTCAGCAGCACAGCTGCAGCCCACCCCAGGAGGAAGCTCCCAGGCTGCTCCCAGGGGGGCCTGAGGCTGCCTCTGCCCATCCCAACAGTCCCTGGAGCAGGGCAGGGAGGGCAGCAGGAGCCAGCTGGGAGGAGAGGCAGGCATGGAATCATGGAAGGGATTCCCTTGGAAGAGAGCTGGAAGGTGATGGAGGCCAAGCCCTGCCCCAGCACCACCACCCCATGGCCCTCAGCACCACACCTTCCCAACCCCTCCAGCCATGGGGACTCCACCACTGCCCTGGGCAGCCTGCCACAGGCCTGGGCACCCCTCAAGGGGCACCAATTGCTCCTCAGGGCCAAGCTCAACCTGCCCTGCCACAACCTGAGGCCATCTCCTCTTGGCCCAGCCCTCAGGAGCAGCCCTTGAGCCCCAGCTGGCTGCAAGCTGCTCTCAGGGAGCTGCAGAGAGCCACAAGCTCTCCCCTCAGCCTCCTCTGCTGCAGCCTCAACCCCCCCAGGGCCCTCAGCTGCTCCTCACAACTTCTCCACAGCCTCCTCCTCCTTCCCCACACCCCTCCCCAGCTTTCTTGCCCTGCTCTGGCCCTGCCCCAGCCCTCAAGGTCCTCCTGGCAGGGAGTTGCCCAACCCTGCCCCCAGCCCTGCCCCCAGCCCTGCAGCTGTGGGCTCCCCAGTGCCCAGCCCAGGGGCACAATCCCTGCCCTGCTCCTGCTGCCCACCCCATTGCTGCTGCAGCCCAGGCTGCTGCTGCCCTCCTTGCCCACCTGGGCACCCCCTGGCTCCCCTCCAGCCTCTGACACCAACCCCCCCCAGGGCCTTTCCCACTCACAGCTCCTAACCTTGATCCTAACCCTAACCATAGCACTAAACCTAAAACTAATCCCAGCCCTAACCCATAGCCTTTGACCTTCAACCTAACCCTACCCATAGGCCTGAGCCCAGAATCAGCCCTAACCCTGACACCAATTGACTGTGGAGCCAGGAGTGGAGCTGTGGAGCCAAGAATGGAGCTGTGGAACCAGAATGGAGCTGTGGAACCAGGAGTGGAGCTGTGCAGCCAAGAATGAGGTTGTGGAGCCAGGAGTGGAGCTGTGGAGCCAGGAGTGGAGCTGTGCAGCCAAGAATGAGGTTGTGGAGCCAGGAGTGGAGCTGTGCAGCCAAGAATGAGGTTGTGGAGCCAGGAGTGGAGCTGTGCAGCCAAGAATGAGGTTGTGGAGCCAGGAGTGGAGCTGTGGAGCCAGGAGTGGAGCTGTGGAGCCAGGAGTGGAGCTGTGGAACCAGGAGTGAGGTTGTGGAGCCAGAAATGGAGCTATGGAGCCAGGAGTGGAGCTGTGGAGCCAGGAGGAGTTGTGGAACCAGGAGGAGCTGTGGAGCCAGGATGGAGCTATGGAGCCAGGAGGAGCTGTGGAGCCAGGAGGAGGTTGTGGAGCCAGGAGTGGAGCTGTGGAACCAGGAGTGAGGTTGTGGAGCCAGAAATGGAGCTATGGAGCCAAGAGTGGAGCTGTGGAGCCAGGAGTGAGGTTGTGGAGCCAGGAGGGGAGCTATGGAGCCAGGAGGGGAGCTATGGAGCCAGGAGGGGAGCTGTGGAGCCAGGAGGGGAGCTATGGAGCCAGGAGTGGAGCTGTGGAGCCAGGAGTGGAGCTGTGGAGCCAGGAGTGGAGCTATGGAACCAGGAGTGAGGTTGTGGAGCCAGAAATGGAGCTATGGAGCCAAGAGTGGAGCTGTGGAGCCAGGAGTGAGGTTGTGGAGCCAGGAGGGGAGCTATGGAGCCAGGAGTGGAGCTGTGGAGCCAGGAGTGAGGTTGTGGAGCCAGGAGTGGAGCTATGGAGCCAGGAGGGGAGCTATGGAGCCAGGAGGGGAGCTGTGGAGCCAGGAGGGGAGCTATGGAGCCAGGAGTGAGGTTGTGGAGCCAGGAGTGAGGTTGTGGAGCCAGGAGGAGCTATGGAGCAAGAGTGGAGCTGTGGAGCCAGGAGTGGAGCTGTGGAGCCAGGAGGGGAGCTATGGAGCCAGGAGTGAGGTTGTGGAGCCAGGAGTGGAGCTATGGAGCCAGGAGTGAGGTTGTGGAGCCAGGAGGGGAGCTATGGAGCCAGGAGTGGAGCTGTGGAGCCAGGAGGGGAGCTATGGAGCCAGGAGTGAAGTTGTGGAGCCAGGAGTGGAGCTGTGGAGCCAGGAGGGGAGCTATGGAGCCAGGAGTGAGGTTGTGGAGCCAGGAGTGGAGCTATGGAGCCAGGAGGGGAGCTGTGGAGCCAGGAGTGGGGCTGTGGAGCCAGGAGTGAGGTTGTGGAGCCAGGAGGGGAGCTATGGAGCCAGGAGTGGAGCTGTGGAGCCAGGAGTGAGGTTGTGGAGCCAGGAGGGGAGCTATGGAGCCAGGAGGGGAGCTGTGGAGCCAGGAGTGGAGCTGTGGAGCCAGGAGGGGAGCTATGGAGCCAGGAGTGAGGTTGTGGAGCCAGGAGTGGAGCTATGGAGCCAGGAGTGAGGTTGTGGAGCCAGGAGTGGAGCTATGGAGCCAGGAATGGAGCTGTGGAGACAAGAATGAAATTGTGCAGCCAAGAATGAGGTTGTGGAGCCAAGAGTGAGGTTGTGAAGCCAGAAGTGGATCTGTGGAGCCAGGAGTGAGGTTGTGGAGCCAGAAGTGGAGCTGTGCAGCCAAGAATGAGGTTGTGCATCCAAGAGTGGAGGTGTGCAGCCATGATTGAGCTATAAAGCCAAGAGTGAAGCTGTGGAGCCAAGAATGAAGTTGTGGAACCAGGAGTGGAGCTGTGGAGTCAGGAGTGGAGCTGTGTAGCCAAGAATGAAGTTGTGAAGCCAGGAGTGAGGTTGTGGAGCCAAGAGTGAGGTTGTGGAGCCATAAGTGGAGCGATGGAGCCAAGAATGGAGCTGTGGAGCCAAGAGTGGAACTGTGGAGCCAAGAGTGGAGCTGTGGAGCCAAGAGTGGAACTGTGGAGTGAGATTGTGGAGTGAGATTGTGGAGCCAGGAGTGGATCTGTAGTGCCAAAAGTGGAGCTGTGAAGCCAAGAATGGAGCTGTGGAGCCAGGAGTGATGTTGTGGAGCCAGGAGTGGAGCTGTGCAGCCAAGAGTGGAGCTATAGAGCCAAGAATGGAGCTGTGCAGTGAGGAGTGAGGTTGTGGAGCCAGGAGTGGAGCTGTGCAGCCAGGAGTGGAGCTGTGGAGCCAAGAGTGGAGCTGTGGAGCAAGGAATGAGACTGTGGAGCTGTAGAGCCAGGAGTGAAGCTTTGGAGCCAAGAGAGGAGCTGTGGAGCCAAGAACGAAGCTGTGGAGCCAAGAGTGGAGCTGTGGAGCCAAGAATGAAGCTGTGGAGCCAAGAGTGGAGCTATAGAGCCAAGAGAGGAGCTGTGGAGCCAAGAATGAAGCTGTGGAGCCAAGAGTGGAGCTATAGAGTCAAGAGAGGAGCTCTGGAGCCAAGAGTGAAATTGTGGAGCCAAGAATGAAGTTATGGAGCCAGGATTGGAGCTATAGAGCCAAGAGCTGTGGAGCTGTGGAGCCAGGAGTGAGATTGTGGAGCCAGGAGTGGAGCTGTGGAACCAGGAGTGGAGCTGTGGAGCCAGGAGTGGAGCTGTGGAGCCAGGAGTGGGGCTGTGGAACCAGGAGTGGAGCTGTGGAGCCAGGAGTGGAGAGCCAGGAGTGGGGCTGTGGAACCAGGAGGTTGTGGAGCCAAGGATGGGCTGTGGAGCCAAGGATGAAAAGCCAGGAGGTTGTGGAGCCAGGAGCTGTGGAGCCAGGAGACTGTGGAGCTGTGGAGCCAGGAGTGGGGCTTTGGAGCCAGAAAGGAGCTGTGGGCCAAGCTGGAGTAGAGCCAAGAGAGGAGCTGTGGGAGCTGTGGAGCCAAGGAAGTGGGCCAGGATTGGAGCTATAGAGCCAAGAGCTGTGGAGCTGTGGGCAGGAGTGAGATTGTGGAGCCAGGAGTGGAGCTGTGGAGCTGGGGGAGGAGGAGCATGGAGCCAGGAGAGGGCTGTGGAACCAGGAGTGGGGCTGTGGAGCCAGGAGTGGGGCTGTGGAACCAGGAGTGGGGCTGTGGAGCCAGGAGTGAGGTTGTGGAGCCAGGAGGGGAGCTGTGGAGCCAGGAGTGGGGCTGTGGAGCCAGGAGTAGGGCTGTGGAGCCAGGAGGGGAGCTGTGGAGCCAGGAGTGGGGCTGTGGAGCCAGGAGTGGGGCTGTGGAGCCAGGAGAGGAGCTGTGGAGTCAGGAGTGGGGCTGTGGAGCCAGGAGTGGGTCTGTGGCTGGCTACATCCTGGCTGCAGTCCCAAGGCCATGAGGACAAACCAAGCCCTGTCCTGCAAGCTTCTATGGCAGTCCCAGCTTCACTTGGATACCAATGCTCCACTGGGAGCCCCTGGACCTCGAGGGATGGAGGCAATTCCTCTTCCAGACCATCCTGCCTGAGGCCAAGGGGAGCAGAGCCACTGCTGGCCAGCAGCAGCTGAAGGTGGGGACACCAAACTGAAGTCCTCCAGGGGAGAGTTCAGCTTCTCAGAGGCTGCTTGATGCCTCCTGAGCCACCCAGCTGAGATGGGGCAGTGAAGGGCAATCTGGGAAGTGATGAAGAGCCAAGGGAGGCATCCTGGAGAGGTCATCAGCTCTGGGATGGGGCTGCCCCAGCTGGGAGCTGCTGCTTGGGTTCCTCTGTTGGGGGGACAGAGGTTCTCCAACACCTCTGGAGAGGAGAGAGCTTTGGGGGAGGAGGGGGAGGGCTGCCTAAAGAGGTTGTGAGGTGGTCATCAACACTGGGGTCAAGCCCTGAAGTCCTCCTAAGTGAGGAACAAGGTCTGGGGACACCTCCCTGCTGCCTGGGGATGCCACAAGATGCTGGATCACCATCAACCAGGAATGACTGCTTGGGGATGGCCTGGAGGCCCTCAACCCACCTCCAACCTCCCCCCAAAGCATCATCCTTGAAGAACCCAAGACAGGTGACAAGGTCTGGGGACATTGTCCTGCTGCCTGGGGATGCCACAGCACTGTGGACCCCAGCTGAGCAGGAACAGCTGCTTGAGGACCACCTGGAGACCCCCAATCCAAGCTCAAACCCCTCCCAAGCATCATCCTTGAAGGATCCAAGACAGGTGACAAGGTCTGGGGACATTGTCCTGCTGCCTGGGGATGCCACAGCACTGTGGACCCCAGCTGACCAGGAACAGCTGCTTGAGGACCACCTGGAGACCCCCAACCTAGGCTCCAAACCCCCCAAGCCTTGAGGTTCTCACCCATTGCTCAAGGCAGCCTTGGCCCCTTGGCTTGTTGGGGGGGTGGTCCAAGCTGCCCACTGCCTGCTGCCCACCCCCCAGGCACCCCCAGGATGGAGCCACAGCAGCAGAGAAAGCATCCCCTGGAGCTTTCCCTCCTCCCCCTCCCCACTCAGAGCCTTCCATTAGTGGAGACAGCTGGAGGAAGGTGGTCAGGGAAGGAGTCCCAGGGAGCTCCAGGTCCTGGCTGCAGCCCAAGGCAGCCCTTGGAGCCCCACGTGGGAGCTGGGAAGAGAGACCTGGGGCTGGGGGGAGAGCAGGAGGCAGAGGGATTCCCAGCAAGGGCTGCTGCATCCCCAAACCCTGCCCCAGCACCACCCCATGGCCCTCAGCACCACAGCTCCACAGCTCCCCAACCCCTCCAGCCATGGGGACTCCACCACTGTGCCCTGGGCAGCCTGCCACAGGCCTGGGCACCCCTCAAGGGGCACCAATTGTGCCTCAGGGCCAAGCTCAACCTCCCCTGCCACAACCTGAGGCCATCTCCTCTTGGCCCAGCCCTCAGGAGCAGCCCTTGAGCCCCAGCTGGCTGCAAGCTGCTCTCAGGGAGCTGCAGAGAGCCACAAGCTCTCCCCTCAGCCTCCTCTGCTGCAGCCTCAACCCCCCCAGGGCCCTCAGCTGCTCCTCACAACTTCTCCACAGCCTTCTCCTCCTTCCCCACACCCCTCCCCAGCTTCCTTGCCCTGCTCTGGCCCTGCTGCAGCCCCCAATGTCCTCCTGCCCAACCCTGCCCCCCAGACTTGCAGCTGTGCCCCCTGCCCCCAGTGCCCAGCCTGGAGGAAGAATCTCCTGGGTGCATAGGGAGGACAAAGGGGGATGATGCAGTCCTGTCATGAGTATATGTGGGGACACTCCACCCAGGCTCTGGGGGAGCCACAACATCTGACCTGGGGACACATCATCAGGCTCCTGGCAGTGACCTGGGAGTTGGACACAAGGTTCAGGTCCTGGCAGTGGCCTGGGAGAGGGACACAAGATCCAGGTCCTAGCAGTGACCTGAGGATTCTCTCTGGGTCCTGGCAGTGACCTAGGAGCTGGATACAAGGTTCAGGTCCTGACACAGATCTGGGAGTGGAACACAAGCTCCAGGTCCTGACAGTGACCTGGGAATGGAATACAAGGTTCAGGTCATGACACAAACTCCAGGCCCTGGCAGTGACCTGAGGATGCTCTTTGGGTTCTGGCAGTGACCTGGGAGTGGAACACAAGCTCCAGGCCCTGGCAGTGACCTGAGGATGCTCTCTGGGCTCTGGCAGTGACCTGGGAGTGGAACACAAGCTCCAGGTCCTGGCAGTGACCTGGGGACAGTGCCCAGGACCTGGCATTGACCTGGAATAACCCTGGCAGAGCCTTGCCCAGCCAAGCCCCGGGCAGGACCTAACCCTTTGTGCCAGCTGCGCCCTCAGCCTTGCTCCCTCCTCCCTCGGGCGCCTGGCACCGCCGCTGTCACCACTTGGCCGCTGCTCACAACGTGCCCACGGCCGCTGCTGCCGGGGGAGGAGGAGGAGGGCTGGGAAGAAGAAAGCTCTGACCCCTCATCAGCCTCCGCCGCGGTGGCTGCTTCCCTGCGGGAGCGCTCAGAGCCTCGGCTCCTCCTCCCTCTTTTCCATCCCTCAGCCCTCGGATGCCAGAAGAGGAGCAGCTCCAGGCGCTCCCAGGATCCCAACCTAAACCAGGTCAGGAGCTGCCGGCTCGGGAAGGCTCTTCCCACCGCAGGGAATAAATAAGAGGAGGAGGAAAGACGGTTCCGACGCGACCTGGATAATGCCGAGTGGCACTCGCCCGGCTGCCCCCACCCCGGGAAATCAGAGCTCCCCCACCCTCGAGCCGTCCCCTGGGGGCATTTTGGCCCCCCGGATGGATCCAGAGCCTCCAGGCAGCCCTGCCAGAGCTGGGAAACTGGCTCTTTGGTTTTTGAGGGGGTTGGAGCAGAAGGGGAGAGGTGAGGAGGGGAGAGGTGAGGAGGGGAGAGAGATGAAGGAGGGAGAAAAATGAAGGGGGAAGAAAGATGAAGGGGGAGAGCTGAAGAGGGGAGAGCTGAAGAGGGGAGAGCTGAAGGGAGGAGAGATGAAGAGGGGAGAGGTGAGGAGGGGTGAGGAGGGGAGAGAGATGAAGGAGGGGAGAGAGATGGAGGAGGGAGAGAGATGGAGGAGGGGAGAAAGATGGAGGAGGGGAGAGAGATGGAGGAGGGAGAGAGATGAAGGGGGGAGAGCTGAAGGGGGAGAGATGAAGAGAGGAGAGATGAAGAGGGGAGAGATGAAGAGGGGAGAGATGAAGGGGGAGAGATGAGGAGGGAGAGATGAAGAGGGGAGAGATGAAGGAGGGGAGAGGTGAGGAGGGGAGAGATGAGGAGGGGAAAGAGATGAAAGGGGGAGAAAGATGAAGGGGGAAAGCTGAAGGGGGAGAGGTGAGGTGAGGAGAGGAGAGAGGTGAAGGGGGGAGAAAGATGAAGGGGGAGAGATTAAGAGGGGAGAGATGAAAGGGGAGAGCTGAAGGGGGGAGAGAGCTGAATTGGGGAGAGCTGAAGGGGAGAGAGAGCTGAAGGGGAAGAGCTGAAGGGGGTAGAGCAGAAGGGAGAGAGCTGCTTTCCACCAGCATCATCTGAAAGCTTTTTCCACCTTGCTACATCTCCCCCTGGGCTGCATGGGAAGAGGGAGAAACATCCAGGGAGGCTTTGAGGAGGGGACGGGGGACGGGACAGGAAGCACCTTGGGATCCTCATCCTTCTCCTGCCCTGGGTGGCTTGCTGAAGGGTTTTTTTTTAGGGCATCCGCTGCTCTTAAAAGCCATTAAAAGCTCAGCTGGGAGCCGGCAGAGCCATTCCAGCCCGGGGGAGCGCGGGGCCCAGGTGGCATTTCCAAGACCTTTCCGTGGTGTGGCTTCAAGGAAAGGCCACAACCACCTCCTCAGGCAGCCAGGGTGGAAAGGGATCCCTGCGGGGAGCAAAGCGGCCAGCCTCCGAGCCAGAGGGACAGAGAGCCTGGAGAGCCGGGGAGGGGAGCGGAAAGGATGCTGCCCGCAGGGGTCGGCCCCAACGCCCACGGCAGCGCCCGCGGGGGAGGTCTGCAGTGCTGGAAGGTGGCTGCAAGCCCCAGCCGGTGGTGCCCGGGAGGGGAAGGGATGCTGCTGGAGGCTGTTTTGTACGGCGGGAGGTGAACTTCCCAGCTGAAGGTCAGCTGGAGAAGGTGTGGAGACCTGGCGAGGGGCCGGGGTCGGGGCCGGGGCGGGTGGCAGCTCCCTTTCCCCACCCTGGCAGCGCTGCCAGGGCCTCAAAGGAGACCCCAAAGCTGCCCCTGGGCAACGTCCCGCGGCGGCGCCCCTGGCACCGGCGATGCCACCGCAAGGTGCCAAAGCAGGCAGCGCCTGAGCACGTGGAGCTGCCAGACAAAGGAACCCAATGCAGCCAGCAGCCTCCTCCTCCTCCTCCTCCTCCTCCTCCTCTCCTCTGCCCACCCACGGCCCTTCCCCAGCAGGATCAACTCATCCCTTCGGCACAGGCAGGGGGTGGCGGTGGGGGGTTGGATGCCAGGCATCACCACCCCCAGGTGGGAAGGGGGTGGGGGCGTGGGGGGAAAAGAAAAGGGCTGTGGGGGAGGCAGGCAGGAGCCGCCCGTGGCCCGGGGGAGGAGGGCAGGGCACCCACGTAGGGCACATGGCCTGTGCCCAGCCTCCTGCCAGCTGTGGAGCCTCGTGAGTGCCACACGCAGCCCTGCATGGGCACGCAGCGCCTGGGGGGATGGGGGGAGGGGGGAGAGGATTCTCCAGCAGCCCCAGCCGAGCCCCTTGGCAATTCAGGCAGCAGCCCCCCCCCTCTTATTAGCCAACCTTGGAGACACCCCCCCCCCCCCCCAAAACCTCCCCCTATATCCCCTCCCCACGTGGGCCGCGTGGAGCATCCCCCTCCAGCGCTTCCCAGGCAGCAGAGTCATCATCCCTGCCAGCAAGGTCACCTCCTGCCGCCAAGCACAGCCCCCTCCCCATGCAGCCACAGCCCCCTGACCCCATCCCCCCCACACCGGCAGACTTGTTGCGTGGGTGGGCGTGGGGGGCCGCCCAAACCCTTCCCCCCAAACCCTTCCAAGGCCTGACCTGCATTTCACAAAGTCACCCCCAATCCCCGTGTCCCCCCCCAACATCCGCGTCGTGCCCACCCCCCCAGCCCCAACCTCCTCAGCGCTCCCCTGGAGCTCTCTGATCCCTGCTGGGCACCGCCGCGGGGCACAGGGGGCACGGGGGAGATCTTCTTCACACCAACCTTTGGGGGCAGGCAGCCTCCCCCTGCCCTGGGCTGGCACAGAGGATCCGGGAGAAGGGGGGGGGGGGGGTGAGGGCGGGAGGCTCCCAGTTGTTTGTCACCTCCCTGCCACCCCCCTCCCCGCCAGCTGTCAGGCAGGGGGAACTTTGGGGAGGGGGCTTCCAGCCTCCTTTCTCCCCAGTGTCTCCTTCCACTCAGAATCAGTATCTCTTCCCCCCCCCCGCCGCCAAGCCCGGAGCATCCTCGGTCCTTCCCCACACCCTGCCAACCCCAACCTTCATCCCTGCTGCCGGCGGAGGGGAGGGGGGGAGGGAAAGGGAAGGGGTGGGGGGGCACTCACAGGTCAGACGCTGCCGCTGCCGCCGCTTGGTAAGGCTGAGTCCGGCAGAGGATGGAGTGTCCGCAGCCCTGCCCCATGGCTCCGCATGCTTCAAGCCGAGCCGGCGGCCGGGGCTTGGGCGAGGGCTGGCGGCGGCTGCCGAGCCCCCGCTGCTGCCGGCGAGCTGCTGTCACCGAGCCCCGATGCGGAGAGAGGGGAGGGAGAGAGGGAGGAGGAGGAGGTGGTGGTGGTGAGGAGAGTGAGGAAGGAGGGAGATGGATGGAGGCGGGCGGGGGGGGGGAGAAGCTGCTGATTGACGGCGCTGCTGCGGCTCCGCGGGGCTGGGCGGGGGCCGGGAGGAGCCCGCGGAGGAGCCCGAGGGGTGCCAGCCAAGGAGCCCAAGGGGTGCCAGCCAAGGAGCCCAAGGGGTGCCAGCCAAGGTGCCCGAGGGGTGCCAGCTGAGGAGCCCGAGGGTTGCCCGCAAAGGAGCCCGAGGGGGGACAGTGAAGGAGCCCGAGGAGGGACAGCCAAGGAGCCCGAGGGGGGACAGCCGAGGAGCCCGAGGGGTGCCCGCCAAGGAGCCCGAGGGTTGCCCGCAAAGGACCCCAGGGGGGGACAGCCAAGGACCCCGAGGAGGGACAGCCAAGGAGCCCGAGGGGGGACAGTGAAGGAGCCCGAGGAGTGCTAGCCAAGGAGCCCGAGGGGGGACAGCCGAGGAGCCCAAGGGGTGCCAGCCAAGGAGCCCGAGGGGTGCCCGGCCTTGCCCGGCTGTGCTGGGCAGCGCCTCAGGGGCTACTGCCTTTGTCTGGCACGGCCCTGGCTGGGGGACTCGGGAGTGGGGAACTGGGGCTAGTGGGACAGCAGAGCCTGGCTGGGGCTAGTGGGACACCAAACCCGATCTGCCCCGGGGGCATTGGGTAGTGTAGAACAATACTGAGCAGCACTGCTCCTTGTCCCAGGCGTCCTGGGCAGCACTGCTCCTTGTCCCAGGGGTTCTGGGCAGCACTGCTCCTTGTCCCAGGGGTCCTGGGCAGCACTGCTCCTTGTCCCAGGCGTCCTGGGCAGCACTGGTCTCTGTCCCAGGGGTCCTGGGCAGCACTGGTCTCTGTCCCAGGGGTCCTGGGCAGCACTCGTCTCTGTCCCAGGGGTCCTGGGCAGCACTGGTCCCACAGAGAGGTTTCCCTCACACCCCAGAGGCCAGGGGCCAGCTCAGGGCTGTTGTCCATCTCCTTGCCTTGCTCTCCCCCTTGGCATCTCTTGGTCCCTGGCAAGAGGCAGGTGGACCTTTGGTGCCCACAGGAGCCTTTGGTGATGTCCCCAGGAGCCTTTGATGACTTCAGGGTGCTTGGAGGTCTTTCAAGGCCAGCTGGGTTGGGGCTTGGAGCAACCTGCTCTGGCTGAAGAGGGCTTGGAACTCGGTGACCTCTCAGGGCCCTTCCAACCTCAGGAGCTCTTGGGTCCTGCTCCTGAGCATCCCTCTGCAGCTGCCTGCACGCTCCACACCTTCCTCCAGGGTCTGGCTTCCCCTCTCAGCTTCAGCCCCACCAGGAGCTCCTTTTGGGGTTGCTCTCCACAAGCCTTGCAGGTCTCCATCTTTCCAGGGGGGACTTCTTGTTGTGGAGAAGAGAGGAAGCTGCTTCCAAACCAACCTGGAGGTGCTGCTGCTCCATCCTGACCACCACCACCCCACCTCCAGCTGGGGCTTTGGGAGCAGCAGCAGAGTGGAGCCCTCAAGCCAGCTCCCCTCCTGCTGGAGCCACAAGGATCAGTGTCTACTGGACTACCCTATGGACTACTTTATGGATCACCAGGAGGATCTCCTGTGGACCAGGAGGGTCTTCTGAGGGCCAGGAGGATCTCCTGACGACTCTGAAGATCTCCTGAGGACCATGAGGGTCTCCTGAGGACTGTGAGGATCTCCTGGGGATTGGGAGGATCTCCTGAGGATGATGAAGGTCTCCTGGGGACCATGAGGGTCTCCTGAGGACTGTGAGGATCTCCTGAGGATGATGAAGGTCTCCTGAGGACCATGAGGGTCTCCTGAGGACCGTGAGGATCTCCTGAGGATGATGAAGGTCTCCTGAGGACCATGAGGGTCTCCTGAGGACCATGAGGATCTCCTGAGGACGGTGAGGATCTCCTGAGAATGATGAAGGTCTCCTGAGGACCATGAGGGTCTCCTGAGGACTGTGAGGATCTCCTGAGGATGATGAAGTTCTCCTGGGGACCATGAGGGTCTCCTGAGGATGATGAAGTTCTCCTGGGGACCATGAGGGTCTCCTGAGGACTGTGAGGGTCTCCTGAGGATGATGAAGGTCTCCTGGGGACCATGAGGGTCTCCTGAGGATGATGAAGGTCTCCTGAGGACCATGAGGGTCTCCTGAGGACTGTGAGGATCTCCTGAGGATGATGAAGATCTCCTGAGGACTGTGAGGATCTCCTGAGGATGATGAAGGTCTCCTGATGACCATGAGGGTCTCCTGAGGACCATGAGGGTCTCCTGAGGACTGTGAGGATCTCCTGAGAATGATGAAGGTCTCCTGAGGACCATGAGGGTCTCCTGAGGACCATGAGGGTCTCCTGAGGATGATGAAGGTCTCCTGGTGACCATGAGGGTCTCCTGAGGACCATGAGGGTCTCCTGAGGACTGTGGGTATCTCCTGAGGATGATGAAGTTCTCCTGGGGACCATGAGGGTCTCCTGAGGATGATGAAGATCTCCTGAGGACTGTGAGGATCTCCTGAGGATGATGAAGATCTCCTGAGGACTGTGAGGATCTCCTGAGGATGATGAAGATCTCCTGAGGACCATGAGGGTCTCCTGGGGACCATGAGGGTCTCCTGGGGACTGTGAGGATCTCCTGAGGATGATGAAGGTCTCCTGGGGACCATGAGGACTGTGAGGATCTCCTGAGGATGATGAAGTTCTCCTGGGGACCATGAGGAGTGTGAGGATCTCCTGAAGACCATGAGGACCTCCTGGGGGCTGTGAGGGTCTCATGAGGACCATAAGAATTCCCTGAGGCCCACAAAGGTCTCCTGAGGATCTCCTGAGGACCATGAGGGTCTCCTGAGGGTCTCTTGATGGCTGTGAGGATCTCCTGAGGACCATGAGGATCTCCTGAGGCCCATGGGGATCTCCTGAGGCCCACAAGAGCGTCCTTGCCTGCCCCCCAAGGCAGCAGCAGGCTGCTGGTGGTGGGTGGGCAGCGATGGTAAGGGCTGAGCTACTAGAGGCCTCCTGCACAATCAGCCTGGTAGGACAATGCTGGAGAAATCCAACCCTGGAGCTGAAAGGAAGCTCTGCAGTCAATGGAAGCAGAGCTTGGGTCCTGCTCAGCCAGGCAAGGAGCAGCAGCGAGGTGGAACAGGACCTCTGGAGCACTACCAGAGCTTCATCCTCCTCCTGTCAGGGGAGCTGAGGGCAGGGAGGTGGAACAAGACCTCTGGAACACCTCCAGAGCTTCATCCTCTTGCTGTGAGGGCAGGGAGATGGAACAGGACCTCTGGAATACCTCCAGGGTTTCACCCTCCTGCTGTGAGAGGAGCTGAGGGCTGGGAGGTGAAACAGAACCTCTATAATACCTCCAGGGCTTCATCCTCCTGATATGAGGGGAGCTGAAGGCAGGGAGGTGAAACAGGACCTCTATAACACCTAGAGAGCTTCATCCTCCTGCTGTGAGGGCAGGGAGGTGGAAGGAGACCTCTGGAACACCTCCAGGGCCTCACCTTCCTGCTGTGAGAGGAGCTGAGGGCAGGGAGGTGGAACAGGACCTCAGGAACACCTCCAGAGCAAAGGGATAAGGAGGGAATGGTTGGGAGAGGTCTTGGTGCCCTCTGCTCCATCATGGTCAGGACAAGCAGAGCTGTGGAAGTGGCTGATGAGAAGACCTGAGCAGATCAGGGAAGGTAGCTGAAAGCCAGGATGAGGAGATGGTGGTGGGAGCAGTGTGCCTGGGGGTGGTATCTGAGCAGCTCCTCAGGCAGGCTTGGGTTGGAGGCACCTTCCAAGGGCATCCAAACCCTCCTGCAGCCAGCAGGGACAGCCCCAAGCAGAGCTCAGAGCCCAAAACCCCCTGCCCTGGGCTGCTGCCAGCCAGGGGGCAGCTCCCAGCTCTGGGCACCCTAGGCCAGGCTCTCACTACCCTCCGGACCTCCTGCTCCATCCTGCTCCATGCATATCCCAGTTCCTCCATTCATGTCCCTCCTGCTCCATGCAAGGGGAAGGAGAAGGGAAAGGAAGGGAGGGGGGAAGGGGAAGTGGAAAATGAAGGGTAAGGGGAAAATGGGAAAGAAGAAGAGAAAGGCAAAAAGGGAAGGGGAGGAGAAGGGAAGGAGAAAGGGGAAGGAGAAAGGGAAAGGGGAAGGGGGAAGGGGGAAGGAGGAAGGGGGAAGGGGAAGGGGAAGGGGAGTGGACGGGGAAGGGGAAAGAGGAAGGAGGAAAGAGGAAGGAGGAAGGGGAAAGGGGAAGGGGAAAGGGGAAGGAAAGGGAAAGAAGGATAATGAACAGGAAAGAAGGGGAAAGGGAAGGGTGGAGAATGGGAAGGAGAGAGGGGGAAAGGTTAGGGAGAAAGGGAAAGGAGAAGGGGAAGAAGAAAAGGAAGGGGAAAGAAAGGAGGGAGGGAGGGGGAAGAGGAGGAAGAGGGAAGAGGAAAGGGAAGGATGGGGAAGGGAACAGGGGAAGAAGGGAGGGAAAGGGGAAGGGAAAATGGAAGGATGGAGAAGGGGAAGAAGGAAGGGGAGAGGGGGAATGGGAAGGGAAAGAGAAGGATAGAGGGGAGAGGGAAAGGGAGTAGGGGAAGGGGAAGGAAAAGGGGAAGGAAAAGGGGAAGGGAATAAGGGAAGGGGAAGGAGGAAGGGACTAGGGGGAAGAGGAAAAGGAAAAGGGAAAAGGGAAGAGAGGAAAGAGGGAAGGGAAGAGGGGAAGGGGGAAAGGGGAAAGGGGAAAGGGAAAGGGGAAAGGGGAGGGGAGAAGGGAGAGGGGAGGGGAGAGGGGGGGAGGGAAGGGAAGGGAAGGGAAGGGAAGGGAAGGGAAGGGAAGGGAAGGGAAGGGAAGGAAGGGAAGGGAAGGGAAGGGGGAAGGGAAGGGAAGGGAAGGGAAGGGGGAAGGGAAGGGAAGGGAAGGGAAGGGAAGGGAAGGGAAGAGGGGGAAGGGGAAAAGGATAGTGGGAAGGGGAAGAGGGAAGGGGAAGAGGGGAAAGAAGGAAGGGAAGAGGGGAAAGAAGGAAGGGAAGAGGGGAAAGAGGGAAGGGAAAGGAGGAAAGGGGAAGGGAATAGGAGGAAAGGGAAAAAGGGGAAGGGAAAAGGGAAAGGGGCAGGGAATAGAGGGAAGGGAAAGGAGAAAGGGGCAGGGAACAGAGGGAAGGGAAAGGAGAAAGGGGCAGGGAATAGAGGCAGTGGGAAGGGAGCCGAGTCCCAGCACTGCGTGCTGCAGCCTGGCCCCAGCTGCCCCCTCCCCGCACTCCCCAGGCCGTGCCAGGGCCGGTGCCAGCCCTTGGCACTGAGCCTGCCCTGCAGCCTCTCCCGACGCCCCCTGCCTGCCCCCAGCTGTGTCACCGGGGGCGGGGGAGGGTGACAGGGACCTGCCGGCTCCCTCGCAGCCGGGATGGCACCGGGGTGCCCTTGCCCGGGGCTGGCAGGGCACTGTTGCCCACGGGGGACCCTCTGCCCACCCCTATCCAACCTCCCCCCCCCCACCTCCCCCTCTTCCTCACCCAGCGAAGGCTTCCCACAGCCCAGGGGCTGCGGTGGCTCTGCAGCCACATCCCCGGGGGACTCTCTGGTGGCTGTGCTGGAGGCTGGCACCGCCCTGGGAAGTGGAATTCCAGGGATCAGGCTTGGTCACAGGAACCATGGGGATGCTCCCAGAGCTGGAGCCAGGCTTTGGGGCAGGGCCAGGCCCAGGGGGGATGGTTTGGAGCTCCAGGAGGAAGCCTCAGGGCAGAGGGAAGGGAGGAGGCTGGGGAGAGCCTGGCCCAGGGTGCCCAGGGAGGGGGGAGCTGCCCCCTGGCTGGCAGCAGCCCAGGGCAGGGGGTTTGGGGCTCTGAGCTCTGCCTGGGGCTGTCCCTGCTGGCTGCAGGGCTGGCACTGCCTGGCACTGTCAGGTCCCTTCCCCCCCCAGCCCCTGCCATGGCTCTCTCATCACAGGGTGCCCACAGCCCAAATGCCCCTTGGAAGGTGCCTCCAACCTCGCCCATTCCCTGACTCAATGATCCTGAGGCCGTGCCAGGGTTAAGCTGAGGCTGAAATGGGATCCTGGGCTCACCCCTTGGCTCCCAGGGAAAGATCCTGTTTGGAACAGCAACCTGCAGAGCCTTGGCAGCAGCTCAGAACATCTGGAGATGCTCCATGCCAGCAGGGCACCCCCAGCAGCTTGCCCAGGGGCACCATGGCACCAGGGGGGGGTTGGAAGTTCTCCACAGCCTCTCTGGGCAGCCTGCTCCAGGCCTCTCCAGCAGCCTCACCCCAAACAAGTTGCTCCTGCTGGCACCTCCTGCCTGCCCCTTGCTGCCCCTGGGCACCCCTCAGCAGATGCCAGCCCCAGGCTCTTACCCCCCAGCCCTGCAGCTGTGGCCTCCCCAGGACAGAGCAGAGGGGCAGCAGAACCTCCCTGCCCCTGCTGCTGCCCACACTCTGCTCCATGCCCCCCAGGACACCTTTGGCCTCCCCCCAGGGCACCTTGCTGGCTGCTGGGCACCTCCTGTGCCCACCCCCAGCTCCTCCTCCTGGCAGCTGCTCCCCAGCAGCTCCCCCCTGGGCTGTGCTGCCCCAGGAGGTTGTCCCTGCCCAGGGGCAGGACCCTGCCCTTGCCCTGCTTGGCCTTCAGCAGCTTCCTGCCCAGCTCTCAGCCTGGCACGGAGGCCCTGCGGCAGCCCCCAGGCTCCCCTGCAGCCCCTGTGCCGCGATGCCCTCAGCTCCTGGAGCAGGGCCGGACCCTCCCGGGCGGCTACCAACCCCGAGCCGAGCCGAGCCGCCCCCGAGGGGCACGGCACGTGGTGGCACACCGGGCCGGCACACGGGGCTGGCACACGGGGCTGGCACGCTGCCCACCCCGGCGAGAGGGCTTCCAGGGCTGGCTTGCAAGGTCTCCATGGCAACCTCCCGGCGGGATGCGGCCGCCGAGCAGGAGCCAATTCCGAGCGGATTGTGCTCCAAGGAGCTCCCTCCGGAGAGCTGCCCCCGACCCCGGGGCCAGCCATCGGCTCTCCGGCTGCAGCTCTTTCCCCTTTCCCCCCCCGATTCTCCCCTCCTCACCAATTTCTTGTGCCCAATTTCCTCTCCTCTGCTGCCTTTGAGCCCTGGCTCTGCCCTGCACCCGGCTCTGCCCTGCGCCCCGGCTCTGCCCTGCCCCCCGGCTCGAGGGGAGGCACCCGAAGGGGCTTCGTTGCTGGAGGGTGGGTCTGGGGGTGGTGGGGGTCTTGGGCTGTCTTGGGTCTGGCCAAGCACGGCCCAGCCCTGCTGGAGGTCCAGCATCCTGCCAGGAGTCTTCCCAAGGGGATGGGAAGAGGGAAAATGGGGAAGAGTGGAGTCCAGCTGAGCCACAGCAGCAGCACTGCCCCCCCGGGCAGGGGATCCCTGGGCTTCATCCTGCCTGGCTGGAGGGTCCTGGAAGCATTCTGGGGGAAAAAGGACCTTGGAGACCATGGAGGCCAAGCAGAACCCCAGCACCACCACCCCATGGTCCTCAGCACCACAGCTCCACACCTTCCCAA
The DNA here is from genome assembly GCA_011125475.1 of Melanerpes aurifrons. NCBI lineage: Eukaryota > Metazoa > Chordata > Aves > Piciformes > Picidae > Melanerpes > Melanerpes aurifrons. Next base: position 454,752 of record WWNC01000150.1, read on the forward strand.
CCCCTCCAGCCATGGGGACTCCACCACTGCCCTGGGCAGCTGCCACAGGCCTGGGCACCCCTCAAGGGGCACCAATTGCTCCTCAGGGCCAAGCTCAACCTGCCCTGCCACAACCTGAGGCCATCTCCTCTTGGCCCAGCCCTCAGGAGCAGCCCTTGAGCCCCAGCTGGCTGCAAGCTGCTCTCAGGGAGCTGCAGAGAGCCACAAGCTCTCCCCTCAGCCTCCTCTGCTGCAGCCTCAACCCCCCCAGGGCCCTCAGCTGCTCCTCACAACTTCTCCACAGCCTTCTCCTCCTTCCCCACACCCCTCCCCAGCTTCCTTGCCCTGCTCTGGCCCTGCCCCAGCCCTCAAGCTCCTCCTGGCAGGGAGTTGCCCAAGCCTGCCCCCAGGCTTGCAGCTGTGGGCTCCCCAGTGCCCAGCCCAGGGGCACAATCCCTGCCCTGCTCCTGCTGCCCACCCCATTGCTGCTCCAGCCCAGGCTGCTGCTGCCCTCCTTGCCCACCTGGGCACCCCCTGGCTCCTCTCCAGCTGCCGACACCAACCCCCCCCAGGGCCTTTCCCCCCCAGGCACTTCCCAGCCCCTCTGCCCCCAGCCTGCAGCCTCCATGGGGCTGTTGCTGCAGGCTCTGGCTGCAGGCTGCTCCCAGAGCTGTGCTGAGTCACCCCTCAGGTGTGGCTGTGTCCCACACTGCAGCCCCAGCCCCAGGGGTCTCATCCTGCTTCCTCAGCACTGCTCCCTACCGTGGGAAGGGCTGGGGTTGAGATGTCTCCTGCTGACAAGCCCCGGGAGCATTGGCAGGGGGTGGCCAGGAGGAGGCTGGTGGAGAGGAGCTGGAGTGGGCTCCATGGAGACAGACAAGCCCCAGCCCCTCCCCACGGCCAGCACCACGAAGGTGGCTGAGAAGAAAGCCTCTGGTGGGGGTGAGCAGCTGGCACCTGGCAATGCTGCTGCCCCCCAGGCCTGTCCCAGCTTGGCTTTCACCACTGCCTCAGCTGCTGGCCCTGGCATCACCAGGCAGCAGCACAGCCCAGGGAGGAGCTCAGGCCTGGGGCAGCATCTTCATCACAGAGCTGGAGGAAGGCTCAGAGGGGACCCTCAGACAGTTTGATGCTGGCACCCAGCTGGGAGCAGTGGGCACAGCCCTCAGGCTGTGCTGGCAGTGCCAGGGAGCCCTGGGCAGGAAGCTGCTGAAGGCCAAGCAGGGCAAGGGCAGGGTCCTGCCCCTGGGCAGGGACAACCTCCTGGGGCAGCACAGCCCAGGGGGGAGCTGCTGGGGAGCAGCTGCCAGGAGGAGGAGCTGGGGGTTGGCACAAGGAGGTACCCAGCAGCCAGCAAGGTGCCCTGGGGGAGGCCAGAGGTGCCCTGGGGGGCAGGGAGCAGAGTGTGGGCAGCAGCAGGGGCAGGGAGGTTCTGCTGCCCCTCTGCTCTGTCCTGGGGAGGCCACAGCTGCAGGGCTGGGGGGGTAAGAGCCTGGGGCTGGCATCTGCTGAGGGGTGCCCAGGGCCTGGCAGCAGCTAGGGCAGGCAGCATCCAGACCAAGCAAGACCCAGGGCAGGCAGGACCTAGGGCAAGCAGGACTCAGGGCAGGCAGCAGCCAGGGCAGGCAGCACCTAGGGCAGGCAGCACCCAGAGGAGGCAGCACCCAGAGGAGGCAGCACCCAGAACAGGCAGCAGCCAGGGCAGGCAGCACCCAAAGGAGGCAGCACCTAGGGCAGGCAGCACCCAGACCAAGCAAGACCCAAGGCAGGCAGCACTCAGGGCAGACAGGACCTAGGGCAAGCAGGACTCAGGGCAGGCAGCACCCAGGGCAGGCAGCACCTAGGGCAGGCAGCACCTAGGGCAGGCAGCACCCAGAGCTGGCAGCACCCAGAGGAGGCAGCACCCAGGGCAGGCAGCACCCAGGGCAGGCAGCACCCAGAGCTGGCAGCACCCAGGGCAGGCAGCACCCAGAGGAGGCAGCACCCAGAACAGGCAGCAGCCAGGGCAGGCAGCACCCAGAGGAGGCAGCACCCAGAGGAGGCAGCACCTAGGGCAGGCAGCACCCAGAGCAGGCAGCAGCCAGGGCAGGCAGAACCCAGAGCAGGCAGCAGCCAGGGCAGGCAGCACCCAGAGCAGGCAGCACCCAGAGGAGGCAGCACCCAGGGCAGGCAGCACCCAGAGGAGGCAGCACCCAGAGGAGGCAGCACCCAGAACAGGCAGCAGCCAGGGCAGGCAGCACCCAGAGGAGGCAGCACCTAGGGCAGGCAGCACCCAGAGCTGGCAGCACCCAGAGCTGGCAGCACCCTGGGCCTGACTCTGAGCCCCCAGCTCCTCAGCCCTGGTGCTCTGTGCCCCCCTTGCTGCTGCCCCCCCCAGCCTCACCCCGTTCCCTGTGCCCGGCAGGAAGCTCTCCCACACCTTGTGCCACGGCCGCCAGAAGCCCCTGCGCCGGGTGCCAAGGGCATGCTGGGCACGGGGGGGTGCTGCCAGGGGGTAGCTCTGGGGGGTGGTGGTCTGGGGTAGCTGCAGCAGCGCTGGGGGGCGGGGGGGCGTGGAGCTGTCTGGGGATGACTGCAGAGTTACTCAGCCCCGGGCGGCGCTGCCTCCGCTGCCTATTTATAGAGGGGAGCTGAGGCAGGCTGCAGCCCCAGCCCCCTCCTCGGGGAGCAGCCCCAGCCCCAGCCCCAGCCCCCTCCTCGGGGAGCAGCCCCAGCCCCAGCCCCAGCCCCCTCCTCGGGAGCAGCCCCAGCGCCCTCCTCAGGTCGTTAGGTTAGAGCACAGCACCTCAGCACCACAGCTCCACACCTTCCCAACCCCTCCAGCCATGGGGACTCCACCACTGCCCTGGGCAGCCTGCCACAGGCCTGGGCACCCCTCAAGGGGCACCAATTGCTCCTCAGGGCCAAGCTCAACCTGCCCTGCCACAACCTGAGGCCATCTCCTCTTGGCCCAGCCCTCAGGAGCAGCCCTTGAGCCCCAGCTGGCTGCAAGCTGCTCTCAGGGAGCTGCAGAGAGCCACAAGCTCTCCCCTCAGCCTCCTCTGCTGCAGCCTCAACCCCCCCAGGGCCCTCAGCTGCTCCTCACAACTTCTCCACAGCCTTCTCCTCCTTCCCCACACCCCTCCCCAGCTTCCTTGCCCTGCTCTGGCCCTGCCCCAGCCCTCAAGCTCCTCCTGGCAGGGAGGTCCCAACCTGGTGCCCACCTGGGCACCCCCTGGCTCCTCTCCAGCCACTGCCACAAACCCCCCCAGGGCCTTTCCCCCCCCCAGGCACTGCCCCTCTGCCCCCAGCCTGCAGCCTTCTTTCTGAACATGCCTTGCATGCACCTAGGAGATGCTGCATGCACTGCACACATCCTGCATGCACTGAGCACAGGTGGCAGACACCAAACACATGCTCCAGACCTGAAGCTCAGCTGCAGCCCCCAAGCACACACAGGAGCCCGAGGTGCCCCTGGCAGAGCTCTCACTCACCCCAGGTGCCCGGCAGAGCTTGGCACTGCTGCCCTTGGCACCTCAGGGAGATTGGCACCCCCTCTGGGCTGGGACTGACCCCCTCAGCTCATGCCCCAAAGCTCTGTGCTGCTCTGGTGCCATCACCTCCCCAGCCTGTACCTCAGCTCAGCAGGAACCTGCAGGAGGTCTTTGCCCAAAGGGGGTGGGAGGGAAGGGAGGGAGGGAGAGATGGAGAGATGGATGGATGGATGGATGGATGGATAGATGGGGATGGAGAGATGGATGGGGATGGAGACATGGGGATGGAAGGATGGAGATGGATGGATGGATGGATGGAAGGATAGGGATGGATGGATGGGGATGGAAGGATGGATGGAGATGGATGGATAGGGATGGATGGATAGGGATGGATGGATGGGGATGGAAGGGATGGATGGGGAGGGAGAGATGGATGGGGAGGGAGAGATGGATGGGGATGGATGGAGATAGATGGATAGGGATGGATGGATGGGGAGGGAGGGATGGATGGATGGATGGATGGATGGATGGATGGATGGGAATGGAGAGATGGATGGATGGATGAATGGGGATGGATGGATGGGGATGGATGGAGGGGATGGATGGGGATGGATGGATGTTGGAGGAGTATCTGATCCAAGTATCTCATGGTGCCTTTCCTTGAACCATTCCAGGCCTGGCTGGATGCAGCTCTGGTTGCAGAGGTCCCTGCTGACTGCAGGAGGTGGGGCTGGACTTAGGTGACCTTTAAGGTCCCATCCAACCCATTTCATGGTTCCATGATCACTGGGCTTTGGTGCCAGGCACCTGACTCCTCTCTGTGGCACTCTAGCTGCAGAACCCCAGCCCCCAGCAGCTCCCTGGCACTACCTGGCCCAGCAGAGAGGCAGAGGAACCACCAAGGCAGGGCTGGGAGAAGCTCTTTCCCTCTTGTCCATACCCCAGAGGGACAGGAGGGCATCCATAGGGACCTGGGCACCCAGGAGACCCTCCTGAGGTTCAACCAGAGCAAGTGCAGGGTCTTGCCCCTGGTCTGGAACAATCCTCACTGTCCACACAGTCTGGGGGAGGAGGGGAGAGAAAGCAGCTCTGGGGAGAAGGACTTGGGGGTGCTAGTGGGGGAGAAGCTGGCCAGGAGCAGGCAGTGTGAGACTGCAGCACAGAAGGCCAAGGGCAGCCTGGGCTGCATCCAAAGCAGTGTGGCCAGAGATGGAGAGAGGGGATCCTGCCCCTCTGCTCTGCTCTCGGGGGGACCTCACCTGCAGGGCTGTGTGCAGGTCTGGAGCCCTCAGCACAGGAAGGACATGGAGCTGATGGAGCAGGTCCAGAGGAGACCATGAAAATGCTCAGGGGGTTGGAACAGCTCTGTTCTGAGGCCAGGCTGAGGGAGCTGGGGGTGTTCAGTCTGGAGACCTCAGAGCTGCCTTGCAGTACCTGAAGGGGGCTACAAGAAGGCTGCAGAGGGACTGTCTCCAAAGGCCTGCAGGCACAGGACCAGGGGCAATGGCTTCAAACCAGAGCAGAGCAGCTTGAGATTGGATGTGAGGAACAAGTTCTGCACCAGGAGGCTGCTGGACCACTGCCACAGGTTGCCCAGGGAGGTGCTTGGGGCCCCTCCATCCCTGGATGAGGGTGGCCAGGGCTCTGGGCAAGCTGCTCTGGCTGGGGATGTCCCTGGTGAGTGCAGGGGGCTCAGACTGGATGACCTTTGGAGGTCTCTTCTGGCCTGCACCATTCTCTGATTCCAGCCCCCCAGATCCTCTCCCAGGAGCCTCAGCCAGACCTTGGTGAAGCCAAAGCTTTGGGGGCTGAGGGGAGAGCTGAATGTGGGGGTGGGGACCCAGTTGTCTCCTCTCCCATCCCCACCCCCCTCCCCAGCAGCCTCTGCAGCTCCGTGGGTGACAGCCTGCAGGTGATTGGCAGCCCCCACCCACGCGTGACTCACTGCCTGCCCCACCCCCACTCCCGGCTGCGTGCTCAGCAGGAGGGGGAGGTGCTGCTGGGACCATCCCCACCCCCGCCAGGGCCACCACGGCTCAGCAGCAGAGGATCCAGCCCGGAGGTTCCAATCAGTTGCCTCTCGTTGCCCACTCAGCCCCCCCTGCATCCCAAGGATCCCAAGGATCCCTGCATCCCTCTGCTCCTCTCAGCATCCATTCATCCCTGCACCCCTGCATCCCTCTGCTCCTCTCAGCATCCATTCATCCCTGCACCCCTGCATCCCTCTGCTCCTCTCAGCATCCATTCATCCCTGCACCCCTGCATCCCTCTGCTCCTCTCAGCATCCATTCATCTCTGCACCCCTGCATCCCTCTGCTCCTCTCAGCATCCATTCATCCCTGCACCCTGCATCCCTCTGCTCCTCTCAGCATCCATTCATCCCTGCACCCCTGCATCCCTCTGCTCCTCTCAGCATCCATTCATCCCTGCACCCCTGCATCCCTCTGCTCCTCTCAGCATCCATTCATCCCTGCATCCCAAGGATCCCAAGGATCCCTGCATCCCTCTGCTCCTCTCAGCATCCATTCATCCCTGCACCCCTGCATCCCTCTGCTCCTCTCAGCATCCATTCATCCCTGCACCCCTGCATCCCTCTGCTCCTCTCAGCATCCATTCATCCCTGCACCCCTGCATCCCTCTGCTCCTCTCAGCATCCATTCATCTCTGCACCCCTGCATCCCTCTGCTCCTCTCAGCATCCATTCATCCCTGCATCCCTGCACCCTGCATCCCTCTGCTCCTCTCAGCATCCATTCATCCCTGCATCCCTGCATCCCTCTGCTCCTCTCAGCATCCATTCATCCCTGCATCCCTGCACCCTCAGCATCCCTCTGCATCCTCTCTCAGCATCCATTCATCCCTGCATCCCAGCATCCATTCATCCCTGCATTCCTGCATCCCTCTGCTCCTCTCAGCATCCATTCATCCCTGCACCCCTGCATCCCTCTGCTTCTCTCAGCATCCATTCATCCCTGCACCCCTGCATCCCTCTGCTCCTCTCAGCATCCATTCATCCCTGCACCCCTGCACCCTGCATCCCTCTGCTCCTCACAGCATCCATTCATCCCTGCACCCCTGCATCCCTCTGCTCCTCTCAGCATCCATTCATCCCTGCACCCCTGCATCCCTCTGCTCCTCTCAGCATCCATTCATCCCTGCACCCTGCATCCCTCTGCTCCTCTCAGCATCCATTCATCCCTGCACCCCTGCATCCCTCTGCTCCTCTCAGCATCCATTCATCCCTGCATCCCTGCACCCTGCATCCCTCTGCTCCTCTCAGCATCCATTCATCTCTGCACCCCTGCATCCCTCTGCTCCTCTCAGCATCCATTCATCCCTGCACCCCTGCATCCCTCTGCTCCTCTCAGCATCCATTCATCCCTGCACCCCTGCATCCCTCTGCTCCTCTCAGCATCCATTCATCCCTGCATCCCTGCACCCCTGCATCCCTCTGCTCCTCTCAGCATCCATTCATCCCTGCATCCCTGCACCCTGCATCCCTCTGCTCCTCTCAGCATCCATTCATCCCTGCATCCCTGCATCCCTCTGCTCCTCTCAGCATCCATTCATCCCTGCACCCCTGCATCCCTCTGCTCCTCTCAGCATCCATTCATCCCTGCACCCCTGCATCCCTCTGCTCCTCTCAGCATCCATTCATCCCTGCACCCCTGCATCCCTCTGCTCCTCTCAGCATCCATTCATCCCTGCATCCCTGCATCCCTCTGCTCCTCTCAGCATCCATTCATCCCTGCATCCCTGCACCCCTGCATCCCCCTCAGCATCCTCTGCTCCCTCTCAGCATCCATTCATCCCTGCATCCCTGCATCCCTCTGCTCCTCTCAGCATCCATTAATCCCTGCATCCCTGCAGCCTGCATCCCTCTGCTCCTCTCAGCATCCATTCATCCCTGCATCCCAAGGATCCCAAGGATTCCTGCATCCCTCTGCTCCTCTCAGCATCCATTCATCCCTGCATCCCTCTGCTCCTCTCAGCATCCATTCATCCCTGCACCCCTGCATCCCTCTGCTCCTCTCAGCATCCATTCATCCCTGCACTCCCTCAGCATCCATTCATCCCTGCATCCCTCTGCTCCTCACAGCATCCATTCATCCCTGCACCCCTGCATCCCTCTGCTCCTCTCAGCATCCATTCATCCCTGCATCCATTCCCTGCATCCCTCTGCTCCTCTCAGCATCCATTCATCCCTCAGCATCCATTCATCCCTGCACCCTGCATCCCTCTGCTCCTCTCAGCATCCATTCATCCCTGCATCCCCTGCATCCCTCTGCTCCCTCTCAGCATCCATTCATCCCTGCATCCCAAGGATCCCAAGGATCCCTGCATCCCTCTGCTCCTCTCAGCATCCATTCATCCCTGCACCCCTGCATCCCTCTGCTCCTCTCAGCATCCATTCATCCCTGCACCCCTGCATCCCTCTGCTCCTCTCAGCATCCATTCATCCCTGCATCCCTCTGCTCCTCTCAGCATCCATTCATCCCTCAGCATCCATTCATCCCTGCACCCTGCATCCCTCTGCTCCTCTCAGCATCCATTCATCCCTGCATCCCAAGGATCCCTGCTCCTCTCAGCATCCATCCCTGCATCCCTCTGCTCCTCTCAGCATCCATTCATCCCTACCCTGCATCCCTCTGCTCCTCTCCATCATCCTCTGCTCCTCTCAGCATCCATTCATCCCTGCACCCTGCATCCCTCTGCTCCTCTCAGCATCCATTCATCCCTGCACCCTGCATCCCTCTGCTCCTCTCAGCATCCATTCATCCCTGCACCCTGCATCCCTCTGCTCCTCTCAGCATCCATTCATCCCTGCACCCCTGCATCCCTCTGCTCCTCTCAGCATCCATTCATCTCTGCATTCCCCTGCATCCTCTGCTCCTCTCAGCATCCATTCATCCCTGCATCCCTCTGCTCCTCTCAGCATCCATTCAGCATCCATTCATCCCTGCATTCATCCCTGCATCCTCTGCTCCTCTCAGCATCCATTCATCCCTGCACCCTGCATCCCTCTGCTCCTCTCAGCATCCATTCATCCCTGCATCCCAAGGATCCCAAGGATCCCTGCATCCCTCTGCTCCTCTCAGCATCCATTCATCCCTGCACCCTGCATCCCTCTGCTCCTCTCAGCATCCATTCATCACCCCTGCATCCCTCCTGCATCCCTCTGCATCCCTCCTCTCAGCATCCATTCATCCCTGCACCCCTGCATCCCTCTGCTCCTCTCAGCATCCATTCATCCCTGCACCCTGCATCCCTCTGCTCCTCTCAGCATCCATTCATCCGTGCACCCCTGCATCCCTCTGGTCCTCTCAGCATCCATTCATCCCTGCATCCCTAGATCACTCCATCCCTGTGTCTCTGCATCCCTATATCCTTGTATCCCTGAGTCCCTGCATCCTCATATCCCTGACCTCCTGCATCCATATTCCTCCATCCCTGTGTTCCTGTGTCTCTGCATCCCTCCATCCCTGTATCCCTGCATCCCTTTATCATTGTGTCCCTGCATCCCTGGATTCCTGACCTCCTGCATCCATGTCCCTCCATCCCTGTGTTCCTGCCCCTCTGTATCCCTGCATCCCTACATCCCTGCATCCCTACATCCCACATCCTTGCAGCCTTATCCCTGTGTTCATACATCCCTGTGTGCCTTCAGCCTTGCCCCCATCCCTGCATCCCTATATCCCTACATCCCCTGCAATCCTACACCCCTGTGTCCCTTCATTCCTCCGTCCCTCTCCCTCTATATCCCTAAATCCCTGCATCATCTCATCCCTCCATCTGTACCTTCCTATATCCCTCCATCCCTAGATCCCTCCATCCCTAGATCCCTGCATCCCTAGATCCCTTCATTCTTCCACTCCTGCACCCCTACTTCCCTCCATGCTTGCAGCCCTACATCTCTTCATCCCTGCACCCTTGTATGCCCCCATCCCTATATCCCTATATCCCTGTCTCTCCATCCCTCTATCCCTCCATCTCTATATCTCTGTTCCTCCATTCCTCTCCCTGTATCCCTCCATCCCTATATCCCTGTGTCACTCCATCCCTGTATCCCTAGATCCCTGTATCATTCCATTCCTCTATCCCTCAATCCCTATATCCCTACCTCTCCATCCCTGTATCCCTCCATCCCTGTATCCCTGTATCATTCCATTCCTGTATCCCTCCATCCCTGTATCCCTGTGTCCATATATCCCTGTATCATTCCATTCCTCTATCCCTCCATCCCTAGATCCCTGTGTCCCTATATCCCTGTGTCACTCCATCCCTGTATCACTATCTCTCCATCCCTGTATCCCTCCATCCCTAGATCCCTGTATCATTCCTGTATCCCTCCATCCCTGTATTCCTATCTCTCCATCCCTGTGTCACTCCATCCCTAGATCTGTGTCCCTAGATCCCTGTATCATTCCATTCCTGTGTCACTCCATCCCTAGATCCCTGTGTCCCTAGATCCCTGTATCATTCCATTCCTGTGTCACTCCATCCCTAGATCCCTGTGTCCCTAGATCCCTGTATCATTCCATTCCTGTATCCCTCCATCCCTTGATCCCTGTGTCTCTCCATCCCCCTATTCCTATATCATTCCATTCCTGTATCCTTCCATTCCTCTATCCCTCTATCCCTCCATCCCCTCCACCCCTGCTCCATCCTCCCCCCAGGATCTCCCTCCTAGGGGCTCACCCCAGGCCCCATTGTCTTCCCCCCCATGGCCTCAGCCTGCCCACAGCCACCAGCAGGACCTGGACACCTCCAAACCATTTCCCCAAGACCTTTAATGCCATCAGGAAGCAGCAGCAGGAAGCCTGGGGTGGGACAGCTCCTTCCGCCCCCTCCCCTGCCCCTTCCCCTTTGCCAGAGGCTGGGGCTGGGGTGGGGGGTCCCAGAGCTGTGCCCCCTCCCCACCGTGGGGGAGGGATGAAGAAGTTCTCAATGCCCTGGGGAAGACCCCCAAAGATGGGGGGAGGGCAACACCAGGAGCCTGGAGCGCCCCACGGGATGGGCTGCTCCCACCTTGTCCTGCCTTTGAGAGGAGATGTCCAAGGAGAAGGAGGAAGAGGAAGAGCAGGAACCTTCCTCCCATGACTGTCCCAGCTGGCCTGGCCAGGATCTGGCTTCTCTGCTTGGAGCAGCTGAGCCATGGTTGGGATGGAGGTACCCAGTTAGTTGGGTTGGAGGGGCCCAGTTGGTTGGGTTGGAGGCCCAGTTGGTTGGGTTGGAGTGGCCCAGTTGGTAGGGCCCAGCTGGTTGGGTTGAGTTGTCCATTGGTTAGTTGCTGAGTTGGTTGGGTTGAATTGGTTGGGTTGGAGGAGTCCAGCTGGAGGTGCCCAGTTGGTTGGGTTGGAGATGCCCAGTTGGAGGTGCCCAGTTGGTTGGGGTGAGTTGTCCATTGGTTAGTTGCTCAGTTGGTTGGGTTGGAAGAGTCCAGTTGAAGGTGCCCAGTTGGTTGGGTTGAGTTGTCCATTGGTTAGTTGCTCAGTTGGTTGGGTTGAGTTGAGTTGCTTGGTTGTTGGGTTGGAGGAGTCCAGTTGGAGGTGCCCAGTTGGTTGGGTTGAGTGGGTTGGGTTGAGTTGCCCAGTTGGAGGTGCCAGTTGGTTGGGTTGAGTTGCCCATTGGTTGAGTTGGAGTTGCCCAGTTGCTTATGTTGGAGGTATCCAGCTGGAGGTGCCCAGTTGGTTGGGTTGCCCATTGGTTGGATTGAGTTGCCCATTGGTTGGGTTGAGTTGCCCATTGGTTGCAGTTGCCCATTGGTTGGGTTGAGTTGCCCATTGGTTGGGTTGGAGGTGTCCAGTTACAGGTACCAAGTTGGTTGGGTTGAGTTGCCCATTGGTTGGGTTGAGTTTGCAGTTGCCCATTGGTTGGGTTGAGTTGCCCATTGGTTGGTTGGTTGCCCATTGGCTGCAGTCACCCATTGGCTGGGTTGAGTTGCCCATGGGTTGGAGTTGCCCATTGGTTGGGTTGAGTTGCCCATTGGTTGGGTTGAGTTGCCCATTGGTTGCAGTTGCCCATTGGTTGGGTTCAGTTGCCCATTGCTTGGGTTGAGTTGCCCATTGGTTGGGTTGGAGGTGTCCAGTTACAGGTACCAAGTTGGTTGGGTTGAGTTGCCCATTGGTTGCAGTTGCCCATTGGTTGGGTTGAGTTGCCCATTGGTTGGGTTGGAGGTGTCCAGTTACAGGTACCAAGTTGGTTGGGTTGAGTTGCCCATTGGTTGCAGTTGCCCATTGGTTGGGTTGAGTTGCCCATTGGTTGGGTTGAGTTGCCCATGGGTTGGAGTTGCCCTTTGGTTGGATTGAGTTGCCCATTGGTTGGGTTGAGTTGCCCATTGGTTGCAGTTGCCCACTGGTTGGGTTCAGTTGCCCATTGGTTGCAGTTGCCCACTGGTTGGGTTCAGTTGCCCATTGCTTGGGTTGAGTTGCCCATTGGTTGGGTTGGAGGTGTCCAGTTACAGGTACCAAGTTGGTTGGGTTGAGTTGCCCATTGGTTGCAGTTGCCCATTGGTTGGGTTGAGTTGCCCATTGGTTGGGTTGAGTTGCCCATGGGTTGCAGTTGCCCATTGGTTGGATTGAGTTGCCCATTGGTTGGGTTGAGTTGCCCATTGGCTGCAGTCGCCCATTGTTTGGGTTGAGTCACCCATTGGTTGGGTTGAGTCTCCCATTGGTTGGCTGCAGTTGCCCATAGGTTGGGTTGAGTTGCCCATTGGCTGCAGTTGCCCATTGGTTGGGTTGAGTTGCCCATTGGTTGGGTTGAGTTGCCCATTGGCTGCAGTCACCCATTGGTTGGGTTGAGTTGCCCATTGGTTGGCTGCAGTTGCCCATTGGTTGGGTTGAGTTGCCCATTGGCTGGAGTTGCCCATTGGTTGGCTGCAGTTGCCCATTGGTTGGGTTGAGTTGCCCATGGGTTGGTTGAGTTGCCCATTGGTTGGGTTGAGTTGCCCATGGGTTGGAGTTGCCCATTGGTTGGGTTGAGTCGCCCATTGGTTGGCTGCAGTTGCCCATTGGTTGGGTTGAGTTGCCCATGGGTTGGAGTTGCCCATTGGTTGGGTTGAGTCGCCCATTGGTTGGGTTGAGTCGCCCATTGGTTGGCTGCAGTTGCCCATAGGTTGGGTTGAGTTGCCCATTGGCTGCAGTTGCCCATTGGTTGGTTGAGTTGCCCATTGGTTGAGTTGCCCATGGTTGGGTTCAGCTGCTCAGGGGTTGGGTTGAGTTGCCCAGTTGGAGGTGCCCACTTGGTTGGGTTGGAGGTGCCCAGTCCCCAGGGGCCGCTGGGTCGTGCCCCCCGAGGGGCCCTGGCTGGCATCTCCCCCTGCTGCTTGCCCCTGGGGGCTCGGTGGGAAGCTCCAGAGCCCGGAGGGACCCCCAGGAGATGCCAGGGGTGCGGGGCTGGCGCTGGCTGCCCTGCCTCTGGGCGGACCTGCGGCCAAGCGGCGAGCAGAGGGCTGGTCCTTTAAGGAGCTGAGGTTGTCACCTCCCTTGTCCCCAGGCGGAGGTGGCCACGGGGCCATCACCTCCCAGCTGCTCCAGGGGGGGTTGGGGGTGGGGGGACACTCCCCTGGCCCTCTCCAGCCTCCGGCTCAGACGTTCCTCAGGAGCTGGGGGCAGAGAGCAGAGAGGTCCCAGTTAGGCCTCCACCTCCTCCAGCTCTGGCTGGCACCAGCAGCGTCCCCAGCCTGGGGGGGGGAGGGAGGACACATCCAAACCCCAAAGCCAGAGGAGAGACCTCCCCCCCGGCAGGGCCTTCTGCTCCACCAAGACCACCCTGAGGAGCAGGACCTGCAGGCCCTGACCCTCGCACCACGGAGCTAAGCCCAGGGTGAAGCCTTGGAGGAGCTTCCCCAGGGCCCTCCCCCGAGTTGGAAACCTGAGCCAGGGAGAGGCAGCATCCAGGGACCAAGCTCTGGAGGTGGCTCCCAGGTGAGGAGCACCAGGAGATGCTCCTCTCTCTCCTTGGAGAGCCTTGGGACACCCATGGGTGCTCTTGGAGAACCTTTGGACTCCCATGGGTGCCATTTGGAGTACCTCTGGACACCCATGGGTGCTCTTGGAGACTTTGGACTCCCATGGATGCCACCTCTGACACCCATGGGTGCTCTTGGACTCCCATGGATGCCATATGGAGTACCTCTGGACACCCATGGGTGCTCTTGGAGCACCTTTGGACTCCCATGGATGCCATTTGGAGTGCCTCTGGACACCCATGGGTGCTCTTGGAGCACCTTTGGACTCCCATGGATGCCATTTGGAGCACCTTTGGAGATCCATGGGTGCCCTTGGAGTACCTTTAGACACCCAAGGGTGGCCTTGGAGCACCTTTGGAACACCATGGAGGTTGGAGCTCCCTGTCCAGGAGCTGGGCAGCATCTCCTCACCTTGCATCACACCCTTGGGACACCCTTGGACCCAGGAGGCCACCCACCCATGGGCACCCAAAGGCTCAGCCACCTCCAACTGTCCCCAGGCCAAAGCTCTCCTGGTGGCACCCAAAGGCTCAGCCACCTCCAGCTGTCCCCAGGCCAGATCTCTCCTGGTGGCACCCAAAGGCTCAGCCACCTCCAGCTGTCCCCAGGCCAAAGCTCTCCTGGTGGCACCCAAAGGCTCAGCCACCTCCAGCTGTCCCCGGGCCAGATCTCTCCTGGTGGCACCCAAAGGCTCAGCCACCTCCAGCTGTCCCCAGGCCAAAGCTCTCCTGGTGGCACCCAAAGGCTCAGCCACCTCCAGTCCCTGCTCTCCCAGGCACCCAAAGGCTCAGCCACCTCCAGCTGTCCCCAGGCCAAAGCTCTGCTGGTGGCACCCAAAGGCTCAGCCACCTCCAGCTGTCCCCAGGCCAGATCTCTCCTGGTGGCACCCAAAGGCTCAGCCACCTCCAGCTGTCCCCAGGCCAAAGCTTGAGCCACCACCTCCCCCTCCCCACCTGGGGTCCAGAGCCTGACAGTGGTGGCTGAGGAGGTGACCCATGGAGCTCTCCAGGTGGCCCTGGTGGCCAGGAGCTGCCAAGGGTGTAGTGCAGAGGAGCTCCAGCAGCCTCAAGCAGCCCCCAGCACCCCCACCATCAGCCCCCAGGCTACTCACAGTCAGGGGGTCAGCGGCCATGGCAGCCACACTGCTCCTCATGTCGCTCTCAGAGCCCCTCAGGGGGATCAGGGAGAGGTTCCCCAGCCTGGAGTCCTGCTGGGACCTTTGGGTCCTCACCTTGGAGCTCTCTGAGGGCCACAGGGCCCCATCGTGCTGTGGGGAGAGGAGGCAAAGGCTTGGAGACCGTCCTTGGGTCACAGGGACCCCATGGAGGCTGGGGACCAGCCAGCAGGAAAGGGCCTGGGAGATGTTAGGTAGTGGTGGTAGACTGAGAGGAGCCAGGGGGTGCCCAGGTGGGCAAGGAGGGCAGCAGCAGCCTGGGCTGGAGCAGCAATGGGGTGGGCAGCAGGAGCAGGGCAGGGATTGTGCCCCTGGGCTGGGCACTGGGAGCCCACAGCTGCAAGCCTGGGGGCAGGGTTGGGCCCTCCCTGCCAGGAGGAGCTTGAGGGCTGGGGCAGGGCCAGAGCAGGGCAAGGAGGCTGGGGAGGGGTGTGGGGAAGGAGGAGAAGGCTGTGGAGAAGTTGTGAGGAGCAGCTGAGGGCCCTGGGGGGGTTGAGGCTGCAGCAGAGGAGGCTGAGGGGAGAGCTTGTGGCTCTCTGCAGCTCCCTGAGAGCAGCTTGCAGCCAGCTGGGGCTCAAGGGCTGCTCCTGAGGGCTGGGCCAAGAGGAGATGGCCTCAGGTTGTGGCAGGGAGGTTGAGCTTGGCCCTGAGGAGCAATTGGTGCTCCTTGAGGGGTGCCCAGGCCTGTGGCAGGCTGCCCAGGGCAGTGGTGGAGTCCCCATGGCTGGAGAGGGTTGGGAAAGTGTGGAGCTGTGGTGCTGAGGGCCATGGGGTGGTGGTGCTGGGGCAGGGCTGCAGCCGTGCTTGGCCTCCCTCACCTCCAAGCTCTCTTCCAGCCAAACCATTCCATGGTTTGTCTTCCTCAGCCACCTGAGTTCCTCTCCTCCCTGCTGGTTGTTGGTGTTGGGGGACCCTTGGCCACCCCCAGTGGCTTCCTGACAGCCAAGGATGCCTCCAGTCTGGCACCCTAGGAGGTGACCTCCCCCTGGCCAGGCCACCCCTTGCCCCCTGCCCTCCTCTCTTACCTGCACCTGCAGGAAGGTTGCAAACCACTCCCGGAGGTCAGCCTGGGTGTCACAGCACAGGTACCTGTGGGGGCACACAGGGGGTCACCAGCCAGATGGGGAGGCAGAGGGGACAATGAGGTGGGCTGCCCAGGACCTCCTGGGGACCTTGGGGGCCCCATTTGGGGACCCCCCTGCAGGACCTTCTGGAGATGGGAGATGGACCTTGAAGACCCCAGAGGTGACCAAAGGGGCCAAAGAGGTGACCAAAGGAGCCAGAGAGGTGACCAAAGGGGCCAGAGAGGTGGCCCAACCACGTTCTACCCACAGCCATCCCACTCCCCACAGCCAATGTGTCCATGGCCACCTGTCCCCCGGGGTGGGGGTGGCCCTTGGTGTCCCACCCAGGCCCCCTCCTCACCATTGCTGCTTCTCCTGCTTCTCATTCTCGCAGCAGACAGTGAAGCCCCAGCTGGCAGGGGACAAGGGGAAGGTCAAGGTCACACCAGGTCACACCAAAGTCACACCCCCACGATCACACCCCCACACACACTCCAGCACTGTGAGGCTGCTCTGACATCTGGTGGCCAACGCTGGGCCTGTCCTCATCCCTGTCCCCAACCCCATCTCCATCCCTGTCCCCACCCTCATCCCCATCCCTGTCCCCATCCTCATCCCCATCCCTGTCCTCAACCCCATCTCCATCCCTGTCCCCACCCTCATCCCCATCCCTGTCCCCATCCTCATCTCCATCCCTGTCCTCAACCCCATCTCCATTCCTGTCCCCATCCTCATCTCCATCCCTGTCCCCAACCCCATCTCCATTCCTGTCCCCATCTTCGTCTCCATCCCTGTCTCCAACCCAATCTCCATCCCTGTCCCCATCCTCATCCCCATCCTTGTCCCTCTCCCTGTCCCCATTCTCATCTCTATCCCTGTCCCCACCTTCATCTCCATCCTCATCCCCATCCCTGTCCTCAACCCCATCTCCATCCCTGTCCCCACCCTCATCCCCATCCCTGTCCCCATCCTCATCTCCATCCCTGTCCTCAACCCCATCTCCATTCCTGTCCCCATCCTCATCTCCATCCCTGTCCCCAACCCCATCTCCATTCCTGTCCCCATCTTCGTCTCCATCCCTGTCTCCAACCCAATCTCCATCCCTGTCCCCATCCTCATCCCCATCCTTGTCCCTCTCCCTGTCCCCATTCTCATCTCTATCCCTGTCCCCACCTTCATCTCCATCCCTGTCCCCATCCCTGTCCCCATCTTCATCTCCATCCCTGTCCCCATCCCTGTCCCCACCTTCATCTCCATCCCTGTCCCCATCCCTGTCCCCATCTTCATCTCCATCCCTGTCCCCATCCCTGTCCCCATTCCCATCTCCATCCCTGTCCCTCTCCCTGTCCCCATTCCCATCTCCATCCGTCCCCCTCCCTGTCCCCATCTTCATCTCCATCCCTGTCCCCATCCCTGTCCCCACCTTCATCTCCATCCCTGTCTCTCTCCCTGTCCCCATTCCCTTCTCCATCCCTGTCCCCATCCACGTCCCCATCACCATCTCAATCCATCTCCATCCTCATCCCCATCCCCATCCTTTGGTCCATCTCCATCCCTGTCCCCACCTCCATCTCTCAATCCACCTCCCTCCCTCTCCCTATCCTTATCCCTGTCACCATCACCACCTTGTCCATCTCCATCCCCACCCCTGTCCCCACCTCCACCTCTCAGTGCAGCTCCCTCCCTGTCGCCTCCCCCTGCCGCTCCCCGCCGAGGCGCCGTCCCTGTCCCTGCCCCCGCCCGAGCCCGGGGCCGCGGCTCACCAGGTCGGGGGCCGCAGCTTCCTCTTGATGCCGAGGTAGACCCTGAGGCTCCGCACCGGCCACTCCCGCTCCGGCTTGTGGCTCTGCGGGGAGAGGGAAGACACCGGCCCACGGTTGGGGGCTGCGGGGCCACCACCAGAGCCTCTGCAGGCAGGGCCAGGAGCGGGCAGGGCAGGCAGGGCTAGGGGCAGGCAGGGCTAGGGGCGGGCAGGGAGGGGCAGGGCTGTGCAGGGAGGGCAAGGGGAGGGCAAGGGGAGGGCAGGGCTGTGCAGGCAGGGCAAGGGGAGGGCAGGGAGGAGCAGGCTGTGCAGGCAGGAGCAGGGCTGTGCAGGCAGGGGCAGGGCTGTGCAGGCAGGGCAGGGCTGTGCAGGCAGGGGCAGGGCAGTGCAGGCAGGAGCAGGGCTGTGCAGGCAGGGGCAGGGCAGTGCAGGCAGGAGCAGGGCAGTGCAGGCAGGGGCAGGGCTGTGCAGGCAGGGGCAGGGCAGTGCAGGCAGGGGCAGGGCTGTGCAGGCAGGGGCAGGGCTGTGCAGGCAGGGGCAGGGCAGTGCAGGCAGGAGCAGGGCTGTGCAGGCAGGGGCAGGGCTGTGCAGGCAGGGGCAGGGCAGTGCAGGCAGGAGCAGGGCTGTGCAGGCAGGGGCAGGGCTGTGCAGGCAGGGGCAGGGCAGTGCAGGCAGGGGCAGGGCTGTGCAGGCAGGGGCAGGGCAGTGCAGGCAGGAGCAGGGCTGTGCAGGCAGGAGCAGGGCTGTGCAGGCAGGGGCAGGGCAGTGCAGGCAGGGGCAGGGCAGTGCAGGCAGGGCAGGGCTGTGCAGGCAGAGCCAGGGGCAGGCAGGGAGGGTCAGGGCAGTGCAGGCAGGGCCAGGGGGGGTCAGGGTTGTGCAGGCAGGATCAAGGCTGTGCAGGCAGGGTCAGGGTTGTGCAGGCAGGAGCAAGGCTGTGCAGGCAGGGCAAGGGAAGGGCAGGGAGGGTCAGGGCAGTGCAGGCAGGGCCGGGGCAGGGCCCGGGACAGGGCTCACCCGCACTTCCTTGTAGAGGCGCAGGCAGGAGCGGCTGAGGATGAAGTATCGATCGTGGAAGCCGGTGCTGAGCCCCAGCCCCAGCAGGTTCCTCTCCTCCCGGAACTTCATCATCCCGTGCTTGCAGTCTCCCACCCTGCTGGCTGCGGGCACGGCGCTCAGCTCCCCACGCTGCCCCCACCCCCACACTCTGCCCCCGCCCCCGGGGCTCAGGACCCCGCCCCAGGGAGGGTGCAGCCGGACCCCATCCCACAGGCTGGGAGGAAGGGCACAGCTCATTCCCAGCTCTGTGTCTCCAGCCCGTTCCCAGCCCTTTCCTGTCTGCATCTCTGTTCCCTGGCACAATCTCCGTTCCCATCTCCATTCCCCTTCCATCTCTATCCTCATCCTATCTCCATCCCCATTCCATCCCAATCCAATCCATCCCCACTGCATCTCTATCCTCATCCTATCTCCATCCTAACCCATTGCCATCCCATCCCATTCCCTCTCCTTTCCATCACACCACATCCCATCCCACCACATCCCATCCTATATCTGTCTCCATTCTATTTCTATCTCAACCCATCCCACCACATCCCATCCCACCCAACCCATCCCACCACATCCCATCCCATCAACCCATCCCACCACATCCCACCCCATCTCTGTCCCCATCCTATTTCCATCCCATCCCACCCAACCCATCCCACACCTCCTCCCACCACAACCCATCCCACCACATCCCATCCCCATCCCACCACATCCCATCCCATCCTACCCCACCCCACCCACCCTATCCCATCTCACTCAACTCATCCCACCCCATCCTAGCCCACCCATTCTACCCCACCCACCTCACCCCATCCCACCCCCCCCAGTCTAGCCCATTCTACCCCATTCACCCCATCCCACCCCACCCCAGGGTACCCCATGCTGTGCCTGCCCTGCTCACCGAGGTACAGCAGCATGCCCTCCATGGCCGCCTGCTTCTTCACCACCAGGTAGCTGTCGGTGCCCAGGCAGTGCAGGATGGGCAGAACCTTCTCTGAGTAGTGCAGGGGGCGCTCTGGGGAGGGCCATGGTGACAGGAGGGGCTCAGGCAGCACCCCTGGCACCTGCCACTCCCACCCTGGCACCCTCCACACCCCCCCACAGTGGGGTCAGGCTTGGCTCCTGAAGGTCTCCCAAGGTCTTGCTTCTCCCTCCCATCTCCAGGTCACTGCATCCACTGCATGCTGCTGCTCCACATCCAGCTCCATCCCCACATACATCTATCTCCATCTTCATCTCCATCCCCACCTCCACCCTCATCTCCATCTTCACATCATCTATCTCCAGCATCTCCATCCTCATCTCCATTCCCACTGCCATATCAGTCCCCATCTCCACCTCCATCTCCATCCCCATCTCCACCTCCATCCCCACTTCCACTCCCACCTCCATCTCCACCTCCACCTCCATTTCCATCTATTTCCATCATCTCCATCCTCAGCTCCATTCCCACTTCCATATTCATTCCCATCTTCACCTCCATTCCCATCTATCTCCATCAGCTCCATCCCCACCTCCATCCCCACCTCCATCCCAACTTCCATTCTCATCATCTCATCATCCATTCCAACATTCCCATCCCACCTCCCACATTCCATTCCCACCTTCTATCTCCATCATCTCCATTCCCATCTCCACTTCCATTCCCACCTCCACTCCCACCTCCACCTCCATTCCCACCTCCATCCCCACCTTCCACTCCCACCTCCACCCCCATTCCCACCTCCAACCCCATCTCCATCTCCACCTCCACCCCCATCCCAACTTCCATTCCCATCTATCTCCATCATCTCCATTCCCATCTCCACTTCCATTCCCACCTCCACCTCCATTCTCCACCTCCACCCCCACCTCCACCCCCATTCTCATCTCCACCTCCATCCCCATCTCCACCTCCATTCCCACTTCCAATCCCACCTCCACCTCCATTCCCACCTCCATCCCCACTGCCATTCCCACCTCCACCTGCATTTCCACCTCCACCCCCACCTCCATCCCCATTCTCATCTCCACCTCCGTCTCCAGCTCCACCTCCACCCCTCTCCATCCCCACCTCATCTCCACTGCCATCCCCACCTCCAGCCCTGTGGAGCTCCCCACCTGCCTCCTCCCTCTCGTTGACCTCGAAGCAGCTCCAGTAGTCCTTCTCCTTCACCACCACTTTCCTCCTGTCCAGGATCTCCAGGGTCAGCTCCTCGGCTGTCATCGTGGCCGGGATCTGGCAGGGAGCAGCACTGGGGTGGAGCTCACCACTGGCAGCCCCCTGCCCACCACCCTGTGTCACCTCACAACCTCCCTCCCCAGGCCACCAGAGAGCTGTGGACCCTCAGGGAGGCCTCTTCCCCTCCACGGCCCCCAGCCCCACCGCTCACCTTGATGTGCTGCTCTGCCTCTGTCTTCTTCTCCTCCAGGTAGACAGTGCAGATGAAGTCCCCTGCTTGCTGGAGACCCAACAAGAGAGCCCTTCCACCACCCAGCATGGACAAGCCCCCCAACCCTGCATCTCCAGGAGGTGCTGGAGCAGGGCCTGAGCTCTCCATGCCAAAAGGGTGGTGCCCAGGCAAGGTGCCCCCAGGCCGGGACCCACCTGCGTCCCACTGGAGGCTGCCTCCGCAGCTTCATGATGGCCATGATCTCATCCTGCTGCTTCTTCATCTCTTGCTCGTTGACCTGCCGAGGAAGAGGAGCCCAGGGAGCCATCAGGGGTTGACCAGGCCACCCTTGAGCTTCCCCACAGGAGCTCAGGGGCCTCTGCTGCCTTGCCAGGCGGTGCCAGCACCTCAGGGCTTGGGGCTCCTCAGGGCTTGGCGAGGACGTGGAGCCCCCTCCTCCCCTCCTCCCCAAAGCAAGGAGATGTCTTCAGGCAGAGCAGCTCCAGCTTCCTCCCCCTTCCCCTTCCCCCTCCCCCTCCCCTGGGAGCTATCCACACCCCAGCTTGAGGCAGGGCTGGAGGTGGGGGAGAGCCTACGTTGAAGATGTTCACGTAGTGGCTGATGAGGTCCTCCACCACCCGGCCTGCCTTGTAGTCCTTCCCATCGGTCTGGAAGAGCGTGGGCCCAAACACTATGGCCAGGTTGTGTGTGGTCATCTGGTTCTCCCCAGAGAAGAGCTGGACCCTGGCAGGAACCCCAGCATCAGAACCTCCTCCTCCTCCTCCTCAGCCTCAGCCCAAGAGCACAGCTTGACCCCCAAGACCCTCTCTCCCTTCCTTGCTTGGGAGCAAGGGATGAGGGCTCTCCTCCAGGAGATGTAGGGGTGATGCCCCACAAGAGCTCAGAGAGGTGCTGGCAGGGCCCTGCCACCCCTCTGCTACCTGAAGAGGTGGTTGATGAGAGCCTTCAGCGTGGCCCTGTTGACCGTGGGGAGGGCGTCCAGGAGCCGCCGGTACTCCCTGATCTTCTCCTCCTCATCCTCCAGTGCTGGCAGAAGGTGATGAAGGAGCATGGAAGGCTCTGATTGAGACCCATGGGCCCACCAGCCCAGCCCCACACCCTGCCTTAGATCCCCTTGCCCCACTGTTGGCATGGAGCATCCCTTGGGCCAGAGCATCCCATGGTCCACAGCATCCCAACTCCATAGGCGCAGAGCACCCTAGCTCCACAGCTCCAGAGCACCCCAGTTCCATGGAACCAGAACATCCCACAGGCAGGAGCATCCCAGCTGCACAGGACTGGAGCATCCCAGCTCCACAGCACCATGGTTTGTGTCTGTTTAGCTCCTCGGTGCTTCCATCCATCCATCCATCCAGCCATCCATCCATCCATCCATCCATCCCCATCCACCTATCCATCTCCATCCAGCCATCTCCATCCACCCATTTCCATCCACCTATCCATCTCCATCCAGCCATCTCCATCCACCCATTTCCATCCACCT
Source organism: Melanerpes aurifrons (assembly GCA_011125475.1). Taxonomy (NCBI): domain Eukaryota; kingdom Metazoa; phylum Chordata; class Aves; order Piciformes; family Picidae; genus Melanerpes; species Melanerpes aurifrons. Next base: position 477,096 of record WWNC01000150.1, read on the forward strand.
ATCCATCTCCATCCAGCCATCTCCATCCACCCATTTCCATCCACCTATCCATCTCCATCCACCCATTTCCATCCACCCATTTCCATCCCCATCCACCCATTTCCATCCACCCATTTCCATCCATCTCCTTCATCCATCCCCATCCATCCTTCCATCCCTCCATCCATCCATCTATCTCCATCCACCCATTTCCACCCATCTCCATCCATACACCCATCCATCTCCATCCATCCACCCATCTCCATCCATCCACCCATCCATCTCCACTCACCCATCCATCTCCATCCATCCATCCATCTCCATCCATCCATCTCCACCCACCCATCTCCATCCATCCATCCATCTCCATCCACCCATCCATCCACCCATCTCCTTCCATCCATCCACCCATCTATCTCCATCCATCCACCCATCCATTCATCTCCATCCATCCATCCCCATCCACCCATCCACCTCCATCCATCCATCTCCATCCACCCATCCATCTCCATCCATCCATCTCCATCCACCCATCCACCTCCATCCACCCATTTCCATCCACCCATTTCCATCCATCTCTTCATCCATCCATCCATCCTTCCATCCCTCCATCCATCCATCTCCATCCACCCATTTCCATCCATCTCCATCCACCCATCTCCATCCATCCACCCATCCATCTCCACTCACCCATCCATCTCCATCCATCCACCCATCCATCTCCACTCACCCATCCATCTCCATCCATCCATCTCCACCCACCCATCTCCATCCATCCATCCATCTCCATCTACCCATCCATCCACCCATCTCCTTCCATCCATCCACCCATCTATCTCCATCCATCCACCCATCCATTCATCTCCATCCATCCATCCCCATCCACCCATCCACCTCCATCCATCCATCTCCATCCACCCATCCATCTCCATCCATCCATTTCCATCCACCCATCCACCTCCATCCATCCATTTCCATCCACCCATCCACCTCCATCCATCCATCTCCATCCACCCATCCATCTCCATCCATCCATTTCCATCCACCCATCCACCTCCATCCACCCATTTCCATCCACCCATTTCCATCCATCTCCTTCATCCATCCCCATCCATCCTTCCATCCCTCCATCCATCCATCTCCATCCACCCATTTCCATCCATCTCCATCCACCCATCTCCATCCATACACCCATCCATCTCCATCCATCCACCCATCTCCATCCATCCACCCATCCATCTCCACTCACCCATCCATCTCCATCCATCCATCCATCTCCATCCATCCATCTCCACCCACCCATCTCCATCCATCCATCCATCTCCATCCACCCATCCATCCACCCATCTCCTTCCATCCATCCACCCATCTATCTCCATCCATCCACCCATCCATTCATCTCCATCCATCCATCCCCATCCACCCATCCACCTCCATCCATCCATCTCCATCCACCCATCCATCTCCATCCATCCATTTCCATCCACCCATCCACCTCCATCCATCCATTTCCATCCACCCATCCACCTCCATCCATCCATCTCCATCCACCCATCCATCTCCATCCATCCATTTCCATCCACCCATCCACCTCCATCCATCCATTTCCATCCACCCATCCACCTCCATCCATCCATCTCCATCCACCTCCATCCATCCATCCATCCATCCCCACCCACCCATCCACCTCCATCCACCCACCCCCCGCTGCAGCATCCCCAGGGGGACACTCACTGCTGGTCCTCAGCCAGTGCTGGTCCCAGTGGGAGGTGAAGAGGCCCTGGGGCAGGTCCCTGAAGAACCTCTTGAGGGTGTTGGCGACGTCGTCCAGCTGCTGCTCGCCCTCCCGCAGCCGCAGCCCGCGGGCGTCCCTGCGCAGCAGCTGCAGCAGGGTGGTGGTCTTGGAGTTCTGCCCGCTCTTGCGGTAGATGCCCTCAGATGTCAGCCCTGGGGGGGTGGAGGGGGGCAGCTCAGCAGCTGAGGACACCTCCCCCCCACCAAGGACACGGCCAACCACCCCCCGGCCGCCCACCCCAGGGATGCCCGAGGAGGAACTGCCCACCCGGGACCCCCCGAGGAGGTGTGGGGTGGAGACAGAGCTCTGCCCCAGCTGGAGGGCTCCCAGGGGAGGGAGGGCTATGAGGGACACTTGGGTAACATCTTCATTACAGAGCTGGAGGAAGGCTCAGAGGAGACCCTCAGACAGTTTGCTGCTGGCACCCAGCTGGCAGCAGTGGGCACAGCCCTCAGGCTGTGCTGGCAGTGCCAGGGAGCCCTGGGCAGGAAGCTGCTGAAGGCCAAGCAGGGCAAGGGCAGGGACAACCTCCTGGGGCAGCACAGCCCAGGGGGGAGCTGCTGGGGAGCAGCTGCCAGGAGGAGGAGCTGGAGGTGGGCACAAGGAGGTGCCCAGCAGCCAGCAAGGTGCCCTCGGGGAGGCCAAAGGTGCCCTGGGGAACATGGAGCAGAGTGTGGGCAGCAGCAGGGGCAGGGAGGTTCTGCTGCCCCTCTGCTCTGCCCTGGGGAGGCCACAGCTGCAGGGCTGGGGGGGTAAGAGCCTGGGGCTGGCATCTGCTGAGGGGTGCCCAGGGCTCAAGGGGCACCAAGGGGCAGGCAGGAGGTGCCAGCAGGAGCAACTTGTTTGGGGTGAGGCTGCTGGAGAGGCCTGGAGCAGGCTGCCCAGAGAGGCTGTGGAGAGCTTCCAACCCCCCCTGGTGCCATGGTGCCCCTGGGCAAGCTGCTGGGGGTGCCCTGCTGGCCTGAGGGGGCTCCAGGGATCCCTTCCCACCACCTCCAGGCTGGCATTCCAGGACTCTGGAAGCCCATGGTGTGTTGATCCCCCCCAGGTGCAGCTGGGCTCTGGCTGGGAGGGGACAGGAGCTGGGCAGCAGCTGTTGGCAGCCTGCTGGCAGGAGGAGGTCTTGGGGGAGCCCAGGAGGGGCTCCTGGTGCCCAGAGAGGGCTGGGGCAGGGCTGGCAGGGGCAGGATGTAGAGCCCTGCTCCCTTCCCAAGGCATTGTGGCAAGGCCAGCCAGTGCCTGGCTCCACAGCTCCCTTCCCACCGCCAGGCTGGGGCTGTGCCAGCGCTGCTGAGTCTCCAGCCACGGCGGGGAGCCAAGGGCCACGCTCTGGTGCCCAGCAGCACCCAGGTGCCCCCAGGGGCCACCTACCACACTGGGTGATGTAGTCGATGCAGCGATCCACCAGCAAGGGCACGTTGGCCTCGGTCAGCTGCTGCTCCGCCAAGGAGTCCCCAGAGCCCCCTGCTGCCTTCTGGATGGCCTGCACCCAGCCCAGGAAGTCCAACTTCCTCTCCCCCTGGATGTACAAAGTCCTGCCAGCAAGAGGCACCTCAGTGCAGGACCACCCCCACCCCCCAAACCCCACCCAGACCACCCCAAGAAGCTCAGCCCCAGGCCTCTGCTGGGGGTCTCAGATCATCCTGGGAAGGGGGAAGATGCCCCAGGGGGAGGTGGGGTCTTGGGGAGGGGTGGGAGAATTGGCTGAAGCCTCTCCTCTTACCTTCTCCTCTCCACCAGCACCAGCACCTCGTTGTCTCCTTGGATGGCTGGAAGAGGAAGGCAGAGAACTCATCACGATCATCGAGGTGGGGGGTCCCAGGTCCCCTCCCCTCCATCCCCCCTGCCATGGTGAGGGCTGAGCCAGCAGCAGCTCCACCGCCAGCCCAACTGGAGACTGCCTGGGGGGGAGAAGAGGATGGAGAGGAGGAAGAGTGGCTGCAACCCAGGGAGTGAAGAAGATGATGGAGAGGAGGAAGAGTGGCTGCAACCCAGGGAGTGAGGAAGATGAAGGAGAAGAGGAAGAGTGGCTGCAACCCAGGGAGTGAAGAAGATGAAGGAGAGGAGGAAGAGTGGCAGCAACCCAGGAAGTGAAGATGATGGAGAGGAGGAAGAGTGGCAGCAACCCAGGAAGTGAGGAAGATGATGGAGAGGAGGAACCTGGGTGCCCTGTCCTGGATGCCCCTGCCCTGAGTGCCTTTCCCTCTGTGCCCCTGCCCTGGGTGTCCTACCCTCTGTGCCCCTCCCTCTGTGCCTGTGCCCTGGATGCCTGCTCTGTGCCCCTGCCCTGGGTGCCCTTCCCTTTGTGCCCCTCCCCTGGGTGCCCTTCCCTTTGTGCCCCTCCCTCTGTGCCCCTGCCCTGGATGCCTGCTCTGTGCCCCTGTCCTGTGTGCCCTGCCCTGGGGTGCCCTGCCCTGCGTGCCCCCTGGCCGAGGTGGCCGTGACTCACATAGCTCCTGCAGCTTGCGCAGCTGCAGCGGTTCCTGCCTCTCCCGGTCCCGGGGGCAGAGGTGGAGCTCGGAGCCCGCCAGGGCGAACCAACCCTCCCTGGCCTGCTCCAGGTCCAGGCCTCCCTTGTAGTGCAGGCGGCCCAGGCGCTGGAAGTCCACAGCCAGCAGCTCCTCCGCGCCGGGCGGGAGGAAGCCCTGGGGCCGGGGGGAGAGGGAAAGGAATCCTCAGTGCCAGCTGCCCCCTGGCAGGCCCTGGGCAGACACCCAGCTGCCCCTCAGCAGCCCCAGGGGGTACTCAGCTGCCCCCCAGCAGCCCCAGGGGATACTCAGCTGCCCCCCAGCAGGCCTCGGGCAGACACCCAGCTGCCCCCCAGCAGCCCTGGGGAGCACCCAGCTGCCCCCCAGCAGCCTCAGGGGGTACACAGCTGCCCCCCAGCAGCACCCAGGGAGCACTCAGCAGCTTCCCCAGCAGTCCCAGGGGGTACATGGCTGCCCCCCAGCAGCACCCAGGGAGCACCCAGCAGCTCCCCCAGCAGCCCCAGGGGGTACATGGCTGCCCCCCAGCAGCACCCAGGGAGCACCTAGCTGCCACCCATCTGCCCCCCTGCAGCCCCAGGGAATATCCAGCTTCCTCCCAGGATCCCCCCAGCTGACCCCCAGCAGCCCCAGGGGGTATCCAGCTTCCTCCCAGTGGCCCCCCAGCAGCATCCCAGCAGCCCCAGGGAGCACCCAGCTACCCCCCAGCAGCCTCCAGGGAGCACCCAGTTGCCCCTAGCTGCCCCCCAGCTGCCCCCCAGCAGCCCCAGGGAGCACCCAGCTGACCCTCAGCAGCCCCAGCTGCCACCCAGCTGATCCCCAACAGCCCTCAGGGGTAGCCAGCTGCCCCCCAGCAGCCCCGGGGGCTTACCCCAGGGCAGCACCTCCTACCTTGGCTATGGAGTGCAGCCACTCCCGGGCAGCCTCAGGGCTCTCCAGCCCGAAGAGGTAGAGCCTCTCCGACTCAGTGTAGAGCTCAAAGGTGCTCTCCAGCCTGGGGGCAGAGGGAGAGAACAGCCCTGGGAGCTGGGGGGGGGAAGGGGGCAGGGAGGAGGGGCAGGGAGGTCACACGGGGAGGGAGAAGGTCCTGCTCCAGGTCGGCTCACCCAGGGCTGGGGAGAGGGCAAATGTGTGCCTGGGAGCTCTGAGGATACTATAGGGAGACTATGGGGGTACTGTGGGGGTACTATGGGGATAGTATAGGGATATTATGGGGATACTATGGGGAGACCATAGGGATGCTGTAGGGATGCTATAGGGATACTATAGGGAAACTGCAGGGGTACTCTAAGGATGCTATGGGAGTTCTATGGGGATAGTACAGAGATATTATGGGGATACTATGGGGATAATGTAGGGTACTATGGGGATACTATGGGGATAGTATGGGGATACTATGGGGATACTGTAGGAGTACTATGGGGATACCATGGGGATAGCATAGGGATACTATGGGGATAGTATAGGGATACTATGGGGATACTGTAGGAGTACTATGGGGATACTGTGGGATACTATGGGGATAATATAGGGATACTATGGGGATGCTGTTGACGTACAACAGGGGCACTATGGGGACAGTATAGGGATACTAGGGGGATACTGTAGGGATACTATGGGGATAGTAGGGGGATACTAAGGGGAAACTGTAGGGATGTTGTTGGAGTACTACAGAGATGCTATAGGGGCACTATGGGGACAGTATAGGGATACTAGGGGGATACTGTAGGGGTACTATGGGGATACTATGGGGATAGTATGGGGATGCTGTTGGAGTACTAGAGGGATTCTATAGGGGCACTATGGGGACAGTATAGGGATACTAGGGGGATACTGTAGGGGTACTATGGGAATAGTATAGGGGGATACTGGGGATGCTGTTGGAGTACTACAGGGATGCTATAGGGGCACTATGGGGACAGTATAGGGATACTATGGGGATACTATGGGGATAGTATAGGGATACTATGGGGATGCTGTTGGAGTACTACAGGAATGCTATAGGGGCACTATGGGGACAGTATAGGGATACTATGGGGATACTATGGGGACAGTATAGGGATACTATAGGGATGCTGTTGGGGTACTACAGGGATGCTATAGGGGCACTATGGGGACAGTATAGGGATACTATGGGGATACTATGGGGGTAGTATAGGGATACTATGGGGATGCTGTTGGAGTACTACAGGAATGCTATAGGGGCACTATGGGGACAGTATAGGGATACTAGGGGGATACTGTAGGGGTACTATGGGGATAGTATGGGGATACTACAGGGAGACTATAGGGATGCTGTAGGAGTACTGTAGGAATAGTATAGAGGTATTATGGGGATACTATAGGGACACTGTGGGGATATTATGGAGCTAGTATAGGGGTACTATGAGGACAGTACAGGGATACTATGAGGATAGTATAGGGATATTACAGGAATATTACAGGGCTACTACAAGGGTGCTGCAGGGCTGCCATGGGGACACTCTAGGGACACCTCAGGCACAGCGTGGGGGCGCTGTGGAGCGCCAGGCCGGGTGCCCAGCCTTACCCGTGGGTGTGGGGGGGGTTGCTGACCAGGCAGACGATGTCCTGCAGCCTGAGCTCGCCGTTGGGCAGGGGGCTGCGCTCGCTCTCGTAGTAGCTGAGCAGCCCCTCCTGCAGCGTGCACCAGCGCCGGCTGAACTCTGCGTGTCACGGGATGGTGTTCAGCAGCGCCCCCTGGCGGCCCGCCCGCCCCCTCCCGCCTTGGCCACCCACCTCCGAGATGGGTGAAGCTCCACCGCCTCCGTGGTGGCTCCACCCAGCTGCTCAGCAACACTGTGGGAGCCACCCTGAGCAGTCTCCCCACCCCCCTCCTCTCCCCCATCCCCTTGGTGGTCTCCCCCGAGGCCCTCCCCCTACCTTCTGCGCCCTTCCTCTCGCCAATGGGCTTGGCCATGGAGGGAGTCTTGTAGAGGAAGCCATTGTGGGTGACGGAGGGCAGGGGCACCAGGTAGGGCTTCTCCTCGGGGCTGCCCACCTCCAGGCGTGGAGCCTCTGCAGAGGGGACGCCCCAGCTCGTCACACCCAGCTCAGAAGGACCTCCGCCCCCACCAGTGTCCCCCCAGGCTGTCTCCTGCATCCCTGCATCCCACATCCCAGCTGGGATGGGGCCAGGGATGCTGTGGGAAGGGGAGGACTGGATCCCACCCCTGCTGAGGCTTCTCCTGCCTGGCTCCGTGGAAGGAGAAGGGCAGGACCTGGGGGGGCAGTGGCTGAGAGGATGACCCAGGGGTCTGCCACTGCCTCAGTTTCCCCACTGTGCCCTCCAGCAGGAGACATCTCCCGGTTCCTTGGGGGACCAGGCAGAGGAGGGGTGCAGGGAGACCCCTGAAGCACCCCAAGGTCACACCATGGCCTCTAGAGGTGGAGATGCCCAGGAGAATGCAAAGCTTTGTTCGACCAGCCCAGCCCAGCTCCTCCAGCCCTTCTCCACCAGCCCAGCCCAGCTCCTCCAGCTCTTCTCCACCAGCCCAGCCCAGCTCCTCCAGCTCTTCTCCACCAGCCCAGCCCAGCTCCTCCAGCTCTTCTCCACCAGCCCAGCCCAGCTCCTCCAGCTCCTCCACCAGCCCAGCCCAGCTCCTCCAGCTCTTCTCCACCAGCCCAGCCCAGCTCCTCCAGCACTTCTCCACCAGCCCAGCCCAGCTCCTCCAGCCCTTCTCCACCAGCCCAGCCCAGCTCCTCCAGCCCTTCTCCACCAGCTCCTCCAGCCTTTCTCCACCAGCCCAGCCCAGGTCCTCCAGCCCTTCTCCACCAGCCCAGCCCAGCTCCTCCAGCCCAGCCCAGCTCCTCCAGCCCTTCTCCACCAGCCCAGCCCAACTCCTCCAGCCCAGCCTAGCCCAGCCCCTCCAGCCCTTCTCCACCAGCCCAGCCCAGCTCCTCCAGCCCTTCTCCACCAGCCCAGCCCAGCTCCTCCAGCCCTTCTCCACCAGCCCAGTTCCTCCAGCCCAGCCTACCCCAGCTCCTCCAGCCCTTCTCCACCAGCCCAGCCCAGCTCCTCCAGCCCTTCTCCACCAGCCCAGCCCAGCTCCTCCAGCCCTTCTCCACCAGCCCAGCCCAGCTCCTCCAGCTCTTCTCCACCAGCCCATCCCAGCTCCTCCAGCCCTTCTCCACCAGCCTAGCCCAGCCCCTCCAGCCCTTCTCCACCAGCCTAGCCCAGCCCCTCCAGCCCTTCTCCACCAGCCCAGCTCCTCCAGCCCAGCCTACCCCAGCTCCTCCAGCCCTTCTCCACCAGCCCAGCCCAGCTCCTCCAGCCCTTCTCCCCCAGCCCAGCTCCTCCAGCCCAGCCTACCCCAGCTCCTCCAGCCCTTCTCCACCAGCCCAGCCCAGCTCCTCCAGCCCTTCTCCCCCAGCCCAGCTCCTCCAGCCCAGCCTACCCCAGCTCCTCCAGCCCTTCTCCACCAGCCCAGCTCCACCAGCCCTTCTCCTCCAGCCCAGCCCAGCCCAGCTCCTCCAGCCCAGCCTACCCCAGCTCCTCCAGCCCTTCTCCTCCAGCCCAGCCCAGCTCCTTCAGCCCTTCTCCACCAGCCCAGCCTAGCTCCTCCAGCCCAGCCCAGCTCCTCCAGCCCTTCTCCACCAGCCCAGCCCAACTCCTCTAGCCCAGCTCCTCCAGCCCTTCTCCACCAGCCCAGCCCAGCTCCTCCAGCCCTTCTCCACCAGCCCAGCTCCTCCAGCCCAGCCTACCCCAGCTCCTCCAGCCCTTCTCCACCAGCCCAGCCCAGCTCCTCCAGCCCTTCTCCACCAGCCCAGTTCCTCCAGCCCAGCCTACCCCAGCTCCTCCAGCCCTTCTCCACCAGCCCAGCCCAGCTCCACCAGCCCTTCTCCACCAGCCCAGCCCAGCTGCACCAGCCCTTCTCCACCACCCCAGCTCCTCCAGCTCAGTCTAGCCTAGCCCATCTCCCCCAGCCCTTCTACACCAGCCCAGCTTCACCAGCCCAGCCCAGCTCCTCCAGCCCAGCTCTGCTCCATCCCAGTGCCCTGGAGATGACCTCCAGAGCCAATCCCAGCCAGATGAGCTCAGAGGTTTGGGTTTCTCCAGCCCACCAGAGTGGCCAGGAGGTCCTCACCACTCTCCCAGACCTCTTTGGTGTTGAGCCCCAACCCCCAGCCCTGGGCTGACTCCAGCTTCTGCAGGAGGGCTTTGGCCACCCAGGAGGAGCAGCTCCAGCACACCTTCATCCCAGCTTTCCAAGGCTGGAAGTTCACCCAGGGCTGGGGGGAGGCTTGGTTCTATGGGATCCCCCACCCCCAGAGCTGGGCTTATGGAGGTGGGCACTGGAGATGGAGGTTTCCCAGCTGGCAGGGGGATGTCCCCTGAAGCTCTGAGAGATGCCCACAGCATGCCAGGGCGGTGCAGGAGGTCTGATGCCATCCTTCCCACTGCCATCAAACCCCATCCAGGCTGTGGACCACTGTCTCCAGCTGGCATGGAACCTCCCTCCCTGCCCCCCCCCAGCCCACCCCCTACCCAAGGATGCGAGGAGCACCCCAAAACCCTCCCTCCTGAGGTGCACAGAGCCTGGCAGCACCAAGCAGCCGCTCTTGGAAGCTGCAGGGCAGGGCACAGAGCTTGGAGCACGGCCACATCCCTCAGGACACAGCAGCAGCTCTGCTTCCCAGCTCCAGCAACGCCAGGGGTGGACTCAGGGCAGCCCCTGGTGGCCTGCCGGGGGGAGGTCAGCTCCTACCTGAGGTCTTGTTGTGGAGCAGGAACTCCATCTGCAGCCTCTGCCCGCTCCGCTCGGCCAGGGCCAGGGGCGTGGGGCACTCGGGGTCGCCACTGGCACAGCTGGCAGCTGCCCCGCAGAAGAGCAGGGCCTGGGTCTCAGCCAGGTCGCTGGTGGTGACAGCCACGCACAGAGCCTGTGAGAGAGCCAGAGAGGGAGGCTGAAGGCTCTCCTGGAGGGTAAGGAGGGAAAAGAGGAGGAGGAGGAAGCGGGGAAAGAGGGAGAGGAGGGATAGGGAAAAGAGGAAGAGGGGAAAGAGGAAGAAAGTGAGAGGAGAAGAGGAAAGAAGAAGAGGAGGGAGAGAAGGAAGAAAAAGAGCAGGCTGAGGAGGAAGTAAAAGAGGAGGAAGAGGAGGAGGAAGAAGAAGAAAGTAAGAAGGAAGAGGAGGAAGAAAAAGAGGGGGAGGAAAAAGAGGGGAAGAAAGAAAAGGAAGAGGGGGAGGAAAAAGAGGGGAAGAAAGAAAAGGAAGAGGAGGAGAAAAAAAGAGGGGAAAGGAAGGAAAAAGAGGAGGAAGGAAAAAGAGGAGGAAGGAAAAGAGGAGGAAGGAAGAAGAGGAGGAAGGAAGAAGAGGAGGAAGGAAAAGAGGAGGAAGGAAAAGAGGAGGAAGGAAAAAGAGGAGGAAGGAAAAAGAGGAGGAAGGAAAAAGAGGAGGAAGGAAAAAGAGGAGGAAGGAAAAAGAGGAGGAAGGAAAGAGAGGAGGAAGAAAAAAAGAGGAGGAAGAAAAAAAGAGGAGGAAGGAAAGAGAGGAGGAAGAAAAAAGAGGAGGAAGGAAAAAGAGGAGGAAGGAAAGAGAGGAGGAAGAGGAGAACCTGAGGCGACAGGAGCCGGGCGGGAGCGCGGCGGAGCTGCCGCCCCCCGGGCAGGACAAAAGCGGCCGGGCCGGGGCCGGGAGGGGGTGTGTGGAAGAAGCCCAAAAAAGAGTCGGGAATGGGGCGGCGAATCCCTGCTGGAGCCGGGATGAGGTCATCGGGCAGCGGGCGGGACCGCTCCGCCGCCGCAGCGACACAAACAAGGGCCGGGGCAGGGTTCCGGCCGCCCCCCGCAGCAGCACCCCCCAGCCTGCCCCCCGCAGCAGCTCCGCCGGAGGGGGCTGGAGAACTGGGAGCGGGGATGGGTGAAATGGGTGAAGGAGTAGGGGTGCTGGGTGACCTCCCCCCCCTCCACCCGATCGTTTTGGGGAGGTTTATCCCATGGGATCAGAGCTCCTGGATGTCCTGGAAGGTGGGGAGGGGTTGGATGGGATGATCCCAAAGGAGGAAATCCCAATCCAGCACAGGATCAGGAATGGGTGAGCTGGGTGAGGGGTTAGGGGTGCTGGGTGAACCCCATCCCCCAGCACTGTGGGGAGCTTGAGGAGCTTCATCCCATGGGATCAGAGCTCCTGGATGTCCTGGAAGGTGGGGAGGGGTTGGATGTGATGATCCCAAAGGTCTCTTCCAACCACCCCCAGGAGCCCCAGCTCCAGGTGAGGTTCCAGGAGCCCCAGTTCAGGCCAGTGCTGGACCCCAACACCACTTCCAGGTGGGATGGGGGGGGGACACCCCACCTCAGACTGGGGTCTCCAGCCTGGAAATGAAGTTGGTTGTGGTCCAGCCCAGAGCTGAGGCTCAGCCCTTCTGGGTTGGAGGCTCTTGGAGACCCTCAGGCTTCATATGGGGGGGGAAGGGGCACAGTGGGGATGTGGGGTGGGAAATGGGGGCTGGGGTGACACAGGCAGGGGGATGGGAAGGGGTGGGGGAACCATCCAGCCTCATCCAGCACCATCCAACCCCATCCAACTTCCACCCAACCCAATCCCATCCAGCCCCATCCAACCCAATCCCATCTAGCCTCATCCAACACCATCCAGCCTCATCACAAACCCATCCAACCCTCCATCCAATCCAACCCAACCCCATCCAGCCTCATCCAAACCCATCCAACCCTCCATCCAATCCAACTCCATCCAGCCTCATCCAACCCAATCCAGAACCATCCAACCCAATCCCATCCAGTTTCATGCAAACCCATCCAATCAATCCAACCCAACCTCATCCAGCCTCATCCAAGCCCATCCAGCACCATCCAACCTCCATCCAACCCAATCCAACCTCCATCCAACCCAATCCAACCACCATCCAACCTCCACCCCAGAACACCCTAAGGACCCAAGTTCAGCTCCACTTAGCACCCAGGTGGGACCCTCAAGAGAAGGATGATGATGGTGGAGGAAGCCCCTGACCCTGTTGAGCTCCTCCTGGTTGCCAAAGAGGGGGTGGTACCGCCGGTATTTGCCCTGCCGGTACTTGGCGCTGAGGAAACGTCTCCGCTCCTGGCTGCTGCTGCTGGGGCTGATGGCTTCACTGGGAGGGACATTGGCAGCCCAGAACTGGTTGGCCACCGCGTTGCCAAGATGGTGGAAGAGCTGTGGAGGACAAGGGGAGGTTGGGGAGGTGGTGCCAGGAGGCTGAGGTTGAGGTGGTGGCGCCAGGAGGGTGAAGAGTGGTTGAGGTTGGTGAGGTGGTGCCAGGAGGGTGAAGAGTGGTTGATGTTGGGAGGGTGAAGAGTGGTTGAGGTTGGGAGGGTGAAGGGTGGTTGAGGTTGGGAGGGTGAAGGGTGGTTGAGGTTGGGAGGGTGGTGCCAGGAGGGTGAAGAGTGGTTGATGTTGGGAGGATGAAGAGTGGTTGAGGTTGGGAGGGTGAAGAGTGGTTGAGGTTGGGAGGGTGAAGGGTGGTTGAGGTTGGGAGGGTGAAGGGTGGTTGAGGTTGGGAGGGTGGTACCAGGAGGATGAAGAGTGGTAGAGGTTGGGAGGATGAAGAGTGGTTGAGGTTGGTGAGGTGGTGCCAGGAGGGTGAAGAGTGGTTGAGGTTGGGAGGGTGAAGAGTGGTTGAGGTTGGGAGGATGAAGAGTGGTTGAGGTTGGGAGGGTGAAGAATGGTTGAGGTTGGTGAGGTGGTGCCAGGATGGTGAAGGGTGGCTGAGGTTGGGAGGGTGAAGGGTGGTTGAGGTTGGGAGGGTGAAGGGTGGTTGAGGTTGGGAGGGTGGTGCCAGGAGGATGAAGAGTGGTAGAGGTTGGGAGGATGGAGAGTGGTTGAGGTTGGGAGAGCAGTGCCAGGAGGATGAAGAGTGGTAGAGGTTGGGAGGATGAAGAGTGGTAGAGGTTGGGAGGGTGAAGGGTGGTTGAGCTTGGGAGGGTAAAGGGTTGGTGAGGTGGTGCCAGGAGGGTGAAGAGTGGTTTGGCATAACTGGGGGCCTGGTGGGCATGGTCCTGGAAAGTCTCTGTTGGGGTGGGGATGGAGGAGCTGGGGGGGATGGAGGTTTAGGGGCTGGGGGGGATGGAGGTTGAGGAGCTGGGGGGGATGGAGGGTGAGGTGCTGGGGGGGATGGAGGGTGAGGTGCTGCTGGGGACGTCCACATGGCCCAGTGCCACCCAGGGGGTGCCTGGAGGGGTGAAGGAGGAGCAAGGTCCCTGGGTGGCCAGGCTGGAGCAGCAGCCCCCCCCCTCGCAGGCAGGAAGAGCTGCTCCTTGCCCAGCCCCAACTCCCACAGGAGCTTCAACCTCCAACATCTGGCAGCTTCCATCCCCAGCCCCCTCTCCTTCCCCTTCCTCCAGCCCTGGAGAGATCACATCTGGAGAGCAGCCTCCAGCTGCGGATGGGAGCCACGGAGCCTCCCAGGACCCCCTCCAGGTCCTGCTGCCCCACGGCCAGCAGGAACAGCTTCAGCAGAGCCTACGGAGCCCCCCGGCAGCCCACCCCAAAGATTCTTGGGGTGCTTTGGGGTGGTCCCCAAGCAGGTTTGGGGGCGGGCAGGAGGCTCTCCCGGCGGCGGGAGGGGAGGAAGGCAGCAGCTGGAAGCGTTCTGGGGCGGAGGGAGCAGGGTGGGACAGCAGCAGGAATGTCGGATCCAGCCGGGAATGCTGGGAGAAGCTGGGGCCGGCCAAGGTCCGGGGCCGGGAACAAACCCCAGCCCCCTCCCTCCTCTCCCCTCCCCAGCCCAGCGCTGCATTCCAGCCGCGGTGGTCAGACCGGTTTGGTGGAGCTGAGCCGCTCCGCGCCGCCCCCCAGCCGCAGCCTCCACGGCCAGGGACACACAGACGCTGTCTGTCTGCAGGGCGGCGGGGGGGCAGAGGTCACCTGGCACAGACCACAGAGTGAGGAGTGGTGGGGAGGGACCCCTGGAGCCCACCCAGGCCAGCAGGGCACCGCCAGCAGCTTGCCCAGGGGCACCATGGCACCAGGGGGGGTTGGAAGCTCTCCACGAACCGCTCTGGGCAGCCTGCTCCAGGCCTCTCCAGCAGCCTCACCCCAAACAAGTTGCTCCTGCTGGCACCTCCTGCCTGCCCCTTGGTGCCACATGCCCCTTGGCCTGCCCCTGGGCACCCCTCAGAAGATGCCAGCCCCAGCCTCTTCCCCCCCAGCCCTGCAGCTGTGGCCTTCCCAGGGCAGAGCAGAGGGGCAGCAGAACCTCCCTGCTCCTGCTGCTGCCCACACTCTGCTCCATGCCCCCAGGGCACCTTTGGCCTCCCCCCAGGGCACCTTGCTGGCTGCTGGGCACCTCCTTGTGCCCACCCCCAGCTCCTTCTCCTGGCAGCTGCTCCCCAGCAGCTCCCCCCTGGGCTGTGCTGCCCCAGGAGGTTGTCCCTGCCCAGGGGCAGGACCCTGCCCTTGCCCTGCTTGGCCTTCAGCAGCTTCCTGCCCAGGGCTCCCTGGCACTGCCAGCACAGCCTGAGGGCTGTGCCCACTGCTCCCAGCTGGGTGCCAGCAGCAAACTGGCTCAGGGTTCCCTCTGAGCCTCCCCAGCATGCCTAGGTGGGTGCCAGCTGGCCACAGGTGCTGGGGATGGGAGGGTGCTGGGGGGGGCCCCTCTCCCCACCCAAACCACACCATGGGGCCACTGTGGGGGGCTTGGATCAGACTGCCCCCACCCTGCCAGCCCCCACCCCAGAGCCCCCAGGGGCCAGCAGGGGGTCCCTGGGGCTTGGCCTTCAGCCATACCTGCAGCAGCTCCTCCGTCCACACCTTCCTGTCCAGCTTCAGGCTCCGCACCTTGGTGATGCCAGGGCCCAGCCCCCGGTGCTCCCCTGGCATGGACAGCAGGCATCAGGCACCTGCTTTGGTCTGCAGATGGCAATGCTTCCCCCCCCAGACACCTTCACAGCCCAACCCAGGGCTAGCAGGTGCCCAGCTCCTTCTCCCCACCCCTCAAGGTGCCACCAGCATCTTGCAGGTGACCACACTGAGGCTGAGGGAGCTGCCCAGGGCCAGGAGGTGCCCAGCCCCTTGCCCCCATGCCTGGCACCAGCACATCTGCTGCAGGTGACCACACTGAGGCTGAGGGAGCTGCCCAGGGCCAGGAGGTGCCCAGCCCTTGCCCCCATGCCTGGTACCTGCACATCTGCTGCAGGTGACCACACAGAGCAGCAGCAGAGGCTGATGGAGCTGCCCAGGGCCAGGAGGTGCCAAGCCCCTTGCCCCCATGCCTGGTACCTGCACATCTGCCAGGTGCACAGGCTGAGGAGCTGCCCAGGGCCAGGAGGTGCAGGTGACCTGCACATCTGCTGCAGGTGACCACACTGAGGCTGAGGAGCTGCCCAGGGCCAGGAGGTGCCCAGCCCTTGCCCCCATGCCTGGTACCTGCACATCTGCTGCAGGTGACCACACAGAGCAGCAGCAGAGGCTGATGGAACTGCCCAGGGCCAGGAGGTGCCAAGCCCCTTGCCCCCATGCCTGGTACCTGCACATCTGCTGCAGGTGACCACACTGAGGCTGAGGGAGCTGCCCAGGGCCAGGAGGTGCCCAGCCCTTGCCCCCAGCCCTGGTACCTGCACATCTGCTGCAGATGACGACGCAGAGGTTGATGGAGGCCCAGTCGGGCCAGGGGGAGCCGCAGTCGGCGCAGCTGCGATTGGCCTCCAGCTCCCAGACCCTCTGAGCCACCTCACAGCTGCAGAGAGCTTCAGCAATGGACTGCTGCAGGGCTCCCACCCACTCCTCCCGCTCCTGCTCCGAGTCGGCCACGAAGCTGCGGGCAGGGGGGGAGAGGAAGGTGAGGAGGGAGGAGGAGAGAGAAGGGAGATAAGTGGAACAGGGGATGGGAAGGGAGGGAAGGAGGGAGGGAGGGAAGGAAGGGAGAGAGAGGAGGAAGGAAGGAGAGAGGGAGGAAGGAAGGAAGGAAGGGAAGGAAGGGAAGGGAAGGGAAGGGAAGGGAAGGAAGGGAAGGAAGGGAAGGGAAGGGAAGGGAAGGGAAGGGAAGGGAAGGGAAGGGAAGGGAAGGGAAGGAAGGGAAGGGAAGGGAAGGAAGGGAAGAGAGGGAGGAAGGGAAGGGAAGGGAAGGGAAGGGAAGGGAAGGAAGGGAAGGGAAGGGAAGGGAAGGGAAGGGAAGGGAAGGGAAGGGAAGGGAAGGGAAGGGAAGGGGGAGAGGGGAAGGAGGAAAAGGGAGGGAGGGAAGGGAAGAAGATGCTGAAGGTGAAGAATATGAAGAAGATGGTGATGAAGGTGATGAAGATGAAAAGGATGAAGAATAGGATGAAAAGGATGAAGAGGAAGATAAAGATGAAGAAGATGGGCCTGGGGCTGGGCAAGACGGGGCTGGGCATGGCCAGCAGGGGGCTGGGGTTTGACACCATGGGCCTGGGCAGGGCCAGCAGGGCTGGCAGCCCCTGGCACGGGCGCTGTGCCCACCTGAAGGTGCGGTAGGGGGTGGTGAGGTCGAAGCCCTGGCGCTCCACCTCCCTGACGTTGCCGACGTTCATCTGGATGTAGGTGATGCCGATGCCCAGGCGGTGGTCCTGCGGGGTGGGAGGGTGAGGAAGGAGCCCAGGTGGTGCCCAGCCCGCAGGAGCCCCTGCTGGTGCTGCCCCCGCAGCGCCCCCGGTGCCTCTGGAGCCTCCAGACCCCTTCCCGGCCCGAGGTCCCGACCCCAGGCCCTGAGCGGGGCTGCAGCCTGGGGGGCGCCACTCTGTGGGCCTTGAGACCTGCCCAGGTGAGGGGTGGCAGGCCTTGGGGCGCCCCAGTTCCCTGTGCCCTCTTGCTGAAGCTGCAGATGCCAAGCAGTGCCCTCCCCCTGCCCCCGAGGGGCACCCAGACCCCTCCATTCCCCCTCCCCCCCCCAGCCACCCACCTCTGCGTTCTTGTAGAGGAAGACTCTGTCCCCTGCCACCACCACGAAGAGTTTGTGCTTGAAGCCCCTCAGCTCCAGGAGCCCACTCTTGCCAACCAGCTGGCTGGCATCACCCCAGCTGGGGGCTGTCCTCTCCAGGGCTTTGCTTCTCCTCTCCTCCACCGCCTGCTGCAGGGCCCTGACCCACTCCTTGCGCTCGGCTGAGGGAGGGGTGGAAGGAGGCAGGGAGGGGGGAGAAGGGTCAGGAGCAGCCCAGGGCAAGGTGGGGGAGGGGAGGGGGGAGATGTTTCCAAGGTTCATGCCTCGAGGAGGAGTAAGACCCCCCCCAGGCCTCACCATCGCTGTCTGCCCTGAAGACGAAGCTGCGCCTGGTGGTGATGACCTCAAACTTCTGGTCCCCGGCGGAGGCCACGCGGCAGATGGAGGGCACAGGGATCAGCCTCTTGGAGTAGGCATCCTGGGGGGCACGGGGGGGGGCAGGAGAGACACCAGCAGAAAGTCACAAAGGCTTGGAAGGGAGCCCCAAGGCTCAGCCAGTCCCAACCCCCCCTGCCCTGGGCGCCTCACACCACAGCAGGCTGCTCACAGCCACCTCCAGCCTGGCCTGGAGCGCCTCCAGGGATGAGGCTTCCACCACCTCCCTGGGCAACCTGTGCCAGGCTCTCACCACCCTCATGGGGAAGAGCTTCTTCCTCACATCCAATCTGAGTCTCCCCACTTCTAGTTCTGCTCCATTCCCTCCCCAGTCCTATCCCTCCCTGACACTCTCAAAAGTCCCTCCCCAGCTTTCCTGTAGCCCCCTGCAGATCCTGGAAGGCCACAAGAAGGTCTCCTGGGAGCCTTCTCCTCTCCAGACTGCACAACCCCAACTCTCTCAGGCTGTCTCCAGAGCAGAGCAGCTCCAGCCCTCTGCTCCTCCTCGTGGCCCTGCTCTGGACACCTTCCAGCACCTCCAGAGCCTTCCTGGCACAGAGGCTCCAGAGCTGGACACAGTGCTCCAGCTGTGGTCTCAGCAGAGTGGAGCAGAGGGGCAGAATCTCCTCCCTGGCCCTGCTGGCCACACTTCCCTGCTTGGCTCTCTGGGCTGCAAGTGCTGACTGCTGGCTCCTGGGGAGCTTCTCCTCCCCCAGCACCCCCAAGGCCTTTTCTCCAGGGCTGCTCTCCAGCCAGTCCCTGCCCAGCCCCTGTCAGTGCCTGGCATTGCCCTGACCCAGCTGCAGGACCTTGTCCTTGGTCTGGC
This sequence comes from Melanerpes aurifrons, assembly GCA_011125475.1. Taxonomy (NCBI): domain Eukaryota; kingdom Metazoa; phylum Chordata; class Aves; order Piciformes; family Picidae; genus Melanerpes; species Melanerpes aurifrons. The sequence goes on from WWNC01000150.1 coordinate 495,461, forward strand.
TGAACCTCATGAGGTTGTCCTGGGCTCAGCTCTGCAGCCTCTCCAGGTGCCTGTGGATGGATCCCTTCCCTCCAGCCTCTCCAGGTCCCCCTGGATGGATCCCTTTCCCCCAGCCTCTCCAGGTACCCCTGGATGGATCCCTTTCCCCCAGCCTCTCCAGGTGCCTCTGGATGGATCCCTTCCCTCCAGCCTCTCCAGGTCCCTCTGGATGGATCCCTTCCCTCCAGCCTCTCCAGGTGCCTCTGGATGGATCCCTTCCCTCCAGCCTCTCCAGGTCCCCCTGGATGGATCCCTTCCCTGCAGCCTCTCCAGGTCCCCCTGGATGGATCCCTTCCCTGCAGCCTCTCCAGGTGCCTCTGGAGGGATCCCTTCCCTCCAGCCTCTCCAGGTGCCTCTGGAGGGATCCCTTCCCTCCAGCCTCTCCAGGTGCCTCTGGATGGATCCCTTCCCTCCAGCCTCTCCAGGTCCCTCTGGATGGATCCCTTCCCTCCAGCCTCTCCAGGTGCCTCTGGATGGATCCCTTCCCTCCAGCCTCTCCAGGTGCCTCTGGATGGATCCCTTCCCTCCAGCCTCTCCAGGTGCCTCTGGATGGATCCCTTCCCTGCAGCCTCTCCAGGTCCCCCTGGATGGATCCCTTCCCTGCAGCCTCTCCAGGTGCCTCTGGATGGATCCCTTCCCTCCAGCCTCTCCAGGTGCCTCTGGATGGATCCCTTCCCCCCAGCCTGCCCAGTTTGGAGCTCAGGATGTGGTGTGGGACAGCGGCCATGACCACCACCCCCTGAGGGGATGGCCTGGGCACTACCTTGGCACCCAGCAGCCCACATCCCACCCCCAGCACCCATCCCTGGCTGCTTCTGGAGGTACTGCCCCTTGGTGTGGCCTTGGTCATGGCCATGGTGGCCAAGGGATGAGGTCACTCTGGAGCAGCTTCTCCACCACCTCCTCACCCACCTTCTTGTGTACACCCCAAGATCCTTGCCCCCCCCCAGCCCCTTCTGTTCCCCCCCAGCTCCTTGTCCCCCTCCAGCCCCTTCTGTCCTCCCCCCCAGCTCCTTGTCCCCCTCCAGCCCCTTCTGTCCTCCCCCCCAGCTCCTTGTCCCCCTCCAGCCCCTTCTGTCCTCCCCCCCAGCCCCTTGTCCCCCTCCAGCCCCTTCTGTCCTCCCCCCCAGCTCCTTGTCTCCCTCCAGCCCCTTCTGTCCCCCAGCTCCTTGTCCCCCTCCAGCCCCTTCTGTCCTCCCCCAGCTCCTTGTCCCCCTCCAGCCCCTTCTGTCCTCCCCCAGCTCCTTGTCCCCCTCCAGCCCCTTCTGTCCCCCAGCTCCTTGTCCCACTCCAGCCCCTTCTGTCCTTCCCCCAACCCCTTGTCTCCCTCCAGCCCCTTCTGTCCTCCCCCAGCCCCTTGTCCCCCTCCAGCCCCTTCTGTCCTCCTCCCCAGCCCCTGTCCCACTCCAGCCCCTTCTGTCCTCCCCCCCAGCTCCTTGTCTCCCTCCATCCCCTTCTGTCCTCCCTTCAGCCCCTTCTGTCCTCCCCCAGCTCCTTGTCTCCCTCCATCCCCTTCTGTCCTCCCTTCAGCCCCTTCTGTCCTCCCCCCCTAGCCCCTTGTCCCCCTCCCCACCTTGTCACTGTGGAAGTATCTCAGGTGGTCATGGTCCAGCTCCACCCAGCGCCTCTGGTAGATGTAGGACCTGGCACAGGACCAAAAGGGAGCAGCTGGAGGGCAGGATGTGGCCCACCTGTGTCCCCCAGGCTGGGACAGGACCAAAAGGGAGCAGCTGGAGGGCAGGATGTGGCCCCCCCGTGTGTCCCCCAGGCACCTATGGGTGCTGGCAGTGAGCCCTGGGTTCTGTCAGTGCCCCAAGGGTGCTGCAGGTGCCCCCCAAGGTGCCAGCTGGAGGGCAGTAGCCTTGCTCCAGGGTTCCCAAGCAGGACTCAGAGGTGGGGAAAAAGGCCTGGGGGCAGGGGTGGGGGCGGGGGGGGAGGGTCCCATCCTGCCCCGGGGCAGGGAGCTCCCTATTCCCCCAGCCCCCCCTGGTGCCACTCACCCCTGGGGGGGGTTCTTGTCCAGCCAGCCTGCCCGGATGGTGCTGGTCTCCTCCTGGCTGTGCCCCTGCAGGCTGCTCCCCATGGGGGGCTGGGGGCAGCCCCGGCTGGCACTGCAGCTGCTGAGGGCCAGCAGGCAAAGGAAGGGGAGAGGAGGGGAAAGGGTTAAAAGCTTGGTGGTTGCCTGGGAGGGGACAACCAAGGCCACACCAACCCCTCCCCCCCGCCCCGAACGTCGGCAGCCTCCCCATGCCCTTCCCCCAGGGCAAATTGGTGACGCTGGTGCCAGCCCCCTCGATGGGGCTGGGGGGGTGGGGGGGGGGGGGCATCCAGGGTGGCATCCAGCTGCTAGCAGAGTCCTGGATCCCAACCTTGGGAAGCTGGGGAGGAGCAGACCCCCCCCACCTCCAGGGCTGGCAGCATCCCCCCCGCAAAGCTGACAGACCCCTCTCCCTCCAGGGCTGGCAGCATCCCCTCCCACCAGGGCTGGCAGACCCCCCCAAAGGCTGGCAGCATCCCCCCAAAGCTGGCAGATCCCCCCCCAGGGCTGGTAGCATGCCCCCCCAGGGCTGGCAGGCCCCTCCCTCCAGGGCTGGCAGCATCCCCCCCCAGGGCTGGCAGCATACCCCCAAAGCTGGCAGACCCCCCACCCAATGGCTGGCAGCATCCCCCAGGCCTGGCAGCAGACTCCCCCAGGACTGGCAGACACCCCCCAAAAGGCTGGCAGCATCCCCCAAAGCTGGCAGACACCCCCAAAAGGCTGGCAGCATCACCCCCCCTAGGGCTGGCAGATCCCCCCCAAAAGGCTGGCAGTATCCCCCCCGCCCAGGGCTGGCAGCCCAAGGGCAGAGATGTGCTGGGGTGCCCACAGCGGTGTAGGGTCCTAGAGGTGGGTACCAAGCACGAGGGGCACGAGCAGAGGGCATCCCAAGCCCTGCCCTCAGCTGGAGGAGGTTGGCTGAGGACCTCCCAAAGGCTCACAGCAGTCCCTGGCAGTGCCCAGTGCCAACTGCTGGAGTTCTGCTGCCCCCAGGGTGCCAGTTGGCACCAAGCTGAGTGGGAGCTGAGCTGCTGGAGGGGCAGGAGGGAGCTCCAGAGGGGTCTGGAGCCATGGGGGATGCCAATGGCATGAGGGCACCAAGGGTAAGGGCTGGCACTGCCCCTGGGGCACAGGGAGGCTCCAGGCTGGGGGCAGAGGGGCCGAGAAGTGCCTGGGGGGAAAGGCCCTGGGGGGGGTTGGTTGGCACCAGCTGGAGAAGAGCCAGGGGGTGCCCAGGTGGGCAAGGAGGGCAGCAGCAGCCTGGGCTGGAGCAGCAATGGGGTGGGCAGCAGGAGCAGGGCAGGGATTGTGCCCCTGGGCTGGGCACTGGGGAGCCCACAGCTGCAAGCCTGGGGGCAGGCTTGGGCCCTCCCTGCCAGGAGGAGCTTGAGGGCTGGGGCAGGGCCAGAGCAGGGCAAGGAAGCTGGGGAGGGGTCTGGGGAAGGAGGAGAAGGCTGTGGAGAAGTTGTGAGGAGCAGCTGAGGGCCCTGGGGGGGTTGAGGCTGCAGCAGAGGAGGCTGAGGGGAGAGCTTGTGGCTCTCTGCAGCTCCCTGAGAGCAGCTTGCAGCCAGCTGGGGCTCAAGGGCTGCTCCTGAGGGCTGGGCCAAGAGGAGATGGCCTCAGGTTGTGGCAGGGCAGGTTGAGCTTGGCCCTGAGGAGCAATTGGTGCCCCTTGAGGGGTGCCCAGGCCTGTGGCAGGCTGCCCAGGGCAGTGGTGGAGTCAGCAAGCCCTGGAGCTGCGGTGCTGAGGGCCATGGGGTGGTGGTGCTGGAGTGGTGGCTGGGGCCATGCTTGGCCTCCATCACCTCCTAGCTCTCTTCCCACCCAACCCTTCCATGTCTCCACCCCACCCCTGCACACCCATCCCCAAGCTGTCCCCACGCCAAGCCCAGGCAGGGGACCCCCAAGCCCCTACCTGCCGAGGGGTGCCTCGGGGGGGTCCTCGCTGAGCTCATCCTCGCTGCAGAGGCTGCTGCCAGCCTGGTACCGAGGCCTCCCCAGCTGGGGCACAGCAGCCTCCTGGGGGCACAGGCAGAGACCATCAGCTGCTGGCCCTGGGGTGGGCAGCAGTGGGGCAGGAGGGCAACCAGGAGCAGCCCAGGACATGGTTGGAGCCAGCCTGGCAGCCCAGGAGCCAGCTCTGGGGCACTGGAGCCAGCTCTGGAGGCAGGGCAGGAGGACCCACCTGGGGCTGCTTCCCCTGACCTCCTTCTCCTCTCCCCAGGCTCCCTGCCCAAGTGGGTGGTGAACAAATCCTCCCAGCTCCTGGCCCCCAAGGTGAGTTGAGGCCTCTCAGGGTGGCCAAGGAGGGCTCCCAGCACCCCTCTGAGCTCCACCCCAACCTTCAGCCTGGCTGCTGGAGCTCCTCAGCCTCCTCCCTCCCACCCCAACCTTCAGCCTGGCTGCTGGAGCTCCTCAGCCTCCTCCCTCCCACCCCAATCTTCAGCCTGGCTGCTGGAGCTCCTCAGCCTCCTCCCTCCCACCCCAACCTTCAGCCTGGCTGCTGGAGCTCCACAGCCTCCTCCCTCCCACCCCAACCTTCAGCCTGGCTGCTGGAGCTCCTCAGCCTCCTCCCTCCCACCCCAACCTTCAGCCTGGCTGCTGGAGCTCCTCAGCCTCCTCCCTCCCACCCCAATCTTCAGCCTGGCTGCTGGAGCTCCTCAGCCTCCTCCCTCCCACCCCAACCTTCAGCCTGGCTGCTGGAGCTCCTCAGCCTCCTCCCTCCCACCCCAATCTTCAGCCTGGCTGCTGGAGCTCCTCAGCCTCCTCCCTCCCACCCCAACCTTCACCCTGGCTGCTGGAGCTCCTCAGCCTCCTCCCTCCCACCCCAACCTTCACCCTGGCTGCTGGAGCTCCACAGCCTCCTCCCTCCCACCCCAACCTTCAGCCTGGCTGCTGGAGCTCCTCAGCCTCCTCCCTCCCACCCCAACCTTCAGCCTGGCTGCTGGAGCTCCTCAGCCTCCTCCCTCCCACCCCAACCTTCAGCCTGGCTGCTGGAGCTCCTCAGCCTCCTCCCTCCCACCCCAATCTTCAGCCTGGCTGCTGGAGCTCCTCAGCCTCCTCCCTCCCACCCCAACCTTCACCCTGGCTGCTGGAGCTCCTCAGCCTCCTCCCTCCCACCCCAACCTTCACCCTGGCTGCTGGAGCTCCACAGCCTCCTCCCTCCCACCCCAACCTTCAGCCTGGCTGCTGGAGCTCCTCAGCCTCCTCCCTCCCACCCCAACCTTCAGCCTGGCTGCTGGAGCTCCTCAGCCTCCTCCCTCCCACCCCAACCTTCAGCCTGGCTGCTGGATCCTCCTTCCCTTCTCCCTTACAACCCAACCTTTATCTTTGGTTCTGGATCCTCCTTCCCATGAGCTCCAACCTCAAACTTCATCCTGGGTTCTGGATCCTCCTTCCCACCTCCCTTCCATCCCAACTTCATCCCTGGGTTCTGGATCCTCCTTCCCATCTCCCTTCCATCCCAACTTCACCTTGGGCTCTGGATCCTCCTTCCCACCTCCCTTCCATCCCAACTTCACCTTGGGCTCTGGATCCTCCTTCCCACCTCCCTTCCATCCCAACTTCACCTTGGGCTCTGGATCCTCCTTCCCACCTCCCTTCCATCCCAACTTCATCCCTGGGTTCTGGATCCTCCTTCCCATCTCCCTTCCATCCCAACTTCATCCCTGGGCTCTGGATCCTCCTTCCCACCTCCCTTCCATCCCAACTTCATCCCTGGGTTCTGGATCCTCCTTCCCACCTCCCTTCCATCCCAACTTCATCCCTGGGTTCTGGATCCTCCTTCCCACCTCCCTTCCATCCCAACTTCACCTTGGGCTCTGGATCCTCCTTCCCACCTCCCTTCCATCCCAACTTCATCCCTGGGCTCTGGATCCTCCTTCCCACCTCCCTTCCATCCCAACTTCATCCCTGGGCTCTGGATCCTCCTTCCCATCTCCCTTCCATCCCAACTTCACCTTGGGCTCTGGATCTTCCTTCCCACCTCCCTTCCAGCCCAGCCTCCATCTCATCTGCCTAACCTCCCACCCCCATCTCCCTTTCCCCTCTCTGGCCAGGAGCTGGGGTGAGGCTGGTGTGGACAGCAGGCTGGGGGAGAAGAGTGACCAGGGCAGGGCAGCTCTCCCAGGACCATCTCTCCTCAGCCCCTTGTTATTTGCCCACAGGTCCTCTCCCCACCTCTCCAGCCTACAGGACACGAGGTGCTTGGGCTGGGCTTAGAGGAAGCCCAACAGGGTGCTGGGCCTTGATGACCCCAGAGGTCTCTTCCCACCTCCACAGCTCTGGTGACTCCCAACCCCACCAGAAGAACCTCTCCTCACCAACCTCTCCCCACATGGAGGGGAGTGAAGGAGGACCCCAAGGACTTCCTGAGCTGCTGCAACTCCTCCAACCCACCCATATCCACCCCGAATTCCCCACTGGGAGGCCAGGGCTGAGGCCAAGCCCAGCTGCAGGCCTGGCTGGGAGGCTGCAGATGCCCAGCAGCCTGCACCCCATCCCTGGCACCCAGCAGAGAAGCAGCTGCAGAGCTGCTGCTCCCCAGGGACCCTAGGGGTGGCCACTCAGACCCCCCTGAGGCCATCATGTCCAGGGACAGCACCAAGGTTCCTCTGGCTCCAACCCAACCCCCTCATGGCCACCACTCCTAGGGGTGCCAGGAGCCCTCCACGGTGCCCTGCCAAGCTCCTCCAGCCTGGCAGCTCCAAAGCAACTCAGTGCCCAGCACCTCTTGGGCATCTCAGAGTCTCCTGCCCCCCACCAGCACCACCCATGGTGGGACCAACCTTGTCACCCATCTCCCCTGGGGAGCCTCCTATGTCCTCCACCAAGGCTGAGTCCTCGTAGTCAGAGTCATCTGCAAGAGCAGGAGGAAGAGGAGGAGGATGGGGGTGGAGATGATGATGGTAATGGAGGTGGAGATGATGGTGATGATGGTAGAGATGATGATGGAGGTGGTGGTGATGGAGGTGGTGGAGGTGATGATGATGATGGAGGTGGTGGAGGTGATGACGGAGATGGTGATGATAATGGAGGTGATGATGATGATGATGGAGGTGGAGATGATGACAGAGGTGGAGGTGGAGATGATGACGGAGGTGGAGGTGGAGATGATGACGGAGGTGGAGGTGGAGATGATGATGATGGAGGTGGTGGTGGAGATGATGACGGAGGTGGTGGTGGAGATGATGATGATGGAGGTGATGGTGGAGATGATGATGATGGAGGTGATGGTGGAGATGATGATGATGGAGGTGGTGGTGGAGATGATGATGGAGATGATGATGGAGATGATGATGATGATGATGATGATGATGATGATGATGGAGGTGGTGGAGAAGATGATGGTGGTGGTGGTGGTGGAGATGATGATGATGGTGGTGGAGATGATGAGAACCAAGTGTCATGAAGGGTCCCACCAACCCCTGCCACCCCCTTGCCTGTCCCCACCTGCCTGGGGCCATCCCTCCCCCTGGTGGCTTCCTGCCCTTGCTCTGCCCATGGTAAAGAGCAGAGGAGGGCAAAGCCCTGCCTGTGCCACCTGCCCTGCCAGCACCATCATCACCCTCCTGACAGCGTTAGGAAGGGGCTGGGGTGCCACAACCCCTGGTACTGTGCCTCCAGCCAGGACCTCCTGCTGCACAGGGGTGGGCTCAGCACCTTGGAGCTTCTCCCACAGCTTCTTTGGCCTTCCCTCCCCCTCAGTTTCTTCTCAGATGCTCAAGACCTGAATGCCTCCAGCCCAGACCCTGAGCCCCCTGAAGGTCTCCAGCCCAGAGCCTGAACCCCCTGAAGGCCTCCAGCCCAGAGCCTGAAGCCCCTGAAGGTCTCCAGCCCAGACCCTGAGCCCCCTGAACCTCTCCAGCCCAGACCCTGAGCCCCCTGAACCTCTCCAGTCCAGACCCTGAACCCCTTGAGGGTCTCCAGCCCAGACCTTGAGCCCCCTGAAGGTCTCCAGCCCAGACCCTGAAGCCCCTGAAGGCCTCCAGCCCAGACCTTGAGCCCCCTGAAGGTCTCCAGCCCAGACCCTGAAGCCCCTGAAGGCCTCCAACCCAGACCCTGAAGCCCTTGAAGGCCTCCAGCCCAGACACTGAAGCCCCTCTGAAGGTCTCCAGTCCAGACGCTGAACCCCCTGAAGGTCTCCAGTCCAGACGCTGAACCCCCTGAAGGTCTCCAGCCCAGACACTGAACCCCCTCTGAAGGTCTCCAGCCCAGAGCCTGAACCCCCTCTGAAGGTCTCCAGCCCAGACCCTGAAGCCCCTGAAGGTCTCCAGCCCAGACCCTGAAGTCTCCAGCCCAGACCCAGAAGCCCCTGAAGGTCTCCAGCCCAGAGCCTGAACCCCCTCTGAAGGTCTCCAGCCCAGACCCTGAAGCCCCTGAAGGCTCCAGCCCAGAGCCTGAATCCCCTGAAGGTCTCCAGCCCAGAGCCTGAACCCCCTCTGAAGGTCTCCAACCCAGACCCTGAAGCCCTTGAAGGCCTCCAGCCCAGACACTGAAGCCCCTCTGAAGGTCTCCAGTCCAGACGCTGAACCCCCTGAAGGTCTCCAGTCCAGACGCTGAACCCCCTGAAGGTCTCCAGCCCAGACACTGAACCCCCTCTGAAGGTCTCCAGCCCAGAGCCTGAACCCCCTCTGAAGGTCTCCAGCCCAGACCCTGAAGCCCCTGAAGGTCTCCAGCCCAGACCCTGAAGTCTCCAGCCCAGACCCAGAAGCCCCTGAAGGTCTCCAGCCCAGAGCCTGAACCCCCTCTGAAGGTCTCCAGCCCAGACCCTGAAGCCCCTGAAGGCTCCAGCCCAGAGCCTGAATCCCCTGAAGGTCTCCAGCCCAGAGCCTGAACCCCCTCTGAAGGTCTCCAGCCCAGACCCTGAAGTCTCCAGCCCAGACCCTGAAGGTCTCCAGCCCAGACCCTGAAGGTCTCCAGCCCAGACCCTGAACCCCCTCTGAAGGTCTCCAGCCCAGACCCTGAAGCCCCTGAAGGTCTCCAGCCCAGAGCCTGAACCCCCTCTGAAGGTCTCCAGCCCAGACCCTGAAGCCCCTGAAGGCTCCAGCCCAGAGCCTGAATCCCCTGAAGGTCTCCAGCCCAGACCCTGAAGCCCCTCTGAAGGTCTCCAGCCCAGACCCTGAAGTCTCCAGCCCAGACCCTGAAGGTCTCCAGCCCAGACCCTGAAGGTCTCCAGCCCAGACCCTGAAGCCCCTGAAGGTCTCCAGCCCAGAGCCTGAACCCCCTCTGAAGGTCTCCAGCCCAGACCCTGAAGCCCCTGAAGGCTCCAGCCCAGAGCCTGAATCCCCTGAAGGTCTCCAGCCCAGAGCCTGAACCCCCTCTGAAGGTCTCCAGCCCAGACCCTGAAGCCCCTGAAGGCTCCAGCCCAGACTGAAGCCCCTGAAGGTCTCCAGCCCAGACCCTGGACCCCCTGAAGGTCTCCAGCTCAGACCCTGAACCCCTTGAGGGTCTCCAGCCCAAACCCTGGACCCCCTGAAGGTCTCCAGCTCAGACCAACCCCTTGAGGGTCTCCAGCCCAGAGTCTGAAGCCCCTGAACCTCTCCAGCCCAGACAGAGCTGGAGAAGAGAAGTTGCCAGGCCAGGGGCTGCAGCAGAGGTGCCAAGGGCAGAGGAGCAGCCCTGGGCCCCCCCTGGTACTCACCAAACTCGGGCAGGAAGGCCTGGGAGGGCAGCCTGGCACGGGGCAGCAGGGCTGGAGGGGCCAGGGGGACACTGGCTCCCCTGGCAGGGCTGGGGACCTCTTCTTTGGTTGCGATGCTGGAGGAGAAAGAAGTCCTCTTCAGACCCCCTCCGAGCCACCCCCAGCCAGCAGCAGAAGACCCTCAGAGGAGGTCCAAGACCCCCTCCCCCCCCAGGTCCCAGAGGCCAAAGCAGTTGCCAGCAGCCTTGCTCTGGTCTGACTGCCCCTAAAGTGGCTCCTGGTGGCCCTGGCTGGCTCAGGTTCCTCCTCTGCTCCTCAAGGGCCACCAGAAGCCTCCCAGCAGCTTGAAGCTCAAGGCCTAGACTCAAGTTTGGGCTTCCTCAGCTGCTTGGAAGGTGGCCCCAGGAGGCCACCAAGCAGCAAGGAGAAGCCCCTTGGGAACAGAGCCCCTCCTGGGTCATTGAGGAGCCCTCCAGCCCCAGAAAGCTTGGCCAGGGGAGGAGAAGGACCTCTGAGAGCTTCTCAGGGCTGCTTGGAGGAGCTCTAGGCAGCTCCTGCCTGCTGGTCTCCACCTGCCTCCTGCCTCCCTGAGCTGGGAAGCAGCCAAGGAGGTAGAGCTCTGAGGGGCAGGAGATGAAGAGGCTCTAGAAGGAGGAAGGAGCCTGGAGGCTCAGCCTGGGCTCAGGGAGGGGAGAAAGCTCTGCTCAGCCCTGGGCTCAGGGGCAGGACAAAGCTCTGCTCAGCCCTGGGCTCAGGGGCAGGACAAAGCTCTGCTCAGCCCTGGGCTCAGGGGCAGGACAAAGCTCTGCTCAGCCCTGCCCCAACAGCAACCCCAGGCAGATCCTTCAGGCTGGCCAAGACCTTGAAGCTCATCAGCCAAGACCACCCCAACCCCTGGGACCTGCTGGTCTGGATGCCACCAAACCTCATCCATGACTTTGGAGGGGACCCAGAAGGGACCCCTGGAGCCCACCCAGGCCAGGGTTACCCCCAGCAGCTTGCCCAGTGGCACCATGGCCAAGAAGGGGTTGGAAGCTCTCCACAACCTCTCTGGGCAGCCTGCTCCAGGCCTCTCCAGCAGCCTCACCCCAAACAAGTTGCTCCTGCTGGCACCTCCTGCCTGCCCCTTGCTGCCCCTGGGCACCCCTCAGCAGATGCCAGGTCTGAAGGACCAGAACTGGTCCCCCAGCCCTGCAGCTGTGTCCTCCCCAGGGCAGAGCAGAGGGGCAGCAGAACCTCCCTGCCCCTGCTGCTGCCCACACTCTGCTCCATGCTCCCCCAGGGCACCTTTGGCCTCCCCCAGGGCACCTTGCTGGCTGCTGGGCACCTCCTTGTGCCCACCTCCAGCACCCCCAGCTCCTTCTCCTGGCAGCTGCTCCCCAGCAGCTCCCCCCTGGGCTGTGCTGCTGCAGGAGGGCTGGAGGGGGACTGGGACCTGGAGGGGGACTGGGACCTGGCGGTGCTGGTGGGGTGGTAGGACCCTGCCATTCCCACCCCCACCACAGCCCCAAGCTGCACCCTGGGGTGCTGGAGTCACCCCCCCAAGCCCCCCAGCCCCCAGGATCCCCCCTCTGGGCCCTGGGGATGGACCACCTCAGCCCCCCGGGGGCCTGCAAGCCCTCCCCAGCTGCTGCAGGAGAGCTTTGCCTGAGGCTCCGGAGGAGAAACTTCTCCTGCAGGGGCAGGGGGGGAGGGGCAAGCTGAGCCGCTCTGCTCCGGGTCCGGCCTGACCTCATTCCCGGGCAGCCATCGCCATGGGAACCCCAGCAGAAGCCCGCAGGGCTCAGGCGGCCCGGGCAGGGCAGCGGCACCGTGGGCAGGCGGCGGGCACCGCGCCCGGCGGAGGCTGCCCGGCGCCGCCGCAGCCGCAGGCAGGGGACCGAGCAGGATCGGACCCCCGGGGGCAGCGAGGGGACGGGGCCGGGGAGCCCCCATGCCAGGGCAGCAGCTGGCACGGGCGGGGGCAGGCAGCACCCGGACGGGGGCAGGCAGCACCCAGCCATGGGCAAGAGCACCCTGAGGGGGGCAAGCAGCACCCAGCCATGGGCAAGCAGCACCCAGCCATAGGCAAGCAGCACCCAGCCATGGGCAAGCAGCACCCAGCCATGGGCAAGCAGGACTCTGATGGGGGCAAGCAGGACTCTGAGGGGGGCAAGCAGCACCCAGCCATGGGCAAGAGCACCCTGAGGGGGGCAAGCAGCACCCAGCCATGGGCAAGCAGCACCCAGCCATAGGCAAGCAGCACCCAGCCATGGGCAAGCAGCACCCAGCCATGGGCAAGCAGGACTCTGATGGGGGCAAGCAGGACTCTGAGGGGGGCAAGCAGCACCCAGCCATGGGCAAGAGCACCCTGAGGGGGGCAAGCAGCACCCAGCCATGGGCAAGCAGCACCCAGCCATGGGCAAGCAGGACTCTGATGGGGGCAAGCAGGACTCTGAGGGGGGCAAGCAGCACCCAGCCATGGGCAAGAGCACCCTGAGGGGGGCAAGCAGCACCCAGCCATGGGCAAGCAGCACCCAGAGGTGGGCAAGCACAGCCTGGCATGGGTCACCAGCACCCAGCCTTGGGCAAGCAGCACCCAGAGGTGGGCGAACACTGCCTGGCATGGACCACCATCACCCAGCCTTGGGCAAGCAGCACCCAGAGGTGGGCAAGCACTGCCTGGCATGGACCACCATCACCCAGCCTTGGGCAAGCAGCACCCAGAGGTGGGCAAGCACTGCCTGGCATGGACCACCATCACCCAGCCTTGGGCAAGCAGCACCCAGAGGTGGGCAAGCACTGCCTGGCATGGACCACCATCACCCAGCCTTGGGCAAGCAGCACCCAGAGGTGGGCAAGCAGCTCCTGTATCCAGTGCCAACCCCAGAGTGGGGAGGGTCCAATGCCCTCTCCCAGCCCCCAGTGAGTGGCACAGGGGAGGCCCAAGCCCCCTGGGTGCCAGTCTAGCCGCGGGCACCCCCCAGGCCGTGCCCACAGCCCCACAGCCAGCTGGCACCAGGGGGTGGAGATGGCAACAGGTGGGGGGGGCACAAACCTTGCCCAGCTGCTTTTGGTGCCCCCCCAGGGCAGCTGCTGGCACGCACACGCCCCTCCCCCCCCGTGCCAGCCTGGCAGGGGTTGGGCACAGCAGGAGGCCCCGGTGCCCCTCCCTGGTGGCACCCAGCGGTGCCACCACCACCACTTCCTGCTCAGAGGAAACCCAAAGAGCTTCTCCTTCTCCCTCCCCCACTCCCACCCCCTCCCCTTCCTGGCACTGCCACCCCCCTCCCCAGTGCCCCTCAGCCTGCCTCTTGCCACCCCTTTGCCCCCTTCCCTTGCTCTCCCCCGCCCGGGCACCAAGTGCCACCCACCAATCCCAACCCCCCCCCACCACCCCGCTGCCACCCGCCCCTCCCCCTACCTGGGTGGGCACCGGGGGGTGGGGGCGGTGACCCCCTGCCAGTAGTGCCCAGTTTGGTGCCCTGGGGACCTGCTGGTGGCGGCAGGGAGCAAGGGGGGAGCACAGCACCTCCCCTCCCCCGCCTCCGGGCACTTCCTGCCTGGCTCCAGCAGAGCTTCCTGAGGTGGCCGAGCCGGGGGAGGGCCACTGGGGACCAGCAGTTGGCCACCGGGGCACCGACTGGGGGGGGGGGCACTGGGCATCAACTGGGCACCGGCGAGCTCGGGGTGGGGGGGCGCTGAGGGGGAGGTTTGGTAGGGAGGAGGGCAATGGGGCAGGGGGGCACAGGGATGGGCACCTCTGGGGTGGGGCTGGGTGGGTTTGAGACCCCTCCCAGTCCATCCCAGTTACTCAAGACCCCCTCCCAGTGGCCTACGAACCCCCCCCAGCCCCAGTTTTGGGGACCCCACCCCAGGTCTGGGGGGCGAGGGGCACTGGTTTGCCATGGGGGGGCTGGGGGCACTGCTTTGCTATGGGGGGCTGGGGGCACTGGTTTGCATTGGGGGGCTGGGGGCACTGGTTTGCTATGGGGGCTGGGGGCACTGGTTTGCAATGGGGGCTGGGGGCACTGGTTTGCTATGGGGGCTGGGGGCACTGGTTTGCTATGGGGGGCTGGGGGCAATGGTTTGCTATGGGGGGCTGGGGCACTGCTTTGCTATGGGGGGCTGGGGGCACTGCTTTGCATTGGGGGGCTGGGGGCACTGGTTTGCATTGGGGGCTGGGGGCACTGGTTTGCAATGGGGGGCTGGGGGCACTGGTTTGCATTGGGGGCTGGGGGCACTGGTTTGCATTGGGGGCTGGGGGCACTGGTTTGCAATGGGGGCCTGGGGGCACTGGTTTGCATTGGGGGGCTGGGGGCACTGGTTTGCATTGGGGGCCTGGGGCACTAGTTTGCTATGGGGGGCTGGGGGCACTGGTTTGCATTGGGGGCTGGGGGCAATGGTTTGCATTGGGGGCTGGGGGCACTGGTTTGCTATGGGGGCTGGGGGCACTGGTTTGCATTGGGGGGCTGGGGGCAATGGTTTGCATTGGGGGGCTGGGGGCACTGGTTTGCTATGGGGGGCTGGGGGCACTGGTTTGCATTGGGGGGCTGGGGGCAATGGTTTGCATTGGGGGCTGGGGGCAATGGTTTGCTATGGGGGCTGGGGGCACTGGTTTGCATTGGGGGCCTGGGGGCACTGGTTTGCTATGGGGGGCTGGGGGCACTGGTTTGCATTGGGGGGCTGGGGGCAATGGTTTGCATTGGGGGCTGGGGGCAATGGTTTGCTATGGGGGGCTGGGGGCACTGGTTTGCATTGGGGGCTGGGGGCAATGGTTTGCATTGGGGGCTGGGGCACTGGTTTGCTATGGGGGCTGGGGGCACTGGTTTGCATTGGGGGCTGGGGGCAATGGTTTGCATTGGGGGCTGGGGGCAATGGTTTGCTATGGGGGCTGGGGGCACTGGTTTGCATTGGGGGCTGGGGGCAATGGTTTGCATTGGGGGCTGGGGGCACTGGTTTGCATTGGGGGGCTGGGGGCACTGGTTTGCTATGCGGGGGCTGGGGGCACTGGTTTGCAATGGGGGCTGGGGGCACTGGTTTGCTATGGGGGCTGGGGGCACTGGTTTGCATTGGGGGGCTGGGGGCAATGGTTTGCTATGGGGGCTGGGGCACTGGTTTGCAATGGGGGGCTGGGGCACTGGTTTGCATTGGGGGGCTGGGGGCAATGGTTTGCTATGGGGGCTGGGGGCAATGGTTTGCTATGGGGGCTGGGGGCACTGGTTTGCATTGGGGTGGGCTGGGGGCAATGGTTTGCTATGGGGGGCTGGGGGCACTGGTTTGCTATGCGGGGGCTGGGGGCACTGGTTTGCAATGGGGGCTGGGGGCACTGGTTTGCATTGGGGGCTGGGGGCAATGGTTTGCTATGGGGGCTGGGGGCACTGGTTTGCATTGGGGGCTGGGGGCAATGGTTTGCTATGGGGGGCTGGGGGCACTGGTTTGCAATGGGGGCTGGGGGCACTGGTTTGCATTGGGGGCTGGGGGCACTGGTTTGCATTGGGGGCTGGGGGCACTGGTTTGCTATGGGGGCTGGGGGCACTGGTTTGCATTGGGGGGCTGGGGGCAATGGTTTGCTATGCGGGGGCTGGGGGCACTGGTTTGCATTGGGGGCTGGGGGCACTGGTTTGCTATGGGGGGCTGGGGCACTGGTTTGCATTGGGGGCTGGGGCACTGGTTTGCATTGGGGGCTGGGGGCACTGGTTTGCATTGGGGGGCTGGGGGCAATGGTTTGCTATGGGGGGCTGGGGGCACTGGTTTGCTATGGGGGGCTGGGGGCACTGGTTTGCATTGGGGGGCTGGGGGCACTGGTTTGCAATGGGGGCTGGGGGCACTGGTTTGCATTGGGGGCTGGGGGCACTGGTTTGCTATGGGGGGCTGGGGCACTGGTTTGCATTGGGGGCACTGGTTTGGGGGGCTGGGGGCACTGGTTTGCTATGGGGGCTGGGGGCAATGGGGCTGGGGGGGGGCACTGGTTTGCATTGGGGGCTGGGGGCACTGGTTTGCATTGGGGGCTGGGGGCAATGGTTTGCTTGGGGGCTGGGGGCACTGGTTTGCAATGGGGGCTGGGGGCACTGGTTTGCTATGGGGGCTGGGGGCACTGGTTTGCATTGGGGGCTGGGGGCACTGGTTTGCATTGGGGGCTGGGGGCAATGGTTTGCTACTGGTTTGGGGGGCTGGGGGCACTGGTTTGCAATGGGGGGCTGGGGGCACTGGTTTGCAATGGGGGCTGGGGGCACTGGTTTGCTAGGGGGCTGGGGCACTGGTTTGCAATGGGGGCTGGGGGCACTGGTTTGCATTGGGGGCTGGGGGCACTGGTTTGCAATGGGGGCTGGGGGCACTGGTTTGCAATGGGGGGGCTGGGGGCACTGGTTTGCATTGGGGGGGCTGGGGGCACTGGTTTGCAATGGGGGGGCTGGGGGCACTGGTTTGCATTGGGGGGGCTGGGGGCACTGGTTTGCTATGGGGGGGCTGGGGGCACTGGTTTGCTATGCGGGGGGCTGGGGGCAATGGTTTGCAATGGGAGAGGGGATCCCTGACACCAAGGGGGGGGCCATGAGCCCACCCCCCAGTCTGTACTGGTGCCACACCAGTTGCTTCTGGCCCCCCCTTACTGGTGTGTCTGGGGGGGGCCCTTCCCTCCCCACCCTCTCCAGTCACCACAGGGCTGTGGTTTGCTGCTGGCCCAGTCTCAAACTGAGGGGGACTGGGAGAGACTGGGGACTGTCACCTCTCCCCCACCAAGAAATGTGCTGGGCATGGGGGGGCCTAGTTTGGGGGGAGCCTAGGGGGTCCCCAGCGATGTGATGGGGCTGAGGGAGGCCCTAAGGAGCTGTGATGGGTCTGAGGGGGGGGTCCCAAGGAGATATTGAGGTTGGGGGGGGGCCCTTAGGACCTAAACTGGGGCTGGGGGGGACCCCAGGAGATGTGATGGGGTCTGGGGGGGGCCTTAGGACATAAACTGAGGGGGAAGGGAGGAGGAACCCCAGGAGATGCTGGATCTGGGGGGCCCCCCAAGAAGATGAATTGGGTCTGGGGGAGGGACCTCAGTACATGTGGGGCCTAGGGAGGACCCCAGGAGATGAATTGGGTCTGGGGGAGGGACCTCAGTACATGTGGGGCCAAGGGAGGACCCCAGGAGATGAATTGGGTCTGGGG
Source organism: Melanerpes aurifrons (assembly GCA_011125475.1). Taxonomy (NCBI): domain Eukaryota; kingdom Metazoa; phylum Chordata; class Aves; order Piciformes; family Picidae; genus Melanerpes; species Melanerpes aurifrons. The sequence goes on from WWNC01000150.1 coordinate 512,314, forward strand.
GAGACCCCAAACAGATAAGGGGGGATGGGGTGGTGCAGGTACCCCAAGGAGCTGTACTGGGATATACTGGGGGGGGATCCCCAGCACCCACCCAACTGTCCCACAGCAGCCTCCCTGCACCCACCCCCCCCAAAATCCCCTCCCCAAGCCTGCAGCCCTCCCTTACCTCCTGGGGGGCAGAGTCCTGGGGGGCACCAGGGGTGGGCAGCTGGGTGCCAGGGGAGGCTTCTGGGGCTGGCTCTGGGCCTCCAGCTGGTGGCGTTTGGCTGGCAGTGGCGGCAGGGGGGGCCTGCCCCTGCCCCCCCGGGTGGGGGGCACCTCCTGGGGGGCCTGGGCACAGCTGAGGGGCAGAGCTGGGGGCTGCCAGCCGCCCCTGGCAGGGAGGGCTGGGGAGAACTTGAGGGGGGGGCGGCAGCCCAGCCGGGGGGGGATGGGGGGGGGCAGCTGGGGGAGGCTTAGACACCCCCCCAGGGGCCTTCTGCTGGGCAGGGTGGGGCTGGGGGGCTCCACTTGGCCCTCGTGGCCCAGTAGGGCCAGTTGGCCTTGTTGGCCCTGTTGGCTCTCTTGGTCCAGTTGGCCTTGTTGGCCCCATTGGCACTCTTGGTCCAGTTGGCCCAGCAGGTCCAGTTGCTCCAGCTGGCCCAGAAGATCCTGATGAGCCTGTTGATGAAGGTGGCCCAGTTGACCCTGTTGGTCCATTCGACCCAGTTGGTCCAGTTGGCCCAGTTGACCTGGTTGATCCAATTGGTCTAGTTGGTCCAGTTGGCTCAGCTGACCCAGTTGGTCCAGTTGACCTGGTTGGCCCAGTTGACTCTGTTGGCCCAGTTGATCTGGTTGGCCCAGGTGACTCTGTTGACCCAGGTGACTCTGTTGACCTGGTTGGCCCAGTTGACTCTGTTGACCTGGTTGACTCTGCTGTCCTGGTTGACCCAGCTGATTCCACTGACCCAGTTGGTCCAGTTGACCCAGTTGGTCCAGTTGACCTGGTTGGCCCAGTTGACTCTGTTGACCTGGTTGACTCTGCTGTCCTGGTTGACCCAGCTGATTCCACTGACCCAGTTGGTCCAGTTGGCCCAGTTGATTCTGTTGACCTGGTTGGCCCAGTTGGCCTGGTAGACCTGGTTGACTCTGCTCTGCCAGTTGACCTGGTTGGCCCAGCTGACCCTGCTGGCCCGTCTGGCCCTGCCGTGCCAGCTGGAGGCTGGCACCATGCCGGAAGATGTGACGCTTCCTGGGCACAGGCTTCCCGCCGGGCAGCTGGGGGGTGGCACCGGGCACTGCGGGCACCTCCTCGGGCAGCTCCGCGGGCAGCTCCGCGGGCAGCTCCGCGGGCAGCTCCGCGGGCTGGGGGGGCTGGGGGAAGGCCTTGTGCAGAGCCAGGAGGATGCGGCGGCGGTGGCCGGGCAGCGCCACCCCCAGGCGGCACAGGGCCTCCTCGCTCAGCCCCTGGCAGTCCCGCAGCCGCCGCAGCCCCTGCCGCAGGAAGCTCTCCGAGTACTGCCCCAGGCGCAGAGCTGCCAACCAGCAGGGCACCGGCACCCAGCCTTCCTCCTCCTCCTCCTCCATGGCGCTGCGGGCACCGCGGGGCCGGCCTCACGACATCGCCCCCGGGGGCTCCGGAGGGCAGCGGGGGGACCCTGCGGGGAGAGAGGAAAGGAGGAGCCTGGAGAGCAGCCAGGCTGAGACCCTGGGGGAGGGGAAAGGAGCAGCCTGGGAGACCCTGGGGGAGACCCTGGGGGGAAAGGAGGAGCCTGGAGAGCAGCCAGGCTGAGGAGGGCAGCAGGGAGACCCTGGGGGGAGAGGGGAAAGGAGGAGCCTGGAGAGCAGCCAGGCTGAGGAGGGCAGCAGGGAGACCCTGGGGGGAGAGGGGAAAGGAGGAGGAGCCTGGAGAGCAGCCAGGCTGTGCCAGCAGAGCACCATGGCACCAGGGGGGGGTTAGAAGCTCTCCACAACCTCTCTGGGCAGCCTGCTCCAGGCCTCTCCTGCTGGCACCTCCTGCCTGCCCCTTGGTGCCCCTGGGCACCCCTCAGCAGATGCCAGCCCCAGCCTCTTGCCCCCCAGCCCTGCAGCTGTGGCCTCCCCAGGGCAGAGCAGAGGGGCAGCAGAACCTCCCTGCCCCTGCTGCTGCCCACACTCTGCTCCATGCCCCCCAGGGTACCTTTGGCCTCCCTCCAGGGCACCTTGCTGGCTGCTGGGCACCTCCTTGTGCCCACCCCCAGCTCCTCCTCCTGGCAGCTGCTCCCCAGCAGCTCCCCCCTGGGCTGTGCTGCCCCAGGAGGTTGTCCCTGCCCGGGGGCAGTTCCCTGCCCTTGCCCTGCTCCTGGCTCCCCCCCAGGAGCTTCCTTGCCCAGCTCAGGTCCTTTGCTCTCTGCCAGGGCTGCCCTGCAGCAGGGGCCAGACCCTGCTCTCCACAGCAGCCCTGGTGCCCTCTGCCCCATCCCTGGGTGCTGGGCGGCCCTCAGCCCAAGCCCTCCTCAGAGCCAGCCAGGCACCAGCCCTGGCACAGCCCCCAAAGGTCAGGCTGGAGGCGCTGAGCTGGAGGCTTGCTCCAGTGTCCCAGCAGAGCCTGGCAGCGGGTGGCACAGCACCCAGGGCCACCTCACCACCACCCCGGCCCTGCCCCTGGCACCTCGTGGCCCAGCCTGGCACTGGGTGCCCTCGGTGCCCTCCCGAGGTCTAAATCTGGCTTCCCCGGGAGGCTTTTTTTAGGCCCTCGTGAAGAGGAAGCAGAGAAGGTGCCCAGGGTCACAGGAGAGCTGACTCAGGCCGGGGGTGGGCAGGGGCATGGGGCTGGCACCGCGCCAGGGCAGCCTCCCGACGCTCCCTGGCGCCGACTGGGCCACGGCAAAGCCTGGGGGAGCCCCAGGGGGCTGTGAGACCCCAACCAGGGCCCCCAGCTGGCTCCAGCTGTGGGCATCCTGCTGTGGCCACAAGGGGCTGAGGGCCTCCTTGCTTGGGGGTCTCCAGCACCCCCAAGGGGTCTCCACCACCCCCAAGAGGTCTACACCATCTCCAAGGGGGTCTGCACCACCTCCAAGGGGGTCTGTACCACCCCCAAGGGGGTCTCCAGCACCTCCAAGGGGGTCTGTACCACCCCCAAGGGGGTCTCCAGCACCTCCAAGGGAGTCTCCATCATCAACAAGAGGTCTCCACCACCCCCCAAGAGGTTCTCCAGGACCAACAGGGAATCTCCACCACCCCCAAGGGGGTCTCCAGCACCTCCAATGGGGTCTCCACCACCCCCAAGGGAGTCTCTCCACCACCTCCAAGAGGTCTGCACCACGCCCAAGGGGGTCTCCAGCACCAACAGGGAATCTGCAGCACCTCCAAGGGGTCTACACCACCCCCAAGGGGGTCTCCACAACCCCCAAGAGGGTCTCCAGCACCTCCAATGGGGTCTCCACCACCGCCGAGAGGTCTCCACCACCCCCAATGGGGTCTCCACCACCCCCAAGGGGGTCTCCCCCACCTCCAAGGGGGTCTGCACCACCCCCAAGGGGGTCTCCACCACCTCCAAGGGGGTCTCCACCATCTACACCCTGGGCATGGTCCTGAGGCCTTGATGGAGGTCCCTAGGGCTGGGCACAGAGCTCCCTGAGGCCCTCTGCTCCTTGCCCTCTCCAAGTAAATAATTGACCAGGAGCTGGACTCAGCCACAGGCCCAGGGAAGTGTTTGGCTTGGAGAAGACCTCCAAGGGCATGGAGCCCAACCATGGCCCCAGCCCTGCCCCAGCACCACCACCCCATGGCCCTCAGCACCACAGCTCCAGGGCTTGGAGACCCCTCCAGCCATGGGCACCTCCACCACTGTGCCCTGGGCAGCCTGCCACAGGCCTGGGCACCCCTCAAGGGGCACCAATTGCTCCTCAGGGCTAAGCTCAACCTCCCCTGCCACAACCTGAGGCCTTCTCCTCTTGGCCCAGCCCTCAGGAGCAGCCCTTGAGCCCCAGCTGGCTGCAAGCTGCTCTCAGGGAGCTGCAGAGAGCCACAAGCTCTCCCCTCAGCCTCCTCTGCTGCAGCCTCAACCCCCCCAGGGCCCTCAGCTGCTCCTCACAACTTCTCCACAGCCTTCTCCTCCTTCCCCACACCCCTCCCCAGCTTCCTTGCTTCCTCACGTCCAACCTAAGCCTCCCCTGGTGACCATCCCAAGCTCCAACAACCTTCAAGGCTCCCCCTCCACCCCCCGCTCGGGGCTGGAGCACCTGGGGGTGACCTGAGGTGGTCCCTGCTGGCCCCACAGCCTGGCTCCAGGGGCTCAGCCCTGCCCCCTGCCCCCACCCCTGGCTGGTGGCTGCTCCCCTGAGGTGTCCCACGGCCACCAACCCCAGGCAGATGCCACCAGGTCGGGGAGGGGGCCAAGGAGCTCCCCAGGGAGCTGCCTGCACAACAGGGAGGGTGGTGGCACCTGCCCTGGAGGTGACCACCCTGGAGGTGACCCCAGGGGGCTCAGCTCAGCTTGCAGCTCACAGCTGACCCTTCCTGGGGAATCCACCACCCCTGACCACCCTGGAGGTGAGCCCAGGAGGCTTGCAGCTCCCAGCTGACCCTTCCTGGGGGGGGGGGTCTTTGGGTGAGTCACCACCCCTAAGCCCCAGCAGCCCAACCAGGACCACCTCAGGCTCTTCCCTTCCCACCCCTCCAGGACCAGAGGAGCAGAGCAGCCCCCAGCCCCACCTCTCCTGCTCCCATTCCCTCTCCACTTCCTCCTCCAAACTCCTCCCTGCGCCCCCCTGCCCTTCCCCTTCCTCATCTTCCTCCAGCTCCTTCCACCCAGGAGTGGCTCAGCAGTTCTCCTTCCTTACCTTGCTGACCTCAGCAGCAGGATGGGAGCTGCCTAGCTGGGGAGGTGCCCAAGGGTCCTCAGCTGGGGCCGGGAGGGTGGAGGTTTGCTCCAGAGGGACTCTGCCCCCTTGGAGGACTTCCCCAAACACCGCCTCAGGCCCCAGGAACTTGCCCAAGGAGCTGAGGAGGATGTGGTGCAATCAACCCCAGAGGTCTCCAGGCCTGCTGGAGTCACCTCAAGGAGGGGAGAGCGGTGGAAAGGCCTCAGCTGCAGCCCCCAAGGCAGAGGAAGAAGCTGGGAGCCAACTGCTGGAGGAGCTCTGGCTGGTGCTGGGGTGGGGAAGGGGCTCCAGCAAGAGAAGGACACCCTCCAAGAGTGGGACCCCAGCACCAGGATGAGGTGGCCTAGGGACAAGCCTTGGTCACCAGTCAGGAGCAACCAAGTGGCTGCCACAGCTCCAAGACCCCTTGGACCTCTTCTCATGGTCCTTTGGGGTCCCTCTGGGCACCAGTCAGGAGCAACCAAGTGGCTGCCACAGCTCCAGGACCCCTTGGACCTTTTCTCATGGTCCTTGGGGGTCCCTCTGAGCACCAGGGTTGGAGCAACCAAGTGGTTGCCACAGCCCCAGAACCCCTTGGACCTCTTCCATGAGCACCAGTCAGGAGCAACCAAGTGGTTGCCACAGCTCCAGGACCCCTTGGACCTCTTCTCATGGTCCTTGGAGGTCACTCTGAGCACCAGTCAGGAGCAACCAAGTGATTGCCACAGCTCCAGGACCCCTTGGACCACTTCTTTGAGCACCAGTCAGGAGCAACCAAGTGGCTGCCACAGCTCCAGGACCCCTTGGACCTCTTCTCATGGTCCCTGGAGGTCACTCTGAGCACCAGTCAGGAGCAACCAAGTGGCTGCCACAGCTCCAGGACCCCTTGGACCTCTTCTCATGGTCCCTGGAGGTCACTCTGAGCACCAGTCAGGAGCAACCAAGTGGTTGCCTCAGCTCCAGGACCCCTTGGACCTCTTCTTATGGTCCCTAGGGGTCCCTCTGAGCACCAGTCAGGAGCAACCAAGTGGCTGCCACAGCTCCAGGACCCCTTGGACCTCTTCTCATGGTCCCTGGGGGTCCCTCTGAGCACCAGTCAGGAGCAACCAAGTGGTTGCCACAGCTCCAGGACCCCTTGGACCTCTTCTCATGGTCCCTGGGGTTCCCTCTGAGCACCAGTCAGGAGCAGCCAAGTGGTTGCCACAGCTCCAGGACCCCTTGGACCTCTTCTCATGGTCCCTAGGGGTCCCTCTGAGCACCAGTCAGGAGCAACCAAGTGGTTGCCACAGCTCCAGGACCCCTTGGACCTCTTCTCTGAGCACCAGTCAGGAGCAACCAAGTGGCTGTCACAGCTCCAGGACCCCTTGGACCTCTTCTCATGGTCCCTAGGGGTCCCTCTGAGCACCAGTCAGGAGCAACCAAGTGGTTGCCACAGCTCCAGGACCCCTTGGACCTCTTCTCGTGGTCCCTGGAGGTCCCTCTGAGCACCAGTCAGGAGCAACCAAGTGGTTGCCGCAGCTCCAGGACTCCTTGGACCTCTCCTCATGGTCCCTGGAGGTCCCTCTGAGCATCAGTCAGGAGCAACCAAGTGGCTGCCACAGCTCCAGGACCCCCTTGGACCTCTCCTCATGGTTCTTGGGGGTCCTTCTGGGCACCTGGGCCCTGGTAGGACCTGTTGGGAGCTGTTCCACCACCAGCCAACCAACCTCCCTCCTCCTCAAGCGACTTTCAGCCAGGCCCCCACCTGTGGCCAGGTGGGATAGGGTCCCCCACACCCCTCCAGCCCCCCCCACAGGGACACCCCCAAGCCGCCAGGGAGGACCCCAAGCCCCTGGGTACCTGCAGCCGCCGCAGCCACCACAGCTCCTCACCGCGGCCCGGGACTCCTCGGCTCCTCCTGGAGCTGTCCCAGGGCAGATCTTCAGCCCCCAAAAAGCAGAAGCAAAATCCTGGGGAGGCCCTAGCAAGGCAGAAGGACAAACCAAAACCCAACCAAAACCTTGAGGCTTTAGCAGCTCCTCAACCCCCACCCCAGCTTCTCTAGAGCTTCCCCCACCACCAGCAGCAGCAGCAGCTGAGGCAGCAGCTGCGGAGCTGTGGCCTTGGGAAGATGAAGCTCTTGAGAGCTTCTTTCACTTTCAAGATCTCCACCACCCGCGGAGGGAGGAGGAGGAGGAGGAGATGCAAATCGCAGCCCCCGGGGGTAGGGGCGGAGGGGGGGGGGCGAGCAGCAGGAGTCAAGCTCCGGCTTGCAGAGGCATCAAAGGGGAAGGTTCTGGAGAGCCTCTTCCTCCTGCCAAGGATTGCAGAGCTCCCAACCGCTTCAGCTTGGGGAGCTCCTGACCTGGGGGCTTTGGAGGTGCTGCTTTGGAGCTTCCCACGCACCCCCTCCCCCCATCCCCCCCTCTGCAGCTCCCCAGGGGTGGGAAGTGCCTGGGAGGGAGAGGAGCAGCAAAGGAGTGAGGGGATCATGGAGATCAAGGAGGATCAAGGAGCTCATGGAAGGGGGTGGATGGGAAGGCACCTCCCAAGCTCATCCAGCCCAACCCCCCCCATCCCCTGCAGCCAGCTCACAGCCCCAGCCAGCCTGCCCTGGGCTTGCTGCCAGCCAGGGGGCAGCTCTCACCTCCCTGGGCACCCTCAGCCGGGCTCTGACCACCCTCAGGGAATTGCTTTGGCTTGGAGAAGACCTCCAAGGGCACGGAGCCCAACCATGGACCCCAGCACCACCACCCCATGGTCCTCAGCACCACAGCTCCAGGGCTTGCTGACTCCACCACTGCCCTGGGCACCCCTCAAGGGGCACCAATTGCTCCTCAGGGCCAAGCTCAACCTGCCCTGCCACAACCTGAGGCCATCTCCTCTTGGCCCAGCCCTCAGGAGCAGCCCTTGAGCCCCAGCTGGCTGCAAGCTGCTCTCAGGGAGCTGCAGAGAGCCACAAGCTCTCCCCTCAGCCTCCTCTGCTGCAGCCTCAACCCCCCCAGGGCCCTCAGCTGCTCCTCACAACTTCTCCACAGCCTTCTCCTCCTTCCCCACACCCCTCCCCAGCTTCCTTGCCCTGCTCTGGCCCTGCCCCAGCCCTCAAGGTGCTCCTGGGGTCCCTGTGCATCCCCCGACCAGGAGCTGTCTCCTCATGGCCAACCTGAACCTCCCCCTGGGCCTCCTGGGTGTGAAGCTCCCTGAGCTGTGTGGCACGCCCAGGCAGGGCAACACCTGGCCAAGGCAGGCAGGAAAGAGGCCAAAATGGCACAAAATGGGCAAAGGTAGCAAAAAATAGGAAAAAGGGAGGGAGGGGAAAAAAGACAAATTTGGCTTTAAAAAGAGCAAAATTAGCAAGAAAAGATGAAAATAGGGAAATTTGGCCAACAAAGAACAAATTTAGAAGGGAGGGGAAAAAAAGGAAATTGGGTCCAAAAAAAGGCAAATTTAGTAAAAAATACAAAAAAGGGAAGTTTGGCCAACAAAGAGCGAATTTAGAGGGGAAAAAGAGGGGAAATTTGGTCCCAAAAAAAGAGCAAATTTACCTAAAGAAAAATTGAAAAGGGAAATTTGGCCCCCAAAAAAGGAAAATTCAGTAAACAACACAAAAAAAGGGAAATTTGACTCCCCAAAAAAGAACAAATTTAGCAAAAATTAAATTAAAAAGGAGAATTTGGCAAAAAAAAAAAAAACTAATTAAGAAGAAAAAAAGAAGAAAATATGGTCCAAAAAGGGCAAATTTAGTTAAAAAAAAAAGGGGGGAAATTGACCCCCAAAAGGGCAAATTTAGCAAAACATAAATAAAAAGGAGAAAGTTGGCCAACACACAACAAATTTAGAAGGGAAAAAAAAGTAAATTTGGTCCAAAAAAGGGTAAATTTAGTAAAAAAATAAATTAAAAGGGGAAATTTGGCCAAAAAAGTACTAATTTAGAAGGAAAAAAAGGAAAATTTGGCCCCCAAAAGAGCCAATTTAGCAAAAGAAAGTTAAAAAGGGAAATATGGCCCCAAAAAGGAAAATTCAGTAAAAATTTTAAAAAAGGGAAATTTGCCCCAAAAAAGAGCAAATTTAGCAAAATATAATTTAAAAAGAGAAATTTGGCCAACAAAGAACTATTTTAGAAGGAAAAAAAAAAGAAGGAAATTTGGTCAAAAAGGGCAGATTTAGTTTAAAAAAAAATAGGGGGAAATTGACCCAAAAAAGAGCAAATTTAGCAGAAAACAAATTAAAAAGGGAAATTTGGCCAACACAGAACAAATTTAGAAGGAAAAAAAGGGAAATTTGATCCAAAAAAAGGCAAATTTAGTAAAAAAAAAGGTACATTTAACCCCCAAAAGAGCAAATTTAGCAAAAATCAAATAAAAATAGATAAATTTGTCCAAAAAAGAACAAATTTAGGAGAAATAAATAAAAGGCAATTTGGTCCAAAAAAAAGGCAAATTTAGTAAAAAATACAAAAAGGGAAAATTTGGCCCTAAAAAAAGAGCAAATTTAGCAAAAAAGAAAAATTAAAACAGGGAAATTTGGCCAAGAAAGAACAAATTTAGAAGGGGGAAAAAAAAAGGGAAATTTGGCCCCCAAAAAGGAAAATTCAGTAAAAAATACAAAAAAGGGAAATTTGGCCCCAAAAGAGCCAATTTAGCAAAAGAAATTTTAAAAGGGAAATTTGGCCAACAAAGAATAAATTTAGGAAAAAGGGGGGAAGGAAATTTGGTCCAAAAAAGGAAAATTTAGTAAAAATAAAAAAATAAGGAAAATTTGGCCTAAAAAGCGCAATTTTAAGGAAAAAAAATTAAGAAGGGAAATTTTGCCACCAAAGAATAAATTTAGAAGGAGAAAAAGGGGAAATCTGGTTAAAAAGGGGCAAATTTGGTAAAAAATACAAAAAGGGGAAATTTAACCTCCCCAAAAAGAGCAAATTTAGCAAAAATAAAGGGGGGGGGAACTTAGTAAAAAAATTGGGAAATTAAGCTAAAAAAGAGCAAATTTAGCCCAAAAACACAAAGGGGGAGGGGAAACTTAGTAGAAAAAATGGGAAAATAAGCTAAAAAAGAGCAAATTTAGCCAAAAAAATCCAAAACAAACCCCAAAAGGTTTTTCCAAGAGGGAAATTTGGCCAGAAAAGAGGCAGATTTAGCAAAAAATGAGGAAATTTAGGAAAAAGCAGGGCAAACTTAAGGAAAAAAATGGGGAAATTTGGCAAAGTTTGGCAAATTTAGCAAAAGTTGGGAAAATTAGCCAGGAAGAGGGGAAATAGCAAATGTGGGGCAAGTGTAGGGGGAAAAAAAGGGGGGAAATGAGGAGGAAACTGGGGAAATTTGGCAGGAAAGGAGCAAATTTAGCAGCAGAGAGGAAAAGCCAGCAGGAAAGGGACAAAAATTAGCAAAAGAGAGGCAAATTTAGCAAATAATGGGAAAATTGAGGGGGAAAAGGGCAATTTGCTTTAAAAATGGGGAAATTAGGTTAAAAAGGGGAAATTCAGCAAAACACTGGGCAAGTTTAGCAAAGAGAAAGAGGAAATTCAGCCCCAAAATGGGCACACTCAGGGCAAGCTTAACAAAAAAATGGGGAGATTTGGTAAAAAGGGGCAAATTGAGCAGAAAGTGGGGAAATTGGGGGGGGGGGAAATCAGGCAAATTTAGCAAAAATGGGAAAATGGTGCAAAAAAAGGGAAATGGTGCAAAAAAGGGGCAGTGTTCTCTGGAAGGTGTCCAGAGAAGGGCCACGAGGATGATCAGAGGGCTGGAGCACCTCTCCTATGAGGGCAGACTGAAGGAGTTGGGGCTGTTCAGTCTGCAGAAGAGAAGGCTCCCAGGTGACCTAATTGTGGCCTTCCAGTATCTGAAGGGGGCCTACAGGAAGGCTGGGGAGGGACTGCTCAGGATCTCAGGTAGTGATAGGACTAGGGGGAATGGAATGAAGCTGGAGGTGGGGAGATTCAGGCTGGAGGTGAGGAGGAGGTTCTTCACCATGAGAGTGGTGAGACCCTGGAATGGGCTGTCCAGGGAGGTGGTTGGGGCTCTGTCCCTGGAGGTGTTTAAGCCCAGGCTGGATGAGGCTCTGTCCAGCCTGATCTAGTGTGGGGTGTCCCTGCCCATGGCAGGGGGGTTGGAACTAGATGATCCTTGTGGTCCCTTCCGACCCTGATACTGTGATACTATGATACTATGAAAATTAGTAAAAACTGGGGAAATTTAGATAAAAAAAGGACAAATTGAGCAAAACCTGGGAAAATTAGGAAAAAAAGAGGTTAATTTAGCAAAAAAAAAAAAGGGAGAAATCAGAGAATAGGGACACATGTAGGAAAAAAGGGGCAAAATTAGCCAAAAAAAAAGGAAATTCAGCAAAAAAAATAGGCAAATTCAGGAAAAAAAGTGCAATCTTCACAAAAATGGTGAGATTTGGTAAAAGAAGGGCAAATTCAGCAAAAAAAGTGGGAGAATTGGGGGGAAAATCGGGCAAATGTCTCAAAAAATGGGGAAATTTAGCCAAAAAGGGGGCAGATTTTGTAAAACAATGGGGAAATTCAGGTGAAAGGGGCAAATTGAGCCACAAAATGGGAAAAAAAATCAGTAAAAAGGGGGCAAATTTAATTTAAAGAAATGGAGAAATCCAACCAAAAAGGGGAAAATTTAGGAAAAATTTGAGAAATGGAGCCCAAAAAAGAGGCAACATTAGTAAAAACTGGGGAAATTTAGGTGGGAAAGGGCAAATTTAGCAAAAAATGGGAAAATTGGTAAAAAAATAGGTAAATTTAGCAAAAAAATGGGAAACCCAGAAAAAAGGGACACATTGGGGAAAAAAGGGCAAATTTAGCAAAACAATGGGAAAATTCAGTAAAAAATAGGCAAATTAAGGAAGAAAGGGCAATCTTTTTAAAAATGGTTAAAAAAGGGCAAATTCAGCAAAAAGTGGGAAATTGGGGGGAAAATCAGGGAAGTTTATAAAAAATTGGGAAATTTTAGCCAAAAAAGGGGCAAATGTTGTTAAAAAATGGGGAAATTCAGGAAAAAGCAAATTTAACAAGAAACGGGAAAATTCAGCAAAAAGGGGCAAATTTAATAATAAAATAGGCAAAAATCCAGCTAAAAAGGGACAAATTTAGCCAAAATTTGGGAAATGGAGCCGAAAAAGGGGCAAAATCAGTAAAAACTGGAGAAATTTAGGGGGAAAAGGGCAAATAGTGCAAAAAATGGGAAAATTAGTAAAAAAGGTAAGTTTAGCAAAAAATGGGAAAAATCAGAAATAAAGAATATATTTAGGGGGAAAAGGGCAAATTCAGTAAAAGGTGGGGAAATTGGGGGAAAAAACAAGCAAATTTATCAAAAATGGGAAAATTTAGCAAAAAAGGGGGGAAATTGTGTAAAAAAAGGTTAATTTTGAAAAAAATGGGAGAAATCAGGGAATAGGGACACATTTTGGGAAAAAAAGGGGCAAATTTGGGGAAAAGAAGAAGGAAATTCAGCAAAAATAGGCACCTGCCGGGAAAAAAAGGGCAATCTTTTTAAAAAATGGTTAAAAAAGGGCAAATTCAGCAAAAAGTGGGAAATTTTAGCCAAAAAGGGGCAAATTTTGTTAAAAAAAAGGGGAAATTCAGGAAAAAAAGCAAATTTAACAAGAAATGGGAAAAATTCAGCAAAAAGGGGCAAATTTAATAATAAAATAGGCAAAAATCTGGCTAAAAAGGGACAAATTTAGCCAAAATTTGGGAAATTGAGCCAAAAAAAGGGCAAAATCAGTAAAAACTGGGGAAATTTAGGGGGGAAAGGGCAAATAGTGCAAAAATTGGGAAAATTAGTCAAAAGATAGCGGTTAATTTAACAAAAAATGGGAAAAATCAAAGAATAGGGAGACATTTAGGGGGGAAAGGGTTAAATTTAGCCCAAGAAAAGGGAAATTCAGCAAGAAATAGCCAAATTCAGGAAATAATACTGAAAAATCAGCAAAAAGGGGGCAAATATCCCCCCAAAAAAGGGAAGTTTGACCTAAAAAGGGTAAATTTGCCCCCAGAAGTGGCAAATATAGCAAAAACAAAAGAGGGAAAATCAGCAGGAAAGTGGCAAAATTAGATAAAGAAAGGGGACATTCAGAGGAAGAGGAGGCAAATTTGGCACAAAACGGGGAAATTCAGGGGGAAATGACAAATTTAAGAAGAAATGGGGGGATTTGGGGCAAAATTTGAGCCAATTTAACAAAAAGTTGGGGAAATCAGCTAAAAAAGTATCATAGTATCATAGTGTCAGTCAGGGTCGGAAGGGACCACAAGGATCATCTAGTTCCAACCCCCCTGCCATGGGCAGGGACACCCCACACTAGATCAGGCTGGACAGAGCCTCATCCAGCCTGGGCTTAAACACCCCCAGGGACGGGGCCTCGACCACCTCCCTGGACAACCCATTCCAGGGTCTCACCACTCTCATGGTGAAGAACCTCCTCCTCACCTCCAGCCTGAATCTCCCCACCTCCAGCTTCATTCCATTCCCCCTAGTCCTGTCACTACCTGAGATCCTGAGAAGTCCTTCCCCAGCCTTCCTGTAGGCCCCCTTCAGATACTGGAAGGCCACAATTAGGTCACCTGGGAGCCTTCTCTTCTGCAGACTGAACAGCCCCAACTCCTTCAGTCTGTCCTCATAGGAGAGGTGCTCCAGCCCTCTGATCATCCTTGTGGCCCTTCTCTGGACACGCTCCAGCACCTCCACACCCCTCTTGTAATAGGGGCTCCAGAACTGGACACAGTACTCCAGGTGGGGTCTCACCAGGGCTGAGTAGAGGGGGAGGATCACCTCCCTCGACCTGCTAGCCACACTTCTCCTGATGCAGCCCAGGAGCTGATTGGCTTTGCGGGCTGCAAGTGCACATTGAGAGCTCATGTTGAGCTTTTTGTCCACCAGCACCCCCAAGCCTCTCTCCTCAGGGCTACTTTCCAGCCAGTCACTGCCCAGCCTGGATTTGTGCCTGGGATTGCCTCGACCCAGATGCAGGACCCTGCACTTGCTCTTATTGAACTTCGTGAGGTTGGCTTGTGCCCACCTCTCCAGCCTGTCAAGGTCCCTCTGGATGGCCTCCCTTCCCTCCAGTGTGTCTGCTGCACCACACAGCTTGGTGTCATCAGCAAACTTGCTGAGGGTGCACTCAATGCCACTGTCCATGTCACCCACAAAGATGTTGAACAAGACAGGTCCCAGGACTGATCCCTGAGGGACTCCGCTTGTCACTGGCCTCCACTGGGACATGGAGCCATTGACAGCCACTCTTTGGGTGCGGCCATCAAGCCAGTTCCTTATCCATCTAGTGGTCCACCCATCAAACCCATGTGTCACCAGCCTGGAGACCAGGATGTGGTGCGGGACAGTAAAAGGGGGGAAATTAACAAAAAACGAGGAAATCTGGCCAAAAGGGGGCAAAGTTAGCAAAAAAAATGAGAAAAGGAGGGGAAAATAGATGTATTTAGCCAAAAAAAAATAAATGGAGAAAATCGAGGGGGGGAAAGGGCAATTTTAGGAAGGAATTGGGAAAATCGGGGGGCAAAGAGGTAAAATGGGGGAAATTTAGCACCCAGCGGTCCAAATGGGGTAGGAATTGGGGCAGAGGAGCCCCCCAAAATGGGGCAAATTCAGCAAAAAAGAGGAAAGCCCAGGAAAAAATGGAAGGAATCCTGTCAAATGGGGCAAATTTGGCAAAAATGGGGAAATCCAGGGGGGGGAAAAAAAGAGGCAAGACCAGGAACGAAATGAAAATGGGAGAAATGGAGGAAGGATTTGACCCCAATTTCAGCCCCCCAGATGGGGCAAATTCGGAGTAAATGAGGAAATCCAGGGGGGAAACTGAATGAGGAAATTTGGGAGGGAAAGAGGCAAATCTGGGGGAAAAAGGTTAAATTTGATTAAAAAGAGGCAAACCTGCAAAATAAACAAAAGGGGAGAGAAATTTGGGGGGGGGGAGGGGGAGAGGGAGTGAGCAAAATGAAACAGGAGCAAATCTGGCACTGGAAGGAGGAAACTGAGCTGAAAAGAGGCAGATCTGGTTCAACATGGGCCAAATGCAGCCAAAAATGGGGCAAATGTGGGAAGAATTGAGCCAAATGAGCCCCAGACTGGGGGAAATCCGGCACAAAAGAGGCAAATCCAGGCAAAAGTGGGCCAAAGCCGGCCAAAAATGGGGCAAAATGCAGGAAAAATTGGGCCAAGTGGGGCCAAAATAATTACAAGGGGCAAATCCAGCCCCAAATGGGACAAATCTAGGCCAAAATGGGACAAATCTGGGCCAAAATGGGACAAAACCAGGCCAAAATGGGGCAAATCCAGCCCCAAATGGGGCAAATTTGGGCCCAAAATGGGGCAAATCCAGGCCCAAAATGGGGCAATTCCAGCCCCAAATGGGACAAATCCAGCCCCAAATAGGACAAACCTAGGACAAAATGGGACAAATCCAGCCCCAAATAGGACAAATCTAGGACAAAATGGGACAAATCCAGCCCCAAATGGGGCAAATCTGGGCCCAAAATGGGGCAAAATCAGCCCCAAATAGGACAAATCTAGGAGAAAATGGGACAAATCCAGGCCAAAATGGGGCAAATCCAGCCCCAATTAGGACAAATCCAGGCCAAAATGGGGCAAATCCAGCCCCAAATAGGACAAATCCAGGCCAAAATGGGACAAATCCAGCCCCAAATAGGACAAAACCAGGCCAAAATGGGACAAATCCAGCCCCAAATGGGACAAATCCAGGCCAAAATGGGACAAAATCAGCCCCAAATAGGACAAATCTAGGACAAAATGGGACAAATCCAGCCCCAAATGGGACAAATCCAGGCCAAAATGGGGCAAATCCAGGCCACAATGGGGCAAATCCAGCCCCAAATGGGACAAATCCAGGCCAAAATGGGGCAAATACAGCCCCAAATGGGGCAAATCTAGGCCAAAATAGGACAAATCCAGCCCCAAATGGGGCAAATCTAGGACAAAATTGGAATAATCCAGGCCCAAAATGGGACAAATCCAGCCCCAAATGGGGCAAATCTGGGCCCAAAATGGGGCAAATGCAGCAAAAATGGGCCCAAGCCAGGCAAAAATGGGCCAAGTGCAGCCATAAATGGGGCAAATCTAGGGGGAAATGGGGAAGTTTGGCCCCAAAATGGGGAAAATTTGTCTCCAAAATGAGGAAATTTGGCCTAAAAGGGGCAAATTTGGCCAAAAAAGAAAGGGGCAAATCCCACCTGAAAGAGAGAGAGAGGAAAATGGCAAATCTGGGAGAAAAAGAGGCAAATCCTGTGAGAATTGGGCCAAATCCTGCCCCCCCACCCCCCAAATAATGGGGCAAATCCTGTGAGAATTGGGGTGAATGAGCCCCAACAATGGGGGATAATGGAGGGGGAAATCCACTCAGAAATGGGCAAATCCAGGGGGGAAAGGGCCAAACGCAGTGAGAAAGGGCCAAAGCCAACCCAAACTGGCCCATATCTGGCCAAAATTGGGACAAGCCAACAAAAAGTGGATCAAATCCGTCCAAGAACAAGGAGTGAAGTGAAAAATGGGCCAAATCCAGGCAAAAATGGGCCCAAGCCAGGCAAAAATGGGCCAAGTGCAGCCATAAATGGGGCAAATCCAGGGAGAAATGGGGAAGTTTGGCCCCCAAATGGGAAAAATTGGCTCCAAAATGGGGAAAATTGGTCCCCCCAAAAGAGGGACAAATCCCACCTGAAAGAGAGGAAAATCCAGGGGGGGAAAGGGCAAATTTGGGAGAAAAAGAGGCAAATCCTGTGAGAATTGGGCCAAATCCTGCCCCACTCCTCCCCCCCCCCTCCCAAAAAAAAAAAAATGGGGCAAATCCAGGGGAAAGGGGAAATCTGTGGGGGGCAAAGGCTAAAGCTGACCAAAAATGGGGAGGATCCAGGCAAAATGGGGTAAATCAGGTAAGAATGAGCCCAATCCAGTAAAAATGGGGCAAATCTATCCAAAAAGGGCAAGATCAGTAAAAAAGGGGGCAGATGCAGTAAAAAAAAGGGCCAAATCCAAACCAAAAGGGCCAAATCCACTAAGGAAGGGCCAAACCCAGTAAAAATGGGACAAATCTATAAAAAAAAGGGCAAGTTCAGTAAGTATAGGGTAAATCTAGTAAAAAAAAGGCCAAATCCAAACCAAAAAGGGCCAAATCCAGTAAAAATGGGGCACATCCAGTCTAAAAGGGCCAAACCCAGAAAAGAAAGGCCAAATCCAGGCAAAAAGGGCCAAATCCAGGCAAAAAAAAGGATGAAATCCACTAAGGAAAGGCCAAATTCAGTCAAAAAGGACCAAATCCATCAAAAAAAAGGGCCAAATCCAGTCAAAAATGGGGCAAATCTATCAAAAAAGGCCAAATCCAGTAAAAAATGGGACACATATATCAAAAAAGGGTCAAATCCAGTCAAAATGGGGCAAATCCATCTAGAAAGGGCCAAATCCAGTAAAAAAGGAGCTAAATCTAAAAGGGCCAAAAACAGGAGGAGGAAAAGGTCAAATCCAGGCAAAAAGGATCAAATCCACCCAAAAAGGGCCAAATCCAGTAAGAAAGGCCAAAATCCAGTAAAAATGGGGCAAATCTATCAAAAAAGGGTCAAATCCAGTAAAAAGGAGGCAAATTCAGACTTAAAGGGGCAAATCCAGTAGAAAAGAGCCAAATCCAGGGGGGGGAAAGGCCAAATCCAGGCAAAAAAAGATCAAATCTACCCAAAAAGGGCCAAAGCCACCAAGGAAGGGCCAAATCCATCAAGAAAGGGCTAAATCCAGTCAAAAATGGGGCAAATTCATCAAGAAAGGGCCAAATCCAGTAAAAATGGGGCAAATCCAGTAAAAATGGGGCAAATCCAGTCTAAAAGGGCCAAACCCAGGGGGAAAGGCCAAACCCAGGGAAAAAGGATCAAATCCACCCAAAAAGAACCAAATCCAGCAAGAAAGGGCTCAATCCAGTCAAAAAAGAGCTAAATCCAGAAAAGAAAGGCCAAGTCCAGACAGAAAGAGCCAAATCCAGGCAAACAGGATCAAATCCAGGCAAAAAAAAGGATTAAATCCACTAAGGAAGGGCCAAATTCAGTCAAAAAGGACCAAATCCATCAAGAAAGGGCCAAATCCAGTAAAAATGGGGCAAATCCAGTCCAAAAAGGCCAAATCCATTCCAAAAGGATCAAATCCAGTCCAAAAAGGGCTAAATCCAGGCAAAAAAAAGCTAAATCCATCAAGAAAAGGGCCAAATCCAGTCAAAATGGGGCAAATATATCAAGAAATGGCCAAATCCAGTAGAAAAGATCCAAATCCAGTAAAAAGGAGGCAAATCCAGTAAAAAAAGGTCAAATCCAGTCAAAAAGAGCCAGATCCAATCAAAAAAAAGGGGCAAATCCAGTAGAAATGGGGTAAATCCAGTCTAAAAGGGCCAAATGCAGGAGAGAAGAGCCAAATCCTGCCAAAAAGGGCCAAACCCAGGCAAGAAGGATCAAATCCATCCAAAAAGGGGCAAGTCCAGTTTTAAAAGGGCTAAATCCAGGCAACCCATCCAAAAGGGGCCAAATCCATGCAAGAAGGATCAAATCCATCCAAAAGGGGCCAAATCCAGTTTAAAAAGGGCCAAACCCAGGCCAAAAGGATCAAATCCATCCAAAAGGGGCCAGGTCTAGTTTAAAAAGGGCTAAACCCGGCCAAAAAGGATCAAATCCATCCAAAGGGGCCAAACCCAGGCCAAAAGGATCAAATCCATCCAAAGGGGCCAAACCCAGGCCAAAAAGATCAAATCCATCCAAAGGGGCCAAGCCCAGGCAAGAAGGATCAAATCCAGTTTATAAAGGGTCAAACGCAGGCCAAAAGGATCAAATCCATCCAAAGGGGCCAAATCAATGCAAGAAGGATCAAATCCATCCAAAAGGGGCCAAATCCAGTTTAAAAAGGCCCAAGGCCAGTTAAAAATGGGCCAAACCCAGGCCAAAAGGATCAAATCCATCCAAAGGGGCCAAACCCAGTTTATAAAGGGCCAAACCCAGGCCAAAAGGATCAAATCCATCCAAAGGGGCCAAACCCAGTTCATAAAGGGCCAAACCCAGGCCAAAAGGATCAAATCCATCCAAAGGGGCCAAACCCAGTTCATAAAGGGCCAAACCCAGGCCAAAAGGATCAAATCCATCCAAAGGGGCCAAACCCAGTTCATAAAGGGCCAAACCCAGGCCAAAAGGATCAAATCCATCCAAAGGGGCCAAACCCAGTTTAAAAAGGGTCAAATCCAGGCCAAAAGAAAGGCTAAATCCAGTCAAACAGGGAACAACCCAGGCCAAAGTGGGCCAGCTGCACCCCAAACTGGGCCAACCCCAGCTGGCAGCTGCCCTTCCTGCCCCCCCCGAGACCTGCCCCACTTTCTGGGAGCCATCCCCAAAGTAGGTCAGGAGCTGCACCCCTCCCCCCCCCCCTCCATTAATCCATCTCCCCCCCCAGGCTCTGCTGATCCCAGGGTGGGATTTTGGGGACACTCCCCCTGCCCCTGAAGCTGTGGGGTGCTCCTGGGGGGGTGTCCAGCACCCCCAGTTTGATCCCAGTTTTGCTTTGACACAACTGGGAGGTTTGAGCTCTGCTGGGGAGGACTTTTAGGGGGGTGGGGGAGGCCCTTGGCCCAGCTCCCCCCTCCCAAAGCCTCCCCCACAAGTGTCACCCCAAAAAGCCTCTGGGGGGGATGGGGACCCTCAGTGGGGTGCATCAGCAGCACCCCCAAACCTCTCCCACAGACACCACACCCCCCCCCAGAGCTGCACCCCACAAATCCCTGTGTACCCTCCTCCAAAATCCATATGGACACACACCCCCAAAATCCTTTTACCCTCCTGAAATTCTTAGGGACCCCAAAATCCCTGTGCCCCCCCCAAATCCTTATGGACCCCTAAAACCCTATGGACTCCCCAAATCCCCATGGACCCCCAAATCCTTGCACATCCTCTCCAACCCCCCAAATCCCTATGGACCTCCAAATCCCTACAGCCCCCCAAAACCCTAAAGCCTCCCCCCCCAGTCCCTATGGAAACCCCAAATCCCTACAGACCTCCCCCCCAACACCTGCAGCCCCCTCAGTCCCTATGGATCCCCAAATCCCTACAGCCCCCCAAAACCCTAAAGCCTCCCCCCCCAGTCCCTATGGATCCCCAAATTCCTACAGCCCCCCAACCCTGCAGCCCCCTGGACGTCCCCCCCAAATCCCTACAGCCCCCAGAACCCTAAACCTCCCCCCCAAACCCCATGGACCCCCCAAAGTCCCTAGGGACCCTGTGGACGCCCCCAATTCCTGCAACCCCCAGATCCCCACATCCCCCAAAACCCCCTCAACAAGTCCCTACGGACCCGCCCCCAATTCATGCAGCCCCCAGATCCCTGCGCCCCCCCAAGTCCCTACGGACCCCCCCAATTCATGCAGCCCCCAGATCCCTACGCCCCCAAGTCCCTACGGACCCCCAATTCCTGCAGACCCCCAGATCCCTGCGCCCCCTCAACAAGTCCCTACGGACCCCCCCAATTCCTGCAGACCCCCAGATTCCTACGCCCCCAAAGTCCCTACGGACCCCCTCCCCCGCTTTTCACCGTCCCAGGACCCTCCCCTCCCCCACTCATCCCTGCAGCCTCCCAGATCCCTTCGCTCCCCCAGCTCCCTACGCTCCGACCCCCTCAGCTCCCTGCGCCCCCTCAACAAGTCCCTACGGACCCCTCCCCCAGCTCACGGCCCCCCCCCCCCCCGCCCCCCGCAACTTTTCCCCCTCCCAGGACCCTCCTCCCCCCCCCCCATATCCCTTCAGTCTCCCCCAGACCCCTAGGGACGCCCCCTCAAAACCCCAGCTCACGGCCACCCCTCCCCCACCTTTGTCCCCGTCCCAGGACCCTCCCCTCCCCCAGCCCTTACCGGCGGCTTCCAGCGCACCCCCGGCTCCCAGCCCGCTCCTTCAGGCCGTGCTGGGCGGACTGGGAGGCGGCGAGACAGAAGGGGAAGCGGCTCAGGGGACCCCCCCCTACCCCACCCCTCGGCCCTGAGCCCGCCCCCGGGGGACACTTCCCGGTGCCCGGGCGGCGGCGGTGCCCGCGGGGCTGGCACCGGAGCTGGTTGGCAGCGGCCGCTGGCAGCCGTCCCGGGGCCGCCGGCTCCGGCGGCGCAGCTGCGAGCTGGGACGAGGCTGCGGCCGCAGGGAAGAGCGGCGGGCACCCACCCGCCCCCAGCGGGGCACCCACCCGCCCCCAGCGGGGCTGCCACCGGCCCCCAGCGGGGCACCCAGCGGGGCACCCACCCGCCCCCAGCGGGGCACCCACCGGCCGACAGCGGGGCACCCACCCGCCCCCAGCGGGGCACCCAGCGGGGCACCCACCCGCCCCCAGCGGAGCTGCCACCGGCCCCCAGCGGGGCACCCACCCGCCCCCAGCGGGGCACCCACCGGCCCCCAGCCGGGCACCCACCGGCCCCCAGCGGGGCTGCCACCGGGGCACACACCCGCCCCCAGCGGGGCTGCCACCGGCCCCCAGCGGGGCACCCAGCGGAGCTGCCACCGGCCCCCAGCGGGGCACCCACCCGCCCCCAGCGGGGCACCCAGCGGGGCACCCACCCGCCCCCAGCGGGGCACCCAGCGGGGCACCCACCGCCCCCAGCGGGGCTGCCACCGGCCCCCAGCGGGGCACCCAGCGGAGCTGCCACCGGCCCCCAGCGGGGCACCCACCCGCCCCCAGCGGGGCTGCCACCGGCCCCCAGCCGGGCACCCACCGGGGCACCCACCCGCCCCCAGCGGGGCACCCAGCGGGGCACCCAGCCGCCCCCAGCGGGGCTGCCACCGGCCCCCAGCCGGGCACCCACCCGCGCACCCACCGGGGCACCCACCGGCCCCCAGCCGGGCACCCACCCGCCCCCAGCGGGGCACCCACCGGCCCCCAGCCGGGCACCCACCGGCCCCCAGCGGGGCACCCAGCGGGGCACCCACCCGCCCCCAGCGGGGCTGCCACCGGCCCCCAGCGGGGCACCCACCCGCCCCCAGTGGGGCACCCACCGGCCCCCAGCCGGGCACCCACCGGCCCCCAGCGGGGCACCCACCGGCCCCCAGCCGGGCACCCACCGGACCCCAGCGGGGCACCCACCAGACCCCAGCCAGGCACCCACCGGACCCCAGCCGGGCACCCACCGGACCCCAGCCGGGCACCCACCGGACCCCAGTCGGGCACCCACCCGCCCCCAGCCGGGCACCCACCGGACCCCAGCGGGGCACCCACCTCAGGCTGGCACCCGGGGGTGGCACTCCAGACCTTCCAACCCCCCCACACCCCACCCCCCCCGCAGCTCGGCAGTGGGAGCGACTGGGAGAGATGGGAGAGAGGGAGTGGGGAGACTGGGGGGGACTGGGGAGACTGGTAGGGAGCTGGGGGGAGCTAAGGGATACTGGGAGGGAGCTGGGGGGGGCTAAGGGATACTGGGAGGGAGCTGGAGGGGGCTAAGGGATACTGGGAGGGAGCTGGAGGGGGCTAAGGGATACTGGGAGAGAGCTGGGGGACTGGGGGACTGGGAGGGAGCTGGGGAGCTAAGGGATACTGGGAGGGAGCTGGGGGCTAAGGGATACTGGGAGGGAGCTGGGGGCTAAGGGATACTGGGAGGGGCTAAGGGATACTGGGAGGGAGCTGGAGGGGGCTAAGGGATGCTGGGAGGGAGCTGGAGGGGGCTAAGGGATACTGGGAGAGAGCTGGAGGGGGCTAAGGGATGCTGGGAGGGAGCTGGAGGGGGCTAAGGGATACTGGGAGGGGCTAAGGGATACTGGGAGGGAGCTGGAGGGGGCTAAGGGATACTGGGAGAGAGCTGGGGGACTGGGGGACTGGGGGACTGGTAGGGAGCTGGGGGAGCTAAGGGATACTGGGAGGAGCTGGAGGGGGCTAAGGGATACTGGGAGGGAGCTGGAGGGGCTAAGGGATGCTGGGAGGAGCTGGGGGCCAAGGGATACTGGAAGGAGCTGGGGGGCTAAGGGATACTGGGAGAGAGCTAGGGGGCTAAGGGATACTGGAAGGAGCTGGGGGACTGGGGGACTGGGAGGGAGCTGGGGAGCTAAGGGATACTGGGAGGAGCTGGAGGGGGACTGGGGGACTGGGAGGGAGCTGGGGGAGCTAAGGGATACTGGGAGGGAGCTGGAGGGGGCTAAGGGATACTGGGAGGGAGCTGGGGGACTGGGGGACTGGGAGGGAGCTGGGGGAGCTAAGGGATACTGGGAGGGAGCTGGGGGACTGGGGGACTGGGAGGGAGCTGGGGAGCTAAGGGATACTGGGAGGGAGCTGGAGGGGGCTAAGGGATACTGGGAGAGAGCTGGGGGACTGGGGGACTGGGAGGGAGCTGGGGGAGCTAAGGGATACTGGGAGGGAGCTGGAGGGGGCTAAGGGATACTGGGAGGGAGCTGGAGGGGGCTAAGGGATGCTGGGAGGGAGCTGGGGGGCAAGGGATACTGGAAGGGAGCTGGAGGGGGCTAAGGGATACTGGGAGAGAGCTAGGGGGCTAAGGGATACTGGGAGGGAGCTGGGGGGACTGGGGGACTGGGAGGGAGCTGGGGAGCTAAGGGATACTGGGAGGGAGCTGGAGGGGGCTAAGGGATGCTGGGAGGGAGCTGGAGGGGGCTAAGGGATACTGGGAGGGGCTAAGGGATGCTGGGAGGGAGCTGGAGGGGGCTAAGGGATACTGGGAGGGAGCTGGGGGGGGCTAAGGGATACTGGGAGGGGCTAAGGGATACTGGGAGGGGCTAAGGGATACTGGGAGGGAGCTGGAGGGGGCTAAGGGATACTGGGAGGGAGCTGGAGGGGGCTAAGGGATACTGGGAGGGAGCTGGGGGGACTGGGGGACTGGGAGGAGCTGGGGGGGCTAAGGGATACTGGGAGGGAGCTGGAGGGGGCTAAGGGATACTGGGAGGGGCTAAGGGATGCTGGGAGGAGCTGGGGGCAAGGGATACTGGAAGGGAGCTGGGGGGCTAAGGGATACTGGGAGGAGCTAGGGGGCTAAAGGGATACTGGGAGGGAGCTGGGGGACTGGGGGACTGGGAGAGGGAGCTGGGGGGAGCTAAGGGATACTGGGAGGAGCTGGGGGGCTAAGGGATACTGGGAGGGAGCTGGAGGGGGCTAAGGGATGCTGGGAGGGAGCTGGGGGCAAGGGATACTGGGAAGGGAGCTGGAGGGGCTAAGGGATACTGGGAGAGAGCTAGGGGGCTAAGGGATACTGGGAGGGAGCTGGGGGACTGGGGGACTGGGAGGGAGCTGGGGGGAGCTAAGGGATACTGGGAGGGAGCTGGAGGGGGCTAAGGGATACTGGGAGGGAGCTGGGGGGGCTAAGGGATACTGGGAGGGAGCTGGAGGGGGCTAAGGGATACTGGGAGGGAGCTGGGGGGGCTAAGGGATACTGGGAGGGGCTAAGGGATGCTGGGAGGGAGCTGGGGGGGCTAAGGGATACTGGGAGGAGCTGGAGGGGGCTAAGGAATGCTGGGAGGAGCTGGGGGCTAAGGAATGCTGGGAGGGAGCTGGGGGGCCAGTGGGATACTGGGAGGGAGCTGGGGGCTCCCAGGGATACTGGGAGGCTCACCAGTGGATACTGGGACCAGAGCTGGGGGCTACCCCTCCAGGATCACTGGGAGGGGCCCCAGGGATACCCCCAGCAGCTCACCAGTCCCAGTCCCCTCCCCCAGGAACTCAGCCCCCAGTACCACACAGGGCACAGCAGAGCTGGGACCCTCCCCCGTAAAAGAAACCACAAACCTCACTGGTCTGAACCCCCATACTGGTCTGAACCCCCATATTGGTCTGAACCCCCATACGGGTCTGAACCCCTCCATATTGGTCTGAACCCCCATACTGGTCTGAACCCCCATACTGGTCTGAACCCCCATACCCGTCTGCCCCCCTCATACCCGTCTGCCCCCCCCAGAGCGTATGGCCCCCATGGGTGGTGCTGGCACCACTCCAGTGCCTGTGACCAGCACCAGCCAGGAATTGTGGGGGGAGGCCTGAGGGGGGACACAGAAACCACCCCCAAAGCTTCCCTGCCCCAAGCCCCCCATGACCTGGGGACCCCAAAGCCTCCCTGCCCCAAGCTCCCCATGAGCTAGGGATCCCCAAAGTTCCCCTGCCCCAAGCCCCCCATGAGCTGGCGACCCCCTAAGCCTCCCTGCTCCAAGCCCCCTGTGAGCTGGGGACCCCCAAAGCCTCCCTGCTCCAAGCCCCCCATGAGCTGGGGACCCCCAAAGCTCCCCTGCCCCATGCCCCTCATGAGCTGGGGACCCCAAAGCCTCCCTGCCCCAAGCCCCCCATGAGCTGGGACCCCAAAGCTCCCCTGCCCCAAGCCCCCTATGAGCTGGGGACCCCCAAATCCTTCCTGCCCCGAGCCCCCCATGAGCTGGGGACCCCAAAGCTCCCCTGCCCCAAGCCCCCATGAGCTGGCGACCCCCTAAGCCTCCCTGCTCCAAGCCCCCATGAGCTGGGGAGCTCCCCTGCCCCATGCCCCCTTGCCCCAAGCCCCCATGACCTGGGCCCCCATAAGCAAGGGACCCCCTAAGCTCCCCTGCCCCATGCCCCCATGAGCTGGCGACCCCCAATCCCACCA
The DNA here is from genome assembly GCA_011125475.1 of Melanerpes aurifrons. Taxonomy (NCBI): domain Eukaryota; kingdom Metazoa; phylum Chordata; class Aves; order Piciformes; family Picidae; genus Melanerpes; species Melanerpes aurifrons. The sequence continues at coordinate 537,708 of WWNC01000150.1, forward strand.
AAGCCCCCCTGGGACCCCCAATCCCCCTGCCCCAAGCCCCCAAGCTGGGACCCCCAATCCCACCCCCCAAGCCCCCCTGGGGACCCCAAAGCTCCTCTGCCCCAAGCCCCCCATGAGCTGGCGACCCCCCAATCCCACCTGCCCCAAGCCCCCATGAGCTGGGGACCCCCAAAGCTCCCCTGCCCCAAGCCCCCCATGAGCTGGGGACCCCCCAATCCCACCTGCCCCAAGCCCCCCATGAGCTGGGGACCCCCAAAAGCCCCCACAGTGCTGGGGACCCCCAAATCCTTCCTGCCCCAAGCCCCCATGAGCTGGGGACCCCCAAAACTCCTCTGCCCCAAGCCCCCATGAGCTGGGGACCCCCAAACCCCCCCTGCCCCAAGCCCCCCATGGAGCTGAGGCCGCTTGGTGCTGCCAGGTGACAGAAGCAGGCCAGAGGCCACCTCCAGCCCCGGGCTGGGATCTCTTTGGGTTTATTCCCAACTCAGCAGCTGAGGTTCAAGGTACAAAATGTGGTTTCCGCCCCCCGGCCCCCCCCAGCCTGTCCCCTCCCCCAACCCCCCCACCTCTAAGCCTAGCCCTGGAGGGGGGGGACAGGGGGCAGGGGCTGCTGGGGCCCTGGGACAGCGGCCAAGGACCAAACAGATCCCAAAATCCCAGGTCAAGGCCTCCCAGTTCCAGGCTGGAAAACCTTTGGACACAGCTTGGAGCTTCCTGGCTTGGGAGAAGGGGAGGAAGAGGGCAGGAGAAGTGAGAGACACCCCCCCACAAAACAAGCCAAACATCTGGAGGGGCTGGGGACCCCCACCCTGAGGTGCCTGGAGGTGCCAGGAGGTCACCAGAACAGCTGGAGGGGTCAAAGGACCTCCAGAGAAAACATCTGGAGGGGCTCAGAGCCCCCAGACACCCCCCAGAACATCTGGAGGTGCCAGGAGGCCACCAGAACATCTGGAGGGGCTCAGAGCCCCCAGACACCCCCCAGAACATCTGGAGGTGCCAGGAGGCCACCAGAACATCTGGAGGGGCTCAGAGCCCCCAGAACATCTGGAGGTGCCAGGAGGCCACCAGAACAGCTGGAGGGGTTAAGAGACCCCCAGAGAGAACATCTGGAGGGGCTCAGAGCCCCCAGAGACAGCCCCCCCAGCACATCTGGGGGTGGCAGCAGCCCCCCCTGGAGGCCTCCCAAACCCCTTCCCCCAACATGTTTGGAGGTGCTGGGGACACCCCCTCAACTCCCCCCCTCCATGCCTGGAGCTGGGGTGAGGTCCTCCCCCCAAGACCCCACCCCAGCTGGAGGGGCTGCCACCACTCCTTAGATCCCAGCAGGGCCCATTTGGGGTGGGGGTCCCTTGGGGGTGGGGTCTCAGGCCAGAGCAGACAAGCTGGGGGGGGATGACACACACACAAGGAGGGGTCCCCAAGGTTGGACCCTTGAGGACCTGAAGGTCACTTGGAGGTTGCCACCCACGGGGGGGGTAGAGGGAGGAGGAGGAGGAGGACATCAAGGTGGCCCTGAAGGGGTTTGGGGTCACCTCCAGAAACCCCTCCCCCACCCTCGAAACGTCACACCCCGGGAGTGGGGGGGGGGGAGACGACCCTCGGATGGGGGAGGGGACACAAAGGTGGCCACAAGATCCCCGGAGCGGAAGGATGCAAGAGAGGGACACGAAGTGGGGTGGAGGAGGAGGAGGTGGTGAGGAGGAGGAGGTGGTGAGGAGGAGGAGGAGGAGGAGGAGGAGGAGGAGAGGAGGAGGAGGAGGAGGAGGAGGAGGAGGAGGAGGAGGAGGAGGAGGAGGAGGAGGAGGAGGAGGAGGAGGAGGAGAGAGGAGGAGGAGGAGGAGGAGGAGAAGGAGGAGAAGAGGAGGAGGAGGAGAAGAGGAGGAGGAGAAGAGGAGGAGGAGAAGAGGAGGAGGAGAGAGGAGGAGGAAAGAGGAGGAGGAGGAGAAGAGGAGGAGGAGAAGAGGAGGAGGAGAAGAGGAGGAGGAGAAGAGGAGGAGGAGAGGAGGAGGTAGGGGAAGAGATGATAGAGGAGGAGAAGATAGAGGAAGAGGAGAAGATAGAGGAGGAGATTATAGAGGAGGAGGAGGAGATAGAGGAGTGGGAGAAGGTAAAAGAGGAGGAGAAGGTAGAGGAGAAGGAGATGGAGGAGATAGAGGAGGAGGAGAAGGTAGAAGAGGAGGAGATAGAGGAGGAGGAGGTAGAGGAGGAGAAGAGGCCTGAGGGGGTGGGGGTCGGGGGCGGTCAGTTGAGGCTGTCCTAGGGCAGGGGGCTGGGGGGCGGGCGTTGGGGAGAGTCAGTTGAGGCTGCCGAGGTTGGGAAGGATTGGGGGAGGTAAGTTGAGGCTGCTGAGGTGGGGGTGGGCTCGGGGTTGTGGTCAGCCGAGGCTGCTGAGGTGGGGGCGGGCTCGGGGTGTGGTCAGCCGAGGCTGCTGAGGTGAGGGTGGGCTCGGGGGTGTGGTCAGTTGAGGCTGCTGAGGTGAGGGTGGGCTCGGGGTGTGGTCAGCCGAGGCTGCTGAGGTGGGGGTGGGCACGGGGGTGTGGTCAGCCGAGGCTGCTGGGTGGGGGTGGGCACGGGGGTGTGGTCAGTTGAGGCTGCTGAGGTGAGGGTGGGGTCGGGGGTGTGGTCAGTTGAGGCTGCTGAGGTGAGGGTGGGGTCGGGGGTGTGGTCAGCCGAGGCTGCTGAGGTGGGGGTGGGCACAGGGGTGTGGTCAGCCGAGGCTGCTGAGGTGGGGGTGGGCTCGGGGGTGTGGTCAGCCGAGGCTGCTGCGGTGGGGGTGGGCTCGGGGGTGTGGTCAGCCGAGGCTGCTGAGGTGGGGGTGGGCACGGGGGTGTGGTCAGCCGAGGCTGCTGAGGTGGGGGTGGGCACGGGGGTGTGGTCAGTTGAGGCTGCTGAGGTGAGGGTGGGATCGGGGGTGTGGTCAGTTGAGGCTGCTGAGGTGGGGGTGGGCACAGGGGTGTGGTCAGCCGAGGCTGCTGAGGTGGGGGCGGGCTCGGGGGTGTGGTCAGCCGAGGCTGCTGAGGTGGGGGTGGGCTCGGGGGTGTGGTCAGCCGAGGCTGCTGAGGTGGGGGTGGGCACGGGGGTGTGGTCAGCCGAGGCTGCTGCGGTGGGGGCGGGGTCAGTTGAGGCTGTCCTCGTCGCTGGCCTCCTCCCTGGCCTCGTCCAGGCCGCTCTCATCGATGTTCTCCAGGGACTCTGCGTGCTGCAGGGAGAGCTCCGAGAGCGCCATGGGGGGCAGCTGGCACTGCTCCGGGTACAGCCAGGGCTTGAAGTGGGGCTGGTGCCGCTGCTTCCACTCGGGGTACTTCAGGCAGGCTTTGTACAGCTTCTTCATGGCCTGCAGGGGGCGACAGGAGGCGCGGGGGAGGGGGCACAACACAAGGTGAAGGGTGGGGAGTAGAGGGGCAGCAGGATCCAGAGCCCAGGGTGAAGGTTGGGGTGGAAGGGAGGAGGCTGAGGAGCTCCAGCAGCCAGGCTGAAGGTTGGGGTGGGAGGGAGGAGGCTGAGGAGCTCCAGCAGCCAGGCTGAAGGTTGGGGTGGGAGGGAGGAGGCTGAGGAGCTCCAGCAGCCAGGCTGAAGGTTGGGGTGGGAGGGAGGAGGCTGTGGAGCTCTGAAGGTTGGGGTGGGAGGGAGGAGGTTGAGGAGCAGCCAGGCTGAAGGTTGGGGTGGGAGGGAGGAGGCTGAGGAGCTCCAGCAGCCAGGGTGAAGGTTGGGGTGGGAGGGAGGAGGCTGAGGAGCTCCAGCAGCCAGCCTGAAGGTTGGGGTGGAGCTCAGAGGGGTGCTGGGAGCCCTCCTTGGCCACCCTGAGAGGCCTCAACTCACCTTGGGGGCCAGGAGCTGGGAGGATTTGTTCACCACCCACTTGGGCAGGGAGCCTGGGGAGAGGAGAAGGAGGTCAGGGGAAGCAGCCCCAGGTGGGTCCTCCTGCCCGGCCTCCAGGGCTGGTTCCAGGGCCCCACAGCTGGCTCCAGGGCTGGCTCCAGTGCCCCAGTGCTGCCTCCAGGGCTGGCTCCAGTGCCCCAGAGCTGCCTCCAGGCCTGGCTCCAGTGCTGCCAGTGCTGGCTCCAGGCCTGGCTCCAGTGCTGCCAGGCTGGCTCCAGTGCCCCACAGCTGGCTACAGCCCCATCCTGAGATGCCCCTGGGGCTGCCCTCCTGCCCCCCACTGCCCCCCACCGCAGAGGCCACCAGCCCCAAGGGACCTCCCCAGCTCCAGCAGGGGCAGACTCAGCAGGGCAGGGCAGCTGCCCAGCTCCGAGGGCCACAGGGGTGGCCAAGCCCAGGCTGGTGGCCCTGGGGGGGGACCCCCTGGTGGTCTCCTCCTTACCTTTGGGGTCCACCTGTGCCAGGTAGGTGATGGTGCAGCTGTTGGCACCGGTGCCCTGGATCAGGTACCCGGTCTGGATGGACACTGCCCGCACCATGTCCTTCCTGGGGGGGTACTTCTGCAGGGGGAGGGCACAGGGGACAGCTTGGGGACAGGGCCACCCCCCACACACCTTGGAGGATGGGGGTGGGGAGGGGCTCCAGGGGGTTGAGCTCCCCTTGGCCAGCCCTCAAGGCCCCTTGGGCCACCACCCAAGACCCCTTGGCAACCCTCAAGACTCCTTGGGCCACTAGCCAAGACCCCTTGGGCCACCAGCCAAAACCACTGGACCACCACCCAGAACTACTTTACCACCCCATAGACTTTCTGGCCACCATGAAGGTCCCTTGGACCACCCCTCAAGACCCCTTGGCCAATCCAAAGACCCTTTGACTACCCTCAAGACCCTCTGACCACCTCCCAAGACCCCTTGGCCACCCCTCAAGACCCCTTGGCCAATCCAAAGACCCTTTGACCACCCTCAAGACCCTTTGACCACCTCCCAAGACCCTTTGGACCCCCACCCAAGACCACTGAACCACTACCCAAGACTACTTGACCACCCCAAAGACTTTCTGGCCACCTCCTAAGACCCCTTGGGCCACCTCCCAAGACCCCTTGGCCACCCCTCAAGACCCTTTGACCATCCCTTGGCCAACCCAAAGACTATTTGACCAACCTCCTGACCCCTTGGGCCACCTCCCAAGACCCCCTGGCCACCCCTCAAGACCCCTTGGCCAATCCAAAGACCCCTTGGCCATCCTCAAGACCCTTTGACCACCCCTTGGCCAACCCAAAAACTATTTGACCACCCTCATGGCCCCTTGGGCCACCCCCCAAGCCTACTTGACCCCCCCAGAGCCTTTCTGTCCCCCCTGCAGCCCCCTGGGGCCCTGCTCCCAGGCCTCACCGGGTGCTTGACAGAGTAGTTCATGATGATGTAGTCAGAGCCCATGGGCAGCCAGGAGCGCAGGGTGATGACGTCCCTGTTCTTCAGGGGCTTGGGACACCGCCCTGGGGACACCCCCACACAGCTCACAACCCCCCTACACACACACAGCTCCAACCCCCCTGGCAGCCCTCAAGGTGGCCGTGGGAGGCCCTTTGCCCTCCATGCCCTCCCCATGCCCCCTATGCCCTCCTCATGCCCTCCCTTAGACCCCTATGCCCTCCCTTTGCCCTCCATGCCCTCCCCTGGAACTCCCCTTACCCCCCATGCCCTCCTTGTGCCCTCCTTGTGCCCTCCTTGTGCCCTCCCCATGCTCCCTATACCCTTCCCATACCCTCCCCTTGCCCTCCATGCCTTCCCCTTACCCCACATGCCCTCCCTGTGCCCTCCCTTTGACCCCCTTGCCCTCCCCATGCCCTCCCTGTGCTCTCCCCTTGCCCCCATGTCCTCCTCATGCCCTCCCTTTGACCCCTATGCCCTTTGCCCTCCATACCCTCCCCATGCCCTCCCCTTGCTCCCATGCCCTTCCTGTGCCCTTCCTTTGACCCCCATGCCCTCCCTTTGCCCTCCCCATGCCTTTCCTTTGCCCCCCTTGTCCTCCCCATGCCCTCCCTTGGCCCTCCATGCCCTCCCTTTGACCCCCATGCCCTCCCTGTGCCCTCCTCATGCCCCCTATGCCCTCCTCATGCCCTCCCTTTGCCCTCCATGCCCTCCCCGCCTTCCTCATGCCCTCCCCTTGCCCTCCCTGTGCCTTCCCTTTGCTCTCCATGCCCTCCCCTGGCCCTCCCCTTACCCCCCATGCTCTCCTTGTGCCCTCCCCTTGCCCTCCCTTTGACCCCTATGCCCTCCCTTTGCCCTCCCCATGCCCTCCCTTTGACCCCCCCATGCTCCCCCTTGCCCCCAGGCCATCCCTTTATCCCCTCCCTATGCCCTCCCTTTGACCCCCATGCCCTCCCCTTGCTCCCATACCCTCCCTTGCCCTCCCCCATGCCCTCCCTTTGCCCTCCCCATGCCCTCCCCCCCCATGCTCCCCCTTGCCCCCCATGCCATCCCTTTATCCCCTCCCTATGCCCTCCCTTTGACCCCCATGCCCTCCCCATACCCTCCCTCTGCCCCAAATGCCCTCCCCATAGCCCTCCCTTTGCTCCCATGCCCTCCCTTTGACCCCCATGCTCCCCCCTTGCCCCCCAGGCCATCCCTTTATCCCCTCCCTATGCCCTCCCTTTGACCCCCATGCCCTCCCCTTGCTCCCATACCCTCCCTGTGCCCTCCCCATGCCCTCCCTTTGCCCTCCCCATGCCCTCCCTTTGACCCCTATGCCCTCTCCATAGCCCTCCCTTTGCCCCTATGCTGTCCCCGTGCCCTCCCTTTCACCCCCATGCTGTCCCCGCGCCCTCCCCGTGCCCCCCATGCCCGGGCAGCGGGGTCAGACTGACATGAGTAGTAGCCGACGTCTGCGTTGGCGGTGAGGCGGGCGATGTCGAAGGTCTGGATGACGTTGGGGTCCCAGCGGGCTCGGTACTGGGTGTCGTGCAGCACGTCGTACAGGGTCTCGGCCGGCACCTCCCCGCACTCCATCCTGCACTGCAGCCCGCCGCCGTCACACCGCGCCTGCCGCTGCCCCCACGGGCACGGCTCTGCCCCCCCGGCGTACCGCTGCCCCCCCGGGCATGGCACTGCCCCCCGGGCATGGCACTGCACCCCCGGGGCATGGCACTGCCCCCCCGGGCATGGCACTGCACCCCCGGGGCATGGCACTGCACCCCCGGGGCATGACACTGCCCCCCCGGGCATGGCACTGCACCCCCGGGGCATGACACTGCCCCCCGGGCATGGCACTGCCCCCCCGGGCATGACACTGCCCCCCCGGGCATGGCACTGCCCCCCCGGGCATGACACTGCACCCCCGGGGCATGGCACTGCCCCCCCGGGCATGGCACTGCCCCCGGGCATGACACTGCACCCCCGGGGCATGGCACTGCACCCCCGGGGCATGACACTGCCCCCCCGGGGCATGGCACTGCCCCCACGGGGCGTGCCGCTGCACCCCCGGGGCATGGCACTGCCCCCCCGGGCATGACACTGCACCCCCGGGGCATGGCACTGCCCCCCCGGGGCATGACACTGCCCCCCCGAGCATGGCACTGCCCCCGGGCATGACACTGCACCCCCGGGCATGGCACTGCCCCCCCGGGCATGACACTGCACCCCCGGGGCATGGCACTGCCCCCCCGGGCATGACACTGCCCCCCCGGGGCATGGCACTGCACCCCCGGGGAATGGCGCTGCCCCCTCGGGCATGAGGCCATGAGGGCCTCTGGGGTCTAGGGTGGCTGTGGGCACCTCTAGGGCAGCCATGGGCACCTTGGGTGGTGATGGAGACCTCTAGGGTGGCCATGGGGACCTTGGGTGGTGATGGGGACCACCAAGAAGGTGGCCATGGAGACCTCTAGGGTGGCCATGGGGACCTTGGGTGGTGATGGAGACCTCTAGGGTGGCCATGGGGACCTTGGGTGGTGATGGGGACCACCAAGAAGGTGGCCATGGAGATCTCTAGGGTGGCCATGGGGACCTTGGGTGGTGATGGGGACCACCAAGAAGGTGGCCATGGAGATCTCTAGGGTGGCCATGGGGACCTTGGGCAGTGATGGAGACCTCTAGGGTGGCCACAGGGACCTTGAGTGGTGATGGAGACCACCAAGAAGGTGGCCATGGGCACCTTGGGGGGTGATGGAGACCTTGGGTGATGATGGAGACCTCTAGGGTGGCCATGGGGACCTTGGGTGGTGATGGAGACCTCTAGAGAGGCGATGGGGACCTTGGGCAGTGATGGAGACCTCTAGGGTGGTCATGGGGACCTTGGGTGGCCATGGGAACCTCTAGGGTGGCCACAGGGACCTTGAGTGGTGATGGAGACCTTGGGTGGTGATGGAGACCTCTAGGGTGGCCATGGAGACATCTAGGGTGGCCATGTGGACCTTGGGTGGTGATGGGGACCACCAAGAAGGTGGCCATGGGGACCTCTAGGGTGGCCATGGGCACCTTGGGTGGTGATGGAGACCTATAGGGTGGCCATGGGCACCTTGGGTGGTGATGAAGACCGCTAGGGTGGCCATGAGGACCTTGGGTGGTCATGATGACCACCAAGAAGGTGGCCATGGGGACCTCTAGGGTGGCCATGGGGACCTTGGGTGGTCATGATGACCACCAAGAAGGTGGCCATGGGGACATCTAGGGTGGCCATGGAGACATCTAGGGTGGCCATGGAGACTTTGGGTGGTGATGGAAACCACCAAGAAGGTGGCCATGGGGACATCTAGGGTGGCTATGGGGACCTCCAGGTTGGAGGGTGGTCATGGGGACCACCAAGAAGGTGGCCATGGGGACTTCTACAGTGGCCATGGGGACCTCCAGGTTGGAGGGTGGCCATGAGGGCCTCTGGGGTCTAGGGTGGCCATGGGGACCTCTAGAGTGGTCATGAGGTACCTTGGGTGGTGATGGAGACCTCTAGGGTGGCCATGGGGACCTTGGGTGGTGATGAAGACCGCTAGGTTGGCCATGAGGACCTTGGGTGGTCATGATGACCACCAAGAAGGTGGCCATGGGGACCTCTAGGGTGGCCATGGGGACCTCCAGGTTGGAAGGTGGCCATGGGGACCTCTGGGGTCTAGGGTGGCCATGGGGGCCTCTGGGGTGGCCATGAGGACCTTGGGTGGTCATGGGGACCACCAAGAGGGTGGCCATGGGGACTTCTAGGGTGGAAAGTGGGCATGGAGACCACCATGAGGGTGTCTCTGGTGAGCCATGGGTGGCAGGGTGGCCACAGGGGACCTCACTGATGCCACCTCCAGCCCCACAGATGCCACCTCCAGCCCCATGGATCCTCTCCTGCTCCTCCTGGACCCTGCCCCCGAAGCCCAGGGGGCCCTGGAGCAGCTCCTCCACCCCACAGGTGGTGTCCCAGGGGGTGCCAGGGGGCAGGGAGCAGGAGGTGCCACAGCAGGAGAGCAGCCCTGGTGCCAGCCAGGTGCCAGCTGCAGCAGATCCCAACCCTGAGTCAATATTGACCCAGGGCAAGAGCAGGAGGAGCAGGAGGAGGAAGGGGAAGCCCAAGAGGAGGAAGCTGAAGGCCCTGGGTGGGAGGACCTTGGATCTGCTCCAACCTTCTCCCTCCCCAGGGGGTCTTGGGGCCGGCTCTGGGAGCCAGGAGGAGGCCTCAGCAGTGCCAGGAGGAGCAGCTGAGGGCGCTGGGCACGGTGCCAGCCTCCTGGGCATCGGTTACAGAGGAGCTCTGGTGGTGGCCTCATCAATAAGCCATGAGCAGGAGCAGCATCTCAGGTGGCTTCCCACAGCCTGCTGCAAGCACCAGGAGGCTCTTGGCCGAGCTTCTGCCCCAGCCCAGGGCCAACAGGGCCACCCAGGGGCTCCCAGGGCCACCCAGAGCCACCCAGGGGCTCCCAGGGCAGGGCAGAGAGGATCCTGGCTGCTGTCCCTCCATCCTACACCCACCTCAACCACCACAGCGCTTAAAGGACAGCCCTGAGGCCACCACAGGACCTTCTTCGCCACCAAGGTGCTTAAAGGACAAGCCTGAGGCCACCACAGAACCTTCTTGGCCACCAAGGTGCTTAAAGGACAAGCCTGAGGCCACCACAGAACCTTCTTGGCCACCAAGGTGTTTAAAGGACAGCCCTGAGGGCACCACAGGACCATCCTGGCCACCAAGGTGGGGAGGGGACAACCCTGAGGCCACCACAGAACCTTCTTGGCCACCAAGGTGCTTAAAGGACAACCCTGAGGCCACCACAGAACCTTCTTGGCCACCAAGGTGCTTAAAGGACAACCCTGAGGCCACTGTGATGACTCAGCCCTGGGCTGTGCCAGGCCCTAGCTTGGCACCACCTGGGCCAGGAGCTCCAAACTGGTCGGACCAGAGCTGGCTCCAGGCTAGAAGGGGACAGTGAGGAGGAGGAGAAAGAGGAAGGGGGATAAGGAGGAGGGGGAGGAGGGGGGAGGAGGGGGAGGAGGAGGAGGAGGAGGAAGGAGGAAAGGGAGGGGGATGGGGAAGGGGAAGGGGAAGGGGGATGGGGAAGAGGGAAAGGAGGAAGGGGAAAAGGAAGGGAAAAGGGGGAAAGGAGGAAGGGGAAAAAGGGGGGAAGGGGAGAAGGGGAGGAAGGGGAAAAGGAGGAAGGGGAAAAGGGAGGAAGGGGAAAAGGGGAGGAAGGGGAAAAGGAGGAAGGGGAAAAGGAGGAAGGGGAAAAGGAGGAAGGGGAAAAGGGGAGGAAGGGGAAAAGGAGGAAGGGGAAAAGGGAGGAAGGGGAAAAGGAGGAAGGAAAAGGAGGAAGGGGAAAAGGGAGGAAGGGGAAAAGGGGAGGAAGGGGAAAAAGGAAGGGAAAAGGGAGGAAGGGGAAAAGGGGAGGAAGGGAAAAGGAGGAAGGGGAAAAGGGGAGGAAGAAAAAGGAGGAAGGGGAAAAAGGAGGAAGGGGAAAAGGGGAGGAAGGGGAAAAGGAGGAAGGAAAAGGAGGAAGGGAAAAAGGAAGGGGAAAAGGGAGGAAGGGGAAAAGGAGGAAGGGAAAAAGGAGGAAGGGGAAAAGGAGGAAGGGGAAAAGGGGAGGAAGGGGAAAAGGAAGGAAAAGGAGGAAGGGGAAAAGGAGGAAGGGGAAAAGGAGGAAGGGGAAAAGGAGGAAGGGGAAAGGGGAGGAAGGAAAAGGGAGGAAGGAAAAGGAGGAAGGAAAAGGGGAGGAGGGGAAAAGGAGGAAGGGGAAAAGGGGAGGAAGGGGAAAAGGGAGGAAGGGGAAAAGGGGAGGAAGGGGAAAAGGAGGGGAAAAGGAGGAAGGGGAAAAGGAGGAAGGGGAAAAGGAGGAAGGGGAAAAGGGGAGGAAGGGGAAAAGGGGAGGAAGGGGAAAAGGGAGGAAGGAAAAGGGAGGAAGGGGAAAAGGGGAGGAAGGAAGGAAGGGAGGAAGGGGAGGGGGGAAGGGGGAAGGAAGGGGGAAGGGGAAGAGGGGGAAGGGGAAGAGGAAGAGGAGGGGAAGGGGAGACCCTGGTGCCCCTGGCACAGAGCTGCAGCTCTGCAGCCACCGGAGCCAAGCAGCAGCAGCAGCTCCTGAGGAGTGGGGAGGGGGCAGGACCACCCCCAAGATGCCACCCCAGGTGGTGCCACCTCCAGGAGTGGCAGGGGGTGGCACTGGGAGTGGTGATGTCCCCCCCTGGAGCTCCTCCTGCTTCCTGCCAGCACATCCTGGAGCTGCTGCCCTGCCAGGTGGCACATGTGGCACAGGGGCACAGCCCTGGGAAGGGCACAGCCCCGGGGAGGGCACAGCCCCGGGGAGGGCATAGCCTCACTCCCACCCCCCAGCTGCCACCTGGAGATGGGTTGGGGCTGAGGGGGACCCAGTGGGCACCAGCAGCTGGTGGGGCCCGGGGGGTGGTGCCAGCTGCTGCTGGTGGCATCAGGCCATGCCCGCACACCATGAGGGTGGCGAGGACAGGGACCTGTGCCCACGGCACCGCAGCTCCGAGGAGCCCAGGGGCAAAGCCACTGCTGCCAGCAGGGTCCCCACTGGGACACCAGGCTGCCACCCAACGCCACCAGGCTGGCACCAAGGTGCCACCATCCTCAAAGCACCACCAAGCTGCCACCATGCCCACCAAGCTGCCACCCAGCTGCCACCATCCTCACCAAGGTGCCACCCAGCTGCCACCATGCCCACCAATCTGCCACCCAGCTGCCACCATCCTCACCAAGGTGCCACCCAGCTGCCACCATGCCCACCAAGCTGCCACCCAGCTGCCACCATCCTCACCAAGGTGCCACCCAGCTGCCACCATCCTCAAAGTGCCACCAAGCTACCACCATGCCCTCCAAGCTGCCACCCAGCTGCCACCATCCCCAAAGTGCCACCCAGTTGCCATGCCCTTCAAGATGCCACCATGCCCACCCAGCTGCCACCCAGCTGCCACCATCCTCACCAAGGTGCCACCCAGCTGCCACCATGCCCACCAAGCTGCCACCCAGCTGCCACCATCCTCACCAAGGTGCCACCCAGCTGCCACCATGCCCACCAAGCTGCCACCCAGCTGCCACCATGCTCACCAAGGTGCCACCCAGCTGCCACCATCCTCAAAGTGCCACCAAGCTACCACCATGCCCTCCAAGCTGCCACCCAGCTGCCACCATCCCCAAAGTGCCACCCAGTTGCCATGCCCTTCAAGATGCCACCATGCCCACCCAGCTGCCACCCAGCTGCCACCATGCCCTCTAAGCTGCCACCCAGCTGCCCCCATGCCCACCCCAGCCCACCCTCAAGCCTTGGCATGGGCCACCAGGGTATCCCAAGCCCCTGGCAGCAGGGGCCCCAGGCTGGCACACTGCTGGCCCAGTGCTGGCCCACGGCCACCAACCACCCCAGGGTGGCATCGCCGCTGCCCCCCCGTGTGCCCCCTTGCCCTGTGTGCCCCCAGAGTGCCATGGGGGGGGGGGCAGGGACCCCCCAGGAGCTGCTGGGGGCAGGGCTGGGTGGCACAGCCATCCCGGGGGGCCCACCGAGGCCTCCACCTGGGGGGTGGCACCGAGGTGCTCCTGTGGCCCTCTGCACCCCACTTGTGCCCAGGGGGTCCCCAGATTGCCCCAGGGGGTCCCCAACTCGTCCTGGGCAGGGCACAGTTCAGCCCTGGGTGCCCCCAGCCTGGCTTGGGGTCCCCTGGGGGACAACTCAGCCACAGCTCCACTTCCCCCGGGGCCCCCCCTTGCTTTGGGGTCCCCTCACTGTGGGGTCCCCCTTGCTGTGGGGTCCCCCCATACCTCATGGGCCCCCCCATAACCCCAGGGTCCCCCTTACTGAGGGGATCTCCCCCTCACCCCAGGGTCTCCCCCTAGCCCCAAGGTACCCTCTCAACCCTGGGTCCCCCCTTACTGAGGGGTCCCCCCAAAACCTCGCCCCCTGCCCTCCTTACTGGGGGGTCCCCACTAACTCACCCAGTTGCCAGGGTGGGTGCCCAGTGCCCACTCTGGGGGTACCCAGTTGGGGAGCACCTAGTTCCCACTTTGGGGGTACCCAGTGCCCAGTGGCAGGGGGTCCCAGTGCCCACTTTGGAGGTCCCTGCTGCCCACTTTGGGGGTACCCCGTGTCCAGCATGGGGGGTACCCAGTGCCCACTTTGGAGGTCCCTGCTGCCCAGTTTGGGGACACCCAGTGCCCAGTGGCAGGGAGTCCCAGTGCCCACTTTGGAGGTCCCTGCTGCCCACTTTGGGGGTACCCCGTGCCCAGCATGGGGGGTACCCAGTGCCCACTTTGGGGTCCCTGCTGCCCACTTTGGGGGTATCCAGTGCCCAGTGGCAGGGGGTCCCAGTGCCCACTTTGGAGGTCCCTGATGCCCACTTTGGGGGTACCCTGTGCCCAGTGGGGAGGTGCCCAGTGCCCAGTGGGGGGGTGCCCACTTTGGAGGTCCCTGCTGCCCACTTTGGGGATACCCAGTGCCCAGTGTGGGGGTACCCAGTACCCAGTGAAGGGCTCCCTGCTTTCCACTTTGGGGGTACCCAGTGCCCAGTACGGGGGTACCCAGTGCCCACTTTGGGGTGCCCAGTGAGGGGGTCTCCAGTGCCCACTTTGGAGGTCCCTGCTGCACAGTTTGGGGACACCCAGTGCCCAGTGTCAGGGGGTCCCAGTGCCCACTTTAGAGGTCCCTGCTGCCCACTTTGGAGGTAGCCAGTGCCCAGCATGGGGGTACCCAGTGCCCAGTAGGGGGGTACCCAGTGCCCATTTTGGAGGGTTCTGCTGCCCACTTTGGGGGTACCCTGTGCCCAGTGGGGAGGTGCCCAGTGCCCAGTGGGGGGGTGCCCACTTTGGAGGTCCCTGCTGCCCACTTTGGGGGTATCCAGTGCCCACTTTGGGGGTACCCAGTGCCCAGTGGGGGCTACCCAGCGCCCACTTTGGGGGTCCCCAGTGCCCAGTTTGGGGGCACCCACCCCAGCGGGGATCCCCAGCACGCAGTGGGGGTCCCCAGTGCCCAGCTGGGGGGTTCCCACTTCCCAGCGGGGGGGTCCCCAGTTCCCGGGCAGGGGCGGGGGAGGGTTCCCCAGAGTCCAGCAGGGGATCCCCAGCTCCCAGCTGGGGGTGCCCGGTTCCCTGCGGGGGGGCAGAGTCCAGCGGGGGTTTTCTGTCTCCCAGCTGGGGAGCCCCAGCTCCCGGGGCGGGGGGTGTCCCCGGTGCCCAGCTGGGGGGTTCCCACTTCCCAGGCGGGGGGTTCCCCAGTCCTCGGGGGGGTGTTCCCCAGCTCCCATGGCTCACCTTGATCTTGTGGGGGGCTGCGTGGGGCTCCGGGGGCTGCACCCAGACCGCCACCCCCCCCTTGCTGTAGCTCAGGCTCCAGCCGCGCTCCGCCTCGCACTCGGCTCGGAAGGCTCCGAAGTCGCTGTCGTCGGGCACCTGCACGCTGTCGCGACACGACATGGCCCCCCCTCGTCCTGCCCTGCCCATCCACTCCCTCCCCCCGACGCCCCCCCCTCCCCGTGACCCCCAACTCTCTGCTCCCCAGTCCCTCCCCCCACACCTAGGTCCGGGACTGCCGCCGGCACCTTCACAGCTCTGGCATCGCTCTGGGGAGGGGCGAGGGGGGAGGGGAGGGGGAGGGGCTAAAGGGGGAGGGGCCTGGGGTATCCCGGGGGGGGGTGGGGAGAGCGAAGGGTGGGGAGGGCTTGGAGGACCGGGGTGGGGGAAATTGGGAGGACTGGGAAGTGATGCTGGGAGGAGCGGAAAGGAGGACTGGGAGGGGCGCTGGGGGGACTGAGAGGGTTGGGGTACCCCGGGGCGGGGGACGGGGGATGGGATAGCGAGGAGGATGCTGGGGGGGGGAAATTGGGAGGACTGGGAAGTGATACTGGGAGGAGTGGAAAGGAGGACTGGGAGGGGGCGCTGGGGGGGACTGGAGAGGGTTGGGGTACCCCGGGGGGGGGGATGGAGGGAGGAAACTGGGAGGACTGGGAAGTGATACTGGGAGGCAGGGGGCAGTCGAAATGGGGACTGGGAGGACTGGGAAGTGATGCTGGGAGGCAGGGGGATAGAAATGGGGAGCAGGAGGACTGGGAGGACTGGGAAGTGATGGGAGGACTGGGATGCTGGGAGGCAGGGGGATAGAAATGGGGAGCGGGAGGACTGGGGAAGGATGCTGGGAGGCAGGGGGTAGAAATGGGGACTGGGAGGACTGGGAAGTGATGCTGGGAGGCAGGGGGGATAGAAATGGGGAGTGGGAGGACTGGGGAAGTGATGCTGGGAGGCAGGGGGGATAGAAATGGGGAGCGGGAGGACTGGGGAAGTGATGCTGGGAGGCAGGGGGGATAGAAATGGGGAGTGGGAGGACTGGGGAAGTGATGCTGGGAGGCAGGGGGATAGAAATGGGGAGTGGGAGGACTGGGAAGTGATGCTGCTGGGAAATGGGGAGGGCAGAGGAGGCAGGGGGATAGAAAAGGAGGACTGGGGAAGTGATGCTGGGAGGCAGGGGGCAGTCGAAATGAGGACTGGGGAAGGAGGAGGAGGCCCTGGGGGGGGGGTGTGAGAAAGGAGAACCGGGAGGTGGGGTTGGGAAGACTGGAAGGACTGGAAGGACTGGGAGGTGGTACTGGGAGCACTGGGAGTGACAGGAGGAGCACTGGGAGTGGTACTGGGAGCACTGGGAGGTGGTACTGGGAGCACTGGGAGAGGGGGGGAGAATGGGGAGGGGGGGCAGGAGCACTGGGAGGGGTACTGGGAGCACTGGGAGGTGGTACTGGAAGCACTGGGAAGTGGTGGGAGGATGGGGAGGGGGAGCAGGAGCACTGGGAGGTGGTACTGGGAGCACTGGGAGGGGTACTGGGAGCACTGGGAGAGCGGGGGAGGATGGGGAGGGAGGGCAGGAGCACTGGGAGGTGGTACTGGGAGCACTGGGGGTGGGAGCGGGATGGAGCTGGGAGCACTGGGAAGCTGGAGCTATGGGAACTGGGAGAGCCCAGAGCCAGGCTGGGCAGAGCAGAGGGGAACTGGGAGCTGAGGAGTGGGCTCTGGGGAGTCACACTGGGAGAAGCTGGGGGTGGGGGGAGAGGACTGGGGTAGGAGAAGTGGGAGCTGAGGAACCGAACTGGGGGAACTGGGAGCTGGCAGAGCTGCACTGGGGGAACTGGGAGGACAGGGGAGGGGGAACTGGGAGGACTGGGCTGGGGGCCAAAGAATGGAGCTGGGGGAACTGGAAGGACTGGGGAAACTGGAAGAGCAGAGCTGGGGAATGAAGAAAACAGGGCTGGGGGAAGTGGGGGCTGGAGGAGAGAGGGGCTGGGAAGTGCCTGGGGAGGAAAGGCCCTGGGGGGGTTGGTGTCAGCAGCTGGAGAGGAGCCAGGGGGTGCCCAGGTGGGCAAGGAGGGCAGCAGCAGCCTGGGCTGGAGCAGCAATGGTGTGGGCAGCAGGAGCAGGGCAGGGAGTGTGCCCCTGGGCTGGGCACTGGGGAGCCCACAGCTGCAAGCCTGGGGGCAGGGTTGGGCCCTCCCTGCCAGGAGGAGCTTGAGGGCTGGGGCAGGGCCAGAGCAGGGCAAGGAAGCTGGGGAGGGGTGTGGGGAAGGAGGAGAAGGCTGTGGAGAAGTTGTGAGGAGCAGCTGAGGGCCCTGGGGGTGAGGCTGCAGCAGAGGAGGCTGAGGGGAGAGCTTGTGGCTCTCTGCAGCTCCCTGAGAGCAGCTTGCAGCCAGCTGGGGCTCAAGGGCTGCTCCTGAGGGCTGGGCCAAGAGGAGATGGCCTCAGGTTGTGGCAGGGCAGGTTGAGCTTGGCCCTGAGAGATGCCCCTCTGTGCCCCCTGCCCCGCAGGCAGCCGCCCCCAGGCCGCTGGTAGCTTTTGCATCCTCCCCCCCGCACCCCGCGCAGCACCAGCCGGGGAACCAAGATGGCGACCCCGGCAGCCTGACACAGCCTCGGCGCGCAAGGGCTGCTGGGAGTCGCAGTCCTCGCCCCGCCTACAGGCAGCGTTCCTGCTGACTCTGTGAACTACAGCCCCCAGGGGATCGCCTCAGCTACAACCCCTGGCTGGCGCGGCGGCGTGGCACAGCTCTGCTGCGGCGTGACGGGAAGGGGCGGTGGCGACGCGGCAGCGTCGGGGACGCAGGTTCGAGACCCGGATGGGGCTAGCCGGGGTGCGGCAGCAGGGAATGAGTTGGGATGGAGAAGACCTCCAGAGGGGCATGGAGGCCAAGCTTCATCCAGTGCCGGCCCAGCACCACCACCCCATGGCCCCCAGCACCACCACCCCATGGCCCTCAGCACCACCATCCCATGGCCCTCAGCACTGCCCCAGCACCACCACCCCATGGCCCCCAGCACTGCCCCAGCACCACCACCCCATGGCCCCCACCACCACCACCCCATGGCCCCCACCACCACCACCCCATGGCCCTCAGCACTGCCCCAGCACCACCACCCCATGGCCCTCAGCACCACCACCCCATGGCCCTCAGCACCACCACCCCATGGCCCTCAGCACTGCCCCAGCACCACCACCCCATGGCCCCAGCACTGCCCCAGCACCACCACCCCATGGCCCCCAGCACCACCACCCCATGGCCCTCAGCACTGCCCCAGCACCACCACCCCATGGCCCCCAGCACCACCACCCCATGGCCCTCAGCACTGCTCCAGCATCACCACCCCAGGGTCCTCAGCACCACAGCTCCACACCTTCCCAACCCCTCCAGCCATGGGGACTCCACCTGCTGCTCCAGCCCAGGCTGCTGCTGCCCTCCTTACCCATCTGGGCACCCCCTGGCTCCTCTCCAGCTGCTGACACCAAGCCCCCTAGGACCTTTCCCCCCCAGGCACTTTCCAACCCCTCTGCCTCCAGCCTGGAGCCTCCCTGTGCCCCAGGGTCAGGTCCCAGCCCTTACCCTTGGTGCCCTCATGCCACTGCTCTCCCCCATGGCTCCAGGCCCCTCCAGCAGCTCAACTGCCACCCAGCTTGGTGCACCTGGCACTCTGGGGGCAGCAGGGCTCCTCCAGCAGTTGGTATTGGCCACGGTCAGGCATTGCTGAGAGCCCTCCAGGGGTTGAGCCCTTGGGGTGGCTTTGGCTCAGCAACCCCCTGGCACACTGCTGGGGGATGGTTTGGAGTTCCAGGAGGGAGTCTCAGGGCTGAGGGAAGGGAGGAGGCTGGGGAGAGCCTGGCCCAGGGTGCCCAGGGAGCTGGCAGCTGCCCCCATGGCTGGCACCAGCCCAGGGCAGGTTGTTTGGGGCTCTTGGTGCTGTCCCTGCTGGCTGCAGGGGGTGGAGTAGCTCTTTGCAGCTCCCTTCCCACCCAAACCCTTCTGTGATCCCAGGACCTTCTGTCTCCCCCCTCAGGCATGGATCAAGCTGGAGCTGCCCAGGGGTTGGTGTGCCCTGGGTCAAGCTTCCACAGCCCTGCTGCCATCTCCATCCCCAGGAGCTGGTGGCCACCAGCAGCCTCCCAGTCATTATTGTGGCCAAGGAGGGCTTTGCCAGGTCCCTCTGCAGCTGCACAGCCATGGAGTAGCCTCCAGGTGATGCCTTCAGGTCCTCTCCAAGGGACATGGAGGACTTCAGAGGTGGTCAGGGGTGGAAGTGTGGAGCGGACCCTGCGGGCTCTGGACCCCAGGAGGTGACTTCTGCCCATACCTCAGAGGCTCTCCACACATCCCCTGAGGCCCAAAGTCCAGGACAGGACTTGAAGCTCCCCCCCAGGAGGTGCATCTGGAGCAGGTGTGGAGCAACCTCAACCTCCTGAGCCCTGCCAGGCTGTGG
This sequence comes from Melanerpes aurifrons, assembly GCA_011125475.1. Lineage (NCBI taxonomy): Eukaryota > Metazoa > Chordata > Aves > Piciformes > Picidae > Melanerpes > Melanerpes aurifrons. The sequence continues at coordinate 556,779 of WWNC01000150.1, forward strand.
GCACGCTGCTGACTCCCTGCTGGAAGGCTTCCAAGCCCCAGCAGATCCATCAGGAGATCTTTTCCCTTCCAGGTTCTTCGTGGAACCTCCCACCTGGAGCTGCTGTGAAAGAGCTGCAGAGGAGCCCAGCCTGGGGGTGGGGGTGGGAAGGGACCTCTGGAGCCCACCCCAGGCCAACCCTCCCCTGGCAGAGCAGGGCACCCACAGCAGCTTGGAGTGTGAGATGCCCTCAACATGGGAGCTCTGCTGGGGGGAACATGGAGCAGAGTGTGGGCAGCAGCAGGGGCAGGGAGATTCTGCTGCCCCTCTGCTCTAGCTGCAGGGCTGGGGGGGCAAGAGCCTGGGGCTGGCATCTGCTGAAGGGTGCCCAGGGCCAAGGGGCAGCCAGGAGGTGCCAGCAGGAGCAACCTGTTTGGGGTGAGGCTGCTGGAGAGGGCTGGAGCAGGCTGCCCAGAGAGCTTGAGCTTGGCCCTGAGGCACAATTTGTGCCCCTTGAGGGGTGCCCAGGGCAGTGCCAGGCTGCCCAGGGCAGTGGTGGAGTCCCCAGGGCAGTGGTGGAGTCCCCATGGCTGGAGGGGTCTCCAAGCCCTGGAGCTGTGGTGCTGAGGGCCATGGGCTGGTGGTGCTGGGGCAGGGCTGCTTGTAGCATGCTCTCTATGCCCCTGGAGGTCGTCTCCACCTCAACCCATTCCATGCTGCTGCTGCGCGCTCCCGGGTGCGCGCCCCGGTGGCCACTGCCTCCCGGGTCTCGAACGCGCGGCTCTGACGCCGCAGTGTTGCCACCGCCCCTTCCCGGCATGCCACGGGCGAGCGTGGGGTTGTAGTTCTCGGCGCGACGAGCGACGCGGTGGGGCAGCAGAACGAGGACTACAACTCCCAGCAGCCGTTGCGCGCCGAGGCTGTGTCAGGCGCCCGGCTGCCGGCGCCGCCATCTTGATTCTCCGGCTTTAGCGGCGGGGGGGGGAGGAGGGGGTGATGCAAACGCTGCCAGCGGCCTAGCGCCGGGAGCCACAGGATGCTGCTGGCTCTCCTGGCCTCCCTGCCGCCGCCACCGGGGCTGACGCCGCTCCTCCGGGCTCGGCCGCTGCTGGCATCGGCATGGCCTCCTTACGGGATCCGGAGGTTGAGGCGGGGCCCGTTCTGGTCTGGGCGGCGGCCGCCAGGGGGCGCCGTGAGGCCGAGTCGCAGCCATCCCCCCGCCGGGGGCTGGCGTGGGGGCGTGGCTTCGGCGGGGGCGGCCGCGGGGTCCTAGAAGGAGTCCTCCGTGAATGAGTCTCGGCCCGGGGGCGCCTTCAGCACCCCCCAGGGCCCTCGGTGCCAGCAGCCTTGCCTGGGGTCGTTGTGCCCCGAGGGCAGGGCTTGGCACTTAGCCTCGTTGGAACTCATCCGGGATCCAACCTCTCCCAAGTCCCTCTGCAGAACCTCTCTGCCCCTCGTACAGACCAAGGCTGGCACCAGCTGGGTGCCACCTTGCTGCTGGCACAGCTGTGGGGCTTCATCGAGGTGACAGAATCGGTGCCAACACTGAGCCCTGAAGAGCGCCTCTGGTGCCAGCCTGCCAACACTGAGCCCTGAGGGGTCCCTTGGGTTGGAGAAGACCTTGAGGCTCCTCCAGGTCCAAGGAGGGATCCTAGAGGACCACAGAATCCTTTGGGTTGGAGATTTTGAAGCTCCTCCAGGCCAAAGAGGGTTCGTTGGAGTAGACCTGGAAGCTCCTCCAGGTGCTCAGGGTCTCATCCAGCCTGGCTTTTGGCACCTCCAGACTTGGAGCCTTCATAGATCCACAGCCTGGGCTGGGGTGGAAGTGACCTCCAAGAGCATCAATGGTTGGACCTGATGAGCTTTGAGGTCTTCTCCAACCAAAGCACGTCCATGGGGGCTGGAGAAGCCCAGACTGGGTTGGCCTGGGAGGGACCTCCAGAGCATCCAGTTCCAAGCCCAGTCCCAAGCAGGGTGCTCAGGGTCTCATCCAGCCTGGCCTTGGGCACCTCCAGGGTTGGAGCCTTCATGGAGCCACAGACTGGGTTGGGTTGGGAGGGACCTCCAAAAGCATCCGGCTCCAAGCCCCTGCCGTAGGCAGGGACACCTCCTGCTGGCCCAGGCTGCTCAAGGTCTCATCCAGCCTGGCCCTGAGCACCTCCAGGGAGAGGCTGATGGAGCTTAGAGAGCCCAAGAGGAAGATCCCAGAATCCTAATCTGGATTGGGTTGGGAGGGTCCTCCAAGAGCATCCAGCTCCAAGCCCCTCCATGGGCAGGGACACCTCCTGCTGGAGCAGGGTGCTCCAGGTCCCATCCAGCCTAGCTTTGGACACCTCCAGGCTTGGAGGTTCACAGCCTGGGTTGGAAGGGACCTCCCAGAGTATCAATGGTTGGACCTGATGAGCTTTGAGGTCTTCTCCAACCAAAGCACTTCCATGGGGGCTGGAGAAGCCCAGACTGGGTTGGCCTGGGAAAGACCTCCAAAGAGCACCCAGCTCCAAGCCCCTGCCATGGGCAGGGACACCTCCTGCTGGAGCAGGGTGCTCCAGGTCCCATCCAACCCGGGACACCTCCAGATTTGGAGCCTTCACCATCAGGAAACTGCCTTGGCCAAGCTCCTCTGGCACTTGGGCACCAATGCCCAGGGCAGCCAATGCCAGCTGCAGTCAGGGGGCCCTGGAGGAGGCAACAAGGAAGGGGCAGCCTTGAGCAGGGTGGCAGCAGCAGGGGGAGAGAGGGCTGGCTGCAGATCTCCAAAGGGTTTGAAGGCTTGGGAAAGGTCCAAACCAACCTTCTGTTGAGTAGGGGAGGGGCTGGGGAAGGGGCTGGGGGTCTGGGGGGAGGAGAGGAGGAGGAGGAGGCTTCACTGGAGACCAGGAACTGGAGTTCCCTAGGCTGGGGGAGCAGGAGGAAGGATGGAGCAGCATCCAGTGGGAGCAGGAGATCCTGGCTGGAGCCTCAAGGAGCTGCCTCCACGTCCTCCTCAGGGCATCTGCAAGCAGAGGGTCCCCAAAGCCCAGCCCCAGAACCTGGGAGGGGTGGGAAGGGACCCTTGGAGCTCCCACAGGCCATCTCCTCTGCTGCAGTAGGGCCCCCAGGGCCGCACTGACCCTGCCCAGCAACATGGGGGGAGAGTGGGGAAAGGATGGAGAGGGAAAGGGATGGAGGGGGAAGGGATGGAGGGGAAAGGCATAGAGGGGAAAGGGATAGAGGGGAAAGGGATGGAAGGGAAAGAGGATTTAGGGGAAAGGGATTTAGGGGGAAAAGGGATGGAGGAGGGAAGGGATGGAGGAGGGAAGGGATGGAGGAGGGAAGGGATGGAGGGGGAAAGGGATGGAGGAGGGAAGGGATGGAGGGGGGAAGGGATGGAGGGGGAAAGGGATGGAGGAGGGAAGGGATGGAGGAGGGAAGGGATGGAGGGGAAAGGGATGGAGGAGGGAAAGGGATGGAGGGGGAAAGGGATGGAGGGGGAAAGGGATGGAGGGGGGAAAGGGATGGAAGGGAAAGGGATGGAGGAGGGAAAGGGATGGAAGGGAAAGGGATGGAGGAGGGAAAGGGATGGAGGAGGGAAAGGGGTGGAGGAGGGAAAGGGGTGGAGGGGGGAAAGGGATGGAGGGGGAAGGGATGGAGTGGAAAGGGATGGAGGGGGGAAGGGATGGAAGGGAAAGAGGATTGAGGGGAAAGGGATTTAGGGAGATGGATTTAGGGGGAAAGGGATGGAGGGGAAAGGGATGGAATGGAAAGGGATGGAGGGGGAAAGGGATGGAGGAGGGAAGGGATGGAGTGGGAAAAGGGATGGAGGAGGGAAGGGATGGAGGGGAAAGAGGATTGAGGGGAAAGGAATGGAGGAGGAAAGGGATGGAGGGGGGAAGGGATGGAGGGAGGAAGGGATGGAGGGGGAAGGGATAGGAGGAGGGAAGGGATGGGGAGGAAAGGATGGAGGGCAAAAGGATGGATGGAAAGGATGGAAAGGGATGGAGGGGGAAGGGATGGAGGGGGAAAGGGATGGAGAAAAAGGGATGGGAAGGGATGGAGGGGGAAGGGGGATGGAAGGGATGGAGGGGGAAAGGGATGGAGGGAAAGGGATGGAGGGGAAAGGGATGGAGGGATGGGGGAAGGGATGGAGGGAAAGGGATGGAGGGGGAAAAGGGATAGAAAAAGGGATGGAGGAAGGATGGAGGAAGGGAAGGGGGAAAGGGATGGAGGAGGGGAAGGGATGGAGGGGGAAGGGATGGAGTGAAAAGGGATGGAGGGGGAAGGGATGGAGGGGGAAGGGATGGAGTGGAAAGGGATGGAGGGGGAAGGGATGGAGGGGAAAGGGATGGAGGGGGAAGGGATGGAGGGGGAAGGGATGGAGGGGGAAATGGAGGAGGGATGGAGGAGGGAAGGGATGGAGTAGGGGAAAAGGATGGAGGAGGGAAGGGATGGAGTGGGAAAAGGGATAGAGGAGGGAAGGGATGGAGGGGAAAGGGATGGAGGGGGAAAGGAAGGGGGAAGGGATGGAGGAGGAGGGAAGGGATGGAGGGGCAAAGGATGGAGGAGGAAAGGGATGGAGGGGAAAGAGGATTGAGGGGAAAGGAATGGAGGAGGAAAGGGATGGAGGGGGAAAGGGATGGAGGGAAAAGGATGGGGGAAGGGATGGAGGGGGCAAGGGATGGAGGAAAAGGGATAGAGGGAAGGGATGGAGGGGAAAAGGATGGAGGGGGAAGGGATGGAGGGGAAAAGGGATAGAGGAGGGAAGGGATGGAGGGGGAAAGGATGGAGGAGGAAAGGGATGGAGGAGGAAAGGGATGGAGGGGGGAAGGGATGGAGGGGGGAAAGGGATGGAGGGGAAAGAAATGGGGGGGAAGGGATGGAGGGGAAAGAGGATTGAGGGGAAAGGGATTGAGGGAGATGGATTTAGGGGGAAAGGGATGGAGGGGAAAGGGATGGAAGGGAAAGGGATGTAGGGGGAAAGGTTGGAAGGGAAAGGGATTTAGGGAGAAGGATTTAGGGGGAAAGGATGGAGTGGAAGAGGGACTGAGGGGAAGAGGGATTGAGGGGAAGAAAGATTGAGAGGAAAGGGATTGAGGGGAAAAGGGATTTAGGAAAAAGTGATTTGGGGGAAAAAGGATTTAGGGAAAAAGGAATTTAAAGGAGAAGATAATTTAAGGAAGAAAACAGAATTTAAGGGAAAAGGGATTTAAGGAAATAAAGAAGAGTTTGGGGGAGAAAGGAATCTAAGGGAAAAGGATTTTAAGGGAAAAGGAATTTAAGGAAAAAGGAATTTAAGTGGGGAAAAAAAGGAATTTAAGTGGGAAAAAAGAATTTAAGTGGAAAAAATGGAATTTAAGTGGGGAAAAAAGGAATTTACGTGGGGAAAAAAGGAATTTAAGTGAATAAAAAGGAATTTAAGTGGGGAAAAAGGAATTTAAGTGAAAAAAAAGGAATTTAAGTGGGGAAAAAAGGAATTTAAGTGGGAAAAAAAGGAATTTAAGTGAAAAAAGGAATTTAAGGGAAAAAAGGATTTAAGGAGAAAAGGAATGTAAGGAAAAATTAAGGGGGGAAAGAATTTAAGGAAAAATAATTGAAGGGGGAAAGGAATTTAAGGAAAATGAGGAAGAAATTGATTCAAGGAGCAAAGGAATTGAAGGAAGAAATTAAGGGAAAAAAACGATTTATGGGGGGAAAAAGGAATTGAAGGGAAAATGGATTTGAGGGAAATGGAATTTAAGGGGGGAAATAGGAATTTAAGGGGAAAGGAAGTAAGGGGGAAAGGAATTAAGGGCAAAGGGAATTAAGGTAAAAAGGAATTAAGGAACAAAGGAATTAAGGAACAAAGATTTTTAAGGGGAATATAATTGAAGAGGAAATGAATTTAAGCAAAATTTGATTTAAGGGACATGGATTTAAGGGCAAAGGATTCTAAGGAGGAATAATTTAAGGGGGGAGAAGGAATGTCAGGAGGAAAGGGATTTAAGGGGATAGGGTCTAAGGGAAAGGATATTTAAGGGAAAAGAGATTTAAGGGGGGAAAGGGTTTAAGGAAAAATGGACTTGAGGAAAAAAGGAGTTTGAGGGGAAAGGATTTTAAGGAAGGATAAAGGGGGGAAAGGAATTTAGGGGGAAGGGTTTAAGGGTAAAGGGTTTAAGAGAAAAGGATTTGGGGGAAAAAGGAACTAGAGGGAAAAGGAACTAAGGCAAAAGGAATTTAAGGGGAAGGATATAAGGAAAATAGAATTTAAGGGGAAAAGGATTTAAGGGTAAAGGATTTAAGGGGGAAAAGGAACCGGGGGAAGGAACTAAGGCAAAAGGAATTTAAGGGGAAAAGGATTTAAGGAAAGAATTTAAGGAGGGGGAAAAAGGAATTTAAGGCAGAAGGATTTGAGGGGAAAAAAAGGATTTAAGGGTAAAGGATTTAAGGGAAAAGGATTTAAGGGGGAAAAGGAACTAAGGGGAAAAGGAACTAAGGCAAAAGGGAATTTAAGGGGAAAGGATTTAAAGGAAAAAAAGAATTTAAGGAGGGGGAAAATGGAATTTAAGGGAGAAGGATCTGAGGGAGGAAAAGGGATTTAAGGGAAAAGGAATGAAGGAGAAATGGATTTAAGGGGAAAGGAATTGAGGCAAAAAAAAGGAGTTTAAGGGGAAAAGGATTTTAAGGAGAAAAATAAGGAAGGGGGAAAGGGAATTTAAGGGAGAAGGATTAAAGGAGGAAAGGATTTAAGGGGGGAAAAAAGAGTTTAAGGGGAAAGGACCTTAAGGAAAAACAAATTAAGGGGAAAAAAGGAATTTAAGGAAGAAGGATTTAAGGTTAAAAAAGAAAAAGGATTTAAGGGAATTTTACAGGGAAAGGACTTTAAAGGCAAAGTGGAGCAGAGGTGCAGGACAGGGCGCAGGGCGGGCAGGAGGCAGAACCCGGTTCAGCTCAGCCCAGCTCAGCCCAGCTCCGCCTGGGAGCGGCTTGCGAAGCGCTGAGTCAGCACAGCGCGGTCCTGGGATTGGGGATGGCAGCGCCAGGACAGGGAGAGGGAGCGGGACGGAACCCCCCTCGGCCGCCGCCGCTGTCCCCTCGGGGCAGCGACCGCAGCAGGCTGGGCTGGGATCGGCTCCAGCTGCTCCGAGCGCAGCCCAAGCGCCACCTCCCGCGGTCCCGGGGCTGGGCAGGACGAAGTTCGTGAGGTCCCGGCGACGGAGGGGACCTCCTGCGGCGGCTGCGCCGGGAGCCGGCAGCGGGACCGGACGGGAAGGGTGAGTACGGCAGCGGCCCCGGGATGCGGTGGGGCTGAAACCCCTCGGAGAGGCTTCTGCTCGGCTCCAAAAGGCTTCTTGGGGCTCCGGAGTGGGGAGGAGACAGCTTCTGCTCGTCTGGTTGTGCAACACTCCTGGCTCCAGAGCTGCAGGTTCCCAGAAGTGCCTCGGGAGCTGCAGATTCCCAGGAGGAGCTCGGGAGCTGCAGGTTCCCAGCTCAGGAGCTGCAGATTCCCAGGAGGAGCTGCAGGTTCCCAGCTGAGCCTCAGGAGCTGCAGGTTCCCAGAAGTACCTTGGGACCTGCAGATTCCCAGCAGGACCTACAGTTTCCCAAAAGTGCCTCAGGAGCTGCAGATTCCCAGCTCAGGAGCTGAAGGTGTCCAAAAGTGCCTTGGGAGCTGCAGGTTCCCAGCTCAGGAATTGAAGGTGTCCAAAAGTGCCTCAGGAGCTGCAGGTTCCCATCTTGGGAGCTTCAGGTTCCCAGCTGTGCCTCAGGAGCTGCAGGTTCCCAGCTCAGGAGTTGCAGGTTCCCAGCAGTAGCTCAGGAGATGTAGGTCCTCAGTTTAGGAGCTGCAGGTGCCCAGAAGTGCCTTGGGAGTTGCAGGTTCCCATCTTGGGAGCTGCAGGTTCCCAGCAGTAGCTCAGGAGTTGTAGCTCCTCAGTTCAGGAGCTGCAGGTGCCCAGAAGTGCCTTAGGAGCTGCAGGTTCTCATCTTGGGAGCTACAGGTTCCCAGCTCAGGAGTTGAAGGTTCCCATCAATGGCTCAGGAGCTGCAGGTTCCCAGGTCAGAAGCTGCAGGTTCCCAGCAGTAGCTCAGGAGATGTAGGTCCTCAGTTTAGGAGCTGCAGGTGCCCAGAAGTGCCTTGGGAGCTGCAGGTTCCCATCTTGGGAGCTGCAGGTTCCCATCTTGGGAGCTGCAGGTTCCCAGATCAGGAGTTGTAGGTTCCCAGCAGGAGCTGCAGGTTCCCAGCAGTAGCTCAGGAGTTGTAGGTCCTCAGTTTAGGAGCTGCAGGTGCCCAGAAGTGCCTTGGGAGCTGCAGGTTCCCATCTTGGGAGCTGCAGGTTCCCAGCTCAGGAGCTGCAGGTTCCCAGCAGTGCCTCAGGAGCTGCAGGTTTCCAGCTCAGGAGCTGCAGGTTCCCAGCTCGGGAGCTGTAGGTTCCCAGCAGGAGCTGCAGGTTCCCAGCAGTAGCTCAGGAGATGTAGGTCCTCAGTTCAGGAGCTGCAGGTGCCCAGAAGTGCCTTAGGAGCTGCAGGTTCCCATCGTGGGAGCTGCAGGTTCCCAGCTCAGGAGCTGAAGGTTCCCAGCAGTGCCTCAGGAGCTGCAGGTTTCCAGCTCAGGAGCTGCAGGTTCCTATCTTGGGAGCTGCAGGTTCCCAGCAGTAGCTCAGGAGTTGTAGGTCCTCAGTTTAGGATCTGCAGGTGCCCAGGAGTGCCTTGGGAGCTGCAGGTTCCCATCTTGGGAGCTACAGGTTCCCAGCTCAGGAGTTGAAGGTTCCCATCAATGGCTCAGGAGCTGCAGGTTCCCAGATCAGGAGTTGCAGGTTCCCAGCAGTAGCTCAGGAGTTGTAGGTCCTCAGTTCAGGAGCTGCAGGTGCCCAGAAGTGCCTTAGGAGCTGCAGGTTCCCATCTTGGGAGCTGCAGGTTCCCATCTTGGGAGCTGCAGGTTCCCAGCAGTGCCTCAGGAGCTACAGGTTTCCAGCTCAGGAGCTGCAGGTTCCCAGCTCGGGAGCTGCAGGTTCCCATCTTGGGAGCTGCAGGTTCCCATCTTGGGAGCTGCAGGTTCCCAGCAGTGCCTCAGGAGCTGCAGGTTCCCAGCTCAGGAGTTGCAGGTTCCCAGCAGTAGCTCAGGAGATGTAGGTCCTCAGTTCAGGAGCTGCAGGTGCCCAGAAGTGCCTTAGGAGCTGCAGGTTCCCATCTTGGGAGCTGCAGGTTCCCAGCCTAGGAGCTGCAGGTTCCCAGCAGTGCCTCAGGAGCTACAGGTTTCCAGCTCAGGAGCTGCAGGTTCCCAGCTCGGGAGCTGCAGGTTCCCAGCTCGGGAGCTGCAGGTTCCCAGCTCAGGAGCTGAAGGTTCCCAGCAGTGCTTCAGGAGCTGCAGGTTCCCAGCTCGGGAGTTGCAGGTTCCCAGCTCAGAAGCTGCAGGTTCCCAGCAGTAGCTCAGGAGATGTAGGTCCTCAGTTCAGGAGCTGCAGGTGCCCAGAAGTGCCTTAGGAGCTGCAGGTTCCCATCTTGGGAGCTGCAGGTTCCCAGCTCAGGAGCTGCAGGTTCCCAGCAGTGCCTCAGGAGCTGCAGGTTGCCAGCTCAGAAGCTTCAGGTTCCCAGCAGTAGCTCAGGAGATGTAGGTCCTCAGTTCAGGATCTGCAGGTGCCCAGGAGTGCCTTGGGAGCTGCAGGTTCCCATCTCGGGAGCTGCAGGTTCCCATCTCGGGAGCTGCAGGTTCCCATCTCAGGACCTGCAGGTTCCCAGCCCAGGAGCTGCAGGTTCCTTGCTCAAGAGCTGAAGGTTCCCAGGTCAGGAGCTGCAGGTTCCCAGGTTAGAAGCTGCAGGTTCCCAGCAGGAGCTGCAGGTTCCCAGCAGTAGCTCAGGAGCTGTAGGTTCCCAGTTCAGGAGCTGCAGGGTCCCGGCATGGAGCTGAGCCTCCTCTCCCCCAGACCCTGGTGGGATCTGAACCTATCCTTCCCATGTGCCTCCTCCTGCTTGGCTGCAGAAGGTTTCTTGTTTCCTTCTGGGTCCTGCAACTGCTGGAGGGGGTTTGGAGCTGGGCTGGATGCAGAGGATGTCCCAGGCCTGGGTGGCAGCTGTGGGACCAGCCTGGGCCCCCCTGAGACCCCTGAACGTGGGCAGGTAGAGGTGAGGTGGAAGCTGGCAGAAGGAACCCAGCTGCCCATGGACACCTTGGGGCTCCCAGCAGGAGCAGGGCAGGGATTGTGCCCCTGGGCTGGGCACTGGGGAGCCCACAGCTGCAAGCCTGGGGGCAGGGTTGGGCAACTCCCTGCCAGGAGGACCTTGAAGGCTGAGGCAGGGCCAGAGCAGGGCAAGGAAGCTGGGGAGGGGTGTGGGGAAGGAGGAGAAGGCTGTGGAGAAGTTGTGAGGAGCAGCTGAGGGCCCTGGAGGGGTTGAGGCTGCAGCAGAGGAGGCTGAGGGGAGAGCTTGTGGCTCTCTGCAGCTCCCTGAGAGCAGCTTGCAGCCAGCTGGGGCTCAAGGGCTGCTCCTGAGGGCTGGGCCAAGAGGAGATGGCCTCAGGTTGTGGCAGGGCAGGTTGAGCTTGGCCCTGAGGAGCAATTGGTGCCCCTTGAGGGGTGCCCAGGCCTGTGGCAGGCTGCCCAGGGCACAGTGGTGGAGTCCCCATGGCTGGAGGGGTTGGGAAGCTGTGGAGCTGTGGTGCTGAGGGCCCTGGGGTGGTGGTCCAGTTCTGGGCCCCTCAGTTTAGGAAGGATGTTGACTTGCTGGAACGAGTCCAGAGAAGGGCAACAAAGTTAGTGAGGGGCTTGGAACACAAGCCCTATGAGGAGAGACTGAGGGAGCTGGGGCTGCTTAGCCTGGAGGGGAGGAGACTCAGGGGTGACCTCATTACTCTCTACAACTACCTGAAGGGGGGTTGTAAACAGGCAGAGGTTGGTCTCTTCTCCCAGGCAGCCAGCACCAGAACAAGAGGACACAGTCTCAGGCTGCGCCAGGGGAAGTTCAGGCTGGAGGTCAGGAGGAAGTTTTACACGGAGAGAGTGATTGCCCATTGGAATGGACTGCCCGGGGAGGTGGTGGAGTCGCCGTCACTGGAGGTGTTCAGGAGGAGACTTGACAGGGTGCTTGGTTACATGGGTTAGTTGATTGGGTGGTGTTGGGTGATAGGTTGGACGTGATGATCTTGAAGGTCTCTTCCAACCTGGTTTATTGTATTGTATTGTATTGTATATTGTGGTGCTGGGGCAGGGCTGGGGGCCAATTCTTGGCCATGTTCAGAGCCAGCTGCTCTCCACCTGATCTTTTTGCTGGCTCAGCACCTTCTCCACTTCTCCCGAGCTCCACTCTCAGTTCCTCCCAGCAGCAGCTCCCTGCAGGCAGCCCCTGCTCAGCCTCCCTGGGCTGACCTCACCCCCAGCCCCTACTCAGTCCTGCTCCCAACCCCCTCCCCCTGCCCGGGGCTGCAGGCGGTTTGCTGCTGCAGCGCTTCAGCTGGGGGCAGAGCAGAGCTGCACCCTGGCAGTGCCCTGGCAGCAGCTGGCAGGGAAGCCCTGGCCCCGGGGGCAGATCTTCCTCGGCTGCAGGAGGAAGGCAGCAGCTCCGTGGTCGTGGCCCTGAGCTGTCTGCAGAGGCAGAAGGCAGCTCGGGGGGGGTGGGGGGTAGGATTCTTCCAGATGTGAGGGTCGAGGAAGAGCAAACAACATCTGGAGGAAGGCTCCAGAGCTCCAGGGAGCTGCGAGGACTCTGAGTCAGGCCCTGAGGTTGTTGCTCCTCCTCCTCCTCCTGCAGCTGTTTCCTCCTCCAGGAGTTGGTTTTCCCCCCTCAGCAGAGTCCAGGCTGCATCCGCTGCTGGCTGCAGACCTTCTGCCTCCTTCCTGCCTCCCCTGCAGCTTCCTGCTGCTGCAGACGCCGTGGAGGAGTCTCAAAGCTCCTCAGCAAACCTCTAAGCTGCTGCTCAGCCTCCCTCTGGCCAGGAAAGGTGGGGGAGAGGAACAAAAAAAGCCCCCAGGAAACCCTCCTGAACCCAAACCCTCAACTTGGGATCTCCTCCTCCAGGCTTCCCTTGGCAGATGTTGGTCCAGAGCCTCCTGAGCCTCCCTAGCTGAGGACTCTCTAGTCCCCAACCCGAGCCTGGAGGGGTGGGAAGGGACCCCTGGAGCCCCCCCAGCAGGGCACCCCCAGCAGCTTGCCCAGGGGCACCATGGCACCAGGGGGGGTTGGAAGCTCTCCACAGCCTCTCTGGGCAGCCTGCTCCAGGCCTCTCCAGCAGCCTCACCCCAAACAAGTTGCTCCTGCTGGCACCTCCTGCCTGCCTCTTGGTGCCCTTTGGTGCCCCTCGCCCCTGGGCACCCCTCAGCAGATGCCAGCCCCACGCTCTTGCCCCCCAGCCCTGCAGCTGTGGCCTCCCCAGGACAGAGCAGAGGGGCAGCAGAACCTCCCTGCCCCTGCTGCTGCCCACACTCTGCTCCATGCCCACCCAGGGCACCTTTGGCCTCCCCCCAGGGCACCTTGCTGACTGCTGGGCACCTCCTTGTGCCCACCCCCAGCACCCCCAGGCCCTGTGCCCAGTGGACCCCAGCACCCCCAGGCTCTGTGCTCAGCATTGCTGGAGCTGCTTTACTGCAGAAGACAAAACACTTTGCTGGGGGTGGGCACTGCTGGGGGTTGGCACTGCTGGCGGTGGGCACTGCTGGGTGCCCAGCAGCAGCACAAAGCTTTGGGGACCCCCAGCCTGGCAGCCTGCAGACCCCCCCAAGCTGGGTGTGGGTGGCCTGGGGCAGATTGCAGCCCTTGGCCTGGCCCTGGGCACCCCTCAGCAGATGCCAGCCTCAGCCCCTTGCCCCCCACAGCTCCTTGAGCTCTTGCTGAGCATTGCTCAGATCCCCTCTGGGGCTGCTCTGCTCCAGCCTCAAGGGAGGGCCTGCAGCCATGGTTGGGTGAGGAGCAGGACCCTGCCCAGGCTCTCTCTGCTGCTTCCTCACTTCGGGTGTGGAGCTCTAGGGAGCAGCTGAAGCCCAGAAGGACCTCAGGTGGCCTCCAAGTGTGGCTGCAGAGCGGGAGAGGACCTCCTGAGGTCTCAGCTTCCTGCCCTCTCTCCTCTGTCCTGGCAGCCTAGGGCACCATGAGGACCTCTCTGGAGGGCAGCTGCCCAGAGCCAGCCCAGAGGAAGCTCTGCAGGAGTCCCTTCCTCAGCATCAAGGTAGTGTCTTCTGCTGCCTCTTCCTGGGGCCACCTGGGGTCTTGCCCTGGGTGTGGGGGGGAAGCAGCTGAGAGCTCTGCAGGAGCTCTGGTGGCATCTTGGAGGTTTCCCAGAGCGGGGGTCCTCAGGTCAGGGGTTGGAAGCTCTCCATCACCTCTTACCAACCTGCTCCAGGCCTCTCCAGCAGCCTCACCCCAAACAAGTTGCTCCTGCTGGCACCTCCTGCCTGCCCCTTGCTCCTGGGCACCCCTCAGCAGATGCCAGCCCCAGGCTCTTGCCCCCCATAGCTGCTTGAGTTCTTGAGAGCCATTTGAGGTTCCAGGGGGGGTTGGCCTTGGTAGGCTCTGGAGGTCTCTTCCAATCCAACCCACGGCAGGGTTCCTGCAGCACCAGTCGTGGAAACCTGGAATGGGTTGGGTTGGAAGGGACCTCCAGAGCCCACCCAGACCAATCCCCTGGAACCTGGGATGGGTTGAGTTGGGTTGGGTTAGGTTAGGTTGGGTTGGGTTGGAAGGGACCTCCAGAGCCCACCCAGACCAACCTCATGGAACCTGGGATGGGTTGGGTTGAGTTGGGTTGGGTTAGGTTGGGTGGAGTTGGGTTGGGTTAGGTTGGGTGGAGTTGGGTTGGATTGAGTTGAGTTTGCTTTGGTTGGGTTGAGTTGAGTTGGGTTTGATTGGGTTGGATTGAGTTGGGTTTGGTTGAGTTGGATTGAGTTGGGTTTGGTTGGGATGGATTGAGTTGAGTTGGGTTTGGTTGAGTTGGGTTGGATTGAGTTGAGTTTGGTTTGGTTGGGTTGAGTTGAGTTGGGTTTGGTTGAGTTAGGTTGGGTTGGGTTGGGTTGGATTGAGTTGAGTTGGGTTGGGTTGAGTTGAGTTGGGTTTGGCTGGGTTGAGTTGGGTTGGATTGAGTTGAGTTTGGTTTGGTTGGGTTGAGTTGGGTTGCATTGAGTTGGGTTGCATTGAGTTGGGTTGGATTGAGTTGAGTTGGGTTGCGTTGAGTTGGGTTTGGTTGGGTTGAGTTGGGTTGGGTTGAATTAAGTTGGGTTTGGTTGGGTTGAGTTGAATTGGGTTTGGTTGAGTTGGGTTGGATTGAGTTGAGTTGGGTTGCGTTGAGTTGGGTTTGGTTGGGTTGAGTTGAGTTGGGTTGGGTTGGGTTGGGTTGAGTTGGGTTTGGTTGGGTTGAGTTTGGGTTGAGTTGGGTTTGGTTTGGTTGGGTTGAATTGGGTTGGGTTGAGTTGAGGTCAGTTGGGTTGGGTTAGGTTGGGTTGAATTGGGTTGGATGGGGTTGGGTGGGACCTCCTTGGGTGCCCCTCTTGGATGCCCTCTCTCTGCCCTGGTAGTTCTTTGTCTGCTGCCACGGGGTCCTGCAGCTGTGCCAGCTGCTGGTCTCAGCCTACCTGAAGAGCTCCATCTCCACCATCGAGCGGCGCTACGGGCTCTCCAGCCAGACCTCAGGCCTCCTGGCCTCCTTCAACGAGGTGCCCCCCGGTCCCCTCCTGCCCTGGGCCCTGCTGGAGGCCCCCTGCTGGCCTTGCCCAGGGTGCCAGCCACAGGCCTGTGCCCCTCTGCAGGTGGGCAACACCCTGCTGATCGTCTTTGTCAGCTACCTGGGCAGCCGCCTGCACCGGCCCCGCGCCATCGGTGCCGGAGCCCTCCTGGTCTCCCTGGCCGGCTTCCTGATGGCTCTACCACACTTCCTGGCTGGGCCCTACCAGTATGACCGCTCCAGCCCCAGTAGGTGCCCTGGGGGCTGGGCTGGGGGGGCAGGAGGGACCCAAGGAGCGTGGGAGGTGGTTTGGGGGGCACAGAAATGACACTGAGGAGGCTGGGAGGTGGTTTGGGGTGGCAGGAGAGACCCTGGGGAGGGTGGGAGGTGGTTTGGGGGGCACAGAAAGGACACTGAGGAGGCTGGGAGGTGGTTTGGGGTGGCAGAAGAGATCCTCAAGAGGGTGGGAGGTGGTTTGGGGGGCACAGAAAGGACACTGGGGAGGCTGGGAGGTGGTTTGAGGTGGCAGAAGAGATCCTCAAGAGGGTGGGAGGTGGTTTGGGGGGCACAGAAAGGACACTGGGGAGGCTGGGAGGTGGTTTGAGGTGGCAGGAGGGATCCTCAAGAGGGTGGAAGGTGGTTTGGGGGGCACAGAAAGGACACTGAGGAGGCTGGGAGGTGGTTTGGAGTAACAGGAGAGACCCTCGGGAGGCTGGGAGGTGGTTTGGGGCGCACAGAAAGGACACTGAAGAGGGTGGGAGGTGGTTTGGGGGGGAACAGAAAGGAACCTCAAGGATGTAGGGTCACAGGAAGGACCTTCAAGAGAGTGGGAGATGATATGGGGGTCGCTGGAGGGACCCTCAAGAGGGTGGGAGGTGGTTTGGGGGGGAACAGAAAGGACACTGAGGAGGCTGGGAGGTGGTTTGGGGTGGCAGGAGAGACCCTCAGGAGGGTGGGAGGTGGTTTGGGGTGGCAGAAGGGATCAAGAGGGTGGGAGATGATTTGGGGCTCCCCTCCTGGGCACAGAGAGCTCAGGGCTGCAGCGGTGCCTCCCTGGTTGCCTCCCCAGGTGCCTGCTGATACCCTGGGGGCACAGAGGGCTCAGGGCTGGGTCCCCCTCCCGGGCACAGAGGGCTCAGGGCTGGGTCCCCTCCCGGGCACAGAGGGCTCAGGGCTGGGTTCCTTCCTGGGCACAGAGGGCTCAGGGTTGGATCCCCTGCTGAGCACAGAGGGCTCAGGGCTGGGTGCCCCCCCGGGTGCCTGTCCAGGTGCCCGCTGGTGGCCGCAAGCAGCTCTGCCCCTCGGTCCCCACAGGCGCCTTCAGCAACGCCACCGACCTGTGCCAGCCGGAGGTGCCAGGGGCCTGGGGCAACCTGAGCGCCGCCGCCTGTGCCCCCCAGGCTGCCCGGCAGAACCGGGAGGTGCTGCTGGTGATGTTCCTGGCACAGGCGCTGCTGGGCCTCGGGGGGGTGCCCATCCAGCCCTTCGGCATCTCCTACATCGACGACTTCGCCAGCCGCAGGAACTCTCCCCTCTACCTGGGTACGGCTGGGCAGCGGCGGGCAGCGGCGGGCAGCGGCGGGCAGCGGCGGCAGGGCACAGCCGGGCGGGGGGCAAGGGCCGGCAGCCGCCCCGGGGAGGGGCAGGGTCCTGCCTGGGGTCTGCTGCTCCCAGCTGGGCTGGGAAGGGTCCTGCAGAGAGCTTCGGGCTGGGCAGGGGGGCTGCAGCAGGAGGAGAAGGCGCTGAGTCCTCCCCCCCGCCCCCCGGCTGAGCTCCCCTTGCTGCGACCCCCCGCCTGTCCCCTCCCTCCGGCTGTCCCCCCCGAGCTGAGCCCCCCCCGGCTGTCCCCTCTCTGCTGTCCCCCCTTGGCTGTCCACGGCCGTGGCTGAGCCCCCTCCAGGCTGAGCCCCATCCAGGCTGCCCCCAGCTGAGCCCCCGGCTGTCCCCTCTGCTGTCCCCCCCGGCTGACCCCGCCGTGGCTGAGGCCCCCGGCTATCCCCTCTCTGCTGTCCCTTCTCTACTGTCCCCCGCTGCTGTCCACCCCCACAGGCTGAATCCCCTTGGCTGCCCCCTGGCCGTCCCCCGGCTGCTCCCCTGGCTGAGCCCCCTGTGGCTGTCCCCCACTTACTGAGCCCCTCCCCGACTCACCCCCTCGCTGAATCCCCGGCTGTCTCCCCCCGTGGCTCTCCCCCTCTCTTCCGTCCCCCCCCGGCTGTCCCCCCGTGGCTGAGCCCCCGGCGGGCTGACGCCCCCTCCCCCGCTGTGCTCCCCCCCCCGGCAGGGATCCTGTTCTCGGTGACCGTGCTGGGCCCGGGGGTCGCCTTCCTGCTGGGCTCGGCCACGCTGCGCCTCTACGTGGACATGGACAAGGTCCCCGCAGGTCAGGGCAGCTCCGGGGGGGGCCTGGGGGGCTCTTGGGGGGGGGGCAGAGCAGCTGCTGAGGACACTGGGGAGCTGCCGGGGGTCTTTGGGAGCTGCTGGGGGTCCTGGGGAGCTGTTGGGGGTCCTAGAGAGCTGTTGTGGGTCCTGGGGAGCTGCTGGGGGTCCTGGGAGCTGCTGGGGTCCTGGGAGCTGCTGGGGGTCCTGAGCTGCTAGAGATGCTGTGGGGTCCTGGGGAGCTGCTGGGGGTTCTGGGCAGCTGTTGGGGGTCCTAGAGAGCTGTTGTGGGTCCTGGGGAGCTGCTGGGGGGTCCTGGGGAGCTGCTGGGGGTCCTGGGGAGCTGCTGGGGGTCCTGAAGAGATGCTGTGGGGTCCTGGGGAGCTGCTGTGGGGTCCTGGGGAGCTGCTGGGGGCTCTGGGGAGTTGCTTGGGGTCCTGAAGAGCTGCTGGGGGTCCTGGGGAGCTGCTGGGGATCCTGGGGACCTGCTGGGGGTCCTGGGGAGCTGCTGGGGGTCCTGAAGAGCTGCTGGGGGGTCCTGGGGAACTGCTGGGGGTCCTGCAGAGCTGCTGGGGTCCTGGGAAGCTGCTGGGGGGTCCTGGGGAGCTGCTGGGGAGTCCTGAAGAGCTGCTGGGGGGTCCTGGGGAGCTGCTGGGGGTCCTGGGCAGCTACTGGAGGTCCTGGGGAGCTGCTGGGGATCCTGCAGAGCTGCTGGGGGGTCCTGAAGAGCTGCTGGGGGTCCTGAAGAGCTTCTGGGGGGTCCTGGGGAACTGCTGGGGGTCCTGAAGAGATGCTGTGGGGTCCTGGGCAGTTGCTGGGGTCCTGGGGAGCTGCTGGGGGTCCTGAAGAGATGCTGTGGGGTCCTGGGCAGTTGCTGGGGGTCCTGAGGAGCTGCTGGGGGTCCTGGGGAGCTGCTAGGGGGTCCTGAAGAGATGCTGTGGGGTTCTGGGCAGCTGCTGGGGTCCTGGGGAGCTGCTGGGGATCCTAGGCAGCTGCTGTGGGGTCCTGGGGAGCTGCTGAGGGTCCTAGGCAGCTGTTGGGGGTCTTTGGGTGCTGCTCGGGGTCTTTGGGAGCTGCTGGGAGTCTTTGGGAGCTGCTGGGGGGTCCTGGGGAGCTGCTGGGGATCCTAGGCAGCTGCTGGGGGGTCCTGGGGAGCTGCTGGGGGTCCTAGGCAGCTGCTGGGGGGTCCTGGGGAACTACTGGGGGTCTTTGGGTGACGCTGGGGGTTTTTGGGTGCTGCTGGGGGTCCTGGGGAACTGCTGGGGATCCTGCAGAGCTGCTGGGGGGTCCTGGGGAGCTGCTGGGGGTCTTTGGGTGCCGCTGGGGGTCCTGTGGCAGGCTGCCCAGGGCTCAGCGGTGGAGCCCCCCTGGCTGGAGGGGTCTCCAAGGCTGGGAGCTGTGGTGCTGAGGGCCGTACGGGGGGGTGGTGCTGGGGTCGTGCTCGGCCTCCCCGGGCTCCGAGCTTTCTTGCCAGCCAGGGGAGCCCGTGCCCCTCTCCAGGGGGCGCCAAGGGGCAGCGCTGGTGCCCGGGGCGGGAGCGGCCGGCCCGCGCTGCGCCGTGCCCGGGGGTGGGGGGCGGCGGGGAGGCTGTGCCCGGCTCTGCCCCCTGGCAGCTCCTGCCCTTGCCCCCCGCAGGCCAGGTGCAGCTGAGCAGCCAGGACCCTCGCTGGGTCGGTGCCTGGTGGCTGGGCTTCCTGCTGGCTGCCAGCCTGGTGGCACTGGCAGCGCTGCCCTACTTCTGCTTCCCCAGGGAGATGCCCAAAGAGGTAGGAGGGAGAGCGCCCCCCGGGGGGCGGGGGAGAGGGGGCAGGGGCATCAGCAGGGGCACCCGAAGGGGCAGGAGGGGGTCGGCAGCTCAGCCCTGGGGCAGCACCCAGGGGGGCAGCACCCAGGGGGGCACTGGCAGGTCCCTTCCCACCCCTGTGCCAGGGTTGCTTGGCACTGCAGGGTGGGTGAGGGCGCTGAGAGCCTCCTGCTTGTCCCCAGGAGCTGTGTGGGAAGGAGGAGGAGGAGGAGAGGAAGAGAGAGGAAGATGTCCTAAGCCAGCTCCGGGTGGGAACTGAGCACCTGCAGGGCCTCTCCCTGGCCCAGTTCCTCAAACGTGAGTGGGGACAGGGGCAGGGGAAGGGGGCAGAGGGAGGGGGGCAGGAGGAGCAGCCCTTGAGCCCCAGCTGGCTGCAAGCTGCTCTCAGGGAGCTGCAGAGAGCCACAAGCTCTCCCCTCAGCCTCCTCTGCTGCAGCCTCAACCCCCCCAGGGCCCTCAGCTGCTCCTCACAACTTCTCCAGAGGCTTCTGCTCCTTCCCCAGACCCAAGGCTGCTGCTGGGCTCCAAGTGGGCACAGCCTCAGCTCCTCTGCCTGACAGCTTTCCTGGCAGGGCTGCTTGCCAAGCCAAGCCCCAGGGGAGAGCTTTGGGAGGTCTTGGCCGAGTTAATGGCTGGGGTTGGAGTCACAGGGAACTTCCAGGCAGGAGAAGAAGGTGGGGAAGGGGCTGGAGGAGGAGGGGAAGGGGCTGGAGGAGGAGGGAAGGGGCTGGAGGAGGAGGGAAGTGGCTGGAGAGGGAGGGAAGGGACTGGAGGAGGAGGGAAGGGAATGGAGGAGGAGGGGAAGGGGCTGGAGAGGGAGGGAAGGGACTGGAGGAGGAGGGAAGGGAATGGAGGAGGAGGGAAGGGATTGGAGGAGGAGGGGAAGGGGCTGGAGAGGGAGGGAAGGGGATGGAGAGGGAGGGAAGAGGCTGGAGGAGGAGGGAAGGGATTGGAGGAGGAGGGGAAGGGGCTGGAGAGGGAGGGAAGGGACTGGAGGAGGAGGGAAGGGGCTGGAGGAGGAGGGAAGGGAACGGAGGAGGAGGGAAGGGGACGGAGGAGGAGGGAAGGGGATGGAGGAGGAGGGAAGGGGCTGGAGAGGGAGGGAAGGGGATGGAGAGGGAGGGAAGAGGCTGGAGGAGGAGGGAAGGGATTGGAGGAGGAGGGGAAGGGGCTGGAGAGGGAGGAAGGGGCTGGAGGAGGAGGGAAGGGGCTGGAGAGGGAGGGAAGGGGCTGGAGGAGGAGGGAAGGGAATGGAGGAGGAGGGAAGGGATTGGAGGAGGAGGGGAAGGGGCTGGAGAGGGAGGGAAGGGACTGGAGGAGGAGGGAAGGGAATGGAGGAGGAGGGGAAGGGGCTGGAGAGGGAGGGAAGGGACTGGAGGAGGAGGGAAGGGGCTGGAGAGGGAGGGAAGGGGCTGGAGGAGGAGGGGAAGGGGACAGAGGAGGAGGGGAAGGGGACAGAGGAGGAGGGAAGGGGCTGGAGGAGGAGGGAAGGGGATGGAGGAGGAGGGAAGGAGATGGAGGAGGAGGGAAGGGGATGGAGGAGGAGGGAAGGAGATGGAGGAGGAGGGAAGGGGATGGAGGAGGAGGGGAAGGGGCTGGAGAAGGAGGGAAGGGTCCCCATCCCAAGGAGGAGGAGCAGGCAGGGAGCAGCCCAAGGCCACCCAGGTCTCAGTATTCCTCCCAGCCCTATGCCCTCCCAGCCCTGTGCCCTCCCCCTGCTGCGGTTCTCCTCCCAGCAGCTCCAGGCTCTGCGGCCAGCCCCAGCCTGGCTCCCGGCCCCCATTGTCTGCTCAGCTCCCCTGGGCTCCGGGAGGCTTTCTGCTGCCCCAGCCCCAGCCCCTTCCTGCCCACTGAGCCTTGGAGAAGCTTTCCCTGTCCTGCAGGATGAGTCCTCGGGGCTGGTGCTGAGCTCCCAGGGCTGTGCTGAGCTCCCAGGATGAGCTTTGTCACATCCCTGGTACTGCCCCAGCCCTGCCCAGCCTCCCTGGGTCCCCCTGGCACATCCCTGGCACAGCCTCCCAGCCCTGCCCAGCCTCCCTGGGTCCCCTTGGCACATCCCTGGCACCTCCCCTGCCCCTCTGAGCCTTCCTCCAGCTCATCAGAGGCTGCCCCAGGCTGGTGCCAGCCTTGTCCCCTCCTCCCCCTCAGCTAGGGGGTGCCCCCAAGCTGCCAGCCTGCACCCAGCCCCTGGCCCCAGTGCCAGGGCACGGCCTGAGGGCTGTGCCCAGGGGTGCCAGGCGGGTTGTTTGCCCTCTGTCTCCTCCTGGCAGGCTTCCCCCAGGTGCTGCTGAGGACCCTGCGTGCCCCTCTCTTCCTGCTGGTGGTGCTGGCACAGGTCTGCCTCAGTGCCATGGTGGCAGGGCTGGCAACCTTCATGGGCAAGTTCCTGGAGAGGCAGTTCTCAGTCACTGCCTCCCTGGCAAATGTGGTCATAGGTAAGTGGTGCCCCCCAGCCTTGGCAGCACCCCCTCCAGGTGCCCTCTGCCCCATCCTGGAGGTGCCCACCTTGAGGTGCCCTCTGAACCTGCCCTCTGGAGGTGCCCCCTCTAGAGCTACCCCTTTGGAAGTGGCCCCCCTGGAGGTGCCCACCTGGAGGTGCCCTCTGAGCCTGCCCTCTGGAGGTGCCCCCTCTAGAGCTACCCCTTTGGAGGTGCCCACCTGGAGGTGCCCACCCTGAGGTGCCCTCTGAGCCTGGTCTCTGGAGGTGCCCCCTCTAGAGCTACCCCTTTGGAGGTGCCCACCTGGAGGTGCCCTCTGAGTCTGCCCTCTGGAGGTGCCCACTCTGGAGCTACCCCTTTGGAGGTGCCCCCCCAGAGGTGCCCACCCTGACGTGCCCTCTGAGCCTGCCCTCTGGAGCTACCCCTCTGGAGCTACCCCTTTGGTGCTGCCCCTCCTGGAGGTGCCCACTCTGAGTCTGCCCTCTGAACCTGCCCTCTGGAGGTGCCCCTTCTGGAGCTACCCCTTTGGAGGTGCCCCCCTGGAGGTGCCCACCCTGAGGTGCCCTCTGAACCTGCCCTCTGGAGGTGCCCCTTCTGGAGCTACCCCTTTGGAGGTGCCCCCCTGGAGGTGCCCACCCTGAGGTGCCCTCTGAACTTGCCCTCTGGAGGTGCCCCCTCTGGAGCTACCCCTTTGGAGGTGCCCCCTCTGGAGGTGCTCCCCAGGAGCTGCCCCCCCATGGAAGGGACCTCAGAGGTCCCAGTGCCAACCTCTGCCAGGGGCAGGGACACCTTCTGCAGCCCCACAGGGCTGCCCCACAGGGCTGCCCCACAGGGCCTCATCCAGCCTGGCCCTGAGCACCCCCAGGCTGGCACCGCCGCGGTGCTGGTGGCCTGCAGTACCCCGGGCAGCAGCCCCCTGGGCCTTGGCTGTGCCCTGGCTGGTGCCAGCTGAGGCTCTGCCCTCTCCTCACCCTCCCCCTCTGCCCACCCCTCCCCTGCCCTCCCTTGCCTAACCCCCACCCTCCCCTCCCCTCTGCCCTCCCCTCCTCTGCACTCTCTTCCCCTCTGCCCTTCCCTCCCCCTCCTCTCCCCTGCTCTGCCCTCCCCTCCTCTCCCTTCCTCCCCCTCTCCCCTCCCCTCCCTCCTCCCCTCTCCTCCCCCTTTCCTCTTCCCTCCCCTCCCCTCTCCTCCCCCTTTCCTCTTCCCTCCCCTCCCCTCTCCTCCCCCTTTCCTCTCCCCTTCCCTCCCCTCCCTCCCCCCCTCTCCCTCCCCTTCCCTCCCCTCCCCTCCCTTCTCCTCTCTTTCCCTCCCCTCCCCTGCCCTCCCCTCCTCTCCCCTCCCCTTGCCTCTCCTCCCCCTCCCCTCCCCTTCCCTCCCCTCCCCTCTCTTCTCCTCTCCTCTTTCCCTCCACTCCCTCCCCTTCCCTCTCCCTCCCCATCTGCCCTTCCTTCCCCTGCCCTCCCCTCCCCTCCTCTGCCCTCTCCTCCCCTCCCCACTCCCCACCTGCCCTTCCCCTCCCCTCTGCCCTCCCTTCCTCTGCCCTTTCCTCCTCCCCCCCTGCCCAGGTGCTGTGAACATCCCCGGGGCCATGGTTGGCATCGTGCTGGGCGGTGCCATCCTGCGCCGCTTCCGCCTGTCCCTGAGGCAGTGCAGTGCCCTCTGTGTCCTGAGCACCTTCCTCTGCCTGCTGCTGGCCTTCCCCCTCCTCTTCCTCGGCTGCCCCACCCAGCAGGTCGCCGGAGTCACCGACAGCCACAGGTACCCAGGGCGGAGCGGCAGTGCCAGGCCTGTGCCAGAGGTACCCAGGGAGCCTGGGCAGGGCTGGGAGGCAGTGCCAGGGATGTGCCAGAGGTACCCAGGGAGCCTGGGCAGGGCTGGGAGGCAGTGCCAGGGATGTGCCAGAGGTACCCAGGGAGCCTGGGCAAGGCTGGGGAGGAAATTCCTCCCCTGGAGGCTGGGAGGAGGGTGCCCAGAGGAGGCTCCAAGCCTGGAAGCGCTCAGTGCCAGGCTGGATGAGACCCTGGAGGAGCCTGGGCTGGGGCAGGTGTACCTGCCCCTGACAGAGGTTGGCACTGGATGGCCTTTGAGGTCCCTTCCCACCTAGCCCAGCCCAACTCAGCCCAGCCCTGCCCAGCCCCTCCCGGGGGTCCCAGGGTGGTCTCCCCCCTGTGCTGGGTGCTGCTGGACCTCCCTACCCAGCTCAGCCTAACCCAATCCAGCTCAGCTCAACCCAACTCAGCCATGCCCAGCCCTGCCCAGCCCAGCCCTTCCCAGGGGTCCCAGGGTGGTATCCCCCCCGTACTGGGTGCTGCTGGATCTCCCTCCCAGCCCAGCCCAGCCCTCCCCAACCCCTCCCGGGGGCCTCAGGGTGGTCTCCCCCCCTTGCTGGGTGCTGCTGGAGCTCCCTCCCAGCCCTGGACCTTCTCTCCCTCGCCACAGGCCTGGGGCCAGGGCAGTGCCCGCGGGGTGCAGCCTGCCCTGTGGGTGCCAGGAGGAAGTCTTCAACCCCATCTGTGGCTCCAACCAGGTGGAGTTCCTCTCCCCCTGCTCTGCTGGCTGCAGGGTGGCACACATCGACCTGGGCACCAACCTGGTGCTGGTGAGTGCCCAGGAGGGTGGGCACAGGGAGGGGGCTGGCACAGGGCAGGAGGCAGGCAGGTGCCAGCAGGAGCAACTTGTTTGGGGTGAGGCTGCTGGAGAGGCCTGGAGCAGGCTGCCCAGAGAGGCTGTGGAGAGCTTCCAACCCCCCCTGGTACCATGGTGCCCCTGGGCAAGCTGCTGGGGGTGCCCCCTGGCCTGGGTGGGCTCCAGGGGCCCCTTCCCCCCCAGGCTGGGCTCTGTGGCACCGACTCTTCACAGCCCACCCCCAGACAGCCTCCCTGCAGCAGCTCCCCCTGCTGCCTCCATGGCCCTGAGCAGCTTCTGTCCTCCTCTGCTCCCTGCAGAACTACACCAACTGCAGCTGCATCTCTGAGGGAGGCCTGCAGGGCACTGCCAGGCCTGGCACCTGTGGCACTGGCTGCTCCCACTTCTTCCTGCCCTTCGTGGTGCTGTCCTGCCTGGCAGGTATCCTTGCCAGCACCTCCCACACTCCCTCCTTCATGCTGATCCTCAGGTGAGCCCTGGGCTGCTGCAGACATGCCCCTGGGGAGGGCTGGGCCATGGGCTAGGGGCAGCCAGGAGGGCAGCAGGAGCTGGAGCGGCTTCCTTGGTGCCTTGGCTCTTTGCTTGATTCCTTGGATCCTTGCTTGGTTCCCTGGCACCTTGCTTTGTTCCTTGCTTGGCTCCTTGGCTCCTTGCTTGGTTCCTTGGCTCCTTGCTTGCTTCCTTGGCTCCTTGCTTGCTTCCTTGGCTGCTTTCTTGCTTCCTTGGCTCCTTGCTTACTTCCTTGGCTCCTTGCTTGCTTCCTTGGCTGCATAGCTGCTTGCTTGCTTGGTTTCTTGGTTGCTTAGCTGCTTGCTTGCTTGGCTCCATGGTTGCTTGCTTGCTTGGTTCCTTGGTTGCTTGCTTGCTTGCTTGTCCCCTTGCTTGCTTGGTTCCATGGTTGCTTGGCTGCTTGCTTGCTTGGTTCCTTGGTTCCTTAGCTGCTTGCTTCCTTGGTTCCTTGCTTGCTTAGCTGCTTGCTTGCTTGCTTGCTTGCTTGCTTGGTTGCTTAGCTGCTTGCTTGCTTGGCTCCATGGTTGCTTGCTTGCTTGGTTCCTTGGTTGCTTGCTTGCTTGCTTGCTTGCTTGCTTGCTTGCTTGCTTGTCCCCTTGCTTGCTTGGTTCCATGGTTGCTTGGCTGCTTGCTTGCTTGGTTCCTTGGTTCCTTAGCTGCTTGCTTCCTTGGTTCCTTGCTTGCTTAGCTGCTTGCTTGCTTGGTTCCTTGGTTGCTTGCTTGCTTGCTTGCTTGGTTCCTTGTCCCCTTGCTTGCTTGGTTCCATGGTTGCTTGGCTGCTTGCTTGCTTGGTTCCTTGGTTACTTAGCTGCTTGCTTCCTTGCTTCCTTGCTTGCTTAGCTGCTTGCTTGCTTGCTTGCTTGGTTCCCTGGTTGCTTAGCTGCTTGCTTGTTTGCTTGGTTCCTTGCTTGCTTAGCTGCTTGCTTGCTTGCTTCCTTGCTTGCTTAGCTGCTTGCTTGCTTGCTTCCTTGCTTGCTTAGCTGCTTGCTTGCTTGCTTCCTTGCTTGCTTAGCTGCTTGCTTGCTTGGTTCCTTGGTTGCTTACCTGCTTGCTTGCTTGCTTGGTTCCTTGGTTGCTTAGCTGCTTGCTTGCTTGCTTGGTTCCTTGGTTGCTTAGCTGCTTGCTTGCTTGCTTCCTTGGTTGCTTACCTGCTTGCTTGCTTGATTCCTTGGTTGCTTGCTTGCTTGGTTCCTTGGTTGCTTAGCTGCTTGCTTGGTTGGTTCCTTGCTTGCTTAGCTGCTTGCTTCCTTGGTTCCTTGCTTGCTTAGCTGCTTGCTTCCTTGGTTCCATGGTTGCTTAGCTGCTTGCTTGCTTGCTTGCTTGGTTCCTTGGTTGCTTAGCTGCTTGCTTGCTTGCTTGGTTCCATGGTTGCTTACCTGCTTGCTTGCTTGGTTCCATTTTTGCTTAGCTGCTTGCTTGCTTGGTTCCTTGTCCCCTTGCTTGCTTCCTTGGCTCCTTGCTTGCTTCCTTGGCCTCTTGCTTGCTTCCTTGGCCCCTTGCTTGCTTGCTCAGCTCCTTGCTTGCTTCCTTGGCCTCTTGCTTGCTTCCTTGGTTCCTTGCTTGCTTCCTTGGCCCCTTCCTTGCTTCCTTGGCCCCTTCCTTGCTTCCTTGGCCCCTTGCTTGCTTCCTTGCTTCCTTGGCTGCTTGATTGATTCCTTGCTTGGCTGCAATTCCAGGCCCAGCAGCAGCTGTGGGCAGCCTCTTGCCTTCACCACTGAACTTTCATCACTGAACCTTCACCACTGAACCTTCACCACTGAACCTTCTCCTTCCTGCTGCCCTGAGCAGGCTGTGCCTGAGGCCCTTGGTGTTTGGCTCGGGAGATGCCCTGCTGGGGGGCTCCCTGTGATGCCCAGGATGGAACTTCCAGCTCTGAGGCCACACTTCCCCTTCTGGACCCCACACTTCCCCTCTGGACCTCACACACTTCCCCTCTGGACCCCACACTTCCCTTCTGGACCCCACACTTCCCCTTCTGAAGCCCACACTTCCCCTCTGGACCTCACACACTTCCCCTCTGGACCTCACACACTTCCCCTCTGGACCCCACACTTCCCCTTCTGGACCCCACACTTCCCCTTCTGAAGCCCACACTTCCCCTCTGGACCTCACACACTTCCCCTCTGGACCCCACACACTTCCCCTCTGGACCCCACACACTTCCCCTCTGGACCCCACACTTCCTTCCCCTTCTGCTTCCCCCCAGGAGCATCCAGCCCCAGGACAAATCCTTCGCTGTTGGGATCCAGTTCATGCTGCTCAGAGTCTTAGGTGAGGAGCTTTTTTTGGGGTGGGGGATGGGTGGGGAGGGGGAAGCTTGCCCTTGGCAGACCCTTGGCAGCTCCTGGGGGCTGGGGACACCTTCAGGGGCTGAGGACCCCTCTAGGGCTGGGGACCCCTCCAGTGCTGGGAACCCCTCCAGGGCTGAGGATCCCTCCAGGGCTGAGGACCCCTCCAGGTCTGGCAACCCCTACAGGGGCTGGAGACCCCTCAGGTTGTGCCAGGGGAGGTTGAGCTTGGCCCTGATGAGCAATTTGTGCCCCTTGAGGGGTGCCCAGGCCTGTGGCAGGCTGCCCAGGGCAGTGGTGGAGTCCCCATGGCTGGAGGGTGTCTCCAAGCCCTGGAGCTGTGGTGCTGAGGGCCATGGGGTGGTGGTGCTGGGGCCAAGTCCTTATCAAGGACACAGACAGTGCCATCCTGCTGGCACAGCCACTCTTGGTGCCCAGCAGAGCAGCTCCATGCCCTCAGCAGCTGCCAGCCAGGGGGTGCCCAGCAGAGCAGCTCCATGCCCTCAGCAGCCGCCAGCCAGGGGGTGCCCAGCAGAGCAGCTCCATGCCCTCAGCTGCCAGCCAGGGGGTGCCCAGCAGAGCAGCTCCATGCCCTCAGCAGCTGCCAGCCAGGGGGTGCCCAGCAGAGCAGCTCCATGCCCTCAGCAGCTGCCAGCCAGGGGGTGCCCAGCAGAGCAGCTCCATGCCCTCAGCTGCCAGCCAGGGGTCCTCGGGCTGGGTCTGCCCCCCGTGGGTGCTGGTTTCCCCCATGCCAAGGTCCTTGTGCCCTCCTCCTCCTCCCTGCAGCGTGGATGCCAGCCCCGGTGCTGTATGGCAGTGCCATCGACTCCTGCTGCCTGCTGTGGCAGCGGCGCTGTGCCCGCAGGGCAGCCTGCAGGTACTACGACAACGACCTCTTCAGGCACAGGTGGGCACTGCGGCGGGCATGGGGCATGGGCATGGGCAGCAGAAGGGTGCAGGGGGGCACCCGTGGAGAAAGGTGGCATCAAGCATCACCCCCATCCCCCTCCCTGCAACCTGGCTGTGCCAGGGCTGGTGGGCAGCTGGAGGTGGTCCTGCAGGAGACCCCAACCCAGGCTGTGCCAGGCTGTGCCAGGCTGTGCCAGGGCTGGTGGGCAGCTGGAGGTGGTCCTGCAGGAGACCCCAACCCAGGCTGTGCCAGGCTGTGCCAGGCTGTGCCAGGGCTGGAGGGCAGCTGGAGGTGGTCCTGCAGGAGACCCCAACCCAGGCTGTGCCAGGCTGTGCCAGGCTGTGCCAGGGCTGGAGGGCAGCTGGAGGTGGTCCTGCAGGAGACCCCAACCCAGGCTGTGCCAGGCTGTGCCAGGGCTGGAGGGCAGCTGGAGGTGGTCCTGCAGGAGACCCCAACCCAGGCTGTGCCAGGCTGTGCCAGGGCTGGAGGGCAGCTGGAGGTGGTCCTGCAGATGACCCCAACCCAGGCTGTGCCAGGCTGTGCCAGGCTGTGCCAGGGCTGGAGGGCAGCTGGAGGTGGTCCTGCAGGAGACCCCAACCCAGGCTGTGCCAGGCTGTGCCAGGCTGTGCCAGGGCTGGAGGGCAGCTGGAGGTGGTCCTGCAGGAGACCCCAACCCAGGCTGTGCCAGGCTGTGCCAAGCTGTGCCAGGCTGTGCCAGGGCTGGAGGGCAGCTGGAGGTGGTCCTGCAGATGACCCCAACCCAGGCTGTGCCAGGCTGTGCCAGGCTGTGCCAGGGCTGGAGGGCAGCAGGAGGTGGTCCTGCAGGAGACCCCAACCCCAGGCTGTGCCAGGCTGTGCCAAGCTGTGCCAGGCTGTGCCAGGGCTGGAGGGCAGCTGGAGTGGTCCTGCAGGAGACCCCAACCCAGGCTGTGCCAGGCTGTCCCAGGCTGTGCCAGGGCTGGAGGGCAGCTGGAGGTGGTCCTGCAGATGACCCCAACCCAGGCTGTGCCAGGCTGTGCCAGGCTGTGCCAGGGCTGGAAGGCAGCTGGGGGTGGTCCTGCAGGAGACCCCAACCCAGGCTGTGCCAAGCTGTGCCAGGCTGTGCCAGGCTGTGCCAGGCTGTGCCAGGGCTGGAGGGCAGCAGGAGGTGGTCCTGCAGGAGACCCCAATCCCAGGCTGTGCCAGGCTGTGCCAGGCTGTGCCAGGGCTGGAGGGCAGCTGGAGGTGGTCCTGCAGGAGACCCCAACCCAGGCTGTGCCAGGCTGTGCCAAGCTGTGCCAGGCTGTGCCAGGGCTGGAGGGCAGCTGGAGGTGGTCCTGCAGGAGACCCCAACCCAGGCTGTGCCAGGCTGTGCCAGGGCTGGAGGGCAGCTGGAGGTGGTCCTGCAGGAGACCCCAACCCAGGCTGTGCCAGGCTGTGCCAGGCTGTGCCAGGCTGTACCAGGGCTGGAGGGCAGCTGGAGGTGGTCCTGCAGGAGACCCCAACCCAGGCTGTGCCAGGCTGTGCCAAGCTGTGCCAGGCTGTGCCAGGCTGTGCCAGGCTGTGCCAGGGCTGGAGGGCAGCTGGAGGTGGTCCTGCAGGAGACCCCAACCCCAGGCTGTGCCAGGCTGTGCCAGGCTGTGCCAGGGCTGGAGGGCAGCTGGAGGTGGTCCTGCAGATGACCCCAACCCAGGCTGTGCCAGGCTGTGCCAGGCTGTGCCAGGGCTGGAGGGCAGCAGGAGGTGGTCCTGCAGGAGACCCCAACCCAGGCTGTGCCAGGCTGTGCCAGGCTGTGCCAGGCTGTGCCAGGGCTGGAGGGCAGCTGGAGGTGGTCCTGCAGATGACCCCGACCCAGGCTGTGCCAGGCTGTGCCAGGCTGTGCCAGGGCTGGAGGGCAGCTGGAGGTGGTCCTGCAGGAGACCCCAACCCAGGCTGTGCCAGGCTGTGCCAGGCTGTGCCAGGGCTGGAAGGCAGCTGGGGGTGGTCCTGCAGGAGACCCCAACCCCAGGCTGTGCCAGGCTGTGCCAGGCTGTGCCAGGGCTGGAGGGCAGCTGGAGGTGGTCCTGCAGGAGACCCCAACCCCAGGCTGTGCCAGGCTGTGCCAGGCTGTGCCAGGCTGTGCCAGGGCTGGAGGGCAGCTGGAGGTGGTCCTGCAGATGACCCCAACCCAGGCTGTGCCAGGCTGTGCCAGGCTGTGCCAGGGCTGGAGGGCAGCTGGAGGTGGTCCTGCAGGAGACCCCAACCCAGGCTGTGCCAGGCTGTGCCAGGCTGTGCCAGGGCTGG
Organism: Melanerpes aurifrons; assembly: GCA_011125475.1. NCBI lineage: Eukaryota > Metazoa > Chordata > Aves > Piciformes > Picidae > Melanerpes > Melanerpes aurifrons. Next base: position 586,585 of record WWNC01000150.1, read on the forward strand.
AGGGCAGCTGGGGGTGGTCCTGCAGGAGACCCCAACCCCAGGCTGTGCCAGGCTGTGCCAGGCTGTGCCAGGGCTGGAGGGCAGCTGGGGGTGGTCCTGCAGGAGACCCCAACCCCAGGCTGTGCCAGGCTGTGCCAGGCTGTGCCAGGGCTGGAGGGCAGCTGGAGGTGGTCCTGCAGGAGACCCCAACCCCAGGCTGTGCCAGGCTGTGCCAGGCTGTGCCAGGGCTGGAGGGCAGCTGGAGGTGGTCCTGCAGGAGACCCCAACCCCAGGCTGTGCCAGGCTGTGCCAAGCTGTGCCAGGCTGTGCCAGGGCTGGAGGGCAGCTGGAGGTGGTCCTGCAGATGACCCCAACCCAGGCTGTGCCAGGCTGTGCCAGGCTGTGCCAGGGCTGGAGGGCAGCTGGAGGTGGTCCTGCAGGAGACCCCAACCCAGGCTGTGCCAGGCTGTGCCAGGCTGTGCCAGGGCTGGAGGGCAGCTGGGGGTGGTCCTGCAGGAGACCCCAACCCAGGCTGTGCCAGGCTGTGCCAGGCTGTGCCAGGGCTGGAGGGCAGCTGGAGGTGGTCCTGCAGGAGACCCCAACCCCAGGCTGTGCCAGGCTGTGCCAAGCTGTGCCAGGCTGTGCCAGGGCTGGAGGGCAGCTGGAGGTGGTCCTGCAGGAGACCCCAACCCAGGCTGTGCCAGGCTGTGCCAGGCTGTGCCAGGGCTGGAGGGCAGCTGGAGGTGGTCCTGCAGGAGACCCCAACCCCAGGCTGTGCCAGGCTGTGCCAAGCTGTGCCAGGCTGTGCCAGGGCTGGAGGGCAGCTGGAGGTGGTCCTGCAGGAGACCCCACCCAGGCTGTGCCAGGCTGTGCCAGGCTGTGCCAGGGCTGGAGGGCAGCAGGAGGTGGTCCTGCAGGAGACCCCAACCCCAGGCTGTGCCAGGCTGTGCCAAGCTGTGCCAGGCTGTGCCAGGGCTGGAGGGCAGCTGGAGGTGGTCCTGCAGGAGCCCCCCATCCCCGGTGCCCATCCCCGGTGCCAGGCTGGCAGCAGGGCATGGATGCGGGCCGGGAGGCCGCCGGGGGGTGGCGCTGAGGTGCCCGGGGGGTGGTGCCCGGCGCCGTGCCAGCCGCCTGTGCCCCCCGCAGGTACCTGGGGCTGCAGTTCCTCTTCGAGCTGGGCACCTTCCTGTGCTTCCTGGCTGCCCACCTGCTGCTCGGCCGCCGCCGGCAGGAAGCCCCCCGGGACCCCCGGTCCGCCCCCCGGAACGCGGAGAAGGAGAAGCTGGCAGAGAGCTCCGGGGGGGGCACGGAGCCCAAAGGGTGACCCGACCCCCCCCGCACACACACAGCCCCGAATGAGAGCCTGGCACTGCCCCCCGGGGAGGGGGACGCAGCTGAGGGGGCCTGGGGGACAGCTGGAGGTGGTCTTGGGGGGTCCTAGGGGGTCTGGTGAGGGAGAGCTGGGGGTCTGGGGGGGAGCTGAGGAGACCTGGGCTGAAACTGAGGGGGCCTGGGGGAGCTGGGGGTCCTGGGGGTCCTGGGGGTCCTAGGGGGTCTGGGAGCGGGAGCTGGGGGTCCTGGGGGAGTTGAGATGAGCTGGGGGAGCTGAGGAGGCCTGGGGGAAGCTGGGGGTCCTGGGGGTCCTAGGGGGTCTGATGGGGGAGCTGGGGGTTCTGGTGGGGAGTTGAGACGAGCTGGGGGAGCTGAGCAGGCCTGGGGGAAGCTGGGGGTCCTAGGGGTCTGATGGGGGAGCTGGGGGTTCTGGTGGGGAGTTGAGACGAGCTGGGGGAGCTGAGGAGGCCTGGGCTGGAACTGAGGGGGCCTGGGGAGCAGCTGGGGAAGCTGGGGAAGCTGGGGGTCCTAGGGGTCTGGGAGGGGAGCTGGGGGTCGGGGGCAGCTGAGGAGACCTGGGGGAGCTGAGGGGTCCTGGGGGAGCTGGGGGTCCTGGGAGCCCTGGGGGATCCTAGGGGATCTGGTGGGGTGGAGCTGGGGGGTCCGGGGGAGCTGAGGAAACCTGGGGGAGCTGAGTGGTCCTGGGAGGAGCTGAGACGTTCGGGGAGGGTGGGCTGGGGGTGGAGCTGAGGGGTCCTGAGGTGTTCTGGGGGCAGCTGAGGGGTCCTGGGTAGCCCTTGGGGGAGCTGGGGGTCCTGGGGGAACTGAGGGGTCCTTGGGGGAGCTGAGAGGGGTTGGGGGTCCTGGGGAGCCCTGTGGGGGACCTGAGGGGAGCTAAGAGGTCCTGGGAGGGGGAGCTGAGGGGTCCTAGGGGGAGCTGAGAGGATCTGGGGGAGCTGAGGGGTCCTTGGGGGTCCTGGGGGAGCTGAGGGGAGCTAAGGGGTCCTGGGAGGGGAGCTGAGGGGTCCTGGGGGGAGCTGAGAGGGGTTGGGGGGTCCTGGGGAGCCCTGTGGGGGGTTGAGTGACCGTGGGGGGAGCTGAGGGGCCCTGGGTAGACTGGGTGGCCCCAGGCGGGGGGAGAGCTGAGGGGTCCTGGGTGGGGTTCAGGGGTCCTGGAGGAAGCTGAGGGGTCCTGAGGAGCCCTGGGGGGGTGGCTGAGTGTCCCTGGGGGGGGAGCTGAGGGGTCCGGGGGGGAGCTGAGGGGTCCTGGGGGTCTCCCCCCAGCTGAGCTCTGAAGGCTGGGAGGGGGAGACCTGGACTCTGGGCTTGGGTCCCAAGCTTCTTGGGGGGGGGTTGGGGGTCAGGGCTGCTGTGGGAGGCTGCCCAAGGGCTGTGCCCACCCGGGTGGTGCCCAGCTGGGGTCTCCCCCTGCCTCAGGCCCACCCCTGGGCACCCAGCTTGGGGGGCTGCAGGCTGCTGGGCCTCCCCTCCCCCCTTCCCAAAACTTTGGGCTGCTGCTGGGGGGGAGCACCCAGGAAGTGCCCACCCCCGGCAGTGCCCACCCCCGGCAGTGCCCACCCCCGGCTGAGAGCTTTGTCTGCTGCAATAAACCAGCTCCAGGAGCGCTGGGCACGGAGTCTGGGGGCTCTGGGGGGGCGCTGGGAGGCACTGGGCACAGAGCCCTGGGGGGCTGGGGGGCGCTGGGCACAGAGCCCGGGGGTGCTGGGGGTCACTATGGGTCGCTGGGCACGGAGCCCGGGGGTGCTGGGGGGCACTGGGGAGCACTGGGCACAGAGCCCGGGGCGCTGGGGGGCACTAGGGGTCGCTGGGCACAGAGTCCGGGGCGCTGGGGGGCACTGGGGGGCACTGGGCACAGAGCCCGGGAGTGCTGGGGGGCACCGGGGAGCACTGGGCACAGAGCCCGGGGGTGCTGGGAGGCACCGGGGAGCACTGGGCACAGAGCTCGGGGGTGCTGGGGGGCACTGGGGGGCACAGAGCCTGGGATGCTAGGGGGTACTGGGGGGCACTGGGAGGCACAGAGCCCGGGGCTGCTTTGGAGCACTGGGGGGCACCGGGGGGCATCGGGGAGCACAGAGCCCGGAGGCGCTGGGGGTCACTGGGGGTCACTGGGCACAGAGCCCGGGGGTGCTGGGGGCACTGGGGGCACCGAGCCTGGGGGTGCTGGGAGCACTGGGGGCACCGGGGGCACCGGGGGCATCGGGGGCACAGAGCCCGGGGGCACTGGGGGTCACTGGGGGTCACTGGGCACAGAGCCCGGGGGCGCTGGGGGGCACCGGGGGGCACAGAGCCCGGGGGTGCTGGGGGGCACTGGGGAGCACCGGGGGGCACAGAGCCCGGGGGTGCTGGGGGGCACCGGGGGGCACAGAGCCAGGGGGTGCTGTGCTGGCGCTCTGGGCTCTCTCCTCCTACGCTCTCCATCCCTTGCCCCCCCGGCGGTGCTCAGGACCGGGCTGGATGCGGCCGGAGCTGCCCCTGCCCATGGCTGAGGCTCGGACCCGGCCGCTCCTTGAGCTCCCTTCCCCTAGCAGCCCACTCCTCGCCCCCCGCCCAGAGCCAGGTTGGGTCGGGGGGCTTCCTGCCCTTCCCCCATGCCCCCCGCAGCTCCCCGGGCGGCAGAATCGTGCCCGGCGCAGCGGTGCTGAGCTGGCTGAGCTCCAGGGGGGGATCAGCTCAGGCGCCGGGAGGCGGCACCGCCATCTGCGGCTCCCGCCGCTCCGTTGTGTAACCGAATTAACCGCGGCCGGGATCGGGCTGCCCCCGGCCCCCCTCCAGCCCTCCCTCCCCCACCCCCTGCCCCCCGCCCCCACCCCCGGCCCTGCCTGCCGCGGCAGCAATTAGCGCTGCCCTTAATTGCAGCCCAGCCGGCTGCCCGCCCCGCCCCGCCGGGCTCCATCCTGCCCCTGCTCAGCACCGAGGCTCGCAGAGAGCACAAGGGTTGGGGGCTCAGCCCCTGACCCTCTCCCTGCTCCTCCTGGTTCCAACCCTCTCATGACTCTCCCTCTCCTCCTCCTCTTCCTCCTGGTTCCAACCCTCTCAGCTCTTTGCCTCCTCTCCTCCTGGTTCCAACTCTCTCAGCCCTCTCCCTCTCCTCCTCCTCCTGGTTCCAACTCTCTCAGCCCTCTCCCTCTCCTCCTCCTCCTCCTACTTCCAACCCTCTCAGCCCTCTCCCTCTCCTCCTCCTCCTCCTGCTTCCAACCCTCTCAGCTCTTTGCCTCCTCTCCTCCTGGTTCCAACTCTCTCAGCCCTCTCCCTCTCCTTCTCCTCCTCCTGGTTCCAACCCTCTCAGCCCTCTCCCTCTCCTCCTCCTGCTTCCAACCCTCTCAGCCCTCTCCCTCTCCTCCTCCTCCTGGTTCAAATCCTCTCAGCCCTTTCCCTCTCCTCCTCCTCCTCCTGGTTCAAATCCTCTCAGCCCTCTCCCTCTCCTTCTCCTCCTCCTGGTTCCAACCCTCTCAGCCCTCTCCCTCTCCTCCTCCTCCTCCTGGTTCCAATCCTCTCAGCCCTTTCCCTCTCCTCCTCCTCCTCCTGGTTCCAACCCTCTCAGCCCTTTCCCTCTCCCTGCTCCTCCTGGTTCCAACCTTCTCATTCCTCTCCCTCCTCCTGGTTCCAATCCTCTCAGCCCTTTCCCTCCTTCTCCTCTTGGTTCTAACCCTCTCAGTCTTCCCCCTCTTTTCCTCCTGGTTCCAACCCTCTCAGCCCTCTCCCTCTCCTCCTCCTCCTCCTGCTTCCAACCCTTTCTGCCCTTTCCCTCTCCCTTCTCCTCCTGGTTCCAAGCCCTGGAGCCCACCCATGCCAACTCAACCCCCCCTGCCCCCCAGCAGGGCACCCCCAGCAGCTTGCCCAGGGGCACCATGGCCAGGGGGGGTTGGAAGCTCTCCACAGCCTCTCTGGGCAGCCTGCTCCAGGGCTTGGCAACCCCTCCAGCCATGAGGATTCCACCACTGTGCCCTGGGCACCCCTCAAGGGGCACCAATTGCTCCTCAGGGCCAAGCTCAACCTCCCCTGCCACAACCTGAGGCCATCTCCTCTTGGCTCAGCCCTCAGGAGCAGCCCTTGAGCCCCAGCTGGCTGCAAGCTGCTCTCAGGGAGCTGCAGAGAGCCACAGGCTCTCCCCTCAGCCTCCTCTGCTGCAGCCTCAACCCCCCCAGGGCCCTCAGCTGCTCCTCACAACTTCTCCACAGCCTTCTCCTCCTTCCCCACACCCCTCCCCAGCTTCCTTGCCCTGCTCTGGCCCTGCCCCAGCCCTCAAGATCCTCCTGGCAGGGAGCTGCCCAACCCTGCCCCCAGGCTTGCAGCTGCCAGCTTCCATCTCACCTCTACCTGCCCAGGTTCTGGGGCCCAGGCTGGTCCCACAGCTGCTCAGGGCTGGAGCAGAGGAGATGCCACAGAGCCCCTGGCAAACAGTGGGCAGAGGCAAAGCCAAACAGCAGGACGTGCCTGGAGCTGCTGCTGCCTTCCTGTGGGCACTGCAGCTCTGTGCTGGGCAAACAGTGCCAGGAGAAGGCTGGGCACTGAGTCACAGCAGGGTTTGGCTTGGAAAGGACTTTCCAAGGGCACCCAGTGCCAGCCCTGTAGCCAGGCAGGGACAGCCCCAAGCAGAGCTCAGAGCCCCAAACAACCTGCTCTGTGCTGGTGCCAGCCAGGGGGCAGCTCCCCCCTCCCTGGGCACCCTGGACCAGGCTCTCCCCAGCCTCCTCCCTCCCCTCTGCCCTCAGGCTCCCTCCTGGAGCTCCAAACCATCCCCCATGGGCTGGGCACAGCTGAGGGCACAGCACAGAGCCCAGCAGGAGAGCAGGGCACAGGGCACAGGGCTGGGCACAGCTGCTGCCAGCTCCCAAGGGCCCTGAGCAGAGCCAGGATCCAGGGGCACCAAGGATGGAGCTGCCCCAGAGCTTCACCCAGGAACCATGGAGTGATGGAGCCTGGCACAGGGCAGGGGATGGCACAGGGCAGGGGATGGCACATGGCAGGAGCTGGCAGCCTGGCACAGGGTTCCAAACCATCCCTCCCTGTCCTGCCCCCACAGTTCCTGCTCCACCTCTCTCTCCTGGGTCCTCTGTCAGCCTTGCAGGGCCAGGAGGGGACCTGAGAGCTGCCCCAGAGGCTGCCCAGCTGCAGGGCAGGAAGGAGCTGTGGGAGCTGCCCTCAGTGCCCCCTCGGGTGCCAGCCCTGCAGGGCAGGAAGGAGCTGTGGGAGCTGCCCCCCACCACTCCCCAAGCTCTGTGCCCAGTGGCCTCCAGCACCCCCAAGCTCTGCCCAGTGCCCCCCAGCACCCCCAGGCTCTTTGCCCAGTAGCTCCCAGTGCCCCCCAGCACTGAGCCAGGGCTCTCCACTCAATGCCCTCCAAGATGCCCTTGCCCCGAGGTCGCTTTGGGCCAGCCCTTGGCATCGGCCTGGCAGCCTTGGGTTAATGCTTGGCCTCTGGATGCTCTCCCAGGACCCTTCCAGCCTGGATTGATGACTCCAGGACTTGATGAGCTTCTAATTATAGCCCTGGCAGAGCAGCTGCTGCAGGAGCTGGCACCTGGCAGCCTCCTCCTCCTCCTGCTGCTGCTGCTCTTTGCCCACCAGCAGCTCCTTGCTGCCCAGCTCCAGGGGGTTAGGAGCCTGCAGAGCTGGGCTGGAGCTCTCCAAAGCTGGCAGCTGGCACGGTGGGCACCGTGCTGGGTGAGGTCTGGCGCTGCCCACGAGGAGCAGGAGGCGGGAAGCAGCTCCTGCTGGCACCTGCTCGGGCTGGCACAGGAGGGGCCGCAGGGGCAGCGCCCAGCAAGCCCTGAGGGCTTCGGGAGGGGCCCTGGAGGGGGTGAGGCTGAGTGCCAGGGCTGGAGGCTGAGTGCCAGGGGGAGGTCGGTGGCAGCTCTCAGGAGGGCTCCTCTTGTCCCCCTCCCATCCCAGGCGGCTGAGGAGCAAAGCTTGGCTCCAGCTCTGCCCTCGGAGCAGCTCCTGGGCTGGTGCCCTGCCCGCGGCTGGGCTGCTGGCTGTGGTTTGCCACTGGGGATGCCCCCTGAAGGTCACCTCCAGCCCCTCCCCCGGGCAGCTGGGCACCATTCCTGCTTCCTCCTGCAGAGCTGGGGCTCCACAGCAAGCCTGAGGCTGTGGCTTCTGCAGAGCAGAGCAGAGGTGCAGGGCAGGAGGGTGCCCTGGTACTGCCACCCTGGTACTGCCACCCTGGGTGCTGCCACCCTGGTCCTGCCACCCTGGTCCTGCCAACCTGAGTGCTGCCACTCTGGGTGCTGCCACTCTGGGTGCTGCCACGAGCAAGGAGCCCAGACAGGGTGCAAGGAGCCCAGGAAGGATACAAGGAGCCCAGGAAGGGTGCAAGGAGCCCAGGAAGGACAAAAGGAGCCCTGGAAGGGTGCAAGGAGCCCAGGAAGGACAAAAGGAGCCCTGGAAGGGTGCAAGGAGCCCAGGCAGGGTGCAAGGAGCCCAGGAAGGGTACAAGGAGGCCAAGCAGGGTACAAATAGCCCAGGCAGGGTGCAAGGAGCACAAGAAGGGTGCAAGGAGCCCAGGAATGGTACATATAGACCAGGCAGGGTGCAAGGAGCACAGGCAGGGTGCAAGGAGCACAGGCAGGGTGCAAGGAGCCCAGGAAGGGTACAAGGAGGCCAAGCAGGGTACAAATAGCCCAGGCAGGGTGCAAGGAGCACAAGAAGGGTGCAAGGAGCCCAGGAATGGTACATATAGACCAGGCAGGGTGCAAGGAGCACAGGCAGGGTGCAAGGAGGCCAAGCAGGGTACAAATAGCCCAGGCAGGGTGCAAGGAGCACAAGAAGGGTGCAAGGAGCCCAGGAATGGTACAAATAGACCAGCCAGGGTGCAAGGAGCCCAGGCAGGGTGCAAGGAGGCCAAGCAGGGTACAAGTAGCCCAGGCAGGGTGCAAGGAGCACAGGCAGGGTGCAAGGAGGCCAAGCAGGGTACAAATAGCCCAGGCAGGGTGCAAGGAGGCCAAGCAGGGTACAAATAGCCCAGGCAGGGTGCAAGGAGCACAGGCAAGGTGCAAGGAGGCCAAGCAGGGTACAAATAGCCCAGGCAGGGTGCAAGGAGCACAGGCAAGGTGCAAGGAGGCCAAGCAGGGTACAAATAGCCCAGGCAGGGTGCAAGGAGCAGGGCAGACGCTTGGGGCTGCTCCACCTCCATGGGCTGGGGCAGGCACTGCCTCAGTGCAGCTCCTGGCTGGCAGCTCCTCAGCTTTCTCTGGGAGATGCCAAGGTGGTGCTGGAGGAGCAGGGCCAAGGCCAGAAATAAAAAGGGGCAATGAATAATTTAGGGCTGGAGGCTGGGAATGGCCGAGCCAGGAGCAGGAGCCTGGGGCTGATGAAGGGCAGCAGCAGCAGCAGATCCATCAGAGGTGTCTCAGCTGGGAACATTTTGCCTCTCCTGGAGAGCAGAGGGGGGCTGGGAGGGGGAAAGACATAAAAAAAGGAGAGAGGAGGAAAAAAATTGTTCTGCAGAGGAGGATCCTTGAGAGGAACCAGGGGGAAAAAGGTGAAAGGAAAAGTGATGGAAGGCAGGGAGAGGAAAGGCACAAAAAGGGAAGGCTGCAGCCTCAGGCTACAGCTCCTGAAGCTCAGATCCAGCCCTTTGGGTCCCTGCATTCCCTTCCTTTTGTCCCTTCATTCCCAGCTCCTGAAGCTCAGATCCAGCCCTTTGGGTCCCTGCATTCCCTTCCTTTTGTCCCTTCATTCCCAGCTCCTGAAGCTCAGATCCAGCCCTTTGGGTCCCTGCATTCCCTTCCTTTTGTCCCTTCATTCCCAGCTCCTGAAGCTCAGATCCAGCCCTTTGGGTCCCTGCATTCCCTTCCTTTTGTCCCTTCATTCCCCTGAAGCTCAGAGCCAGCCCTTTGGGTCCCTGCATTCCCTTCCTTTTGTCCCTTCATTCCCAGCTCCTGAAGCTCAGAGCCAGCCCTTTGGGTCCCTGCATTCCCTTCCTTCTGTCCCTTCATTCCCAGCTCCTGAAGCTCAGATCCAGCCCTTTGGGTCCCTGCATTCCCTTCCTTTTGTCCCTTCATTCCCAGCTCCTGAAGCTCAGAGCCAGCCCTTTGGGTCCCTGCATTCCCTTCCTTCTGTCCCTTCATTCCCAGCTCCTGAAGCTCAGATCCAGCCCTTTGGGTCCCTGCATTCCCTTCCTTCTGTCCCTTCATTCCCAGCTCCTTTTAGGTCCCTTCATTCCCTTCCTTTTGGGTCCCTTCTTTCATTCCCTTCCTATTGTCCCTTCATTCCCAGCTCCTGAAGCTCAGAGCCAGCCCCTTGGGTCCCTTCATTCCCTTCCTTTTGGGTCCCTTGATTCCCAATTCCTGAAGCTCAGATCCCTCGTGGGAGCCCTTTGTTCCCAGCTCCTGAAGCTCAGATCCTGCGTTCTGGGTCCCTTCATTCCCATCTCTTCAAGTGGCACAGGCGGGGTGCAAGGAGCCCAGGAAGGATACAAGGTGCTCAGGCAGGGTGCAAGGAGCCCTGGAACGGTGCAAGGGGCACAGGCAGGGTGCAAGGAGACCTAGAAGGGTACAAGGAGCTTTGGAAGGGTGCAAGGAGCTCTGGAAGGGTACAAGGAGCCCAGGCAGGGTACAAGGAGCCCAGGAAGGGTACAAGGAGCTCTGGAAGGGTACAAGGAGCTCTGGAAGTGCGCAAGGAGCTCTGGAAGGGTACAAGGAGCCCAGGCAGGGTACAAGGAGCCCAGGAAGGGTACAAGGAGCTCTGGAAGGGTACAAGGAGCTCTGGAAGTGCGCAAGGAGCTCTGGAAGGGTACAAGGAGCCCAGGCAGGGTACAAGGAGCCCAGGAAGGGTACAAGGAGCTCTGGAAGGGTACAAGGAGCTCTGGAAGTGCGCAAGGAGCTCTGGAAGGGTACAAGGAGCTCTGGAAGTGCGCAAGGAGCTCTGGAAGGGTACAAGGAGCCCAGGCAGGGTACAAGGAGCCCAGGAAGGGTACAAGGAGCTCTGGAAGGGTACAAGGAGCTCTGGAAGTGCGCAAGGAGCTCTGGAAGGGTACAAGGAGCTCTGGAAGTGCGCAAGGAGCTCTGGAAGGGTGCAAGGAGCTCTGGAAGGGTACAAGGAGCCCAGGCAGGGTACAAGGAGCTCTGGAAGGGTACAAGGAGCCCAGGCAGGGTACAAGGAGCTCTGGAAGGGTACAAGGAGCTCTGGAAGTGCGCAAGGAGCTCTGGAAGGGTACAAGGAGCTCTGGAAGGGTACAAGGAGCTCTGGAAGGGTGCAAGGAGCCCAGGCAGGGTACAAGGAGCTCTGGAAGGGTACAAGGAGCTCTGGAAGTGCGCAAGGAGCTCTGGAAGGGTACAAGGAGCTCTGGAAGGGTGCAAGGAGCCCAGGCAGGGTACAAGGAGCTCTGGAAGGGTACAAGGAGCTCTGGAAGTGCGCAAGGAGCTCTGGAAGGGTACAAGGAGCTCTGGAAGGGTACAAGGAGCTCTGGAAGTGCGCAAGGAGCTCTGGAAGGGTACAAGGAGCCCAGGCAGGGTACAAGGAGCTCTGGAAGGGTACAAGGAGCCCAGGCAGGGTACAAGGAGCCCAGGAAGAGTACAAGGAGCTCTGGAAGGGTACAAGGAGCTCTGGAAGTGCGCAAGGAGCTCTGGAAGGGTGCAAGGAGCTCTGGAAGGGTACAAGGAGCTCTGGAAGGGTACAAGGAGCCCAGGCAGGGTACAAGGAGCCCAGGAAGGGTACAAGGAGCTCTGGAAGGGTACAAGGAGCTCTGGAAGTGCGCAAGGAGCTCTGGAAGGGTGCAAGGAGCTCTGGAAGGGTACAAGGAGCTCTGGAAGGGTGCAAGGAGCTCTGGAAGGGTGCAAGGAGCTCTGGAAGGGTACAAGGAGCCCAGGCAGGGTGCAAGGAGCCCTGGAAGGGTGTAAAGAGCCCTGGAAGGGTGCAAGGAGCCCAGGAAGGGTACAAGGAGCCCTGGAAGGGTGCAAGGAGCACAGGCAGGATGCAAGGAGCCCTGGAAGGGTGCAGAGATCCCAGGCAGTGTGCAAGGAGCACAGGCAGCATGCAAGGGGCACAGATAGAGTGTAAAGCACCCACCCTGGTGGGAAACTAAGGGCCAGGAGCCAGTGTGGGGGAATTCCAGGGTCAGAGCACGGGTTTGGGGTGAGAAGAGGACAGGAAGTGGTGGTGGGAAGGAGAGGCATTTGGGGGGGGGGTGTTGGTGTTGAATCCATGGCAGCTGGCAGCTGCTGGGCAGGAAATCCCCTGGCAGCCTGCAGGACGCAGCCTGCAGGGTTCAAGGAGGGATTTTCCTGCTGGCAGCTCCTCCTGGCTGACCCTGGACACAAGTTCCCAGCAAGCCTGCAGCCAGGGGATACCACAGGAGACCCCCTCCCCCAGGACCCCACCCCCACCACCACACCCCCCGGGCCGTGGGCAGCTGGAGCCCAGCTCAGAAGTGCCCCCTCCCCCCCCGCCGGGCACCAAGCAACCAAGCTGGGGCAGGGAGCAGGCTGCATGCCCAGGGCACAGCAAGGCAGGGGGGTGGCAGCAGCAGCAGCAGGGGGGCACAGGCTCGGCTGGCACCAGGGGAGCCTTGGGCTGGAGCTGAGCAGCAGCTTCTGCCTCTTGAGGGCCTCTGAGAGCCACCCAGTGGGAGCTGGATGCCAACGGAGGGAGCCCTGCTGGCAAACAGCTCTGAGCGCCCCCAGACCCTGCAGGGGAACTTGAGACCCTCCCAGGACCAGCAGAGAGGCTCAGCCCAGAGCCCAGGATGGGGGGAAGGGACCCCTGGAGCCCACCCATGCCAACCCCCCCCTGCTCCAGCAGGGCACACCACAGCAGCTTGCCCAGGGGCACCATGGCCAGGGGGGGCTGGAAGCTCTCCACAGGCTCTGGGCACTGAGCAGATGCCCTCTGGGCACTGAGCAGATGCCCTCTAGGGCTGCTCCTCTCCAGGCTGGGCAACCTCTCCCAGCTGTGCCAACCTGGCCTCCCAGCCAGGGCACCAAGGCAGCCCTGGCACCAGGGCAGGGTGGCAGAGAGGAGCAGAGCTCCAGCCAGGGAGGGTCAGGGAATGAAAGCCACAGGGAGTGGCTTGGGTGGGAAGGGACCTGACAGTGCCAGGCAGTGCCAGGCAGTGCCAGCCCTGCAGCCAGCAGGGACAGCCCCAGGCAGAGCTCAGAGCCCCAAACCCCCTGCCCTGGGCTGCTGCCAGCCAGGGGGCAGCTCCCCCCTCCCTGGGCACCCTGGGCCACGCTCTCCTCAGCCTCCTCCCTTCCCTCTGCCCTGAGGCTTCCTCCTGGAGCTCCAAACCATCCCCCCTGGGCCTGGCCCCACAGCTCTTTCTCCAGAGCCTGGCTCCAGCTTGCTCCTGGGCCCCTTCCAGCCCTGCCAGGCCACCAGGAGGTGTCCCTGGAGCCCTTCTCCAGCCTGGGCACCCCCAGCTGTGCCAGCCTGGGCACCCAGCAGAGCCCTTCCAGCCCTCCCTGGTCCTGACCCGGCCCCAGCAGCTCCCTGGTAGCGCTGTGCCCTCCAGAGCCGCCCCCAGCAGCACTCAGGAGGTCTCCCCAGGGCTGCTCTCCAGCCTGGGTGGTGCCCAGGGGCTGCCCTGCCCCAGGGGCTGCAGCTCCTGGTCCATGGGGTGCCAGCTCTGCAGTCTGCCCAGGGCCCTCTGGCTGGATGCCAGCCCTCAGCTGTGCCAAGGCCAGCACTCAGCTCAGTGCCCACTCACACGGGGGGGGAGGGGGGCGTCCCAGCAGCCACCCCGGGTGCCATCTGTGCCCGCGGGTCCCCGAGGCAGCTGCTGGCAGCCCCAGCCCTGCCCCTGGGCTCATCCCGAGGTGTTAACCACTCTCTAATCCCCTGCTGGCTGCTGACCCCCGGAGCCCTCTCCCACAGCTCCGCGGCCGAGGCAGCAGCAGCTGCCCAGGCTGTGATCAGCCAGGGGCAGCGGGCACCAGGGTGGCACAGCCCGGGAGGGGCAGCAGCTGTGTCAGCACCCACCTGGTGCCACGCTGCCAGCCCCTGCCTTGTGCCAGGCTCCTTCTCTTTCCCTGTGCCAGTCCCTGCCCTGTGCCCAGCCCAGTGCCCTGCTCTGCTCCTGGCCTCTGTGCCCTTAGCTGGGCTCCTCCCTGGGCTCCTCCCTGCCCACCTCTGAAGTTCCTCTGG